>JAIUSX010000046.1:24767500-26017500 GCA_026573805.1 Hesperophylax magnus
ATCACAATGTCGTGTATTCAAATTACGACAACAGATGTGTCACGTTGAATGCTCTATGCTGGTTTAAAAGTTGATTGTTAAGTTCAAAACGTAACTCGAAAAAATTTTATGTTTACGAAAATAAATCACATAATTTCATACATTTTAATCCGACAGACAGCCGTGTGGCGTTGATAGAATATTATTATAGATAAAGCTAGATAAAATATATTAAAAAAAAAAAAAATACGATTTACGCGGTTATACATCGTCCAAATTCGTATTATTATTTTATAAATCTGAATCTGACAGGCCACTGGCGCCGTCTTTCAATTTACACGGGAATATGTTGTATTTTTAATATGTTAAATTTACCTACATTATTATCCCTGTGCAAATAGTCAAAAGAGAGACTGTATTTTTCCACACTGGTACTTCTAATATTAAAAGTTATTGTCGCAGTGAAACTATATATGTCAATATATACAGATTTAAAAAATATGTCTATGCAGGACAGGTAGCTGAAAGAGGAACTAATGATCTAATCAATGAACTAATGAGGTACACTCCTGAAATTTACCATTTGTTGGCAAAATTTATTTATAAAAATGGCCTTAACCTTTTCTATGCGTCATAAATTTGTATCACTTCGTTCACACGCGGGGCTATTTATCATCAATCTAATTTATGACTTTAAACAATAATCACGCATGGATTTTAAAATTTGTTTTAAAAAATACGTCGCTTATGTCTTGAATTATCTTTTCAAGTATAAATAAACAATCCGAACATCAATGGGACTTGATAAAAATTCGAAGTATATATTCGTAATGTAACTGATACGGTATACCCGGGCGGCCATGTTAATATTTCAAGGATAACGATACACATGCTTATAAACATACCGGAGTAGAGCTCTTCAACTGTGGTGCGATGTAAGTGGTTGATTTATGGGTGCAATGTCGCGTTTGACTGGATACATGAAATATTGACACACTTAAAAAGGTTCATATAATAAAAAATAACTACACTTAATACAATAATGAATAATTTTTCTGTTATTATGTCACCGTAAATATGTACCACTTAATATATTTTTTTATCGTGATAAATTTTGAAACAGTTCTCAACGCAAAACGGCACATTGCACTCTAAGCACATAAATTTAGTAAGTTTTCTGACTTTGGGCTTCAGTGTTGAAGTGGCACAGACACGACACGTTCGACGAGGGTTTGTGTTTTTTGCTGAAGGGGGAACTTTAATGGGCATGTGTTTGGAAACAATTTTCGATGATAAACGCATCGGGTAATCTCTTGATGTTGTGGGACGTAAAATACTCGGCAAAGTTTTGTGATATTTCTCTAGTAATTGCTCAATCACAGCCATTTGGAAATCAGCCAAACTGACTTTTTTTGATGTTAAAGTTTGGTATATTATGTGAGCATTTAATAAATACAAATCAATTATATGAAATGCAACTTTCCTGTACCATTTGAGTGACTTCCTCATACAACTTAAGTTGCTTAGCATCATATCAGCTTTGTCTACTAGACCCATGTTCTTGTTATAGTCTAGAACACATTGTGGTTTTAAAATGGGCTCTCCTGTCGATCTATTTACTTTTCCCGATGGTCCAACAGAACCATCGTGAAGAGTGGTCAGCATGTGGATTTCACGCCTATCGTGCCATTTCAAAGCTAACAACGGTGATTGGTGCTTTGATTGGATTTCCCCTTTCTTCAATTTAACAAAAGGTGCCATGCCTTTCCTGTTTTTCCGAACAGTGCCACAAGCATTAGTTTTTTTTTCGTGTAAATATTTAAATAAATTTGGACTAGTGTACCAGTTGTCGCACCACAAATTATGACCCTTTCCGAAATAATCTGACAAAAGGGTGGTTACAACGCCTCCCGAAATACCAATACCTTGAGTATCATTTTTTTCTGTATCAGAACCAACATAAATTATAAAATCGAGAATGAAACCCGTCATGACGTCACACATCACAAACATTTTTATTCCAAATCGGTGACGTTTAGATGGAATGTATTGCTTGAATAATAGACGGCCTTTGAAAACGATGATGCTTTCGTCAATACATAGATTTTCATGGGGCATCATAGTTGATTTAAAAATCTTTCGTGTGTGGTCAACAAGAACACGTATTTTATGCAGTCTATCAGTAGGCGTTTGAATATTACTATCACTAAAGTGGAGCATCTGTAATATTATCTGATAACGGTCTCTGGGCATTGTCTTTCCAAATATTGGTGAAAAGATTATGGGGTTCGTACTCCAATGTTCCTCGATAGTTAAGTGTTTGTTCCTAGTCATGGCAAATGTTAACGCAATAAAAACGTACATTTCTGAGACTGTTGTATCAACCCATTTTGTAACTCTCGATTTTGCTGTAAAATCCATCGTCCTAATTTTATATTGATAAAATTGATTTGTTTCATCAACAATTTTTGTCATAATTTCTGTATTCAAAAAATGTTCAAAAAACATAAGTTCGGGCGTGTCTTCAGTTAACCTGGTATCTGGATTGATACCTGATGCGAAATCGTCGAATTCATAAATAATGGGTACGAAAGGGCCGGCAGTCCACAGATTTTCAACCACTTCTTCTCCTTCTTCAATGTTCATTTCGGGTTCAGAATCATGGCTTTCATGTATTTCAGCAGCTTCGCAATTATTATCGACGTCACTGTCACTAATTTCAAAATCTGAATCTATTTCTAAAGTAGCACCAAATATTTCTTCGTCATTAAGACCACGACCCGACATTTTGTATTTTGGCAATAAAAATATTTCAAAAATTGATAAAAAGTCAAACTTGTACAACTTTACACTTGATTTTTCACTAAAAAAAAGTTTTAACCACGTATCTTTATTTGAAAATAATCTAACACTGACGAAATTTTATATTTCTTCAATAGTTTGAATGAATGTATGTAACTGAACTTATTTTAAAATATGATAAATCAGATGAATGTACACTGTAATTAAAATAGTTCATATCCACGAAAAAGCAAACAATAATTCGATAAAACAATGTAATCTACACGGCGAGCGTCTCTGTTTGAGAATCTTATAAAATGCGCCTGCGCAATAACGTGTGTAAAGACGAGGGAAGAATTCAAACTGATTCATTTTTCGCTCTGAGTTGGAAGATCCCTTCAAATCTTTGTATCGATGATTAGGATACGTATTATGGATAAATATCGTAAGATGTCAGTAGTGTAAAGATGTGAGATTTTTTAGGAGTATAAGTTTTACCGTGCTCAAGCATGTTTCATACCCATAACGCCGAAGAAACTTTGCGTCGCACAGATTTGCCTCCCGCGTACAGGACATGTACAGTGCGTCGCAGGCGTGCGTCTCCCGCAGGGATAGGGTTAATATCTGACCATAATAATAAATATAAACCAAATTTCTTTCACTTTCATTTGTATTAATTTGTTCAAGTTCCCATTTTCATCTTTATTTTCACTAATCCCAACTCTGCATATTTTGACTGAGTTAAAACACTATTCTTTATGTATTTGTATATTTTTCTTGATTCTTTTATTGTATTTGTTTATATTTATTTCATAGTACTGTTTTTTAAAAAATAATTCTTCTAATTTTGGAAAAATCTGTTCTTTTAAATAACAAAAAACGCCCACTACTATTGTGCACAGGTTCCTATTTTTATAATTTTGTAATTACCTATTATTACCAGCTCTGTATTGTTTTTGTTAAGTTATGTTTATGTTATACTTATATTATGTTTATGTTATGTTTATGGTAGGTTTAGGTTTATGTTTATGATATGTTATGTGTATGTTATGTTATGATATGTATATGTTAAGTTCATGGTATGTTTCAAAGACCCAATCCTGTCTGATTACGTCTAAAAGGGATCCAAATGATAATCTAGTCTCCTTCAACGGAAGCAATCTTCCGAACAGGCCTTCCATTGATATGCTTGGTGTAACTATAAGTGACCAGCTCGGGTACGGGGGCTCCATCGAAGCCAGAGTAAAGTTGGCCTCTCAGAAGCTGGGCGTACTGTACAGGGCCCGCAGATACTTTAATAGTACACAACTGCTGACCCTGTACAAATCGCAAGTGCACCCTACTGTCGAATTTGGCAGCCATCTCTGGTCCGGAGCCCCAAAATACCTGAAAAAAACCCTTGACTCTGTGCAAAAACGGGTGGTCCGTTTGATAGATTCCCCAATCTTAACAAACGGACTGCAATCTTTAGAGCACAGGCGTCAGGTAGGTATGATGTCCTTGTTCTATCGGTATTACAATGGAAGATGCTCTGAGGAACTAGCGTCATTGATCCCTTCGGCACCGGTGCGTAGTCGGGATACACGCCAAACGCGCGCCCAACATTTGTACACGGTTGACATTTGTCACATGAGAACGGGTCGCTTCTACGATTCGTTCTTAAGTTCAACAGCTCGGCTGTGGAACGAACTGCCGGCCTCTGTGTTTCCTCCCTCCTACAACATGGGACTCTTCAAGACCCATGTTCACTCCTTCCTCTCCACAAAAAGACCCTCCACACAGCATCCCCAAAGATGACATAGGCCCTGAGGGAAATTATTTTCTTCAGGGCCTCCTGTGTGGAGTTAATATATAAAAATAAAAAAAAGTGTTATGTTTATCTTTATGTTTTTTAATCACATTTGTTTACTCTCATATGCTGTGTTTGTTTATAAGATTGCCAATTTCATAGTTATGTTTAAAAAAAAACGCTACTAATTTTAGAAAAATCTTTGGTTAAATAACGAAAAGCGCCCAATTGTACACAGGTTCCTATTTTTATAATTTTGTGATAACCTACTGTTACCAACTCTGTATCGTTTATGTTATGTTTATGTTATATATGTTACGTTATGTTAATTGTAAATGGCCAAGATCACCCCTAATGGGTGAAAGCCAAAATAAAGAATTAAAAAAAAAAACTAATGAGGAAATAGAATCAACAAACATTGCACTGTACCCAAAATATCTATAGTAGAGATGGTCCTGACTATAAAGATAAGTTTGCGGACCTCCAGGGTGATGTTATTCAACAGTTGAGGAAAGATGTTGTAGAAATCAAATACCTTTTTCCATTTCCGAGAACTCTGACCAGCTCTCTTCCTGAATGGGGCTCAGTGGAACGACTCCATACATGTTATAATGGATGAGCACTTCGTTCCTGACTTGCTGAGGACTAGACTTGACCTCCTCGACTAGGGCTTCCTCGCTGAAGAGGCAGCCGGAGCCGGAGCTGGTGCCCGGCTCAGGGTGCATCATGGTCATCTTCTTCACGGTGGGCTCCACAAAACTCTCGGCTCCTCGCTGGTTCATCTCGGGGTCTGTCATGGCCATGGACCAGTCCTTGCGCGACTCGCCCAGACTGTCTGCGATGTTGTCGTGGCGTATTTGTCCCATTTTCTGAACAAACAATTATGTATACATATAATATACATTATACGTCAATAAGTTGAATAAATAAAGTGGGAGAAGTCGGACAAGACAGTAAACTAGGAAAGAGCCAAGCCTAACGCAATAACAGAGAGTGCCACCTCAACAGAAGACACATGCAGCTAAAGAGTATGAAGAAACATCCATTCTCCTGTAGTGCCAATGTGTATCGCTTTGATGGGAAGAAAAGTAGGGAGCCACAGTATGGAACCAGGAGACATGGTCAAACAGGTGTGAATTCAATAAAGGAACTGGGCTACTGTCAAAGGAATCAGGTGAAATGTGGCGATAGCACAGTGGGCTTATGGCCTGACTGCTTACGGGATCTACGCGGAATATTTCAAAAGATCTTACCTGGGCCAGTGGAAGTTTGAGCTCCAATTCATTTCTCAGCGCTTCCACACTCTCCGCATCCACGGTGTACCGCTCCGAGCCACTGTTTTCGGTCAGAGACTCCGTGCTGCTGCCGTTGCTGACTGCAAAGTTGTGGGCCAATTCAAAATTCTGCTGAATGCCATCACTAGCCACATTGATCTTGCTTGGATCTTCAACATCCTCTTTCGGATGCAAGAACCACCCTGAAGAGGATTCTTCTAGCTGGGAGGTGCTGCCTACATTCACATACTGTGGTTCAGAATTATTCTCATCTGAATAATAATTAGATTCATCTTCGTTTTCAGCATCCAATCTTTGTAGTTCGAGGTCTAGATTCTGTGACAACTCATCTCTTGATTCAGTCTGATCAAAGTCATTTCTTTGTGTGGCTAGCTGAGTTTCACCTGAAAACTCCTTGGGCTGTGCCTCAACATTTTTAGCAGCAGTGTTTACAAATTGACAATTCATGGATTCATCATCTTCTGGTGTGTTGTTCTTTTTAGTAGTAGTTTCAGGGGAAGTTTCTTCTTGCTTGTAGCCCTCCGATTCGGATTCAAGTAGTGCTCTACTAATGTCAGCATTGAAGGGTGTTTCTTTCACTAGTTCTTTTGCTTCATTGTGGACATTTAAATCTACGACTTTCGATTCAGCTTCAGCAATTATTTGGTCAATAGTTTGAGTGATTTCTTTGTTTGTTTTCTCAATAGTGTCATCACTTATGGTCTCATTTAAGTGTGCAACAATATCATCTGAACCCATATCCATTACCAGATTTCCCACAGTTTCTAGTTCTTCTATTTTCTGATCAAAGGAAACAACATGATCACAAGTGGCTATGTTTTGTTCAGCAATATTAATTTGTTTAACTTCTGGAAAATCCCCCACAGTCACAACAAAATCTGTATCCAATTTCTGATGAGTCAATAGATTATTGTCATCTGATACACTACTTTCGGTTGACTCCTTAAACGGTTGTGGTAGAAAACTCTCTGATTCGATAAACATTTGATTAATATCAGAAATATGTGTCGGTTTAGAATCGACAATATTGAAAATGTCATTTTCAAAGCAGTTTTCATGGTATGCCAGATTTGGTTCACTGTGATCCAGCGAAACAATTCCACTCTCCAAATCATTTGAAAGTGAGCCATCATTAGTGGGTTCCAAGTCAGACCTCTGAGTACTCATATTGCCCTGTTCTAATGTTAGTTCTGAAGCGCATTCCTGAGACAGTTTGTCCATAGTTTCAAACTGCGATTCTATCCCACTCTCTGTGCCAGTAAGCAGTGAATTGGTTTCGATAGAAACGTTATCAACTTTCCGATGGTCATCTGTTTCAATATTCTCCTCTGCAAGAGAATGCTCATTAGATGCAAGGCCCTGACTGCCCTCCCGGGCTTCTTCCGGTACTTGTTCGGTTTCCAAAGGACCCGAGTATTCAATGTTTAAATTGTTCTCATTTTCCGCTATGGCCAGTGTTGTTGTGAGATTCACTATTTCATTGTGCATTATATTTTGGATGCTTTGATTTACACGCACATTAACTCCATCCATACATGGCTCAGTGTTCTGACAAGCCGCAGCATCATCGATTGGCACAATTATTTGATTTGATACGGGAGTACTGGTGGATACATGTTCTGTTTGCACGTCATCGTTGAATTTTTTTGCAACTGACGGTTCAAGATCCAGTTCCTCACCATAAATAATCTCACTTTTTGTAATAATGTCTTCACTATTGGATACAGAAATATTCTCAGAGTCATATAAGTTTATGGCCTTAGGTTCTACACCTGGGTAGTCAAAATTATAACCATCAGGCAAGTTCATATACTTGGTAGATTCCCACTTGCCATTTTCCAAGGTATCTTCCATAATACTCCCCTGCGAATGGTCACCAGCGTAGAGATTCAAATTAATATCGTTGAAATTGGATGAAAACTTCAGGTTCTCTTCTTCTGACGTAACATTGAGAAGATCTGTCCCGAGGGAGGCCGAGGGGCTGGCAAACATCCTGTCCGTATTTGGCAAGTGGAAACTGAAGTGTATTGGTGGTTGCGCCTGGTCCCCTTCATCAGCAGGTTGCGGCTCGTGTTGGAAGGCTGGCTTGGCGAGGTCGGAAGTCTTTGCTAATTTAACTAAATCATTTAATTTAATTTTCGAAGCTATCTTTTTATCTATTGAATAAAAATTTAAAAAATCCAAGTTTCTTTTGAAATTTTGCAATTCTTTAATGGTGATGACGGTTTCAGATTGGGTCAAATCATCGAGACTCTTGCTTAGCCTTAAGCTCTTGACAGCCATTGTGCGGTGACTCTTCCATAGCCGGTACAGGTCTAGGTCGGGGCGGAGGCTCTCAACGCGTGACAGCAGAGTGGAGGAATAGTTCCTCGGGAATGACAAGCACTTCTCAGTGGGCAGACTAGACTCCTTGGGAGTAGGTGAGTCTTGCTTCAATTTCTTCTGAATCATGTCAAAGAACATATTGCCATAACCCTCCATAGAAGTGAAAGATGTCTCTTCGCTTTCCATATCGGTGAAATCAGCATCAATATGTGTCAAGACCATAAAGTCTGTGACTGATTTGGATTTCAACTTAATCTTTTCCGTAAGAGTCCCCAATTCTATTCTTTTCTTCCAAATTTCATCTTCTGTTTCTGACCCTGAACTGCATTGCCTGCCAAGTTTAGAATCTCCTTCCCCACTCTCAGTCTTAATTTGGTTATCTTTCAATGGATCCGGAGTATAACTAGAGTCCTGCAAAGAATCAAACAGTTGTACATCTTCCTCGCAGTCTATTTGGAATATGGGTAGACCTGCGGGGTAGGTGGGTGTGGGTGTCTCCGGAGTCTTTATTAATCTAAAATCCAAGCTTGGATAAGATTCTATGTTACAAATTTCAGGTACATGGTGCAGCGGGCTATTTACAATGTCACTATCTATATTGGCATCATTTAGAGTTCCTTCCGAGGGACTATCACTATCACATCTGGTTAAATCACTAATGGAATCCTCGAGGCAGTACATCTGGGAAGGCTGCGTAGCTTCGCTGGCCGACACCAGCGCCGCCTTGGGATTACCCGAAACATCTCTGGAAGGGCTGGTCTGGTGACTCGACTCAGAACTGGACGTCTTTTCCGAGCTCAGCATGTTATCAAAATCACTGATCACATCGCTTACATTTTTGATATAGGACATATCTTCAGGCGTAGTGAATGGCACGTCGCGTAACCACGGCGCCACTTGAGAAACCTCAGAATCAAACAGTAATTTGTCAGAGCTGGTGTCGGAGAGAGCCAAGGGGTTTTCCATCAGAGATGTTTCCCAAAATGCACTGGATTCCTGGGTGGCACTGAAAGGAGGGTTCTCCACACTCGACAGCTTCTCGCGATTCTTTTCCAAAACCGATTCCAACGAGCCGTGCAAGTTGGTCAAGCTGTCTGACTTGGCTTTGACAGAGAGTTCGTCTCCGGTGAGTGTGTCGGAAGAGATAGCAAGGTTGTGGTAAACGAACTGGTGCTCTTGAATGGGAGATGAATCGTGGACGATGATATCACTGGGAGGGAACTTAAGTTCGTAGAAGTTTTCGTGAAGAGGGGAAGCGACCGCAGAGGAGAGTGGTAGGCCGTTGTCAACCTTAGGGATGCTGTTGGGCTTGAGACTTTGCCAGCGAGCCTCAAAGTCGTGGGTGATGGACTCTCTAGGCTGACTGGCCGCCAGGTGGTAGTTGGAGTAGATGTTCTGCAGATAGGAGGCCACCTGTGAAGAGGCACAGCGCTGCCCGGGGTCATCGTGCCAGCAGGATTGCATTACGTTATATCTGAAAACATTACAATTATTATTATTTATTCAGAGGAAACAGAAGGATGTGCAATGGACAAAGGCCCCTGAGGCGCCACAAGGAATAGGACAAGGGGAAGAAGAATGTGGTGGATGACGGTGAGAGGAAACTTATTTATTTTTGTTATGCTGAAAGAATAATAATTAATAAAATTAATATACTCACAGGTAGGTCACGTATTCTGTGTAGTGGGGAGGTGGGGGCAGGCGGGGGCCCGCAGGGCGCATCACCTCAGCCAGTACCTGCTCGTTGCTCAGGCCTTCGTAGGGCAGAGCACCCCAGGAGCAGGACTCCCATAGGAGCACGCCAAGGGACCACATGTTGCCTTCCGGTGTCCGCTGTAATGATTTATTTAAAGCCAGTCAGTATCGAATGTTTTAAAACTTAACTGTGTGTGGGTGTGTACACTGACACACATTTCTTTAGATTGATTCGTGGATGGTACGAAAACTCTGCTATGGTTAGCTTCGTCATCGACAACGTAGATTGTCTTTATCTCCCGGCCTGCAGGATAACTTGCCAATGGACACACCAGCGGGAAGGGCAAACTTGTTGAATCAGGCTGCTATCAAACGGCAAGCATTATTGCGACTTGTATACAAAATCATAATATTTTTGTTTTTTTTTTTATTAATATTAATTTCAATTTTTTTTTGTTGCTATCTGTATGTAACTTTCATTCTAAAGCATATTTTTACCCGTTGTTTCTTATTTCTCATTTGTGACTACTGTCTACTTACATTCTTATCAATTGAATTGAATATTTTACCCGTAGGTCGTGGGCAGCTTCTGGGGGCAGCCAGCGCAGGGGACGCGGGGGGCCCTGCCCGGGGGCGCTGTAAAAGTCCCCGGGGTACCGGTGGGGGGCGTCTCCGTAGTCCCCGAGGCGAGCGCTCGGCCCCTCCGCCACCAAGCAGCTGTGGCACGCCACGTCACTTTAAATCCATACAACAACCATAAAAACAAATTATTGAGGTTCATAAAAACAATCACCTCCCTCACCGCGCTTCATTCCGGACGATGCAATAGTCGACAAACAATCATCTGTAAACGGTTTAACCAAAGCAATGCATGCCCCGGGGTGAATGTTTTGACAAAAAATTGAAAAAGATTTACTTATTTTATTTCATTATGTATTTTAATATTACATTTAATTACAGCAATGACACATTGCCCATCTCACTAGGTGTGTAACGCCTGTGTTGAGATGACAATTTACAGAGTGGTTGTTAGCTAGGTTTTTGTTTACACAATATTATGAATATGACAGGTAAAATAAAATCAATATTTTCTTTTCAAATTATTCAATTCAAGTATGAATGTAGAAGATTAAGGAATGACTGAAATTAAAACAGAACTTGAAAAAATCTTTCACAGTACTTGAAAATTATTCAAATTCTACGAAACAGCCCATCCTTAGGACGGGTTGTTTCGGAGAATTTGAACAATTCATCAAATTTCACCATTCATTTTCGGGTTCTGTGAAAGTCCTATTCAAGTTCTGTTATATCATTGTAGGCTAATTGCTTGACAAAACTGAAATAAAAACAGAGCTTGAAAAAATCTTTCACGGAACTTGTAAATGAACGTTGAAATTTGATGAATTGTTCAAATTCTCCGAAACAACCCGTCCTAAGGATGGGCTAAGTACTGTGAAAGATTTTTTCAAGTTCTGTTTTAATTTCAGTTATGTCAAGCAACTAGCTTAAAATGATTTAATAATATAACTTGAATAGGACTTTCACAGAACCCGAAAATAAATGTTAAAATTTGATGAATTGTTCAAATTCTCCGAAACAACCCGTCCTAAGACGAAGCTAGAATAATTTTGAAGTAATTAAATTTCAGTTTTACAAAAAGGCATAGTGTTAAATGATAAAAAAAAGCAGGCGAAACTTTAGTTAAATATACATGTAGTAGATAGTATACAGTAGGCACAAATATAAATAAATATGCAACGAAATACTCCTAATGGATATGTTTATTGGAGGTAATCAATGGTTTTACTTTTAAAGGAACTTTTGGTTTGCATGCTTCTAATGTCAGTAGGTAGAGGATTGAATAGCTTAACACATTTCGGCCGGGTATTTTTTGCGCTGGCGCTACGCTGAGTCCGGGCGAAAATAAAGATCCCGTGCGAATTTCTATAATTTGTTTTAAATCACTATATCTTCGAAAATAATTAAAATATTTTAGTAAAACTTTCTACATAGTAACTCAGCATACTCAAGCTATAAAAAATACTAAACGAAAATCGAACATTATTTGAAATCCAACTCAATTAACCTTGTAATATGTTTATTACGGTCCGCCTATCGGTATTTGCTCATACCTGCTTTCTCTAAAAACGCCCGACATCTCTCGCTCGCTTGCACATAGGAGTTGAGTGGGTGCGGAACGGAGAAAGAGATTCGAATCGGGTTTCTCGGTCATAAAAACCCTCATTCCAAAAATTGAATTATTTCACTAACAAATAATATACTATCATTTTGTTGAAATACCAATGTAAACGAAAGGCATGAAAATAAATTTTAAAAAAGACTTGCATTACGATTCGATAATTATGTACATATAGTTGGGACCTTTACAAAGAGATTGGTATATAATATTCATGTAAAAACATTGAATAATTCCGCCGTTTCTGCCATTGAATGAGGCCAGCGCAAAAGGTAGAACTACCCTTTCCCGTCCTTAAGCATCAATCGACCGAAAGGGTAGAACTACCTTTCCCGGCCGAAGTGTGTTAATAGCATTGTATTTAAACTTTCTTTGCCCATAAGAGGTTTGACAAACTGGGATTACCCCACAAAAAACCAAACCTATAAAAGGCTGCAACTTACGGATGGGCTAGGTGATGCAGGTGAAGGTACTCCAGGGCGGCGGCGATCTCGCATTGGAACTTTAGGGGCAAACCTTTCTGGCTGAGAGAGCTCACTTGCCATTTGTTTGACTGGAGGAATTGCTTCAAATCACCCTGGAATATTCATTAGCTTTAGTTAACATTCTAAATAAATAAAAAGTTAAAAAAAAAATTAAAGGAAATTTATTACTTAGAATGATTTTATGCCCCTAGTACACGTTGGCCATATGCATTGGGCCAAAGTTTGCGTGTGGAAGATTTGAAGTTTATTTTTCTGATTACGATTATTCTACTAATTGTAATTTTAATATTTTCATTAATAATTATTGATTTCAAAAACGGTCTAAAATCACATACCGAAACGGTTTCAACTGGCTACAAAGTCATTATAGAAACTGCCTGTCAACGCCGCCAAATTCACGAATAAAAAATTATCATGTTGTTTAGGCCGCAAATCGAAAAGGCGTGCATTTTAAATCGTTACAGAAAATTTATTTGTTAACATAAAAATACCTTCATTATCGTAATTTTTTTCCTCATTTATTTTGAGAATGAAAAAAAAATTAAATACCCTATTCTGCGTTGGCCATTTAATTTAGATGGATGTGGAAACTATAACAACTCCAGCAATTTATTTGTACAGCATGTTTAATTATTAATTATCGTAACTCGTAAATTTAAATAATCACTCGTGCAATAATCAACACTGCTATTCCACTGAACGCGTACTACAAACTGACGACGGGGCCAACACATGAACACTGTTGGCGCTAAGATCCTTTGATATGTGCACAAAAGCTGACAATAATCAGGTTGGCCACCGGACAATTTTTGCGGCCAATACGTATATAATACAAGTTGGCCAGCGCATTGGCCAACGTGTACTAGGAGCATTACACAAAAAAATTTCCCTGGATAATGAAGAAAACTAAAAATGCCTTCCGTCCAAATTTGTATGGAAACAAATGTCCCAACTGACTTAGTACCTTTTGGTTCTAGACCATTTAGCAAGTGCTCTGTCTCTTTTACGCATGCCTGACATTGTGTATCTCCATCACATTTGAATTTTGTAATCTAAAATCTTATAATTTCTGAAATCACAGTTTTGTATTGGAAATTTATGGCCTGATTGGCCAAATATTTATTATACCATTTCTTATGTTATTCTTTATTCTATGGCGTCAAATGACCCACAAAATAATCACCGACCAAAGCAAAAAAAAACAAACAACATTGTCCCATTTGAGTTTTTGCAAATAATCAAATTATTGTTACCAAAGGACAGTGTTCAAACAGAATTAACCACGGGTCTTGCGTCAGACTTCTGCCGCAAAACTTAAGCAGGCTCTCGTGCCTCAGGTCTCGGTATAGTCGAGCCTCATCCAGGAAGGTGCACTTGTCCGTCACGGTCACATTCTCGTCCAGTATCTTCACGGCCACCCGGGTGACAGTGTTGGGGGGCTGGGGGAGGTGCAGGGGGGATGTGCCAGGGCTGGGGTTGCCGTTGGCATTGTCTGACGGAGATGTTAGACTGTGCGCTTCGCCTTCGACGATCTGAAAACAATAATTGTCACTTATTTAGTTATTATTGAAACAAAATAATCATATAAAATTTATTTGCACACACCTGTTATCTCCGGCTTGCTAGTTGAGAGCCTTACTCCTCGACCACGGAGGCCGTCATTATAATGAAAATATTAAATTAGGAAAAGAAGTAATAAATAATTATTCATGTGAAAAAACTAAAATTGAATGTTGAAAGTAAATATTATTCTCTAGCAATACAACTATTGAATAATGCAATAGTCTGGAAGAAATAATAAATTCCAGTAAATTAAAAAAAATAATAACGTTCACCTTCTAGCTTTTAAGTATCAGTATTTTTTACAAATGTTTTCGAAGTTTGGATTTTCCAAAGCCCGCCAAAACAATTGAAATCTGACAGGGTACACGTGACGTCACGTGAACCTCCGTTTGGTCTTATAGTGATTTGTTTTTGAGTATTATGCCGTGTTGCGTTACCTCTTTCTTTAGCCAACCCTTCGGACAGCATTGCAGTGTCCATCATCAGGGCAGATGTCTAATCTAAGGTTGTGGTGAAATATGTGCTTATGTATGAAGATGCGATACCGTGTTGCCACCGATAGATTTCACCGTTTATCCTATATTTGTAGGTTCTATAAATTTGGCACATTACGACAAGCGATCACTCAAATATTTTTGTAAACATGCCTAATATGTTAAAAATCACTCAATCAAGGGTCTTTTTAGGGAAAGGAAGTAGAAAGTTCTGGGGAGGAATCTGGGGGTCAGTGTGTCCAGGAGTTACGGAACTTTGAATTCATCCCCCTCACTGCGGTACAAGGCGATGGGTCGAGGGAGTCTGGCTGGAGAGGCCGAAAGGTCTACCTCAACCAGTATCTCCCGATCTGACCTGTCACGCAGTAGGTGGGCAAACGCATCTACCGCTAAGACCTAGACAAACCTCACCCCATGAACCAGGGCACCCCTGCTAAGTCACCAACCGTAGCGAACCACTTAGAGTGACCTATGTCAGGGATGTTGGTTATTAAATAAGAGGCCCTGCAATGGACGGAGGCAGGGAACATAGCCCAGATTGGGGACTCCTGGAGGCGCCTTGTTAAAGCGATGTGTCCCTGATCCGAATAAGTCAAGAAAATGAGATGAAGAAAAAAAATTACTTACCCTGCCAAACCAACCCCTCCCGATAGTTTGCAAATATTGTAGTTGGTTCCTTGGAAAGTCATCATTAGGGTTATCTAAAAATAAAAAAATAAATCAATTTTTTTTTAGGTAAATCATCACCTCTTCATCATCATTTTTTTTTATTAATTCATCCATTCTGACTCCATTGAAAAAATTCTGCATAAATTCCTTAGATTCATTAACTATAAACTCGCTCTACCAATTGAAACAATAAAATCACTTGATGAAAGAAATAAACTTATTAAAACTCTCAGATAGAAGACTTGTTTCCGACTTGATTTTTATATATAAAATTGTTAATGGTATTATAGACAGCCCTGATTTATTAAGTCTAATTACCTTCCATATACCTATAAGAACTAGTCGATCCAAAACTCTTTTTAATTGCAATAAAAATATCAGGACTGAGTCATTTAGATACTCGCTTGTACCTAGATTGCATGCAGTTGGCAATGTTTTCTCAGAAATTGTAGATGTGTTCAACTACACGGAATATAGTTACAAGAAGGCTATCATAACATATAAGTAATAATGAAAATTAAGTTTAGCATAATACCATTCTTCTGTATGGGTTCTGTATAATTTTAAATGCAAATTTTTTTTATTTTTTTTTATATTAATTCCACACAGGAGGCCCTGAAGAAAATAATTTCCCTCAGGGCCTATGTCATCTTTGAGGATGATGTGTGGAGGGTCTTTTTGTGGAGAGGAAGGAGTGAACATGGGTCTTGAAGAGTCCCATGTTGTAGGAGGGAGGAAACACAGAGGCCGGCAGTTCATTCCACAGCCGAGCTGTTGAACTTAAGAACGAATCGTAGAAGCGACCCGTTCTCATGTGACAAATGTCAACCGTGTACAAATGTTGGGCGCGCGTTTGGCGTGTATCCCGACTACGCACCGGTGCCGAAGGGATCAATGACGCTAGTTCCTCAGAGCATCTTCCATTGTAATACCGATAGAACAACGACAGCATACCTACCTGACGCCTGTGCTCTAAAGATTGCAGTCCGTTTGTTAAGATTGGGGAATCTATCAAACGGACCGCCCGTTTCTGCACAGAGTCGAGGGTTTTTTTCAGGTATTTAGGGGCTCCGGACCAGAGATGGCTGCCAAATTCGACAGTAGGGCGCACTTGCGATTTGTACAGGGTTAGCAGTTGTGTACTATTAAAGTATCTGCGGGCCCTGTACAGTACGCCCAGCTTCTGAGAGGCCAGCTTTACTCTGGCTTCGATGGAGCCCCCGTACCTGAGCTGGTCACTTATAGTTACACCAAGCATATCAATGGAAGGCATGTTCGGAAGATTGCTTCCGTTGAAGGAGACTAGATTATCATTTAGATCCCTTTTAGACGTAATCAGACAGGATTGGGTCTTTGAAACATTAAATTCGACGAGATTATTTTTACCCCAGAAGGAAATACTCTCGAGATAACCGTCCATTCTCTGCTTCAAAGCCCTCCGAGCCGTTGGAGTTTGTGTGCCCTTTGGGGGCTTGTCAAACAAAAAACTATCATGAACTGTACTGTCATCCGCGTAACAATGAATCGGTGCACATGTTAAAAGGTCATTGATGTGCAACAAAAACAAAGTCGGAGACAGAACCGATCCCTGTGGGACGCCAGCATTTATAGAGTGAGGAAGAGGTGAAACCGTCAGCAACTGCCTGAATCGACCTATCCCTTAAAAAGTCAGCAATCCACGTACACAGGGATGCGGGAAGTCCGTAAGAAGGCAATTTGTTGACAAGTCCTCGGTGCCAGACCCGGTCAAAGGCCTTGGATATGTCTAGTGCGACCGTTTGGGTCTCACCGTGACGTTCCAGGCACCGCCCCCAAACATGCGACACATACGCGAGAAGATCACCGCACGAGCGGTTCCGCCGGAATCCGTATTGACGGTCGTTGATAATTTTGTTCTTCTCGAGGTATGTGAGCAGTTTGTCATTGATCACACGTTCCATTACTTTGGACAGAACTGATGTGATCGCTATGGGGCGGTAGTTGGCCGGGTTGGAGCGGTCACCTTTCTTGGGAATAGGGTGAATGACCGCTTTTTTCCAACCAGAGGGCACAGTGCCACACTTCAGGGACATTTTGAAGAGCTTTGTCAAAACTGGAACTATTTCTGCAGCACACCTCTGCAATACCAGGGCAGGTATTCCATCAGGTCCACTAGCTTTGTTAACATCGAGTCCCCGTATAACGTGGAGTACATCCCGATGCCGGATCCTCAGCTTTTTCATATAGAACCCGCAGTGAGGAACCGACGGCGGAACAGCACCTCCGTCATCGAGGGTCGAGTTTTCCGCAAACATTTTCCCTAATAGGGTAGCCTTTTCGGTGTCGGTGTTTGCTAGTGAGCCGTCAGGTCTGGTAAGAGGTGGCAAACTGGGTTTGCAAAAATTCCGACCTATTGAGCCCGCAAGCGACCAGAATGCTCTGCTGCCATGCGGGCAGGCAGCCAGCTTTTTGCTGATCTGCAGGTCGTGTTCGAATTTTGACCTATTAATGATTCTTTTGCATTCCTTTGCCGATTTGTTGTATGCTGATCTGCTTTCGGGCGTTCGAGATGTGTTGAAGGCTCGGTAAGCCGCGTTTTTTCGTCGAACTGCTTCGGAGCATTGTCGACTGAACCACGGCTTTGAGCCCACACCAGTTTCTTTAGTAGTCGATTGTATGAAGCCATCCATCGCCGATTTGATGACTTCACCAATCTCCTGGGCACATCTTGAAGGGTCCGAAGTCCGAAAACAAACAGCTGACCACGGAAAAGCGTTGAAATGGGCCCGCATACCGAACCAATCTGCTGACCTATAGTGCCACACTTTTCTCCTCAGCCTCTCATTGGTTGGTCTGAGGCTAACGGGGATTGATGTCGTCACTAGGCAGTGGTCAGATGATCCCAGAGGCGCTGTGACGTCAATCTTATAACCGTGTGGCACAGTAGTTAAGAATAGGTCTAACAGATTGGAACGGTGAGTCTGGACATCAGGAACCCTTGTAGGCTCCTGAACCAGTTGCTCTAATCCGTAGCAAATGGCAAAGGATTCCGCCTGTCGGCCAGCCGAGTCCGTTGGGCCTGAGAACTTCAACCATGGTTCGTTATGAACATTGAAGTCCCCCAGAACAATAAATTTTAATATTGATGACTGTTTCACTGAATTGTTATGTTCATATTATCAAATGTTTGTAATAGCTCTTATGGGTGTATAATAAATAAAATAAAATTTAAATAAAAAAAAAATAATGGGCAAAACTTTAGATATTAGTCAAGGTAGATGCCAAGAAAACTAAATAAAGTAGTAGATGTGTTTCAATTAATCAAAAAAGGTAAAAATTAAAAAAGGGTTTTGTGGAGTGAATTTGGGTCATAAATAGGACCCATTTTATAAGAAGCAAGTAATAATTGCTGAGTTATTAGACTAACCAAACCAATCTTTGTGTTCTGCCAGCACATCCTGTGTAGGCCCGTCACCTCTGGCCGAAGCGTGGGCAGGAGTCAGATTCCTCGATGTCAGCGGCTGCTCAAACACTTCCACTGCTCTCGGATGAACTGCCTCAAGGTTCAAGTTTCTATTTTCGTACTCGCTAACGATATAATTCTCCGCATTGTTATTGACAATATTCTCCAGTTCCTGTTCGGATATGGGCCCATTGTTGTTATCTTCAAAGTCCTGGTTGTCGACCTCCACTTGGCGGAGGTTCAAGTGAGGAAGTCGAGGAAGAAGCCCTTCTTCCTCAAGTGGCGCACGGGCCGGTGTGGAGTCAGGTACCGGACCGGGCCCGAGCTGGAAGCGGGGAGACTGCGAGGAGATGGCTGCCGTGATGGGGAAGCGGATATCGTTCAGGGGGTTGTGTATGCCCGTCTCAATGGGGGCGCCCGAGCTTGAATTCTCCAACGGGATGGGCTGCCCGACCACCACTTCCTTCTGCAAATAAAAATAAAAAAACAATTCATTAGGAAATACAAATAAAAAATTTATTATACTATCAAAATGGCAGTGCAGAGCAACTAAAGAATAATAACAGTTATCAAATTGAAATAATTAGAAAAGCATTACATATTGTTATAAGTACATAATCCATTTAATTTTCTAGTTAATGGTTATGGTTCACAAATAGTAGCACGTGAAGGCGCCCTAGAACAAGGATTCCCAAACGGTCGATCGCGGAGCTATATTAGCTGTAGTTTAAAAATAATGTCAGGCGAGGGCACCCTAGGGCAAGGGTTCCCAACCGGTCGATCACGTAGCTAAATTATAGTTATCATTCACAAATAGTGGAATGTGAGGGAACCCTATGGCAAGGGTTCCCAACCGGTCGATCGCGTATCTAAATTATTGTTATCATTCACAAATAGTGGAATGTGAGGGAACCCTAGGGCAAGGGTTCCCAACCGGTCGATCGCATAGCTAAATTATTGTTATCATTCACGAATAGTGGTATGTGAGGGCACCCTAGGGCAAGGGTTCCCAACCCTTTAAACCCAAGCAATATCCATATATAATTGAACATTTGTATTTAAAAACAGGCCTGTAGTACCTACCTAAAATCAATATTAAAATATAATATTTTTCCACTTGGTGCAAATTTAAATCTGTCCATCTATTACAAAGCTTTGGACACAAATATGCCTTACAGATTTTAAGACACTTTTCCTAGCGGTACATAGAAGAGAATAATTTTAAACTGCGGTTCTAGACCATTTTATTAAAGAGCTAAGGAAAGTCAATGAGAAGAGATAATCATTAAAATATTACAGAATTTCATAACAAGCAAACATAAGTCATTACACTCATCCAAAAATAATATATATTTTTAACATAATATTTGATTAAAGTAGTAGTATCTATACGTACCACCACATCATTACTTCCACGAGGCTTGAAAAAGAAAGATAATAGATTTATTAGCTGTAAAAATAAAATAATTCAAGAAAATGAGATTACAAGTTTGACACATAACAGTCTCCGTGTTCGAGTGTTCGTTGCATTATTTTCATTTTCTCACTGCACATTTTTATTGGCTGCTGTCATTAAGTTTGGTCGCATTAATTTTTCGTTTTATAATCTTTTGTTTTGTTTACTTTCTTACAAATTTTATTTACATATTCCTTATGTAAATAAAATTTCCTTATTATGCTGTCTGGGTAGAGGTAAAAGTTACAAGGAGGAAATCCATAATTGGTTTTATTTTGGCTGTATAATACTTATGTATAAACTGATTAAATGTAAACTGTCGATTTCCCGAAAATTAATAAATAAATAAATAAGATTCAACTCTAACTAAATGCAATCTAAACAGTGTCTTGGATAAATATATCCCATTTTTATTATAATGCGCGACATCTATTGACTTTTCTGCAAGTCTAGAATGAATATTTATTTAATTAATTTGTGTTATAATATATATTTGCAGCACGTTCCAGAGTGGAAGGTACTCTCAGTATCGCCCTGGTGTAAGACCACTATTCAGAATTGAAACGTTGCTTGAAATGGCTTTGGCCATGTTCGGTGACCAGATCTAAATATCCAGGTACTTCCCCACTTTCCTCTTCTCTCCATCTTCTTCCCCTTCCCAATACCTTCAGACACACAACAAATCCTAATTGCGGATGCCACAGTCTCACACTAACTCCAGATGGTTGGGAGCAGTCGGGACTCTTGGGCGGTTTCAGATAAAAATAAAATTAAAAAGATTAGAAAAATAAAAATCTTCGTACTTTCTGGAAAAACGGGAATATAAACCTCTCCAACCAAAGTCCACATAATTTTTTAGATATTTGAATGATGTACATAGAATGTGTAGTTACAAAGGTAGAATAGCTTATAATTCTTTAGGAGGATCTTATATAAAAGAGTCCTTGTTGATTTCACGACTTGGCCCGGGTTGAGGTAGTTTGGCTCCAACAGTTAATGAACACACCCACCTAGCAGTGGCCTAATATGAAATCATAAATTTTGTTTAATTAGATGGTATGAAGGAAGTAAAATCCATTATAAAAGATGACTCAAACATCATAATTATTTTTTACAGGGACACGACACAACAAAACATTATTTATCTCTCTCATTAAAATGCGATAAAAAATGTTGGCTGTTTCCTCTTATCTCTGACATTCTAAGTTCAAGTCACGCACAATGCGAATTAAACATCAAACATAGTATTATTATTAAAATTCCGTAGAATTTAACTGAATTCCGAGAAGAATCATTGACCTTTAACCCCAAGCAGATTCGTAGGTACCTAAACCTAGAGTCCATACAATTATGCCAAACTACGCAAGTAGGTAAAGTTCCGAAGTTTCTGGGAATGAGAGGGTGGATTCGCTCACAGTGAAACTATGTGAACAAATATAGGGGTGAAATAAAGATTAATATAATAACATGAGGTCTGACTAAATTACATAATAATATGTACATTTTTATGTTTCTTATAAACTACGGGAAATTTACGAGACCTTTTTGAATTCGTCACGTCGCGTTAACAAAAAAACTACATGCATCTAGCAAGATTCTGGAAAATAACGACGTGTGAAATGTGCATCTCGCAACAGCAATAAAGTACCCTAGTGAATTTATCACGTTGTTATTCCAAATACTATGATAATCTAGATCTAGATTCTGAAACATGACAACATGTATTTTGGAACAGATGTGTTCAAACCCCAAGGAATGTATTCGTCTAGTCGCCTTTTCTGAAACACAACTAGAATCTGGTTAGATTCTGAAAGTCTGGAAATACACGAAAGGTAGCAGATGTTATGCAAATCCCAAGGAGTTTATTTGTCGAGCAGCGTTTCTCAAACACAACGAGAATCTGGTAAGAATCTGGAAATAAACGAAAGGTATCTGCACCAGATTTATGCAAATCCTAAGAAGTGTATTGTCGAGTCGCGTTTCTGAAACACAACGAGAATCTGGTAGGGTTCTGGAAATAAACGAAAGGTATCTGCACCAGATTTATGCAAATCACAAGGAGTTTATTGTCAAGTTGCGTTTCTGAAACACAACGAGAATCTGGTAAGAATCTGGAAATAACCGAAAGGTATCTAGGTATCTGCACTACATTTATGCAAATCCCAAGGAGTTTATTCGTCGAGTAGCGTTTCTGAAACACAACGAGAATCTGGTAGGGTTCTGGAAATAAACGAAAGGTATCTGCACCAGATTTATGCAAATCACAAGGAGTTTATTCGTCGAGTCGCGTTTCTGAAACACAACGAGAATCTGGTAGGGTTCTGAAAATAAACGAAAGGTATCTGCACCAGATTTATGCAAATCACAAGGAGTTTATTCGTCGAGTCGCGTTTCTGAAACACCACGAGAATCTGATAAGGTTCTGGAAATAAACGAAAGGTATCTTTTCGAAAGGTACAAAAGATACAACCTTATTATCGTCTGAAGGATTCGGGAAAGTAGCGATATCTGTCAATTTCGGATATTCGTAGTTTGTTCTATAAATGGGACCACACACAATAAAAGTACTTATTTACAATAAGCGAATGCAATGAGTTGAAACACGATTAGAATATATTATATGAATGGGGAAATTATTATAATTCAACACACCTACAAAAAGTGGTATAAAGTTATGAAAAGTGATGAAACTAGGTTTTATAGTTACCTATGTTACCTAAATAAGGTAAATATAAAACCTAGTTTTATAGTTAGTTTAGTTTAACATAGGTAACTATAAAACCTAGTTTTGGTTTCATCACTTTTAATGACTCTACCTAAACAAAAAATTCATTCATTTTGATGAAATATCAAGGAACCATTATATATATAGTTTATTATGTTTTGTAAAAAAACATTTTCGGGCGCTTACGTTGCTATTATTAATAGTTAGTATACAAGAGAAGAGATATCATACTTCTACAACGTAATAATAAATTAATAATTGTATTGCTTACAACAAAAGTTTGATTACCAACGGCAAATATCATATAGGATAAGAAATGTTTAAATAAACCAAACAAACGTAATTGAACGCGAGACAAGTGATTTTCGAAAGCATTTTATCAGCTAGGGCAATTAATGCTAGGACCGAGCAGGGTCTTACAACACTCGATTTACGTCGATTCCTTACCGGCCCATGAGGGAGCCGCCTTAGAGTCGGCAGAATAGATAAGCAGTTAATTTAAACGATCTTAACGCGGCTCCCTCATGGACCGGTAAAGAATCGACATTAAAATACTAATGTCATTGCATAATCCGAGTGCTGAAACCCTGCGCAGAAAAGTAAAGTTCGTTTAAATAAGGTAACGGTTTGCAGCGCAGTCCATTGTGGGACTGTACTGCGCAGCGTCGATTCGTTACCGGCCCATTAGGGAGCCGCCAAGAGTAGGCAGAATAGGTAAAGATTGATGGAAGGAAATAGGCATTACCATTTCCTGTTTCTCACATTTCGTATGGAGGACCGTCGCATTACACTGTATTATATCGCTGTTTAATATTCAAGAAGAAGCATTCGACCATTTCCTTTTTAGAGTTCACTCTTACTAGCTGCCATCAACGACCTTTCGACGTGCACTGGTATTGTAATATAAATAAAAGTTTACAATAAATAATCATCAGCATGCAAATGGCGATAAGAAAACGTGCACTGACAAGGAAGGCATCTTTAGACAGACACAGAGATTGAAATCTGTGGTAATTTTGCCAATCTTTATTTTAATTTAAAATGCGATTAATGTGTTCAGTTTTTGAAGGTTCCTAGTTCACGTCCAGGTTGCGTCAATATCTGTTTATGATTAGTGTTTTTCTAATAGGTACAAGGGTAAAAATCTTGAAAAAACGTGATTGAAATCCATTTCTTAATAAAATATTAGGCAATTCAGAATATATCGAAACACCTGTTCATGCAGGTGTCCTTTTACTAATAAACATAATGACGAAATTTTACAATATTAGAATTATTATGAACACGTGTTCCGACATCCTATTAACATATTCGCGTTATACCGTCAGTTTTTTAGGAAACCAGTCAATTCATTCGTTTTTTTTTAATTCCTTTATTTTTCCCAATTTTTACATTAATTACATACAATATTATATAAATCAATACGAATAATGGGAACCCACTAAGGCGCAGCCTGTGCGTGGGTAATATATTTAAGTTATTATATTATTGTACCTAGAAATAAACAAACTGTGGGCATATAAAACAAAAACAAGATTACATTTTGTCTAAGCGGTTTGTATAAAAAGTGTTTACAATAGTGTATAGTGAAGTTATAAGTGTTTAGTGTAATATATGGTGAATATTTTACGAGAAACATAAATTGATACAAATTAAATAAATAAAAATTTCAACTGCTGTATCGAAAAGCCATAATTTTACTCTTTTAAATATTGAGGAAGTTTAGTAATCACTTGAATATTTTTCGGTAAAAGATTGAAAGTACGAGGTCCAATGAAACTGCAGTGTGTTTGCATTTGTTTTGTGTTCGTTTGGGGAGTATAAAATACATTATTATTTCTAAGGCCTGCATTCCCGTTTTTAACAGAAATACGAATTGACAATATTTTATATCAGTAAGTTTTCTCCGTGGATACGGTGCGATTTGATGAATATTAAAATTGTTCAATTAAGATTAATTGTTCAAGATTAAGAAAGGGAAGCTTAGATGGTTTGGGCATGTAGAGCGAATGAGCAAAGAAAGGAGGGTAAAGTCAATATATGATGCAAATGGGAATGGTAACAGAAGTCGAGGACGCCCGAGGAAGACATAACACGATCAAGTGAATCAGATACTTGAGTGGGGCCATGTCAAGAATCAGAATAATAGAAGAGTATGTATGAATGTAAATGAGGCAAGGGGAGTGTGCCAAGACCGAGTTCTTTGGCGGTCCGTCCTCTCAGACAACGGCGTGATAGTTAGTTTGTCAAAATTGTTTTAATATTTATTAGATCGTTAAGTCACCCTCAGCAAAATCTGGCAATGGGGTAAAATAGGTTATCGTAGGCGGGGTGTGCGCTTATAAAATATTAAGCCTGTCATAGCCGGCTTCTTGCTCCAGAGTTGTGAAATAATAATAACGGTTACGTTGGAATTTCCCGAAAGATGGGCGAGTAGAGTCCTAGGGTGGGTTCCTCCCCCCGCCTGAACCATCCCCCACCGCTCACCCCCGTCCGGCGGCAGTATTAACATTTGAATTATTCATCGGCTCGCAAAATCAGCTGTGGGACTTTGTGTACGTGGCAGAACTGGCAGGACTCGAGACTCAAAGTGTATTGTTTAATGGGAAAGGAGAAATATTATTGAGAGGCAAAATTACCAATATTATTCTAAGCCAAGCTAAGGTCGAATCGTTGCTTATACGTTATACATACTGAAGGCGACTGGAAGATCGTTAACCTTTGCGTACCTAGAGGTAAAAATCACATATCACTCGAAAGGGGGTCACTAGGGTCCCCCGTATATCGCGAAGCGATCGTGTCTCTCAACCTGTCAGGCTAATTTGGTCGCTTTTGGGAACAGCTCATATGGTTTCATAGAAATCGTTGTGTCTCCCTTACAGTCATGGCGAGAATGATAATCTATACGGTGTTAGAAAGATAAACGTACACTTCCATGAAACCAAAGGATCCGACCGCAATTTGAGAAAAAAAGATATGATAAACCTAACTTAACCAAAATGTTTTTTATACATTTGTCTAATAAATTTGTGTTTTACGTTTTCAGTGATTTAGTTCAGTGTTTAGTCGAAAAAAAGAAAGATAAGCCATTATTAAACGTTTCTTAAGTTTGCATTCAAAATTTAAATTTTTACTTTTCTTCTTTCTAATAATACTATATTTCATCACATTTTAAAAGCAGTTTTCAGGTCAGAATTAATCCATTTATTTGAATTTTATTGCAAAGAGGAAATATTCCGATCTTCAAACAGAATATAACAGAGGCCTCGGGGGCTAATATTATTTTTACCAAGTGGGTCTTCCGACGACCCCATGCATTTGTCTGTCTTATGGGCTTTTAAACTATAGAAATCCCAATTATTCAGTCAATTATTAATGGTAACGTATGTATTTGCGCAGGAATACGTAAAATACTAAAATGACGTGTCAAGTATTTAAGCTAATATAAGGAGGATAGTAATTTTGGGTACTACCTACTCCCCCACTTGGCTCCGGGATAGTTAAAGCAATAATAATTGTTGGACAGATCTAGGATCGGACCCCCGAGGGAGTCTGAGAAGAAAACCTCCACACACAACTAAAAATACATCACGACGACATACACATAGGAAAATACACTCGATTGACCACATGGACTGGAACCGAACACGTGCGGTTAAACTATTCTGCTCGCTGCTGTCGATGGGAGATATTATGCTAAAATCTTAGAGTATATTATTACTCTAAGGCTAAAATACAATGTAGATGAAAGACTGCATTTAACTTCACTAAGGTCCGGTATATCGGTCAGTCCGTATCTCCCGCTATGTGCGACATTCCTCGCTAAAAATTTGAGGCGGGCTAAATCGGCCGCTTAAACCTTCGTAAACCGCAGAATAGTTCCCTTTTTAGACACCGAGGCACTAGCAGTAACAAATGTCAAATGTGACGTTTACGTGAGTAATTGCGTAATTCCATCTCACCGAAATTTAGACGAAAAGTGAATAATTTTCAGTATGGACGTTATTTGATGCTGAAGTTATTAATTGATAATCAATCTAAAATAGACAAATAGTCCGGTAAAGCATTATAAGAGGAATTTTTCAACGTCAGGACAGTGTTTTCAGCGGTCTGTTCGAATTTCATGAATAGTGCATTGACTCTAGCAAAACGAATAATATTTAAAATTAGTATCCTCGCACGTAGCATCAATGACGTAGGGACCATAGATATACCACTCACGTAGACAATAATTTGTTTTATATAGATAATGAAAAACATTCTTCTATTAAAATCATATACGATACTTGTAATATTGCTGATATCTAGGCTTCCGACCCATATACGGATTATTCTCCAAGCCGCGCTAAGCTCAACATTCCAACCAAGCCGAGCATAAATCAACTGATATACCGGGCCTAAGAGTACCGACTAGAGCAGAGGTTCCCAAACTTTTTTGCCCCGTAGACCACTTGCCAAATATTTTTTCCGTAGACCCCCTGCCTGCCGAATATTGAATTTTCCTAAAAACTATTAATGTCCCATGTGATAATCATTTATTTTTTTAGTAAAAATATTCCCTTCCCTTGCCTGCCCAACAACCGGGTGGCGGTATAGTTGCTCTGTCTTTACATTGTGCAGACAGGGGCACCCTTGTGAGCATAGACATATGAATATTAGTAGACCTGCCCTAAGTGATTAAAAGCGTATTATCCCCACTCCCCATACCGGTTCCATTGAGCCGGCTGGGCTCGCGTACGGCCTCAAGTAAAATTTGAAAACGTGACGTCATCATTCTTGTGCGAACTATGGTCGAGGCATCATCGGTTCATTTTACGAAATAACACGGCAAAATGTTTACTTGTACTATGAAAACTGGTAAAAATAGATGCGAAAAAAGAGAATAAACCCAATTGTCGTATTACATTCCATATATAAGCATTATTTTATTTTATTTTAAGCATATTCACATCGTATAATATGAATCAGTTGTTACTATCACATCGAGAAACGTCTGGACGCGAAACACAAAGCTGGTTGGTTGCTGGGAAGTAAATTATGAACATTTATAAAAGTGTCTTAACTAAATACTCTGAAACTAACTACGACTCTGAATATAGAAGCTGCCTTACTTTGCCGAATTTGGACTTCGCAAATTTGTTCATAACGTGGCGAGTAATTTGCGCTCCCATGTAAAAATGTCTATTCATTCAAAGCAGATTTTACTTTTAAGAAGTAAATGGTGATATTATAATGCGAGATGCCTATTTACTGTCAGATTGATTTATTGACGAATCACAGTCAGCTTCCCTCCCTTCGTTCTTCAACAGTTGATTTTACCCCTCGCCTTTATCTTCTCGTCTATTAATTCCTATGTCTGTGCTTGTGAGGTATTACACCAAATGAAAATGAAGCAGGATAAGCAACGGGAATTTTTTTCTGTAGCTAGCCCTACAGAACTGGCGCTTAAGTTCTTTGTCAGTGCTTATTCCGATCAGTTTTTCTTGTCACATGATATCCGATTCTTCAATGTTGCATTTCCATAGTCAAAATGTCCTCAAACTTGGTTTTGAAGTCTGTGTGAAGTGCATTTAAATGTTGAACGTCATTATTACCCTGGACGTTTTTCAAAAACAAGTTGGGGAACTAGGAAAATTCGCGGCTTCCAATGTGCAATGTTTTGCTTGAATATATTAATTCTGACGAGAAAAGGAACGTAGGCTCTATTTATATACCTCAATTAACAACTTTACGAAATAAAAAAATACAAATATCAAATAAGTAATTTCTCAGTCTATTATATTTGTGTAAGGTCTATAATATATTGTGTCATTTACGGAACTCCTAAATGTTGACTTGAGGTAAATGGAGGTCCGCTTGTATGTACCCCCATTTGAACCTCGTGAACCCCCAATTTTTTTTCTCGCTGACATAGACCCCCAGCATGCCGATATCGACCCCATATATACCACTTTGGGAACCTCTGGACTAGTGCATACCA
Organism: Hesperophylax magnus; assembly: GCA_026573805.1. Taxonomy (NCBI): domain Eukaryota; kingdom Metazoa; phylum Arthropoda; class Insecta; order Trichoptera; family Limnephilidae; genus Hesperophylax; species Hesperophylax magnus. Next base: position 24,796,376 of record JAIUSX010000046.1, read on the forward strand.
ATACCGCTTCGTCCGAGTTTCAACACTTTTAAAAATCTTTTTTGTATTAGATTTGGAGCGGTATAGTGTAAACGGTATAGATATTCAACAAGAGGTCACGTGTTTTTGCAATCTTGTATAGATTGAACAAACAATCGATTATGGTCATAAAATATTTGTATACGTGGCAAAACTAATCGGCAGAAGCACAAATGCTGGACCCTTTCGACCGGACACAGTTGATGGAATCCCTATCACAGCGTAATAGCGGATATCCGCACAGCTGACCCGCCTGACCTCGCACTGCGCCGGCCGCTACCAACCTACCAACGAACGTACCAACTAGCGATGGGTAATGACTCATTTCATTAAGAACGGGAGCCACGGTACCAGCTCAATATTTTTGTACGGCTCAAAGTGTCGACTCAATTGAACGACGGCTCAATTGAACGGGAGCCGTGAGCTCAGAGCGTATGAGCAAGAGAATATCATATGCGTATGTATGATCGTACCACCGGTACGCCGTCTCGTACCACGAGAAAAATAAGACGCTATATTTGTAAACATAAATATGTATGTTAGTCATAAATCTCTAGTTTAAGATGTAGTTGTAAGTCATACAATAGCGGTATTGTGGAAATACCCACTCGGTCATAAAAATATGTATACTTTTAAGTCATTAGTTAAAAGTCTTACTTGTAAATCATTACAAGTAAGACTCGACATTAATGAAACTTAGTTATAAGCCAAAAGTAATAAGTTATAAGTCTAAGTGATAGGAATAAATTAAATGCATAAATTAAGTTGTTCAGCGCCCTTGATGTGATTTTCTCATGAAAACGGCGATATACAAATAATCTAATCATTATTATTATTAGGTAGTTATTAGGAGTAGAAACGTCCGAGTCGAGATGTCGAATTTTCAGACGCTATTTACGTTTCTGAGTATGTAATAACAATTAATACTTGGTTAATTTTTCTAAAATATCTCCTGATAAAAAAGAGTTACCATTCAATTGAGCCGTGGTATGGTTTACCTGGAGTCATACGAATAGGACTCATCAAAAAGAACAAGCTCAATTGTGCGGCTCGCTCATGAACGACTCATCTCTAGTACCAACCAACTACCAATGTATCAACCAACTAGGCATTAGTACACTACAGATACGTTAACGCTGCCTTTGGTTTAGCCAGTGGGCACTATCGCCGGCAAAGGGGCGCGGACCTTTCAGGAAATTATAGCGGCCAAGCCCCGGCGAGCTTTTAAATCAATTATTGTTTGGCTGCGCGTCTACTTGAGCTCGCCCAGTGCTGCTCTTATTGAAATGAATTACTTATTATTAAATTACTATGCTCATTGTTTTGGTACATTATTTCCCGTTTTCCGAGAAAGCTCTGTTAATCAAATTATTGTAATTAAGTTTCGGCTCATTAATTAATGGACACTTTTGATTGAAGGGGTAAATGGTACGCCCCAAAACTTAACACGTTGGCGGCCTCCGGTCACAATTTTTGATATACACATTTTGATGTACTTACACATTTTCTGATAATTCCATTTTAAAAGTTTTTGGTATTTTGATTGATGTTATTTCAAAATGTAGTTGATAAAATGCATTCGACAACGAGTCTATGTACCGAGTTTTAGCTCGAACGGATGTCGGGGAAGTGGTTTAATTTTTCTTCCATGATTTGCATTAATTCATTACTGAAAACAAAAGTGAAATTCAAATAGGTAGATGTATTTGATACCTGCGTAGAATAAATAGCAAAAATTAACATTAAAATAAAAAAGGTAGGTACTTTATCGTTTATCTGAATTATTCTCCAAACTAACACTTCCAATTATGAAAATGACACTAAATTTAAAAGGAAAATTTCTATGGAGTTCATTGAACCTTGAGTTACACAAAAGTATGAAGTCACCACCGAAATTAGTATTTTCGGGTATCTTCAATTTGAACCGATCCCCCAAAATACGGGCCGGGCACGTGCCCAGTCAGTCACCTGTAATTCTGCGTATACACACGCGACCCGAACCGCAACTTATGGAAAAGGAACGAAGCAACCGCAAATGGCGCGAAGTTGCTACGTTCCTTTCCCGTAATTCGTGGCTCGGTTCGCAAATGTATACGTACCATAATAAACCGTATATTATATTGAATAAATATATTTTTAAACTACCATTTATCTTCCTCAAGGTCGACTGAGACTGTAAATCATATCCCCTGGAAACTGTATGATGTCACGCTCCAAAATCCACCGTTTATTTCGTCATAATAACCCTCCACTACTGTTTGTGTTTTTATTGCATGAATGAAAACTCGGGAGTGATAAATATGCGGAACCGTGGGTCCATTTGAAAATTATTTACGGACATTGCGATTCGTTAACATCTGTCGCAATAATGTCGCGGGAGGTACCTACCTACTCATAACTGGGAACCTTTCGCAGTAACAGGGCCACATCTGAAAAATATATTTTATTTAAATTTGTAACAGACATGTTTTTGATTAGTATGCACACGCACGTGCACGTATCGGAAAGACTGAACCATTTAAAGTTTTTTATAATTTAAAAAATAACGGCCTGTGTTGTTAGGGGTAAGGCTCTCGCAAGCTGGAAGTCGCGGGTTCAAATCCCGGCGTGTGCAAGTAAATTTTATTTGATTAATTTGTTATTTCACAAATTACTCATTAAAAATAATATATAGTCTACTTGCGGCACGTTCCATAGCGGAAGATACTCTCAATATGGCCCTGGTGTAAGACCACCATTCAGAATTGAAACTTTGCTTGAAATGGCTTTAAGCGTGTGTGGTGACCAGATCTGAATAGTCAGGTACCCCCCCCCACCTAACTTTTTTTTTTTTTTTTAGTATATTGTCCTCCACGCTAGGAGTTCACCTGTGTTGTGGAGGAATTTTTCAATTGTAAAGTTATATAATACTAAAACAATACAGTGGAGTTGGTTACACAGAGAAACAATAAAAATTAAAATATAAAATCGATTTTTCCATAGTTATAACAGAAAAAAAAGTGAAATATAAGAAATTAAATATTAAAAGGATTTTAGCCAGTTCCATATGTGTTTGTTGTATTCTGTAAGATTAGATGTTTTATATTGCGTTGGAAGTGAATTGTATAGTTTTATAGCCTGGAATCTGTAGTGTTTTTGTCCAAAGGATGTGATGGTTTTTGGTATTAGTAGTTGGTGTGCATGTCTTGTTCTAGTATTGCGAGAAGTTTGTGAAGTTCACAAACCTTTCCCTTTCCCGTCCTCACTGCCTCCAAGCCTTGCAACATATTTGTTTTTTTTTTAACTGTTCGAATTTCGTCGTCGTTGCATATGATAGTTGGACATTTTCGCACCTCGTAATAATTAATCGCATGAATAATTTGTAAAAGAGTACAAATTATCATCCCCAAGTGAATATACATTCAATATTGGCGCGTGTGACGACAAAACAGTGGGTGTTGTGGAACGGTGCTTAGGGGTACTTCTATAAACTATTGTAGTGCCCACGAAACCTTCAAGACAACATCACAACTTCCAAATGAAGCAACATCTTCCATTCTCGTTAACATTACAGCCCATTCGTCCAGTACCAATCGTTCGGTACGCAACACATTTTGATGCAATAGTCTCACTGGCTCTCCAGACGGGTGGGAGCAGTATTCACGTTAAAAAGAAAGAAAAATTAATATGTATAAAAACAATCAATTTTCTCGCCCTGCATTTGCATTATAATTACTTATGAACATACTATAACTTGATTATTCGCCGGGAGATTATTGGTGCGAAAACAGCAGTTTTCACCGAGCCGATTAAGTTCACAATAATATTATGCTTCTAAATCCGACTTTCGTCATCTAAATAAACAACGCGCAAATAATTGGAGGTCGGCCACTTCAGCCCACGTTTTCATCGCCTCTCAAACTGTTCTTCGAAATGATGCTAAATCCGTTTCAAGGCCTCTTAGTTTTAGGGAAAATACGTTTCTGATAAAGATAATGGAAACAGGGGAGATGGACCATGAACCATTACTAGCTTAGATTAACTAAAATGTAGCATCAAAGATTATTAGTGTAGCAAATGTGAATTTGGTAAGAGTGAGACAGAGGTGCAAGAATGAGAGCGCGAATGTGCGGACACCAGTTACATAATAAAGCAGGATTACTGCTTTGGGGGTAAGCGTGACAGGTTGGGTTGTGATTAAAAAGTGAAGATGGTCTTATCAATTTAACCCCTCAGGCTTATATGTTCGGTTTTAGGAACAAACATTATTAGCTATTATTTTTTTATTTTTTTTTTTTTTAAATGATAAACTAACGTTTATAAGACAAGCTTTTATGCATTTAACCTTGTCTTATAAAGGTTAGTTTATCATTTTAAAAAAATAATAATATTTGACAAGTCAAAAATATTTCACCAATAAATGAAGATATCATGTCTCGACGCCATCTAGTGAGAAATTTAGCACTAACAAAGCCTTTCCTACAAAAATAAAGTTGGTTGTTTACAGGTGAAAAAATATAATAAGCAGTAATTGTTGATTGAGGTACTAGTACATATTGAATCATTTGGCGGGTTGGAAATAAGCCGACATAGCTCAGTGGATACAGAGCACCTGACCGGACATCAGAAGGCACGGATTCACTTCCCATCGGCGGCATTTATTTTTACTCGAGAGATATTTTCAATTTGTATTAGTATTTCGGATGACTAATTATTGCTTACAATTATTTATCATTAGATTCATTAGCTATTTTCTGTTGAGTCCATTTGTTCGCTTTGAGGGAACAGCCCATATTATGGTCTAAGAAGTTAAAAAAATATTGAAAACGATATTACCGATTCCTAAACGAAAATTTGAAACAGAAAAATCAGAAAAATATACGGTCACATCTAGGACTTGAACCCAAGACCCTCGCCTTGCCGGGGCACCGCTCTACCAACCTAATGGGACCCTGTCTCCTTCGGTCATATTTAACTGTATCATACTTCGAATAAGAACTACTAACATTGTCTTCATTTTTCTCACCGCGCATTTTTATTGGGAGCTATCTTTACTTTGTTTTGAGTTACCTGTAGTTCATTTATGTGTTTTTCATATACGTTTCCCCAGATTTCAATCAAATATTTATTGTTATTAAGTTTAATTTGTAGAACTCCATTTTATTTTTTATTTTTTTATATATTCAATAATATTATTATTGGGTTTATAAAAACAGTTTATTTTTAAACAAGTTCTGCTGTGTAATTATTATTACGCGTGACAGCTGTTTCGCCCTCTGAAGGCATTATCAAACTGTGGGTAGCCCACTTACAGACGATACATTTATATTATTTCTAGGTAGGTATTTTAATTTCAATTACTGATTTCTTAATTGATTTTTGAGTAAGATATTAGAAATTATTAATGGTTATTACCCCAGCAAAGTTTCCCCAATTAGTGTAATGTTAAAAATTTGACTGAATGTCTTAATGTTAGTTATTCCCAAACGATGACTCATAGGGTTATTTTAATAGCATAATTAAGTACTTCATAGTGCACTCATATTTGAACTAGGTTTGAAGATATCTAGTAGGGGTGAACGAATTATATTTGTTTGTTCATTAATTAGAATAGCTTTCGGATTATTAGAGTTTTTGTTAATTTCTAACTGTTCTAAAAGGTTCAGTTTACGGCCTTTATTTTGTACGTGTAACGGAGTTGGTTTATTATTATCATTAAGTGAGTGATTTTCATCTAGGAGATGTTTGGCAAATTGAGATTGCATTTTATTATTATTTTTAAAAGATCTTATGTGTTCTTTGAACCTAGTGTTAAAGGACCAACGGGCAAACGGGCCGGTCCTTTAACACTAGGTTCAAAGAACACATAAGATCTTTTAAAAATAATAATAAAATGCAATCTCAATTTGCCAAACATCTCCTAGATGAAAATCACTCACTTAATGATAATAATAAACCAACTCCGTTACACGTACAAAATAAAGGCCGTAAACTGAACCTTTTAGAACAGTTAGAAATTAACAAAAACTCTAATAATCCGAAAGCTATTCTAATTAATGAACAAACAAATATAATTCGTTCACCCCTACTAGATATCTTCAAACCTAGTTCAAATATGAGTGCACTATGAAGTACTTAATTATGCTATTAAAATAACCCTATGAGTCATCGTTTGGGAATAACTAACATTAAGACATTCAGTCAAATTTTTAACATTACACTAATTGGGGAAACTTTGCTGGGGTAATAACCATTAATAATTTCTAATATCTTACTCAAAAATCAATTAAGAAATCAGTAATTGAAATTAAAATACCTACCTAGAAATAATATAAATGTATCGTCTGTAAGTGGGCTACCCACAGTTTGATAATGCCTTCAGAGGGCGAAACAGCTGTCACGCGTAATAATAATTACACAGCAGAACTTGTTTAAAAATAAACTGTTTCAATCAAATACTTTAAATGTAAATGTACCGGGCTATAATATAGACCTTTTTAAATTTTATTTGTTAACATATAATATGATAACCGGCTAAATACGCTAATTAAGGGGGTGATTTTATCATTAATATGCTGTTTAAATGTTAAGTGTTTATCAATCCACAGCCCAAGATATTTCTCCGGTATCAGGATTTGCAGGATGATATTTTCGATTAATAAGCGTACATATTTATATTTATAGGTACATCTATCATTTTACGACGTAAATTGGAGGTTTCGCACACCATAAAGCTGATAATTTTATTGTTAGCAAAATGGACACGGAATGGTCGGATAGCATCATCAGGTTGGATGACGTTTAGACACTAGTGTCTGGCGATGATCAAATATTGTGTATTGTGTACATGACATTATTGTGGCGACACCGGTCATGTGACCACCTTGAGGTTTTTACGCGGTAAGAGCGATAGCAAAAGAAATACAAACAGGACATCGTGGTACGATTAAATCGGGTTGCATGATAACTCAACACAATGGCAATTCAACACACCGTTAAAGGTCATTAAAAGTGATGAATAAAATCTAACCTATATTCATAACATAATATATTTAACCCTTACAATACATTGCACATAAGCAATATAACGCATTACCTAGTAATCTAAAACTTCCGGCAACGAACAAAAAAACATTGGCAAAAGCTATTTCCTCAGCAGTTTTATTAATGACTGACACATTCTTTCTTTGGAACTCCAAAATAACTTCTGGGTTTATTTATTTTAATGTACCTATGTTGTCTTGTCTTTAATATAATGTTGTCTTTCCAGAAATGAGTTTTGTAAACTCATTGGGAATAATACATTATAACTTATTATTTTGTAATAAATAAACGTAGTTTTTTTCAACACACGGAGAAAAATGAGTATTGCTGCTTTTAAAAATCTCCCGGAACAACTTTTTCTTTTAACTTATTTTGAATCAATGTAATATATAACTGAAGAAGAAGATAATACTAATAAATCTAAACGAAACATGAAATAGAACAAGACACAGAAAAATAAACAGATAGCGGTCACAACTAGGAATTGAACCCAGGAACTCTTGTCTTACCGGTACAGATGTCTTAAACGACTCCTATTTATTAAACTTCATTTGTAGATATAATATTTAAATTTAGAATTAATAATATCATACTAATTTTGGCAAATCGACAAATATGAAGTTTAATAAATAGGTCCAAATGGTCGCGTGATTTAAGACGCCTGTCCCGGTAAGACAAGAGATAAGAGACCCTGGGTTCGATTCATAGGTGTGACTAGGATGTTAACTTTTTATTTTTCTGTGTCTTGTTCTATTTCACGCTTAAATACGCTGATGTTTATTGACTGAAATTTTTTTACATTTTTTTTTTAGACAATGTTTAGATAGTCCCACGAAGCTGCCACATGGCTGCTTGTCTGTAGGTTCTATCTCAATATACAATTATAATACAATATAAGTCTCCCGTTATATAAAATAAATAACAGACTCTTACATACAATCATAGAACTCACTAAAGCGTCCCAAGTACACTAACACTTTGAATTACAATACGATAACGTACATTCAAAAGTACAAGACAATATAGCACACAGATAACACAAATTCAAAAGAAATACATATACGATATCACACATTGAAAGTGAATAACATCGTACTGTAGCACAATGTAATAGAATTCGTTGAGATTTATTAGTATTTTCTTCTTCTTCAATGATGTATTAAAAAGCTCGTTAAATTATTGGTAACCGGGTTATAAACGGGACTGCAGGCCGCTTCCTGATAAACTTTTAGTAATTCGTAATAATATCGGAACACGTGTTCATGCACCTACATTTGTCGTAGTAATATATTATGATGAAATGCGAAAATGTTAGGATTTTTATGAACACATGTTCCGACATCGTAAAAATACATTGGTATTTTACTATAAAGGAAACCTATCAATACATTCCTTAAGGGCCTGCAATTCCGTTTTTAACCAGATTAGAAATAAAGAAAACTTAACAACACTTTTTAAAGGTGTCTTGGACTTATCACAGTGTTGAGTTGTGCGGTGACCACCAAATCGACCGACAGCCAGGTACGAACTGAACTTTGCGAATGGTGTACAAAATTAGCTTCAAACTTGTTTGCGTAAATCATTAATCATTTAATTATCTTTCTTTATTTTTGGATTAACTAGGATTTAATTCTTTCCTTAATCTATTTATTATATAGGGTGTTACAGCACGTACCCGAAGGAATTTAACCAGCGATTCCAGAGCATATTTGGAGTAAAAAACCTAGACGTCATTTAGCTGTCCGATTTTTTTTTAAATTTAAAATAAAAATCACACGTAGCCAATGGTCACACAGCTACACTTCGCGACGGATCGCGTGATACGCGCTCTGCCTCGTCTGTTACCGTGCTGCTTGAACGAGATGGAGTGCGTACCACGTGACCAGCTAGGCCCTACCCAAATACTAAATTGCGACGAGTGATGAAGATTTTTTTTTATAATTTAAAAAAAATAACATCGGACAGCATTTACAACATTTACATTTTTTACTAAAAATATGGTCATTAATCGCTGGAAAAAATCCTTCGGGTACGTGCTATTGTGTCTACTACGTCCGTGGTGGGCGGGCGGTGTGGTTTTGATTTTTATACAAATAGTATAAAAATCAAAACATATATAACTAAATATAAAAGTTGATGAAGTTTTGCACCGTTGATCTTCAAAATAAGATAAAAGTAAAAATGACAACTAACATAATTTTCTGTCAAAATGTTAAATATTTATAGGTACTTTATCGCTTTTCCGAATTCTTGATAATCATTTGTAATTTTGAAAATGACATTCAAATATTAGAAAAATGCGTTCACTGAACCAGAGTTACTGCACCCGCACAACTGAAATTAGTATGTCTCATGATAATATACTATTGAAATTTTATAAGAATTGTGTGTGACTCCTAAACTCTTTCTTTAGCCAACGTTTCGGACAACGTTACAGTATCCATCATCAGGGCAGATGTGTAATGAATAGTTTTTTTTTTTGATTTGATTTTATGGATTCTTTCGTAATCCTCTAACTAGCTAGGGCTTATAACAATACCCTTCATGTTTCTAGCTGACTAGTACTGCGGCTCATTTGGCCTTATTACTATTACCATCTGATGGTTGTATTTACTTGACTGATTTTATGTTACATTAATGAGTTTTATGAGGAAAAATTCTTAACTGGATAAAAAACCTCATAGGTGTAATGAATAGTGGTGAAATGTGTGCTTAATTACGTCTGAACGATACCGTGTTGCCGGCTCCACTACTCTACGAGCTGGTTTTACAGTAAAATTTAAAACGGTTTTCTGCGTTTAACTTTGGTGTATAGCCGTCAATTACCGGGTACCTATAAACTATATAGATATAGAAAAACTATAGATAAATGTTGAAAAACACAAATAATAAAATGTATCAGGAGTAAAAATAGTTAAGTTTCGTTAAACCACAAAAAATGAGACATCATTTACAGGACACGTGGATTAATATTAGGTACTGTTGCGGATGTGGTTCAAAATGTTTTGTGAATGTGTGAATCTAATTAATTCAAAATGTTAAATATTTGTAACACAGGAAGCTCAATGGAATTGAAGCCAAAATATGAAAAATAAAACAGTAGTTTTACAAAAATGACAAATATTTTTTTAGCTCATTAACGATCGTACTGCACATTAACATTATCAAATCATGTTTAGCGCATTCATATTCATATATTTTAATTCAGAGCAAACAATGTTCTTCATTCCAGCCGACTGATTGTGTTAGTGCGAACAGACATCGCATAAAACAAGACTGTTGTGCAGACTGGAATACATTGTATCTAGAAGTAGTATAAATGCGGCCGGAGGTTAACCTTTCGGCCTTGAGTCAAATGCACCACGGAACGCCATAAGGCCCCGCCCACTTCGCAATGTGCGTCAGACGCGACTTCCTCACAGCGCGATACGTTAAGGCCATGAACCGTCCTCAGTCCTTAAGTCCGCGCCGTGAATATTACGACCAGGCTGTCATTTTTTAAGCCGAGTTTTTTTTTAAATGAACACTGGTGTAAGTTTAAAATTAAACAATAACTTTGTAAACATCACTTATAGGTAAATACTTAATGCCGACCGGGTTTCACTACAACCGTAGCTTCATCAGGGCAGTATAATACTGAACATCTAAAAATTAAATTAACATGTGTTGATATCACGGTAGGTGGACAGTCTGAGCTACAGTGGAAGAAGTAGGGATAGGTGGGAGATTGAGAGGCGAGTGCTCTTTGTCAATAGGGAACAATCTGAGTATAGGACTTTTATTAAGGTTTATTTGGTTGTTGATGATTTTGCTATTGACGTTTTTGGCTTTCCTTAACTCTAGCGCTTCTAAGTTATCTAACCTAAGACCTATTCCGTTTACGTTTGGACTGGTTTAAGTCCCTGGAGTTGCCTGGACTTTACGAAACCAGACTGTAGACAGTGACCTGCCTCTTGTTTTCAAGATTGTGTTCAACATTTTACCTGGGAATCAATTACAAATTTGTATAAAAAAATCAGATCTACTGCATTGGGTACATCCAAGAGAACCAAATAGAAGGTCACCTAACTGATAATCCAGAAGATTGATTGGGGACTGGATGGAAGAAGAAAACTACCTATTGAATTCAAAATGTCCGTAAATGGTACTTTAGCAGTTCCGAAGAATTGTTCTAGGATGCAGTCTATAGGCATAAAAGCCAACTTTCGATTGGTATAAGAATATAATACAAGTTTTTTTTTTTATATATGTTCTTTATTCAGTAAAGTTTATACATTACAGTAAACGGGTAAATTTTTGGCCACCACACTAGGCACATGCCCGTGTTGTAGTGGTCAATTTTATGTTAAGTATAATAATACAAATTAAAAATAAGTTGAATGAAAACAAAATAATATAAAAATAAAATAAAATAATTTACACATCTAAAACAAGTATGAAGTATAAAGGAATTAAAAATAATGCAAAATATCTACATAAGTTTAAGATATATGAATATAAAAAATAGGTGTGGAAAACAGAAAAAGTGTAAACATTGTACGGCGCGTAAGGTCGAAATAGTGAAAAAATAACTTAACACCACGGCGTAGGCGTGGTTAAAACGGCCTTAAACCGAGCTTAACTATTCTAACGCTGAACCGGCAGGTTTAGTAAAGCAGTAAGACTGGTAATAAACAACAAACATGGGAATTATTATAACAATACATTTTATCCTCTTCTGCAGGCATAAATTACACATAGGTACCTGGATTATGCAGAGATATTCGTGACACAAAACACATTATACAGGGTTTTCTAATAAGAGGTGTTATTTTGAATAGCCCGCTATTTCGGTAGATGTTACTTTTGAAGCTGTCATTTTTTGACATTTGACAAGTAGAAACTACGCCATTAATAAAAATGGAACGATACACGCTTTAACAACGCATTGAAATTATTAAAATTCACTTAAGTGAATCAAATGCAAATCATCTTGAGTGATGAGGCCCATTTCCACCTCGGTGGCTTCGTCAACAAGCAAAATTGTCGCATCTGGGGCTCGGAAAACCCAAGAGTTATTGTTGAAAAGCCTCTCTATCCTCTACGTGTGACTGTTTGGTGCGGTTTATGGTCCGGCGGAGTCATTGGACCTTACTTTTTCGAAAATGCGGCTGGAGCAACAGTTACGGTGAATGGATTGCGGTATCGAGAGATGATTAATGATTTTTTATGGCCGGAATTGGATGGTATTGATCTGGACAACGTTTACTTTCAACAAGACGGCGCTACGTGCCACACAAGCAACGAAACCATTGATCTTTTACGATTGAATATCAAAATAACACCTCTTATTGGAAAACCCTGTACATGCCCAAAAGGGAATTAATAAATAATTGCCTATGTAAAGCAATTTATTACCTAGGTACGTTTATTTTTAAATCAAAATAACACACGCAACTCGGAGTATTACTCATTGCTCCCGCATATTAATCAAATCACTCCGCATAAGCTATAAGCTACCCGTCTGCAGTAAATAATGTACTTTATCACTCATAATAAATAATAACAGTAACCGTTTGTAAGTGAAATTTCCGCGTACGACGCTTTGCTAGCCATTGCCAGCGGAACGGTTCTATCCAATTTGTAACGCCAGGCTTTCAGACAAAAACTGACTGACTTGCCTCATCTCATAACACTATTCATTTATTTTAAACAAGTGCCTACATCAGACTTCTTTTATTAATGGGTAAATAATACCCGGGAATATTCCATATTGCAGGAATTTTCATCTAAATGGAAAAATCAGCATGAAGTTGTCTCCTACAGTGAAAGATCATGTTAATTGCAATCTATCATATTTTTGGTGACCGGATAAATCATCAAAATGATAATTCATCACATCTTTAAAAAGTTTTATGAATTCATATTAATAATAATGATTGGATTATTTATATAGCGCAGTTTTCGTGAGAAAATCACCTCAAGGGCGCTTAACAACTTAATTTATGCATTGATCACTTAGACTTAATTAATTTTGGTTTATAACTAAGTTTCATAGATACCTAGAGAAGACTTATAACTAAGACTAATGTCGAGTGATTTACAACTAAGACTTTTATCTAATGGCTTAAGCTATAGATACATATTTTTATGACCAAGTGGGCATTTACACTAAGTTTCATAGATACCTAGAGAAGACTTATAACTAAGACTAATGTCGAGTGATTTACAACTAAGACTTTTGTCTAATGGCTTAAGCTATAGATACATATTTTTATGACCAAGTGGGCATTTACACAATACCGCTATAATACGACTTACATGGAAAGTGATGAAACAAAAACTTTATTAACTGGGTTAAGTAGGTTAGATTAGGTTAAAAAAAAATATTTCATAGTTTTTAATGACATATCACTATTATATCACTTTTTAAAGGTGAGTTGAATAGTCACTGTGTTGAGTTGGCATGGAACCCATATTTTTATAGTATACTTGCGGGACGTTTCGGAGTGGAAGATACTCTGATTATCGCCCTGGCGTAAGACCACCATTCATAATTGAAACGTTGACTATATCTGAATAGCCAGGTGCTCCCCCACCTTCTTCTTCCCCCCAATACCTTCAGTCTCACAACACACCCATGTAGGAATGCCATATTCACATTAGCTCAAGACGGTTGTGAGCAGTTGGGACTCTTGTGCGGTAATCACATAAAATGAATGCCGAGGACATGACTTTTAGAATTTAGTACAAAAGCCAATAAATGGTAAACAAGCCGTCAAAATGTTGATATTTGCGGCCTGCCGATAAGCGTGTGATGTCAATTTACATACGATGAACGGCGCAGCAGTACTGCAATACTGCCATTTAAATTATGAATTGTGTCTCGTGTGACGTCACGAGGCACGATTGTATACGTTTTACCAGAGCTCACTTTTGAAGGCCGACTACTTCATCATTTTCGGAGATATTGAAAAACTAATTTTGCTGTCACTATTATCAAAAAGGAAAACCTCATTTAGAAAATATGATATAAGATTTTCACGGCCAAAAGTATTTTTGTTATTTGTTTTTGGGGTGTTATGCCGTGTTGCGCTAACTCCTTATTTAGCCAACGTTTCGGACAGCATTGCAGTGTCTGACTGGGTGGCTTGCCCGTGCTGAGGCCTTCATTTTATAATATGAAAATATAATCTACATAATACATTTAAAGAGAAAATAATACATTTAAAATTAAAAATACATAATAATATATTAAAAATTAAAAAAATAATACATTGAAAATAATCTTGTGTGTTTGTGAGTGATGTGTGTTTATATTTGTTTTGTGTGTTACGTGTAGGTTTTATTTTTATTTTATGCTATGACATTTTGGTAATATTGTCTTTTTTGTTCTTTAATCCATTTTGTAATTTTGTGTGTGAATTTATTTTTATTTTCCTCAATTTTAATTTCAAGTTTTACACTGTTGAAAGCTTTTATAGCATGGTATTGGTAGTGTCTTTGTCCAAAGCTTGAATTTACTGTCGGAGTTTTTATGTTTTCTTTGTACGCTTGTCTAACTGGTCTGTTAGTGTTATTTTGTGTATGTTTATTTTTTTTTTGTCAAAAATGTAGTTTAGTAGTGTTTTAACGTATAATTGGCGTATATCTAGTACGTCACAGCTGTTGAATATTTGGATAATAATATTAGATATTCATAATGCATTAATACTGGTAGATACTTATAAAGGGGGCTCTTAAAAATAGGTTAAAAACTTGAGCCTACGCAAGGAAAATGGAAGACTCTTTCCTATCGCTTTGATGAGTGGGCTACTCATACAGATTTTTTAATCTCAAACCAGATTTTTTTAACCCTTCAGTACTATACTGTGTATTTCAAATGCGCTATATATATATACATCTTATTTTTTTTTAATTTTTCGTAACTAATACTGTTTTAGGAACTAGATAAAATTATCTTTCCGGTGTATGCATTTAAAATGAACATTATTATTTCTAAATAATAAAATTTTAACATCAAACGTGAATAATTTTGTCAAAAATGCTAACCTCATTTTTACTCCAATCGATATTTTAAAAACACATTCGTTTGGTTTGGAGAATTTGTAAGAAAACTGTAATTTCACTATTATATCGTTCATAATAAAAAAAATAAATTAAAGTTAGATCGATTGTTTCGGTAGCGGTGCGAAATATGATTCATTCATTTTTAGGATTTTATTAATGGCATCTAGTAAAAATATTTGAGGCAAACTGGAAAGGATTATTATTTCTCTTATTACGTCAAAAAATTGACGTATTTCCGCATGATAGAAAAATAATAAAAAAATACTTTTATAAAATGTAGAAAACCGGTCATATATGACCCTAAAGACAACAAACATTTCTAAGTAAAAAAAATAGCGTGAAATATTTGAAAATCTCCTGTTACCACCACAGTAAGCGGAAAATGTTGCTTGTGTCGTTATGGAGGACTTAGCCAGCCGAGGAATTGAACTCACGACGCCTGGGACCCAAACGCGATGGCAACTCAGCCACTGACCGGTCCTATGATCCTGATTATCGATCGGTTACCGATCCTGATTATCCTATGTAGTAGGTTACCTATGAAGATAAACAATATATTACAAGGTCGACTGAAGCCTGTGATGTCGAATTTACCGTTTATACAGGTGTGAAATACAAAGTAATGTATGCAATTATTGCCGATATGTTCAATAATATTACGTCGGGGTAAAAATATGTCGAAAAAATATTGTTTTAAAACTCGATCGAAGTATAAAACAAAGGGATAAAACCCGCATTTCCGGTAATTGTATCAAAAATAAATAAAGGATTTACAGAATGCAGCGGTCGTCGAAGTACACACAGAAATGTTTCAGCAAACTGGCAAGGGAATTTTGCATTTAAGACAGGCTGTTTCACAGAATTTGAACAATTCATCAAATTATCATTATTGGCCAGTTGTATCACAAAACTGAAATAATAATAGAACTTGAATGGAACCTTCACAAAACTTGAAAATCAACTTTTAAATTTGATGAATTGTTCAAATTCTGTGAAACAACAAACCGTCCTTAGTAAATTACGATCGAATAGAGGCGTACACCATTTACAATCTACCGTCGTCCGGCCGGGAGTAAAGAAACTATTTAAAAACTGTTAAAAGCGGAGAAAAAATGTATGTTTTATATTTCCACGGTCGGTGCGGTTAGCATGATTCACCAGTGCCATTAATTAAACGGCTGTTTCGGCGGTATGAATTCTGCGACGGCAGTACTTACGAGCAGTCGCTTATTATTGGCTTGTATACCTCGATGATTATTGGTAGTTTTGAATTAAGTACCTAAACATGCTTCAATAGGGGAGAGCTACGGTGGCATTAACAGTACATTTATATCCCTAGTAATAGATGCAATTAAAAGTGTTTAAACGCACGTGGCTTAAGCTTACTTTTCAAGAGGTTTGCCCACAAGGTTAACACGTATCTGCTTATTTTTAATGAAAAATTAGTTACACATTAACTACACTGACAGCAGAATTATTGGACAATTTGTTCTAAAGGGTATGCAGAAGGAGTTTTATGTTATTTTTCTGTGTGGTATAGCAACCGGAACACTAATCTAAGCAAGAAGTTTCTAGAAGTATATTTACAGGTGCATCGGGCTTAGTCGGGCTCTTATATGCATGTATGCAAGTGCTCATATTACAACGATTCGGTATCGGCCGATAAATTAGTTTGATGGGCTACACGATTGCCTTCAAACCAAACTGTCGGTAAACTATCGGCCAACTGCTAAATCAGTATGGCGCTCTTCCACGCGCGCAAACTTGCCGATTATTTAGTCGGCCAACAGGTATAGGAAGTCTTAAATTTCTATGCTCCTTCGCTATTGCTGTTCCGATTAATCTGACAAGTTCATTGAAGCTGAAAAGGTGATTTAGAAAAAGTACGGGTAATCTAGTAATTTGGAATGCATAGTGTAAAATTTCTCTTACAATAATCTGTCACTGTAGATTGGATGCACCTAATACTCTCGGTTTCTCTTCTTGTTCCTTCTCCGTTGTATGAAAGCAATAATAACATTTCTGTACAATATTGTATTAACTTTCATTATGCGACAGCTCTCTTAAAAAGCCGCTTACCAACTAACAAATCGTTCGAGAGCAGTCTGTCTGGTCTGCGCACTCACCACCAATCCGACCAAACTATCGGCCGATTAAAAAATCTATGTGCTTCCCGTGTGCGGGGAGCCTAATATAATTTTAAAATTTTCCTTTTGTGCTGATACTGGACTGGTTTCATAGTGGAATGTGCCTACTATTCTTGTAATATTAAGATAGATGTATAATTAAAAACTTGATGTAAGTATGTTACTAAATACATATCAAGATATGTATATCATGATTCGATTGACAAATGACAGCTGTGTAGGACTATCTATTGGAAAAACAGCTGTATGATTAATATTATGTTTATAAAAAATAATTCATAATTTAAAAAAGCAATAATTCAACTAATTGAATTTATGGAGGATATTATTTTATGCTTTTACAAAATAATGGTCTCAAGGAGGGCCATCAAAGGGAGCAATGTCCATGCAGAAGTGGCATTGATAATCGTGTTGTTGGTGGTTGATTGCGTGTGGTAGGAAATTGGTCTGAAATTGTGCTCTCGTTCCTCCATAAACATTTCCGTAGCGCTGCAGCACCTCGGGAGCCACAAAAGTTGGCGATTGACGTTTTCAGTTATTGTCATTATTTATTACAAATTACCTTTAGTTTGCTATTAGAATGACGCATAGTCACACGTTACAGGGAATAAACCTATTACTGGAAACATGACTTCACTAATACTTTGCTCTTTCGACAGTCCTCCGTCATAGAAATACTGTGTATATATAAAAGCATTAATTAATATGCCTATTATGTCGTTATTCATGATATTAACTCAAACATCTCTACAATAATTTCTTATCTGTTATTGGCAGGTAGAAATAGAATTATTATTCTACGAAACATAGGTACGAACGTGTACATATTATAATACGAATAATTCTTCAGTATGTTGGATACCTGAAATCTCTACCACAATACGTGACGCAATCTCCACACTTTACGAGGAATAATATAATCGTACATTATACAACCTACACTAGTGAACCTACCACAATGTTACAACTATTACAACTACATTATTTATTTATTTATTTATTAACGGACATCGTCCAAATTACAAAATAATAACACGAATAAAGTAAAAAGAAAAATACAGGAGTAGACAAAGGTACATGAAAGCAAAGACATAATGGTAGATATAATATAAGAAAATAAAGTGACAAGTCGAATCAAGTCAAGACTACGCCGTGGGTCAGGACCAGGAGGGCGATTCTCGTTCTACTTAACGACACTAAAATCGTCCTTACATTCAAATTAACGATTTTTCTCGGTTTATTCGTATGAAGCGATTCCGGTTCTCTCGTTGACAGATGGAATCCTTAGATTTTCGATTGCGCGCCAAAATTTTTAGCCTTACGCGAAGGGTACCCCTAGACCTGTCATTCGGCGGCCGAACGCTAGCGTTCGCGGAGAATTTGCTTCATTTAATTGTGACGTTTTGACAATTAGCAATATTTGCGTAGTTTTAATAAGAGAAAACTTAATATTATCGTAAGTATTGACTGTAAACATGATTAGTGACTTGTTTGTGGCACAATAATGCTATTAAATGAATTGAATCAGGTAATTGCGATGTTTGTAAAGTACGTAACATGTCGAAAGCCAGATAAGTGATTTAATTTACAATAAACTACATATACCATTGAGGATTTCTACATAAATAATAATAAGTTTCTGGCTGGCGCTCGAAATTGTGGGTTTTGAAGTTAACCACAACGAAATAAGAATCCCTTTCATTCTTAAATCAACTTGGGTGACAGTTAGCGCCATTCGGCAGCGTTAGTTTGACAGCAAACGTCACTTTAGAAGTGGTGAATCTGTAAAAAAGTCATTACTATCCAGCGAGGTAAGTACCTTTTCACAAAACGTAAATCTTCGATAAATGGCTTATTTATGTCATTCATAAATAAAATAAGCAGTTATTAAAATGCATTATAATACAAAGTATTTGTTTTTTTAAGTTTTAGTTAGAAACCTTGCGTCACTTAATTATATTTCATCGATTTGTGTTTTCAATAATCTCTTAACAATTTCTTAACCACGCTTCTTTAGGATTTTTTACTAGGTCTCTCAAAAATCGATCTTGTAAGGCTATCAGAAGAACGAGAATCGCTTAATAGTTAAGAAAAGATGTTACAAGCGACGGACAGCTATCTTTCGCAAACGATAGCAGTCGTTGACGAATGCTATCATTTAGCTTAAGGCTAAAAGAACGAGAATCGCCCTCCAGGGGACACTTAAATATTCCGTCACTTGTTTAGCGACTGGCAAAAATCATTCAGACTTATCCCAAAAAGTTAAGGTTTTGACTTGAGTTGATATTAACTATTATATTGATATTACCTATTACTATTTATTATATCGACTTTAATTCGACTCCGTATCTCATTCTGGTGCAGAGATATTGCGTTAAGTATTCCTCGGGCGACCCCGACTTCTTCTACCATCCAAACCACTCTCTAAACACTCCTGGCACTAATAAAAACAAACTTTGAAATTTTCAGCGGTATTGGTGAAAATCGGACTACAAACATAAGCAGGCTGAATTTTTATATATTAAGAAGAAGATTGCCAATTTATTGAAAATCTGGTACAATTATTAGTATTCCTGTTAAAAACGGGACTGCAGGCCTTAAACGAATGAATTGTCAGGTTTCCTAACAAACTGTCGGAAAAACACGAATATTTTATTAGGATGTCGAATCACGTGTTCATAAAAATCCTAATATTGGAACGTTTCGTCATTATATTTATCAGGAAAGGGACACCTGCGTGAACACGTGTTCCGATATATTCTGAAATGACTGATATTTTACTGGGAAATGGACGGCAATCATGTTTTTTAACAGATATCAATAAATCAGCCACTCATTTTTCTCCGAGTACATGCACTATAGGAGAGATGCGACTATACATCGAACGTACATGACGTGAAACAATAAAAATGTTTTTTACCTAATAATTTTTCCTGAAGTCTCTGTTTATATATATCTACCTGCTAAATGTTTTGCTGGTATTGTGTACCTGTAGCTGTTCTCGATAAATTTGCAATGTCTCTGGTGTGAAAACATTTTCAAAACAGATACGGCCCAAGTACAGGGTTTTCCAGTAAGAGGTGTTATTTTGATGTTCAATTGTAAAAGATCAATGGTTGCTTGTGTGGCACGTAGCGCCGTCTTGTTGAAAGTAAACTTTGTCCAGATCAATACCATCCAATTCCGGCAATAAAAAATCATTAATCATCTCTCATAGCGCAATCCATTCACCTTAACTGTTGCTCCAGCCTCATTTTGGGAAAAGTAAGGTCCAATGACTCAGCCGGACCATAAACCGCACCAAACAGTCACACGTTGAGGATAGAGAGGCGTTTCAACAATAACTCTTGGGTTTTCCGAGCCCCAGATGCGACAATTTTGCTTGTTGACGAAGCCACCGAGGTGGAAATGGGCCTCATCACTCAAGATGATTTGCATTTGATTCGCTCAAGTGAATTTTAATAATTTCAATGCGTTGTTGAAGCGTGTATCGTTCCATTTTTATTAATGGCGTAGTTTCTATTTGTCAAATGTCAAAAAATGACAGCTTCAAAAGTAACATCTACCGAAATAGCGGGCTATTCAAAATAACACCTCTTATTGGAAAACCCTGTAGTAGTTTATAGTATCAATGAATATTTTGCACAAGACTCGTAAGGTAGAACACACTGGGTCGACATGTGCTACGTAAGCAACGCATCAAGATATCTGGACTAATTACAATCCATACATTTTCTATGAAAATATATGCTTTAGAAGCACTTGTCACACGCAACGCAAACCCACGCTTCCATCGCTGCGCCGATCTGGGCTGTCCAGATCGATGCGGGACGTTTAAGGGCCCGCTTTCCGCGTAAAGAATTTAGATTTGGGCAACACTCAATATTTAGTGTTAAAAGAATCCGACAGAGGTGTCTGAATTCGTATTAGGAATAATTTTGGGGGTTATTTAATATTTTAAATAACGAAATTAAATTACCGACATCTATTGCAATTTTAGAAAAACAGACCCATTTTTAGTTAGCACCGAGCAAATCACACTGGCGTGAACTTCGCCCGCTCCAAAAAGTCGCTTCCCGTTTACACAGTATGTTTTTAACAGAAATTGTTTGTCTCTGTTTTTTGTACGTTAATGGAACCGAGCTGAAAGGGAGAGCTTTATTTTGCGAGTATGTCAACGATTTGTACAAATATTAGTGCGGTCTCTAGTTATTATTACTCTACGAACGAAGTCGAAATGAAGATGGTTCTCAAAATATGGGTTTTATTACGGATTTAATTAATTAATTTTTTTTTTAAATTTTACAAAAAACATTTACGAAAGTTATTTGAATAGGTATACAAATTACTTTACTTTACTAAAATACTATTATCACTTTTATAAAAGTAATTTATAACTTTTATAAAATCAATAAATATATTTTTACATCAATAAGGTTTTTCTTATATGGTTATCTTTATAGGGTGTCCGGGGGTAAAGTGCTCAAACTTCAGGAGGTTATTCTAAATGCTAGAAGAAGTAAAAATGAAATGGAAATTATTCGAATTTCCAAATTTTTTCCACAAAAATTTATTTTCCGTAGAAGAAATTGTTTTTTTTTCTATACAAAAAATTAAACTTTTTTACTCGAAAACTATCTTAAAACGTTGGAATTCCAAAAAAAGTTTTTTTTCTTTTTTACTTGTACTATCAATTAGAATCACCTCCCGAAGTTTGTGCACTTTACCCCCGACATCTTGTATAATATGCGCAATATAATATTTATACACGTGTAATATCTACTTTTGTACATTTATATAAATTATATACACGTTTACATTTTTATGCTCATCAAATTTATTATATTATAAAGATAGATAGAAAGATCCTTAGTGCTTCCTGAGGACTTACAAATCAGAAGACTTTTTTGTAATTATTTATTTATTCATTTAAACAATTCAATAATTATAAAGAGTAATAAAACATGTAAGCAACATAAAATTACATTCTAAAATGTGAAAGGGGCTCTATTTATTTACATTTTTATGAAATTACTACTTTTAATAGTTTAAGCTTTCAGTGAACTTTCAATTTTATTTTTAACTTCTCTAAATATTATTTGTTTAAATTGTCAAATATAATTTAATCACAAGCACAAGATTCACTCAAAATGAAAGATTGGTGGTTCTGAAATGTTCCCATAAATACGGTGAAAGAACCCTAAACTATGAACTTATTGCCCTAAACATGCTTCGAGCGAAATGCGGATCTGGAAACCTTATCGTCAATCTGAGCAAAACATACCATGAACGTCAATATAGCAACAGCCTTTGTTCTGCTGCAGTTTCATTAAATGCCGAGAGATCCGTTTACAGTCTCCAAAAAGCAATACTGGGGCACAACCCTAGAAGCCAAGCTAAATGATTGGAATACAGAAAGATAAAAACACACCATTGTCAAAAACATCTTGGCCGTAAATGATTAAATAAAATTAGATTTATTCAGGAAGGCAAGCATTACGGTGATCGATGTTAAAAATCTAACATAGCCCTAGAATAACTCCAGTATCTTTAAGAAACCTTTCTCTTAAAGCTCAGAAAAAAACTTTCCATGACAGTTAGATATACCACTCTACAACAAGGCCGCGTACGGTAAAACTGTAAAAAAAAATAAAGTAATAAATAACAAAATAAATATTTCACAACACAATAATTTCATCGAAAATCTTAAATCCGTTTCACCTTTCTACATTTTCTATATTCTCCTTAAGAGTATAATCCTTAGATAATGCCTTTTCAAATTATTCGTGGAAGCTAGAAAAAAAATAAAATCATTGATTATAACTGCACTTCAAGTGACCTTTTAAATAACAGTAAAGGGCTCAAATGATTTTATTGTTACGTCCGTGCCTTTGCATCTTTACAAGACTTGGGCAAAACATTCTGTAGCAGAGTATAGATTTCACATCTGAAACATAATTAAAGAGTTTATTGAAAATAGAACACCAAGGTACGGTTAGTCAAAAAACGTACAATAAAGTTAATTCTGGGAAGAAATTGTACATTTAACATTCAGGACAGGTTCACTCCCTCCTCCTCAAAAAAGACCCTCTATACAGCATTCTCAAAGATGACACAGGCTCTGAGAGAAATTATTTTCTTCAGGGCCTCCTTCCGACATAAAAAATAACATCACTGAACTAAATTATATTATTGTAGAAAGCAATCACTTTGTGGTTTGACATATTTAATAAAATAAAATACTTTTTTGTTTTAAAACCACGATATTTATTAATTTAAGAACCGACCGGTTTCGCTTTACTTAAGCATCATCAGGGTACAAATTAATACTAAACAAGAAGTACATAATGTGTGCATATATATAACAAAATATAGAGGGAGACAACATGATACAAATATATTATAGAGGGAGACAACATGATACAAATATAAGCAACACAAAGACGGTCATAAAATACATTAACATAAGTGTACAAGTAATGGAAAACCGCTAGATAATTATGTAGACTAATGGGTTATACGAATAAATCGGGAAAAACAAAACATCAATAAAACCTCAATAATAACGGTTTTTCCGAATTTGCAAATCATTTGATCGATAAAGATCATACATTCTGTCATAGCACCGGTGCTAACATCTTACATAAAAACGGGCATGGTAACAGACTAAACAATTTAGAGGCACTAGAAATTAAAAAAGCTGTAAAAACCAAAAGTCAGATACTTAATAATCAATTAGACATATCAAGTAGTCCAATATTAAGTCTGTTTCCAATAAACCCATAAAAAATTCCCAGTTCTCCTTACCTCCTTACCACCTTGCCAGTTGATGTTTTGTTTCTCCCGATTTATTCGTATAACCCATTAGTCTACATAATTATCTAGCGGTTTTTC
Organism: Hesperophylax magnus; assembly: GCA_026573805.1. Classification (NCBI taxonomy): domain Eukaryota; kingdom Metazoa; phylum Arthropoda; class Insecta; order Trichoptera; family Limnephilidae; genus Hesperophylax; species Hesperophylax magnus. The sequence goes on from JAIUSX010000046.1 coordinate 24,820,507, forward strand.
CATTACTTGTGCACTTATGTTAATGTATTTTATGACCGTCTTTGTGTTGCTTATATTTGTATCATGTTGTCTCCCTCTATATTTTGTTATATATATGCACACATTATGTACTTTTTGTTTAGTATTAATTTGTACCCTGATGATGCTTAAGTAAAGCGAAACCGGTCGGTTCTTAAATTAATAAATATCGTGGTTTTAAAACAAAAAAGTATTTTATTTTATTTAATTATATTCCCCACAGTTTCAGAACTTTCGATAGCTTTTTTCGCTGGCCCGTTCATTATTTTTCTGGATTCCACGTTCGAGTATTGTTATTTGAAACAGGTGGCCCATATTATTATTACATATTATATTATATTTCGGACATCGTTGCATTGTGAATCATTAGAGCAGATCTTAGAGTAATATTACTCTAAGGAGCAGATGTAAAGTGACGTGTGTATTTGTGTACGTAGAAAGTTAATTCGCAAATAAATCACGATCGTATAGGAACAAGAAAAGAGACAAGACAACAAGAAAATTAAATTAATAAAAATTTACCCCGTAATTTCTAATGCATTGGAATTAGTTTTATTTCCCAAAGTACCTATTCTGAAAAAAAAATAATAACTTTTTACTACACAATACATAAATAAAAATATGAATTATTAATTTTTATAGTAAATTATCGTTTATAATAAATATAAGCTTATAAATCAAAAATTGTATTTTTTTCTTCTCACCTATTAGATAGGATATAATTTTATGAGATAACATTTTTTCTTTGAAATACGGGATATCTTTCGTGTATTTCCCATCTTTGAAAAAACAATATTTATTAACTCATAAACTTTACACGCGTAAAAATTATCTTTATAAATTCAAATATTTGCACGTAATCGCACGTCTGTAGATCATAGAACGATGAACGACACGTCTGCCCCCAAAGCCCTCGAGTTGGCGAATGAACTTCTCAAAGAAAGATAGTTTAATCTGCAAGTCGGAGCGAGCGCGCTATAATAAATATGATTTAAAAGCAATAGGCGTAAGCGACAGTTGTGAAAATGTTTAATAAATCACGGCGTATTTCAAAAATAGCAAAAATTACTTATGGGGTCTATTGAGTAGCATTAAAAGAAGCATTGTGATTTTTTTCATACATATAACTTGTAAAATAACAGAAATAAAAGTGTTAATAATATTTTTCGGAGCATACTTTGCGATTTATTTCTATCGAGGGAATTTCAAATAATTACCGTTTCGGCTTTTGGAACAAATAGATACTATCTTAAAGAATAACATATATTTTTTTAAGAGCTTAAAAACTTCAAACTTTTAAGGAAAATATCTCGGAAATTGGATGAAATTCGAATAGTGGGCCCTTAAATGAAAGAGGTGAGACGCTTCAAACTAGTTGATTTCACATCTATGAGTGGTATTATCTATACACCAACTGTTTCTTTTGGTATATCTATGGTTGTTTATTTTGACAGTTGGTTTAATAGAATAATTAACTAAGTATATCGTCTTCAAATTCGTTCTCTGAATAGAAAGACATGACAAAGCCACGAATTTCTTCTGCTGACAAGTGAAACACACAAACATAACCTAAAAAATAAACGTCAAATCAATTGACGCGCCGCGTACTTAAGAGGTAGCTACAAGCCAAAAAAGGGTACATTCTTGGTATACCTTAAATCGTAGGTAATAGGCATTAAAATCACTTGACAAACGAAGTCTAGAAACATTCGATTTCAAGCAAAAAACTAGTTTTTATTTATTTTGTAAATAATTTTATAAGAAAGCAATAAAGTTAATCAAGTGAAACTGTCACAGATAATCTTAGCTATAATACTGTATTTTTTAAAGCTGTTTCCTTTATGCGTTTATACATTTCTGTGGAAAAAATATTTTTAGTAGTTTGCATTTATATTTTTTATTGAGTATTTTTTTTATTATTTTATTTGTATTCTACTCAAGCGAAGCGATAGGAAAATCTTCAATTTATCTAAAGCATATTTTTTGGTATTCATAATGTACACCAATTCGACATAAAGATTAATCAAAATAGTGATTTGGCATTAAGCTTCGCCTTAAGAACTAGAGGCCACTTGTCACGTGGTCACGCGCGTTGCGTGCGTAGGACCAATCAACATGTTTACCTAGGAACGTAAATCGATCGCGTAAGTAGACCCAGTGCGTTTCCATCTTTATGATACGGGAGAATTATAGCGCATTCTGGGGAAAATTGATCTAACATGACACGATATAGATTAATCGCATTGTGATTCTTACAAAGTCATAACAAAGACAGAGATTTATATACAGAATGAAAGTAAGCGGTAAAAAAGGCGGAATAAAGAAGCAAATCACGCCTGAAAATAGCAGGAACCCATTGAATGGAATTATTATTCAAGAATTTCGGAGATTGTTCGAAGTTACGCACGATTTCTTCGGAGCGCCACACAACACAATGCTGGAGAAAATTGTGGGATTTTTCGTGGCTCCATTTATCGGAATCTAAAAGCTTTGCCGAAAAAATATATCAAAAGAAGTTTTTTTTACATATTATTGATCGATTTAGAATATTACAAATTCTGAGAAATAACCAAAATACACACGGAAAAAAAGGAGTATTGCTGATTTATTAAAATCCCGTTAAAAACGGAATTGCAGGCAATTCCAACAAAACTCTTATTACATTCCTATTATATTGTAACACATGTTCATGCACATACATCTGTCCTGATAATATACAATGATAATGCGAAAATATTATTATATATCGCGACACACATTCGTATTTTACTTAAAGTTTATTAAGAAACCTATCAATTCATGTGTTAAAGGCCGGCAAACCCGTTTTTAACCGGATTGCGAATATTTTGAAAAGAGTCTTAATAAATTAGCAATATTTTACATCAGTAAGTTTTCCGTGTAGGTAATATAAAATACAACAATAATACTTTTTAAGCCCGTTAGGTTTTAAGATCGTGCAAGTTTATTTAATAACATCAATTTAAAACTCGTAAAAAGTTCCAATATTATCAAAAGTAAGGCGAAAGAATTATTTTTCAATTCATTCAATTAGCTAAAAACAAAAACCCAGAGTAATTTTAGGCATTAAAGCGTAGACGCGTGCCAGATTAAACGGCATGCAATATATTAAAAGAAATTGAATGTTTATTATTGTGATTATCGCAATAACAACGCAAATAGTAAATAAACAGTCGATTATCTCATCGTTGCCGATTCTCCCACAAATCCAGTTAATCGAGAATTCCCACGCTGCGCTTGATTCGATCATGACATCATTTAAATTAGGTACAGCAGCCTCCCTCTCCGACGAGATGCCATAAGCTTTATGTTTTGATACAATAAACATTTACACCATCATTTTTCTATTCCTTCAAATTTGTCTATTCCTAGCGATTCGGGATGAAAAAAAGGACGTGTTCTATTTTGATAGTTGGTACTGTGAGTGATGTATCTATTTTGTTACCGATTTTCGTACAGTTAGGACGGAGGACATTATTTGACATCTAATTTTAACATTTACTTAACTATATTACGTAAAAATGTTGCATGTTTATTCAGCTTTATATTATAATATTAATGAAAAAGGCTACAATATGTTTTTATTACTGATTGTGAATGTGTATTACTGTTAGGTATTATGAATTTCGTGTGTATGTTTGATGATTTGAAAATATCTTTTGAGGAAATCATACAGGAGAACTTTTATTAATTCATGAATTGAAACAGGGTTGTGACAGTTATTGTTTTGGCATATGTGCCGCCGTGTTTTTTTTTTTATCTTCGCCCCATATATATTATACGAATATCGTACCGATCAAGATACGGTGATCAGGTAAGCAAATTTTCCAAGCCAAAATGGGCATATGTAGCTTAAAAATCATTATGATAAAGGTTCAAACGACCAACGGAAAAACGATTAAAGGGTAAACAAAAACATCGACTAGATAACGCCCAAGCACGTGACACAGCTCGCAAACAACAGTGTCAGATGCTTTTATGATTATATTCAAGGTGTTGCCATTTTTTATATGGTCCCAAAATATAATTTCTCTAATGGTAACCTATCTGTATGAAATCGATATAATGATTGTGTAAAGCGAAGATTTTACTTATGGGTCCCGATATGGCGAATCGGTGTGAAAAAAATTGTGTAAAGCAGGCATAACAATGTGTGAACCTGCCACAAAACGGAGAATCCAGTACCAACCTAAGACAAAACCAAAAGACGTTAAGTAGAAAATAAAACACTATTGTGCGGATCATTAATTTTAATATCCAACAACGCGCTAAAGGGTTTTAGGCACACCCGTTTCTTCGTCAGGGTAAGGTAATATATTTAACCCCTCCAGCTAAACTATTACCCGTAGAATTAGTTTGTTCGCTTTTGGAACAGCATATATGCTCTATCTATCTATCTAATATCCAAGTACCTATTCTAAAAACAGTTATTGCATTATATAAATTTTTAACATCTATTATTATATGGATAGGGTGTACATATCCTATTTCGGAGATCAAATAATTTTTCAATGAGAGGAAATAAAACTCATGCTTAATCATATTTAACATATTAAACGGTTGGTCAAATCCCGGCACTGGGAAGAATGGGAGAGGGCACCCTGAATAAGGCAATTCAAAGTACTCGTAAACGGACCAGACGCTAGACGAAACAGGCAACTACTCAATATGGATAGAAACTCACTGAGGGAACTGGTAGGACTACTAACGGAACACTGCCATCTCAGGAGACACGTGCAGTTGTTGGGAGTGGAAAGCACCAACAGATGCAGAAAATGTGAAGGGTTGAAGAGACATTCGCGGGAACTTTACGTCAACAGTAATCTTTAAAAAAAACAATTACAATAATCATATTTAAAAGTATTTTTATTAAAATTTAAAGACGGCTTTCAATTTAAAACTTATCAAATGTGAAGGATGAATCTGATGCATTACGAAGAGTTTGTTAACATCACTTTGAGAAACCAATGTAACCAATATAACCCCACTATTACAGCCAAATATATTAGAATATTACAGCCGTACTAAAGAAAAAGCACTTCACATTCGTTAAACGGTGTTTTTGTTACACAGTGCATAAAGAATGTGAAAGATAAAATTCGAATTGGTACCAATGAAAAAAATAAATTTTTTAAGTAGGAAAAACATTCCCGGGTTACGAATAACCTGACAATATTTGAAAATATCCTACTACCACCACATTAAGCGGCAAATGTTGCTTGTGTTGTGATGGAGGACCACTGTGCGATTGTGCATGTTTACAAACCGGGATACCGCCCTGAACAATGGGACATGCAAATGTAAACGACAGCTATCCGTTGATAGTTCCTACCTGTGAATGAGGTAATAACTGGAAGGTAAGTCTACATTTAAAAATACACCGCATGTTAAATAATGCGAAGAATTTATTTTATTTTATTAGGTTAAAAAGGCAACTAATTACGGCAACATGCAGGTGTACTGCCATGTAGTGCTTTCATATCCTTCGTTTCCACCCCTAGGGACACGGGAACAGCGTCAATATGAAATGAGGTAAAATTATGGCTCGAGGGTACAGTTACCGTACCTTAATTAATGAATTTATGGCCCGAGTACCTTCCCTGCCCGTTCCCACGACGAAATAAACATTGTTAATTTTATCATGAGCGTCATTTTCCTGCCGACTTAATCACATTATATTATTACTAGCTGACGTGTACCCTGCGCTGCTGGGGGGTTATCCTTAGGAGATATACCATCTTGGACTTTTCCGTAGGCCTTTTTAAGATATACAATTCCGGAGTACATTATTTTGATGTATCTCATAAAGTTTAGCCAGCGTTAGCAATGCGCCCGAATATATTTTTTACGACTTGATTACAGAACATCGAATTTTCTCTACTTTCTATAAATATAATATGCATGTGCTATATATGTAAACCTTCAGAAATAAATTATCTAAATGAATCCCTTCCCTCCCCCAAAATCCGTTGCGTACTTTAGAAGAATTAAGCACACCAACAGAGAGATGTGGATAGTGACTTTGTTTTATACTATTTAAAGATGCTCACCGGTGTCGCCATAGTTGTTAGCAAGTAGTTAATAGAGGTAAACATTGATAATGGATACGGGACAGTATGTCGATCTTTTTGCGAAACACCTCCTTTATTGGTAGAGGGGAGTCATATATCAGGGATGGAGAGAACTTAGGATACATCGTTATTAGTACGAAAAACGTATTTAAACGTTAACATTATTTTAAAAGTATCTTCCCTTGGAAACTCTTATACATAAACACGGAGAAAACTTACTGATATTAAACATTGCCAATTTATTAAAAATCTGATTTAGTAAAACTATTCGTATTCCTGTGAAAAAAGGGACCGCAGGCCTTTTACGAATGAATTGACGGATTGCCTAGCAAAGTATCAATAAAACGCGAATGTGTTATGACGACGGCGTATAAAAATACTAATATTGTCACATGTTGCCATTGTACTTATCAGGAAAAGCTCAGCTGCATGAACACGTGTTCCGATATATTCTGAATAGACTAATATTTTATCAGGAAAACAATTAACAGGATTTTAATAAATCAGCCACACTCATTTTTCTCCGTGCATGAAACCCCTAAAACTCACAAACATGGTGGGCAGAAGTTTTTTTTTTCAATTTCACAAGCAAAGTTATTTTAATAAAATGTTATATTCTCTCTCTCTCTCTCACAGTTGTAGAAACTAGTTTGCCATCCCTGGTTGAGATTGCGAATGACAACATCACCAGACAATCTTGACAAACCATTAGTGTGATGTCAGCCGCGTTCGGGCCGATTTCTAGGTGAAAACACTAGAAAATAGCGACCGTAAAATAATAATGGTAGAGAAATAACAATAATTAACACGACTAACGTCGGTAATAGTAGAAGAACATGGACCGTATATTCCGATTACAAAAATAGAAGAACGTTAAGATCTCCGAATTAATAACATAATATCTCCCTTCCCAAGGGAACACTTTAGGTTTCCAAGTTCTTAAAAAAATATGTATATGATCGATTTGAAAGAATATTACATATTCTGAGAAATAACCAAAATACACACGGAGAAAATGAGTATTGCTGATTTATTAAAATCCTGTTAAAAACGGGACAGTAGGCCGTTTCCTAATAACATGTTGGTACTTTCCGAATATATCGGAATACGTATTCATGTTCCTGCGTTCGCCCTGTTAAGGCGATGCACTACGTCATGTAATACTTTAAATTGAGCCGCTATCAATAACAACCCTTACGTAGATGGCGATAAGGTTTAAATTCCCACTTAACACCATCCGCCTGTTTTGATTTATGCAAGAAAAAAACATGGCCAAAAAGTGCCTTTTATTTTATTTTGTGGATGTTCAGGCATAAATATTTAATTTTTTTCGATCATTTTATAAATAACTTAATTTTCCACATTATACAATAAAATCATAACCGAAAATGGGTTCGTAAGTAGGAGATTTTGAACTTTCATAGGCCTATACATTATTTTTTTCTGGGCTTATAAAAAGACTTGTCTAAAAAATACTCGATTGTTTCAAAGGCCAAGATGTATTCTACTCGCAGTATTTAATTAAAGCATCTGAAAAATTTCTAGGCGACCAAATTTTCAAACCGAAAACACATGATTTTGCATTACTACGTATGGCATCGCCACAAAATAATGATTTTTATGAACACCCTTTGATACAGAATGCAGCAAAACCGACAGAGTGCAATTTTGAAGGGCCGGCACATTCCGTGTGGTGGGGGTAGGAACCTAGGAGGGATTTCATTGTGTCGGGAGGGTCGTGCCATTTTTAGTCGTTACCATGGTTTGGAAGGACAACACCGGAGCTTCACCATCGTTTCTTGAAAATGACCGTTCTTTCGTCGCCACCCAGTGGGCCTTCTGGCTGCAATTTGCGACTTTTTACTGTGGGGCTACCTGAAGGAAAATATTTTTAAACATCGGCCTCACACCTTGAAAGAACTCGGGGATCGAATTCGCCGCTATACCCGTTGTGATGTGCCAAAATGCTGCAGAAAACGTCAGAAATCGCCTTCATAAATGTATGGCTGTTGGGGGGCATCATCTGTCTGATGTCATATTCAAGACTTGAATGATAAAACAGCATGATGTAACGAACAAAATTATAAGTTTCTCTGTTTCTCTATTTCCCATTTCTATAAGTTGCGTTGTTTTTTTTTCTTTTCAATAGCCCTTTAAAACTGCACTGAGACTACATATTTTAACTAATATCAAATCATTCGTTAAGGGTTACAAGGGTAAGAAAAAAACATAATTTTGCAAAAGACAAGTAATTTATTACAAAAATAGAATGGTGATTCTATTCTGGTGCGCGGCGAAAATTTTGCGCCGACCATCAAGTTAATACATTTTTCAAGAGATTTGAAAATTTTTTAAATAAGCCAATTTATCAAATATTTTAAACTAGCTCTGTCTGTAGAGATAGAAAAACAATAGCGCGTTTTGCTTTTACGCCCAACAGATGGAGCTGTTTTAAAAAAAGCCTGTTTTTACCTGTCACAGGTGAGATATATATAAAATGAATGCGTATCCGAATGCAACGTTTGTGTCAAAATTTCAAAGCAATCGGTGGAGAACTTTCCAATGTTTAAGATTTTGAACAAACGAACATTTACATTTTTATTTATGAATACGTCATGCTTTATTGAATATTTTAAATAAGTCAAACTTTATTAAATATTTTCACAACAGTCGCTCATTCATTATAATCGTTTTTTTTACATTAGCGCGCCCACTCTAACATTCGTATTTGCATTGTCTCACTTTCAAACCATTTTCTTCTTCTATTTGAACGCTTACTACGGAGTTATGGGGTAATAGAATTGAAGGTATTGCAAATTTGTAAGAAAATTACATTATGTACCAAACGAATGAAGATATGAATAAAAAATGTAAATATGAGCAAAATGTTGTTGCAGCGAGAAATAACAATGCAAATATTCAAATTAATTAATGGTTTGGCTATACACTACGCTAGGCAATGCATAAACATACTGTAATTATGAAGACCCATAATTTATTAGCGCAATCTACTACATTATATACTCGCGGAGAAGGGAAGAGTGTTAAATTAACTTGTAACCAGTGCCGTACCTATCGTCCAGACAGACCAAGGAGTCTTAAAACCACATAATTAATTAGACCGTGCACAGTGGCAGAGTTGGCATCACGTTTGGGGGACCGAGGCGTAGTGTGTTGAATTCCTCGGCAAAGTCCTCCATCATTTTTAGCTTACTGTGGTGGTAGTAGGAGATTTTCAAATATTGTCATTATTGAACCCGAAAAAAAAAACTATTTATTTGAAGGAGAGGTCGTTAGTGGCGGGAGGGCGGACACTGGGCTTAGAACGATCTAGAACTTTTGTGCTGTCAGTAAAAAAATATAAAGTAGACGTAAATAGAGAAACATGAATATGGCTGATTTATTGAAAGGCTGTTAAAAATGTGTTTGCAATCCATTTCCTAATAAAAATATTAGTCTATTCAGAATATATCGGAACGCGTATTCATGCAGGTGTCCTTTTCCTGAACACGTATTCCGACATCCTATTCACATATTCCTGTTTTACCGACAGTTTGTTGGAAAATTTGTCAATTCATTCGTTTAAGGCCTGCAGTCCCGTTTTTAACACGAATACAAATACTTTGACCAGATTTTTTAATAAATTAGCAATATTTTATATTAAGGCGATGCACTACGTCGTGTAGTATTTTAAATTGAGCCGCTATCAATAACAACCCTTACGTAGATGGCGATAAGGTTTAAATTCCCGCTTAACACCATTCGCCTGTTTTGATTTATGCAAGTAAAAAACATGGCCAAAAAGTGCCTTTCATTTTATTTTGTGGATGTTCAGGCATAAATATTTAATTTTTTTCCGATCATTTTATGAATAACTTAATTTGCCACATTATACAATAAAATCATAACCGAAAATGGGTTCGTAAGTAGGAGATTTTGAACTTTAAAGCAGTTTTCATAGGCCTATACATTATTTTTTTCTGGGCTTATAAAAAGACTTATATAAAAAATACTCCATTATTTCAAAGACCATGGTGTATTCTACTCGCAGTATTTAATTAAAGCATCTGAAACATTTCTAGGCGACCAAATTTTCAAACCAAAAACACATGATTTTGCATGACTACGTATGGCATCGCCTTAAATGTTTCATTTTATCACCGCGTACGAGATTTAAACCTTGTTGCCTTTCAATTTGGAGATCCTCAGTATCAATTGGTCACTAAACGGCTGATGAACGTACAATGTACACACCAGCTGATATAATATTACAGTCTGCGAGTGCGGGCAATCAAGCATTCGAGCATTCGGGCGGTGAGACAAAACATGTCCGTAATGCGCCCGAATACCTCGGGCGGCAGCGGGCCGGGGCGGCGCCAAAGCTGGGCGGCTGCCAGCCTTTAGCGCCGCCCTACAGTGAGACTACTGACTACTACAGTGAGTCACGCGGCCGCATGCTGCACCTATACACGGTGTTAAGGGACGTACTAGACTTACTTTAACCACTGATTCCTGATATTATTTCTATTTGGGAGGCCGGTTTGGGTACCGCCGCCCCGGCAACCATTTATTGGATAACAAAGTGGTTCTCTACGTTTGGTGATTTAACAGGGGTGTTCGGGTTCATCGGGTGTGGTGTGTTCAGGATGCGTTAGCTCACAAGCTGCGTGGCGTGTCAGATCGGGAGAGGCTATTTTGGAGAGATCCTTTGACCTCTCCAACTGGTCCCTCGACCCATCGCCTTGCGCCGCAGTGGGAGGGATATATTCATATGTCCGCGACTCTTGGACACACTGGTTCCTAGATTCCTAGCCAACCCTCATACCTTTTACCCTCTCTTTCCTTTCCTTAAAAAAGGCCAAGAGGGAAATTATTTTCCTATCCTCCTGTGTGGGGTTAACGTAATATATACAGGGTGTATCGGCACGTACCCGACAAACATTAACCAGCTATTCCTTAGCACATTTGGAGTAAAAAATGTTATGGGCACTTTGCTGTCCGGTAACATTTTTTTTAATAAAAAAAATATTATTCATATTTTCACCACATGTCACCAATGTTTTATCCTTTGTCAAAGTTTGAAAACCCTTCTGGCAATATTTTGTTCGAGTTTTGTTGAATTATGTACGTACGTACCTACGTTGGCGCGCTTTTACAATCACAACGAAACTCGAATTGGCACGGCACCATTCGTCTCATTTTTAACTATTATTATTTAGTGTGTACGAAAGAGCGAGGACACTTTTTGACACACTTGTTAATAACAGCTGTTGAACACGAGAAATAAGGCAAATGACAGTGACGGAGTGTGGATTTTTGATTTATTTTTTGTTTTTAATGGAAAAAAATGTTACCTGACAGCAAAGCGCCCATAACATTTTTTACTCCAAATGTGCTGAGGAATAGCTGGTTAAAGTTTGTCGGGTACTTGCCGATACACCCTGTATATATTTGGAGTAAAAAACGATAGTGGAATTTTGGAATCCAGTTTTTTTTTATTATCAATATAAAAATTTTTTACAGGTTTTTTTTTCGATGTCTGTCTCACTAGGATAAACCTGCGTCGAGACAGACGTATTTAATACATAAATTAATGTTTACATATTATTTGATACATATAATATCTCATTACATTAAATGACATTGTGAAAATGATAAAAAATAATAAATGATAAATTGGTTAATCAGCATCTAGTTGGAGTATATACTATTTAGATATTATTTTTTTCAAAACAAACAAAAAATTCTTCCACATATCGACACTGGTCACTCAGCCTAGTAACCGACCAACCCCTCACCCCGATCCCAACTGTCCAATACCCACTGATTTAATTTTTTTTATAATTAAAAAAAAAAAAAAAAAATTGTAAGAAAAACTACTCCAAAAAATTTTACGGGAACCAAAATATCTTTTATATATTTACTCCATATAATGCCAGGAGTCACTGGTTAAAATAAGGCAAATACGTCCCAAAGTCAAAACGTCAAAGTCGTAATAAGTAACACGATGTAAAAAATTTTACAACATTAGAGAGTTTTTTTCTGTGAATATAAGTATCTATCCTCGGGAAATTACATAGGATAGACATATAAAAAATATAAATATACATGGTGTCCGGAGGTCGACACCCCTAACTTCGGGAGGTTATTTCTTTTTTTTACTTGCACACTTTACCTGCGGACACCTTGTATAAACACACCACATTGTAGTAAGACGATACAAAAACATAATTTTGCAAAAAAAGTAAGTTATTACGAAAACAATGTTAGCCGCTGTACGGTGCGCGATTGGTATAATACCCCTGGCCTTCAAAGGGTTAAATGGTCACTATTGCCTTTTGTTTTTACTCATTTCTACGTGGAGGCATAAAATGTTTGAAATGTGTATAATATGCAAGGAAATTTGCTGTATGGAAATCGGAAGGACATATTTAAGCATATTTGTGTTTTAATTTTGTTGCTGAACTATAATCGAGATGATAAAAAGATACAAAATCATTAAAAGTCGTCGAGCGAATAGGGAATGACTTTCCTTCTCTGAATCAAAAAATATTCATTCAGCTGTGACGTTTAAAATTCCGTGTTTATTATACTGAATTTAATCTATAAATATATATAAATGAACTACAGGTAACACAAAACAAAGTAATCAAAAAGCTATTTCATTTCAAACCTAGAACATCAACAAAAAATTATACATGGAAACAAAACTATTAAAATTAATAAAATTATATGAATATAATACATGTCTCCTTATTTACAAAATAAATAATAAACTCATACATACAAATACAGAACTCATTAAAACGTCCCAAGTACATACACACTTTACACGGCAACACGATAAAATACATTTAAACACCATACATACTCATTATGGCAAAGAAATCCATCGGTTACGAAGGGAACAACATATAGTATAATTGCCTCCCAGACGAAATTGAAAATGAATAAACTGAAGGAACATTTAAAAAAAAATTGTTCAGTTTTATGCTCAATCAACAAAACAATGAAAGTGAATAATATCGTTGTATAATATATTTTATGTGTAATGTATTTGTTATTTCTAGTTAAATAAGTGAAAAATGTAATTTTCTTTTATCTAGAATAAAAAATAAAAAAAATCTATCTCAAACTGTACAAGAATTTAGACAATGCCGTAACAAACATTGTTATAAAAACAGAAAAAACATTTAAAAAGCGAACCGGTTGTTAACTTTTCAGGGGGCCAACTAAAGAACTGTAACAACTCGCCGAACTGGAAGATTTTGCTCCTTTTAGATTAATCTCGTCATAACATAAATTATGACCGTGCAGTGTGCATTAAGAATTCGTCGAACTAGCTGTGTCATCTTTCTCAGCTCAGGTATTCGTAGAGGTAGTTGTTAATGTGCTTTTTCGCAACCGCAAATAATGCGCAATTTTCCCAGTGGATATGCAAACTAGGAAAATGAGTTTCCAACGCTATTAAATGGGCTTGAAAATGGCAATAAAATGCGAAGAGTTGACGTGAAAATTGCACAACTAAACGGCCCATAATGTATTGAATGAGTTTCTTAGAAATTAACAACAAAAACCCAATAATACCTATTAAGTGTGGGGAATTTTGTTGTCTTAAAAATAAGGATAACTAGGTATTTAGAAAAGCATACGGGAAAAACCCAAATTAATCAATTATTATTTGTAGGTATAATGATGGTTGATGTCTTCTATCACATTTATCAATGTGTTGTGTTGATAATGGGATTTTTGATATACTCTTAATTAAAAAGTATTTAATGTAATATTAAATTACCCAAACATCAATAAATATTCTGTTTATGCTTCCTGTAAATCTCTTATTCGTTAGTTACTTATTGAATTTAGCGATGTGGCTTGTCACCTTCTAAAGGTGCGTATAAATTTGCGAATCGTACCACGAATTACTGGAAAGGAACGAATCAACCGCAAGCGGCGTTCGCGCCACACAGTGGGCTGAAAATCGCCTTTCATAGACATAGAGACTTAAATTTTTAAGGGTATTTTTTTTGGCTAGAAATGGATTCTACTGATCATTACTATGCTATAAAATTTCGTATGAAGCAATTGCGTGTACAAATGAAGGAGTTATCATTTTTTTAAGAAAAATTTGTATGGCACTGACATTAAAAATGAGGCTTATTATATATAAATATATGTAAATAAAATATTTTTAACTAGACAAAGCATACTCATATGTAAAGCATTTAAGCATTAAAATGAATCATCAACATAAAAAGTTTTTTTTTCAACTTGACGATTTAAAAAAAAAATCGCAAGTTGCGCCACAATACGAAGTATGTCAAAAAAATACAAATAAATAGTAGTATATCTGTGTGTAAGGATATAATGGCCAACCTTATGATTACAGAGATAGCCTCATTTTTAATGTCAGTGCCATACAATTTTTTCTTAAAAAAATGATAACACCTTCATTTGTACACGCAATTGCTTCATACGAAATTTTATAGCATAGTAATCAGCAGAATCCATTTTTAGCCAAAAAAATACCCTTGAAAATTCAAGTCTCTATGTCTATGAAAGGCGATTTTCAGCCCACTGTGTGGCGCGAACGCCGCTTGCGGTTGATTCGTTCCTTTCCAGTAATTTGAGGTTCAGTTCGGCAGTTCGGCTCGCGGATGAATACATAGCATTAAATGCACGTGACTTATCTGCATATTCGTAATAGTAGTTATGTTACCTGTAGACCTCGCGTCCAAAAAATGATGTTTCTAATTTTATCTTATTTAATAAAACAAAACCATTTTTTTTTAAATCGCTGTTTTTAAAGTTATGTCTGGGGAATCGTCATACCTATCGTATAGCTAAAATTGAAGAAAATTTACTTGACTTTCGAAAATGTATGTACGACGGGTGACGCCGGGCGCGTGAGTTAACCGAGGTCGAAAACTTGGTTCACATAACTGAGGCAACTCAAAGGATATATCAAAAATTCAAAACTATCCAACCTATTGCGAGGAATTGACTTTTTGTGTGCTATATTGGCTGGACTATAATTTGAATCGCTCGAATCAGCCGTTGGCGCTAGTGAGTTGGAGGTCATGTAGGCGCCAATCTATGTTTATTCCTACGCAAATTTTATAATAATCGTAATTAAAATGCCCCAAATGTTGTATGGTACCTTTGTGCTCCTGAAGAATAGCTGGACGTAGATCCAAGTGATAAACATTTAAGATAAAAAGGATTGTGCCTTAAAATGAATAAATAAAAACCAATAAAAATTCTCGTATTTGCAATAAACATTTCGTGATTTTCAGATTCTGTGATACGACTGGAATCTGTTACAATCGTAAGAATAGTTTAATTTGAGTAAAACGATATTTTAATATCAATATAAATAAGCAGTAGTTACACCACTTTCAAAACTTGAGTTAACCTAACTCAAGTTAGTTATATCGTACGGCACAAATTTGAAATTAATCACTAAAAGTTATTTCTCATCTTATTCTGTTAAAAGTATGTGTAGATAATATGTTCATTTCATTCAAGTATTCCTCGGGCGTCCCCGACTTCAACCATTCAAACCTCTCTCTAAACACTCCTGGCACTTATAAGAACAAACATTGAAATTTTCAGCGACATCGGTCGGCTACTTTTCGAGTTTTGCGAGCACAAACATAAGCAGTCTGTTTTTTTTAATATATTTTAGAAGATAATAAATAATACAAAAACATGTTAATAGTCCCTGGACCGACGTAGCCAAGCCTTTTTTAGAAAGAATTCTCGCCCAACTAGCGGCAGTCGCGTGACTCGATAATTCGAATACGACCTTACCCATTTCATCGCTGTCCTTTTTATAAATTAACACTTTCCCAGAGAGAAAGACTATGAACCCACGCGAAATTGCTCAATAAAACTGAATGGAAAGATAGACAGATAAATCATTAGCAGGTAATCAAGATGAGCCCGAAAAACACAACAGGCATTAAAATAAAACAGTCGGGAGAGAGTAAATTATATTTAATACTTTTGATCATTTTATCTTCCAACTACTTACCGCCCACGGCATGACAATAAAAAAGTTGTTGACATGCTTTTTTGGAGAATGTTTTGTTGTCTCGCTCGGGGTATATCCCTAGATTCATTAGCTTTGTCAGTCTAACTTAAGTAAAGGTCAAATTATATCTTCATGCGAAAGCTTAATGTTGGGAATTTGTCACGAAATATATGCGTTAGAAATAACAAAATAACATGCCATATTCTCCAAAAAAACTACAGCGATATACAAATTATTAACCCAGGGCTTTAAAAAGAAATTTTTTCCAAAACCGTGCGTCGTAGTGGGTTTTGTAGAACGAGGTATCAAGTAGTGTATACATTTGAGATTGGTAATCTAATCTAAATAATAACTATTGGTAATCCGGTCAAAAGCGGGATTGCAGGCCGTTCCCTGATAAACTTTTAGTAAATTCATAATATATCAGTTTTCATGCACCTGCATGCCTTGATAATATATAACGAAGAAATGCGAAAATATTAGGATTTTTATGAACATGTTCCGACATCGTGATAATACATTCTTATTTTACTAAAAAATTATCGGGAAACCTATCAATTCATTCGCCAAGGTCCTGCAATCCCGTTGTTAACCGGATAACGAATAATTTGAAGAGATTCTTAATAGATTAGCAATTCTCATTTTGCTCCGTTTGGGAAAGGAACGAACCAACGTTGGTTCCATTCCATTCCCACGATTCGTGGTTCGGCTCGCAGCTCGGCTCGAAAGTGTATGTAGGTAAGCACCATAATATTGTGGAATTTCTGTTTTGGGGTTAGATATTATTTTTATTTATTTGTGTACAGACTATTTATTATCCAACAATAAAAAAACTAAATAAATGGTTTCTTTTGTGTGTAACTTTTGTATACATGACTTATTTTATACGTATATAGGTTTTATTTTTCATCTTCTATTCATTCTACATGTATATGTAGATGTAGGTGTCCATACAATAATATAAATATTCATATATTTCCTCAGGAGAGAGCTGGGATAATTACGATGAAACTAAAGTAAACATTTTACATAAGGTTTTATATGTTTTGTAAAAATAAATTAGTATTTAATGAATAGAAAATAAAATAGCCGTTAAGGGACGCCTGGCAGATGTAAAATATCTAAAATGATTTTTATTGATAATGCAAGTAAACCTGTCTTTACATGTTTGAAAATAAAAATAAGTTTATTATTATTTAAATATATACACACAAATACATTACAATTTAACATTCATCAATGATCATCATTTAGAATAGACCCATTTCTAATTTTAGTGAGAATAGAAGCAAGTATACCGCTGTCCCGTTTCCGTCTAAGAGTCGGTTTGCTCCCCTAGACTCGCCAAAAGACGTTTAACATGAAAAAATCAAACATATTACAACTTTGGTAATACCTAAGACGAACAAAAATATCCAGTTACATAGATAATACTATTTATTGATAAAATAATCGTGTATATAATTATTGTAACCAAATGATCGTAAGCAAAATGAACGTTATCAAAATGATGTAAGAAAAATAATCATATACAAAATTAAAGTAAATAAAATAATCGCGTACACAATTATCGTAAACCAAATGGTCGTATACAAAATGATCGTAAGCAAAATGATCGTAATCAAACAATCGTATACAGAATTTTGTTAATCAAATGATCGTAAGTAATATGATCGCAAATAATATTGTCTGTGAGTCTTGCAGTAAAGAGATTTGATATAATTTAGGTGTAAGCATTTATTTTGCCATCAAATACGCCTACGCAAATAAATCATTGCAAATCATAATTTCAACCATTTTGCTTACGATTAAAACGTCGGTTACCGATAAAAATATAATATACTAGCTGGCGTGTACCCGGCGTTGCTGGGGGGTTATCCTTAGGAGATAGACATTCACCATTATGGACTTTTCTGTAGGCCTTTTTAAGATATACAATTCCGTAGTATGTTATTTTGATGCATCTCATAAGGTTAAGCCAGCGTTAACAGACTCTTGCCCGAAAACATATTTTTATGACTTGATTATAAAACATCGAATTTTCTCTACTTTCTACAAATATAATATTCATGTGCTATATATGTAAACCTTCAGAAATATATTCTCTAAGTGAATCCCTTCCCTCCCTCAAAATCCGTTGCGTACTTTAGAAGAATTAAGCACACCAACAGAGAGATGTGGATACCCAGTGACTGACCGTTTTATACTATTTAAAGATGCTCACCGGTGTCGCCATAGTTGTTAGCAAGCAGTTAATAGAGGTAAACATTGATAATGGATACGGGACAGTATGTCGATCTTTTTGCGAAACATCTCCTATTATTAGTAGAGGGGAGTCATATATCAGGGATGGAGAGAACTTATGATACATCGTTATTAGTACGAAAAACGTATTTAAACGTTAACATTATTTTAAAAGTATCTTCCCTTGGAAACTGTTATACATAAACACGGAGAAAACTTACTGATATAAAACATTGCCAATTTATTAAAAATCTGGTAAAACTATTCGTATTCCTGTTAAAAAATGGACCGCAGGCCTTTTACGAATGAATTGACGGATTTCCTAACAAAGTATCAATAAAACGCGAATGTGTTATGACGACGGCGGAACAGGTGTTCATAAAAATACTAATATTGTCACATGTCGCCATTGTATTTATCAGGAAAAGCTCAACAGTATTAAAATCCGTTGCGTAGTTTAAACGAACTAAGTGCACAAACAGACAGAAGCGAATATCGACTTTATTTTATACTATTCAGAGATTTATTGTTATATTTGGCGTGCAAGAGGCGGCCTTTTATTATCAATCCTGACTAATAAATTGGGTTTCTTCAGACTTCAGACCAATGTGTAGGTATAATCACCTACGCGTTTCTCGAAATTTTTTGGCAAAGGCACAATAATTATTTTAGTCAAGTGTGTTACTTTTTGCAAAGTGCATTAAATTCCTGATTCAAATTCCACAATAAACAGTGCACGAAAACGTCACAATATCATCTAATGAATGGGAACATGGTAGCTATTTTATTATAATTGATGATTCAAATCGTTTTGCACGAATTCCTAACATATTCTTCAGAAAGTTTTTATAACTTAATATATAATTCTGGTTAATTAAGCGTTTCTCAAACGGATAGAGCAGCAAGCTTAGAATTGAAATATCAAAGAACGGTTCTCTCGTTTAAGACGAAGCTTAATGCTAAATCACTATTTTGATTAATCTTTATAACGTATTTGTGTATATTATGAATACCAAAAAATACGCTTTCGATAAATTGAAATTTTTCCTATCGTTTCGCTTGAGTACAATACAAATAAAAAAATAAATTACTCAATAAAAAATATAAATGTAAACTACAATTTTTTTTTCAATAGAAATGTATGAACGCGTAGAGGAAACAACTTTTAAAAAATACAGTATTATATCAGTTATATTATACAGATTATCTGTGACAGTTTTTAACTTGATTAATTTTTTTGCTTTCTTATAAAATTATTTACAAAATAAATAAGAACCAGTTTTGTGCTTTTCGAAAATGAGGCTGGAGCAACATTTACGGTGAATGGATTGCGCTATCGAGAGATGATTAATGATTTTTTTGGCCGGAATTGGATGGTATTGATCTGGACAACGTTTACTTTCAACAAGACGGCGCTACGTGCCACACAAGCAACGAAACCATTGATCTTTTACGATTGAATATCAAAATAACACCTTTTATTGGAAAACCTGTATATATGGTATACCAAGAATATACACATTTTTGGCTTGTAGCTTTGGCTTCCGTAAAGGAATTGCTGCAGTTCACAGTTTATGAGACCCAACTTACAGGGCTAGTAGCTAGACAATTTATCAAGCGAGACCCGAAACAGTCACCGCCCACAATCCATTAAAATAAATAAATAAATCCAGGAAAATTCACCGCGGGGAATTTTTTTTTCCATAATTTGAAAGGATATGTTTCAATTTTCACACACATTTTAGATAGTGCATCGTATAATCCAAATACATTAATTCAATGAGGAAATCAAAAGAGTTCGTATGTTGTGAGGCTGAAGGTAGTGGGGAGCAGTGGCGGCTCGTGATTTTTTAGCGTGATTACCAAGTTTGAAAAATACGACATTATTGTTTTTTTTTTTTTTAAGTTTGTGACATATCATCAAAATTTATGAAAAAAGTTTGGTAAAAAGCTTATATTCCTGTCGTAAACCATCACCAAATAATACAACAAACTTAAAATAAACATAAAAATAACATATATAACAAAGTATAAGTAAAAAAGAGGATTTTTATGAAGAAGCCGTTAAGAAACTTTTTGACATTGCTGTGGGTTTTGCACTGGATCTGTCTAATTATATTTTTATTTTTTTTATTTATTTATTCATTTAAATTTACACACAGTACAATATGATACAAGATATAATTAAAATATTTTGTGATTATTGATTATTGTAAAATAAGTATATGTAATATAATATAATATAATATAACATTATATGTAACATAACATCACAAGCAGACAACTAACGATCATTGGAACGAAAAACAAATACATTTAAGGACTATTTTTTTAATGATAAACTAATGTTTATATGACAAGGTTTTTTATGCATAGCACAAAGATAACAAATTATTATAAGCAATAATTAGTCGATTGAAATATCAATACAAATTGAAAATATCTCATGAGTAAAATAAATGCCGCCGACGGGAATTGAACCCGCACCTTCTGATGTCCGGTCAGGTGCTTTGAGACCACTGAGCTACGTCAGCTTATTTCCAACACACCAAATAATTCAATATGTACTAGTACTTCAATCAATCGTTGGCGGCATTTATTTTTACAGTTTGCTGCCATTCTGCATGAAGCCATTGAAATGCGGTTAATGATATCATCAAAATATTATATCTAAATATACTTTTATTGTTTGTCGAGTACCACGTTCGCAGTATAGGAGCAATTGCATAGCTAATAACGTGACTCAAGTGCATCTGAGAACAGAGCACAATGCACAATGCACATACAGCCGTAATAGCAGCTACAGGCTGCAAATACAGCGGATATGATATCAATAAGACAAGTATTTAAAGCAACAACCAACAACAGTAGATATGAGGTTGAAATAAGCACTTTATACAAGGAAACACTACATAATCTATTTTTATTAAATTACATGTTCTTTTTTTCAATTTATGTGAAACCGCACAAGAGTCCCAACTGCTCCCAACCGTCTGGAGCCAGTGAGACTTCGCATCCCCGATTGGGGTATGTTGTGAGGCAGAAGGTAGTGGGGAGGGGAAGAACTTAACTTAACCTATTAATCGTTGAAGAAGATAATACATACACACCTATATAATACACACGTCACCTGGTAATTAAGGAATAAACATAACACTTAGCAGACATTACAAGGAAACATATCATACGTAACCAACATGAAATATCTAATTCCTGTATTGTTGACGCAACTATCTTCCTTTGACATTGTCCTTGAAATTTTCCCATCCTATTACCTACAAGTACCTGTCATTATCCAACTGTACCCACGTTTGTGTGACATTTACAACAATAAACGTAACTGTCAAATCAGTTTATTGATGAAGCCGGTTTGAGGAACATCTCTTTATGATCAGTGCTTTTATTGATATCAACTCGGGGTAGAATATCTACTGTGCAGTGAATATATTCGGTTCCCTCAGTGTGTTTCTTACCCAACCCAGATGTTGTGGAAGTTGCGTGTGAAATAAATCATCTCCTGTGAGTGAAACCAACCAGCAACATCGTTGACGAACATCAAAGGGGTAAGTCGGATGCCTTCCTTACTCCCTGTTCACCATCTCTAACCATCGTTGTGTCAACTTCAAGTTCACAATTAATTTTACAGTCCATTCTTGATTCGTCTTGCGATTACATGTACATTGTTTCATCACTGTTAATCGTGTACTGTTTGTTTCTATAATATAAAATTAAAGTTATTTTTGAATTTTGATTTACTAGTATTATCTTCTTCAATGATGTATTACATTGATAAGGTTGTTCCTGGATTAACCTAGTTTTTTTTTTTACTTTTCATGACTTTATAACTTTTTAAAGGTGTATAGGTAAATTGTCATTGTGTTGATTTATCCGGTCACTGGAAATTATAATACGAATTATCGATTCGTAAATATTCATAAAGCTAGTCAAGCAAATTCCTCTTTTAAAATTGCACATCTGCCTTAGGGCTTATCAATTCAAACACACAATATGTTTCCAGTTTCCAAGAACTGAGAGATAGTCAACTGAACACATAAATACCCACACAAACGAGAAAAAGCAGACCGCCAAGAGGGGACCGATGGATTAATTCAGTGGCGTAACGATATTCTAAGCAGTCAGAGAAGGCGCGCGGGGTCGCGGAATTTTTGACAAATGCTTGACCTATTCAGTTATGTCTTGGGCACGATATTTTATTAAGCGCCATTTGTTTTAAACGCAAAACAAAAATTCAAAAAACTACGAGTAGGTAATCAGAAAATAATGTTTTGTAAAGCACGTTTAACTGAACAGACTCTTGGCTGAATATGCCTACATAAAATAAGCATACCTATAAAAAACCGTTTAATTATCATGCTAATTCCGGCGTATATTGATTAGTTCTTCAATCGAATACTTTCTCATTCCCGCATCGCTTCGTCTCTTAACTCTTGACAGGCCAAGATGCCAAACAAAACGTCTGTAATACAGTGGGTCTTCCGACGACCCCATGCATATTTCTGTCTTATGTGCTTTTAAACTATAGAAATCCCAATTATTCAGTCAATTATTAATAATAATTGGATGACTTGTACAGCGCCGTTTTTGTGTAAAATCACCCCAAGGGCGCTGTACAATCTTATAATACATTTTTACAGTGATCTATGTTATTACTTAAGTATTTATGGAGATAATATACAGTACAAAACTTACCTGGTAGGTCACTTGAGATTAACACTTAATTAACATTATCTAATTGTTTATTGGCGTAATTTAGATACAGGATTTAGGACATAATTGGAAAATTGAATATAACTGGACTTTCTCTTAGGAATGGTATATTTAATTTAAGGGTACGAAAGCTTAAAAATGTAAGTTTTTAGTTTAGACCTGATTAATGGTAACTTATGTATTTGCGCAGGAATACGTAAAATACTAAAATGATATGTCAAGTATTTAAGCTAATATAAGGAGGATAGTCATTCTGGCTTGGCACTTGGCTGTGGGATAGTTAATACTTAGGGCGAGGAATGCCATTGGTTAGTTTTTCCACCCCGCCGCTCTGACTTACACCGATAAAAAGTCATGTTTCACTCTAAAAAGTTAAGTTACATCTTATGCTACCGCTGCCAGGTCTGGCCCAAGATACGCTTCGCAAATTGTCTGCTTTGGAGATCAGCTAACCCAGAGAGAGAGAAAATACTCATTAAAAGACTAATTTGAATTCATAAGGAAAATTTATTGACCGCCCCCTTGAATCTCAGCAACGCCCTCAGAGGGCGATATCGCCCAAGTTGAAAATCACTGATTTCTGACTTATTCTACAATAACACTAACGCACTACTCCGTATTCAAGTTTCATTCTTATTATGGGTATATTTTTACTCTGTACATTATATTTTGTTGGCGTATAGAAATGAAGAGCACTTTACAAAGAGATGCTAGCTGAGAATATCTGGCTACTCCACTTAATTCTCGAGTCGAATCAGTTGCATAATGAAGGCGTGTGACGCATCACAGGGACCGCCAGACGAGCTGCATATTATACAAAACTCTTCTGTCTTCTGTGTTCGGCTTGTCAATGGAGGCGAAGAGCGAGCAGGGACAAGGCGACATCTTATGCGGATAATATTCGGAGGAAGCCGAACAAACATTATTATCGGCGTCACGCGATCTCATAAGTTTTCCAAGGCCGCTCCATATTTGGCCAATGAAGGTTAATTCAATTAAAGAATAAGAAATTATTGTCAAGGTCATCTCGCTAATTTTAACATATTATATAGAGCGAACTTGACTGAAAAATAGTATGTCTTAAAAAATATATAGTTCAACAAAATCTGATTCTGATTATACATATAAGTAACATTATATATTATTATGTAAATCTTCATTTAAAACTATTAAATAGATTTAAACGCCCTGTGATTGGTCGGTGGGCTCTGCCAGAACTGACACCGCTTCCCCACGGGTCGGCCGGCGGCGTGCATTAAAAATGCGGACAATTTTGTGCCAAGTTGCGCTGCGTAGAATCGCACACGGGTTACTAATGCTGTTTGCTAATTAGGTTTTTTGAAAATCTTGCTAATTATTTAAATTGGGATTTTTTGATTTTCCACTGACCCGACAAAACCGAGGTACATAATATATGACGTCACGCTTACTCCGTCAGATTTCGATCGTTTTGGCGGTCCTTGAACAATGCAAGATCTGAAATTTATTTTATCTAATAATAACTGGTACTTAAGTTAGAAGGTGAACATTCATAAAAAAATAAAAGAATGACTGGAATTCCATATTATATTGAGGCGACATTGATACTAAATCGTAAAAAATGTTGAAAAGTTACAAGCAAAACCTGGAGAAATTTGAAACGAAAACCTAATGGAATACTAGAAAGATTTCATAATCTGCTCTTAATAATTTTAGAAAAAAATACTTTTCGCAAGTTTATGAAGATGAATTATATGTTTATGCCTGTAATTACGCAATATGAAACCGAACAAATAGTTTTGTCCGTAAACAAACTTAATTCTTTCAAGAAAGGCATACAAATACAATATTGGATTGGATCACCGTCCCAGCGGAGACATAAATATTCAACCCTATCACCTTTCTCTTTCAATATAACAAGCGGTGCGCGCTGCGTGATTACGAAACGCTAGCATATATATATATATATTGCGGTTATTCAACGTGAAACGTATTTGCTTATCCGACTCACTAAACGTATGAAAGTGACACAAAACAAGGAATTTTACATAATGTCACTTCGTAATCATTTTTCAAAGCGATTTTTAAACAATGGTTGGGATTCTCAGCCAGGTTCAGCGCACTCGGTGATTTTTAACTCAGAGCCCACCGACCAATCACAGGGGGTTTAAATCTCTTTCGGTAAACAATACAAAGCCAAGAAATACAATTTTAGATTTAGATGAATCCTTTAAAGTTGTTCACAAACCTGTACCTCGTCACAGCATGACGACGGTCAGCCACACTTATAGTGTTCACAAATCTGTACCTTTTCACAGCATGACAACGGCCCGCCACACTTATTGTGTTTACAAATCTGTACCTTTTCACAGCATGACGATGCGACGGTCAGCCACACTTATAGTGTTCACAAATCTGTACCTTTTCACAGCATGACAACGGCCCGCCACACTTATAGTGTTCACAAATCTGTACCTTTTCACAGCATGACGACGGTCCGCCACACTCATTGTGTTTACAAATCTGTACCTTTTCACAGCATGACGATGCGACGGTCAGCCACACTTATAGTGTTCACAAATCTGTACCTTTTCATAGCATGACGACGGTCGGCCACACTTATTTGGCGAGGGCATGAATTAAATGTAGATCTTTTATAATTTCGAATAAGAGGCAAACTAAAAATTACTACAATTAACTAAAAACTAGTGAAGGGCAAAATTGAAATATTTATTTCGAAAATAGAAAATAATGAGTGAGTTTCAATAATTTTTTGGCTGTTTATTTATTTATTAATTAACGCCTTTTTTCGGGGCTTTTACCTATGAATATTAAGAAATATACATTATTTATTGTACATAATTGAATTGCTTCATTAACAACATTTTATATTTGTTCAAAGATAAATTGAAGATGTCCACTGACTTGGAATAATTGTTTCCCTCCATTAGTATTCTGGGCAAAGAGGAATACATACGGTAGTTAGTCCCAGAATTTCTGTACTGAAATAAATCCTGACTTCTAGCATTACGTAGTGGAATCCGGAAGCTTATCAATTCTAGCAATACCGGACTATCAACTAAATCATTTAGAATTTTATATAGATATACCAAATTATAATTTAGTTTTTCATAATTTTAAAATTTTTTGAATGAATTTTATATAGATATTATGTTTTCTTTGACCGAGTAGGTATTGTAATAATTGTATTACCTATTATGTATTGTAATTAAATTATATACTAAATATGAAATATACTTTAAAAAAATGTCGTTCTTACCTAACTGAGAACATCTGTAAGAACCACAGACATAGGAATTAATAGACGAGAAGATAATGGCGAGGGGTAAAATCAACTGTTGAAGAACGAAGGGGGTAAAGCTGACTGTGATTCGTCAATAAATCAATCTGACAGTAAATAGGCATCTCGCATTATAATATCACCATTTAGTTCTTAAAAGTAAAATCTGCTTTTGAATGAATAGACATTTTTACATGGGAGCGCAAATTACTCGCCACGTTATGAACAAATTTGCGAAGTCCAAATTCGAAAAAAAATTTCTTCTATTTTCAGAGTCGAATATTTCGTTTAAGTATTTAGTTAAGACACTTTTATAAATGTTCATAATTTACTTCCCAGCAACCAACCAGCTTTGTGTTTCGCGTCCAGACGTTTCTCGATGTGATAGTATATGTTTCTACAACTGATCCATATTATACGATGTGAATATGCTTAAAATAGTAAAATAATGCTTATATATGGAATGTAATACGACAATTGAGTTTATTCTCTTGTTCACATCTATTTTTACAAGTTTTCATAGCACAAGTCAACATTTTGCCGTGTTATTTCGTAAAATGAACCGATGATGCCTCGACCATAGTTCGCACAAGAATGATGACGTCACGTTTTCAAATTTCACTTGAGGCCATACGCGAGCACAGCCGTCTCCAATGGAACCGGTATGGGGAGTGGGGAATAATACGCTTTTAATCACTTAGGGCAGGTCTACTAATATTCATATGTCTATGGTAAGAACCCATTATAAATATAAATTAGAACCACGGAGCAATATTAGAACAATGTTCCAAAACAACTGCTCCAAATTTGTCTATCCCCTGAGGTTGTCGAAGTTACCGAATAAATTTGTCTATCCCCTGAGGTTGTCGAAGTTACCGAATAAATTTGTCTATCCCCTGAGGTTATCGAAGCTACCGAATAAATTTGTGGTCTGCTGCCCTCGGAAGGTTGGCATTTTTAACGTCTCCCCTGCGTGACTATGACGACGAAAATTGACCTTGGTGGATATCCCTAGACGCGAAATGACTTTTAAAATACTTCAATCGATTAATATTTTTTTGCTACTCAAACTCTATTTGGGATAATATTCTGTCTTCAACACGCAGAAGAAATCAATATTATAAGAGTGATGATAATAGAAGACAGATTATGTAGCCAGCAGCCACTTGGTATTGTAATGTTATTTATTATTCAACAAACAGGTCCGAGTGACAAAAGACGCAAACAAGAACAGCTACGTGAATTGGATTTTCTACAGTTTATGAATCAAGGCTCTGCTAAATTTAGAACAGGGTCATAGCCAGTCAAATGAATGAATTGATATTGGCAGATAGGAAATGAAATTAACCCGCCGAATGATTTAACCTTTTAATCTTAGTGGCTATCGGTCCGATAAACCCCATCAGCTGAATTTGATAATAGTTTATTCAACATTGGCAATTATGACGTATACCCAGAAATACCCATAATCGATAGAAGTTCGTGAATGAAAATACGACTAGGTATGTAATACAATGGAAGACAAAGTTGAATGATTTTATCAGAAGAATGAGGTTACGAAAAATTGTTTGTGTGAATGAAATTTGAGGGATGTGAGCGATATTTTATTGTATTCAATTCAATTTTATTTTTGCACAGATTTTGAGCACGTAAGTTTGTAATATTTAACTGTCTTGCAACTGAAATGATGCTCATTATATATTATTGTATAAATATTTACATTCGTTGTAAGTACAGACAAGCATGAAGAAACTGAAAAGATTCGATGAAGACTTTGCAAAAAACAGGACACTCTTCTTTATAATATAATATTCCAACACGAACATAGACATATATAGATGTTTTGCTAGATAGTGCAATTACTTGGCTTAAGGAAGTTAATGTTGGCAGGGAAAATATGCCTAAACATTAAGAAAGTTAATGTTAGCAGGGAAAATATTCCTAAATCGATTTTATGTATTCCTAAACGCACGATAAATCTCTTACATAAAGGCATTGGTCAGAATGCCATATATCTATGTCAAAAAAAAAACAACTTTTCGGGAGATTTATAAACTGTAAGTACTTAAGTAACAAATGATTATTTTTAATTGAAATATATTTTTGAGATTTTTTATTTTGATACCACTTGAAGATATTGCCCCAAATACTGAAATTTTTTTTTTTTTTTACTTATACTATTCATACCCAGCATGATAGATAATCCTTTCTAGTCTTGTGACAAACGCCACGTTACTGGGAATATACAGACAAGACTTCTACAAAATAAACCATACATCTTTTCTACACGAGAAAATAACTAATAACTAAAAACGCAGAGTCTTCATTGAGACTCCAAAATTTAAAAAAATGAGGAATCCACTAAAACGTGTAGACGAGAGTTACTAAAACTTTAAAAAATAACAATGCTGCCCAACTGGGTGGTGACATAGTTCCCCTGAGTCTCAAAAAAGACACTGCGTTTTTAGTTACCGCGGCAGAGTAGCCCTTTTACGTAAAATAATCGAGGTAAGTCATCAATTACCACTATCAGATAACTAACTAACAATTACCATTGTCAGTTAACTAGACAATTTAATCAATTAAAAGTGATCAGGGCACCGTTGGATGATTAGTGCAGGAGTGGCGCGGAACGGAGAGGCACTCCCAGGCATGCACAGCGCGGTAAAGTGTCAAGTGGTTATTTCATCATGCCGGCTGCTGGCTGCTGTCTGCTGGCCATTCATCTCGATATGGGCATTCCATATTCATGTTACTTCATCTTTCATCAGAGGCTAAGCATTAAATTGCCATTAAGACATGCCTAACACAGCGACATGACATTATACATAATAAATATTATGTCACGTGTTAACGTTTTAAGAAATTGAGAGAATTTTTTGGACGATAATGGTGTAATACTTTATGTTTAGAGTGGTGATGCAGTGTTGTACGAACACTACTAACGTTTGGAGAGGAAACAACATACACAAGAACATTGTAACACCCATAGACATAAGAAACAATAGACATGCTGATAAGGGTGAGAGGAGCAAACCAAGTCGCGAGAGCAGATAGGTGGCGTAGGCGTCATCTTTTCAATGACTAGTCAATAAATTTTTCCGACAGTTTACAGGTAACTTTTAAGACTTCAAAATAAAATTGTTTAAAAAATATTTTAAAAAATTCAGCTACAAAAGAATCAATTATCATATTTTTGAATCTCACCAATTATCTTATACAAGCTCACAGAAAAGTTACGGATCGCCACAGATAAACACCTATTTTTTAGCTTAGCCATAATTTTATACAAGAATAAATTGTTATGTATTTTTGGACAGGCTTTTGAAAAAGTTTTATTTCTGCAAGGGTGCAATAATTTTAACGTGAATAAATAAATAAATCACTGAAGAAGAAGATAATACTAATAAATCATAATAAAATGAACGAAACGTGAAACAGAAAAAGACACAGAAAAATAAAAAAGGTAAAGGTCTCAACTGGATAAATAATTATCGAAATGAGCAACATAAAATATATTAATTTTTCACTTGTAGCAAACACTTTGTGGGTATACATAATTAAAATAAAATAACTTTGTTTGAATACCACTTTATTGTATATATTTATAACCAACAGGTTTCAGTTCAACCCGAACCTTCATCAGGGTTAATAAAAAACATCTTAAATTAATTACAGAGGTGTAAATTCTTAATTCCAAACTTCACTTTTCTGTACAAGGTCTGCTTATTTCAATGTTCGCTCACCGGCTGTCAATGTACGAATGATGTCGTATTTTATTCAAGATATGTTGAGACCCCACCGGTGCAAAAATGTTGTCACGTAGTTTGCCGCCAGCTCGTCGAAACGATACTCGGACGTTGTTGGCATGTCCACAGTTTTATTATGTCTATGGTAACACCGCACCGGGAGTCGCGGAAAGAGCCACGCTAAGCCGCGTCCAGACGCGTGCAATACATAACGGTACATTGGAATGCATGTTCGTATTGCCGTCTAAACGACGAATTCACGTTTCATTGCATGTTGCATTGCACACGTGTGGACGCGGCACTAGACATCTCCTAGCGAGCTAATGGCGATAGATAATTCGCGAACCATTGAATAACCGTCTAGTTTAAGGCGATGCCATACGTAGTAGTGCAAAATCATGTGTTTTGGTTTGAAAATTTGGTCGCCTAGAAATGTTTCAGATGCTTTAATTAAATACTACGAATAAAATACATCTTGGCCTTTGAAATAATCGAGTATTTTTTAGATAAGTCTTTTTATAAGCCCAGAAAAAAATAATGTAAAGGCCTGTGAAAACTGCTTTAAAGTTCAAAATCTCCTACTTACGAACCCATTTTCGGTTATGATTTTATTGTATAATGTGGCAAATTAAGTTATTTATAAAAAAATAAATATTTATGCCTGAACATCCACAAAATAAAATAAAAGGCAATTTTTGGCCATGTTTTTTTCTTGCATAAATCAAAACAGGCGGATGGTGTTAAGCGGGAATTTAAACCTTATCGCCATCTACGTAAGGGTTGTAATTGATAGCGGCTCGATTAAAAATATTACACGACGTAGTGCATCGCCTTAACAGGAGATTTCATTGTCGGAAAGAAAATAATTTTCTGCAAAAAATGTGCCATGTTCGCACAGACGTATGGGCAACTCAAAATCTATAATACTTTGTGTTATGACAAGATTATTCTTTTTTTTATTTATTCTTAAATAAATTAGTTTTACAAAGGTAAAGTACATTGTCCTCCACGCTAGGAGTTCACCTGTGTTGTGGAGGACTTTTTCAATTGTAAAGTTATATACATAATAGTAAACAAAACAGTGGCGATTAGTTACACAGAGAAACGATAGAAATTAAAATATAATATCGATTTTTACATAGTTTTAACAAAAACAAATGCGAAATATAAAAAATTAAATTTTAAAAGGATTGTAGCCAGTTCCATATGTGTTTTTTGTATTCTGTAAGATTAGATGTTTTATATTGTGTTGGAAGTGAATTGTAAAGTTTTATAGCCTGGAATCTGTAGTGTTTTTGTCCAAAGGATGTGTTGGTTTTTGGTATTAGTAGTTGGTGTGCATGTCTTGTTCTGGTATTGAGAGAAGTTTGTGAAGTTTTAAATGTGTTTAGGTTCTTGTAAAGGAAAGTAAGTATTTGTTTAGAATATAATTTTTGAATCTTCAACACTGGGAATTTTTTAAATATGGTTGAAGTGGGTGTTAGTATTGGAACTTTAAGTATTACTTTTATTAAGGTTTTCTGAGCTTTATACAGTGTGTCTATGTATTTTTTACTGGCATAGCCCCAGGCAATAATGCCGTATTCAATTATAGATTGTGCTATTGCGAGGTATATATTCTTAATATCAAATATGTTTAGTATATTTCTCACGTTTTTGAAAAAGTAAATCAACTTGTTTATCTTTACTTTAACCGACTCAATATGTCTGTCCCATTTTAAATAACGGTCGAATTATATACCAAGATATTTGATATTTTCGGTTTGTGTGATTGGAGGACAATTGCATGGGGTGCTCGCTGAGTGACAGGAATGTATTTTAAGGTAGATGTTTTTGGAGGGTTGGCCTCTCGAGTTTATGCTAAAGGTTATGAATTTAGTCTTATCTATATTTAAAGTTAATAAGTTAGAGTCAAGCCATTTTTTTGTAATATTTAGGCCAACTTCAGCTTTTGTGATTAGTGTGTTCCAGTCAGTGGCTTTAAAAAGTAACACAGTGTCATCAGCAAAGCTTATAATTTCCCCGTCTATTTGGAGCTGACATAGATCGTTAATATAAATAAGGAATAGGATTGGGCCAAGTACGCTGCCTTGTGGTACTCCGTAGGATATTTGTTCCTTGTCACTACATGTGTTTTCTATTGAGGTATATTGGGTGCGATTTTCCATGTAGCTTTCAATTAATTTGAGTTCTGTTCCCGTGATTCCGAAATATTTAAGTTTATTGAACAGGTTTTGGTGGTGAATTGTGTCAAACGCTTTTGGCAGGTCTAGGAATATTCCAAGGCATTTTTTACCCTGATCTATATTTGTTTTGAGGAAGTCTGTTACTGAGGCTAAGGCATGTGAGGTACTCATATTTTCCCTGAATCCAAATTGATTTGGTGATAGTATATTGTTTTTGTTAAGAAAAATTAAAAGGTGGTTTTTGATATGTTTCTCGAGAATTTTTGAAAGCGTGTTTAGAATTGTAATTGGTCTGTAATTATTAATTTCTTCCTTGTTTCCTTTTTTGTGGATTGGAATTACTTTGCCCGTTTTCAAAATAGTTGGGAACACTCCTTCTTTAATGGACCGATTTATAAGTATGGTAAGTGGGATAAGAAGTGCTGACTTTATTATTTTTAGTGTCATCGGTGATATTTTGTCGCTACCCTGAGAGTTTGTATTTTTTAGTTCGTTTATAAGTTTTAGTGTTTGTATTTGGGTAATGTATGGAATTTTAAAGGAAGAAACACTAGTGTGTGTATAGTGGGTTGAGAATTCTGGGATATCGTAATTTGTAGTGATTCTGTTTGCTAATACCTTGCCGACGTTAGCGAAATAGTTATTCCTTTTGAGTGGCTGCATTAATTTTCACGTGATCTTACAGCACAAAGGCGATAATTACCTAGATTCGTTCTTGAACTGATAAATGATTCCTTGAACATTGTTCAGCTAGCAGTGCTGTGGCGTGGCCAATGCTTATGGCTTACGATCATGACGATGAATGCTATCGGCTTGTTTGAGCTTAGTTAGATGGAACAAGCGAATGGCAATTAGACTATCTGTAAAAAGGCCACGGCTGACACGGCGCGCCTGTTGTGCATTGCATTATGGCAGCTGAAACACGATTCTAAAATAATAAAAAAAAGTGTGATTTCATCTAGCGAGTAAAATTATCATTATCTATAAATTATATACCAACTAATACCTATATTTTAACAGAATTAAATTGTTTATCACTCAGATTTTTAGATGATGAAATCTAAGCGAATACTTCTCTGTAGTTTGATTGTGCGTGAGACACCCATTTTAAAACGTATACTCAATGACAAATAATAATTACTTACTAACATCTCGTCGAAACGTGTTCCACTATTAGCATGCGATAAGCGGTGCGCGTAGAACGGATTCAGTAGTTTTTGCTAGAGCGTTGGAGGTAAAAAACTTATTTTTTCGCTTCACATCTCATCTAAATATAATACAGCAATTGCAAATATCTAATTAGAAAAAAAAAACCTTTTTAAAATTATTTTTATAAAAAAATTGTGGCGAAAATATGTAGATTTGCATCAAAACTATTGAATAACAGTTTGCCGTTCGATTGACACAGACATATACATATTGGATTGAAAGTATTTTCATCGGTGGAATGTCATTAATAGTTTTAAAAAATACATTATTTACTTTTATGTTTACTATCTATATAAATTAAATGTTAATGAACGTTTGTTCAAAATCTTAAATCTCCGAAAGTTCTTCACCGATTGCTTTTAAAATTTAACACAACGTTGTATTCGAATACGCGTGTTTTTATATAACTATAGTGATGTAGATGTCACCTGTGAATGGATTTATGTTTTTAAACAGCGCCATCTGTTGGACGTAAAAGCAACACGCGATATTGTTTCTCTATCTGCACAGACAGACTGAGCCACAGCAACGCGTGGCGTGGTACAGATAGTATTTCTTAAAAACTTGTGTATAATTTTCGATAGCTCATTCATTGCCCTTATAGACTGAGAGGTCACAGTCTTTTTCATAACGATCACAGGAATGGGTAGTTTTAGTACATATTCAAAGTATGGCGTCTCCGCATATGAAACTAGTTGGTCTGCCTGCTCTAAGTGGTTGCAACTATGAGTTATAGAGCTCACAAGAGGCTTCATTGTTTCGAAAAAAAAACGATCAGAGGAATGGGTAGTTTTAGTACATATTCAAAGTATGGCGTCTCCGCATATGAAACAAGTTGGTCTGCTTGCTCTAAGTGGTTGCAACTATGAGTTATAGAGCTTACAAGATTAGGCTACATTGTTGCGAAAAAAAAAACGATCACAGAAATGGGTAGTTTTAGTACATATTCAAAGTATGGCGTCTCCGCATATGAAAAAAGTTGGTCTGCCTGCTCTAAGTGGTTGCAACTATGAGTTATAGAGCTTACAAGATTAGGCTACATTGTTGCGGAAAAAAAAACGATCACAGAAATGGGTAGTTTTAGTGCATATTCAAAGTATGGCGTCTCCGCATATGAAAAAAGTTGGTCTGCCTGCTCTAAGTGGTTGCAACTATGAGTTATAGAGCTTACAAGAGGCTTAATTGTTTCGAAAAAAACGATCAGAGGAATGGGTAGTTTTAGTACATATTCAAAGTATGGCGTCTCCGCATATGAAAAAAGTTGAACTGTCTGCTCTAAGTGGTTGCAACTATGAGTTATAGAGCTTACAAGAGGCTTCATTATTTCGAAAAAAAAACGATCGCAGGAATGGGTAGTTTTAGTACATATTCAAAGTATGGCGTCTCCGCATATGAAACAAGTTGGTCTGCCTGCTCTAAGTGGTTGCAACTATGAGTTATAGAGCTTACAAGATTAGGCTACATTGTTGCGAAAAAAAAAAACGATCACAGAAATGGGTAGTTTTAGTACATATTCAAAGTATGGCGTCTCCGCATATGAAAAAAGTTGGTCTGCTTGCTCTAAGTGGTTGCAACTTCGAGTTATAAAGCTTACAAAATTAGGCTACATTGTTGCGAAAAAAAAACGATCAGAGAAATGGTCAGTTTTAAGTAAATCTGAAAAATTCCCCGCAGTTTGGGGAATTCCCGCAAATCGGGAACCCTGCTTGACACACACATTGCCCCCTCCACCGCCCGCGTCCGGCCCGGCGGCCCGCGTCCCGCGTCAGTGTGCGCAGTACAATCGTTGTGAGAGGGTGTGCTTTCGCTTGTTTTGGTGCATTTTTTAATACTATTACCCGTTACTCCCACTTTTACAATAATGTCGAACATAAATACTACATGCCTGTTTTGTGAATGTAAGATGGACGAAAAAGTGCTGCCTTTTAATAAAAACAGTTTAGAAAAGTGTCGTGATATATTAACAGTTCGTATTAACCGTAATTTGAAACATGCTCATATCAAAATACCAAATGATTGTGACAGTACTGCCGTATATCATCTATCGTGCTATAAAAAATTTACCGCAGTGAAAAAAACAATAATATCTACTCCTGAGACCAACAGTTTAACACTTCTGCCAGTCGAGACTTCAGATAATCAAGCGGAGACATTGTCATCACCTTCACCAAGTACGTCTAGTTGCAAAGCTATATGCTTATTCTGCGATCACCAGCGTAAACAATCACATAAAAAATTTGAAAAGATGCACTGTTTGCAATCAAATGAAACCCGCGAAAAGATACTGATGAAATCGTTAGCATCTAACGAAGTCAATTTACAACATAAAATTTCACAGACAAGTGTTCCATTATTTTATCACACTAATTGTTTGAAAGATTTTTTTAGAAGAACTGAAAAAATATCCGACTGTCAGTCCAATGAAAAAGACGGTGTGTGGCACGTTATACGCGAGAGCCATAAAAATGCCTTACAAAAATTGTATGAATTCATAAACGACATAATTCATGGCAATAATATTCATTTAATGTCCAATCTTCACGAATATTATGAATCTTCTCTGCAGTCAAATAGCACTGAAAATAATATTACATGTTCGAGATTAGAACAGAAAATTCGAGCCTCATTTGATCGAAGCGTTTTAACTATAGAAGAAATAAATGGACGTAAGTTAGTTTTCAGAACGGGTTTGCCAATTGATTTCGTGATGTCGAAACAGAAGGAATTAGTGAAAAGAGATATTCTCACGTCTGCTGCTAATATATTGAGAAAAGAGATTCTTTCCCTGCCTAAAACTCCCCTACCAACCACTTGTTCAGTGCAGGAATTACTCCAAGGCGAGTGTAATATACCCGATGCTCTTAAAAAATTCAACTTGGAGCTCCTTGGCATCGGTTCGCGCACAAAAAAAAAGTTGTCTGAGACTTGCTTAAAGAAAGCTGAATCGATAAGCCAGGATCAAATTTACGCTGTGACAAATGGACATGTTAAGCCTTCTAAACAATTAGCTCTGGGAATGGCTATTAAAAGTCTAACTAACAGCAGAAAAGTTGTGAACATTTTGAACAAATATGGTCAGATACCTAGCTACACTTTATTAGAAGAATTAGACACTGAAATTACCTATGCCTCCATCGATGAATCTATAACAACATTCATTCCGTCTGGGATAATTCCATGTCCTCAGTTAAATACTGGAGTAGCTTTCGATAATTTTGACCGTTACGTAGACACACCTTCTGGAAAAAATACATTGCATGACACAGTAGGAATTATTTTTCAAAATGAAGAACAGTACTCCATACGAAATCAACTTATTGACTTGTCAATGAAACCATCTAAAGGCAAAAGAAGAAGGGCATTCGACGTGATTGACATTAATATAGATCATCCCATTAAAAAACCAAGAATGAGTGACAGTATGATTTTACTTGATAGTGACTTACGTAAAACAACTGAATCTGTCAAAATAAATGCAAAGAATGGAGATTTATTATGGGTTTTGTGTCATGCTGCTGAAATCGAGAATACTCCTATGTGGGTAGGATTTAATAACCTCACTATGAATGATCAAACCAGTAAACAGAAAATAGCTTATTTGAACCCAATAAACATGTCTCCCACTAACACTTCCGTTGTTAAAACAACAATGCAACAAGCAAAAAGTATAGCCGAAGAGTGTGGTCAGGAATATATATGTGTTACATATGATCTTGCAATTGCAAAAGTGGCATTACAAATACAATCCACAGAACGGCCAAATTTTGACAATCTTTTTATTTTTCTTGGCACATTTCATATCATCCTGACCTATTTCAAAGCTATAGGAAAATTTATAGATGATTGTGGTTTGACGCATATGCTAATCGAAGCTGATTTGCTAGCCAATGGGTCTCTTAATGGATTCATGTCTGGTACGCATTACAATCGATGCAAGAGACTTCACCCTATTATTTCACTGGCCTTACAATTAATCCATTTTAAATTCTTTTTAAAAGAGGAAAATCTACAATTGTCACCAGATTTGGTAGAAGAACTGCAAGAAATAAAAAATAGACGAATGGACAGTTCTGGAAACATCTTGGTCGATGTTGACAATTTCTTTTTATCAGAAATCATCTCTAAATACAGAATTTTTCGAGAAAAAACTCAAAACGGAGAACACGGCAAAACGGCACAATTTTACATGCAATATATAAATCTGATCGAGTATTACTTTCTTTTGAGCCGATCGATACGAGAAAACAATTTTGAGCTTTACAAATATGTACTTCCAAAAATTAACAATATATTTTTCACACTAAATCATCCAAATTATGCGCGATGGCTCACAAAGCACCATGACGACATATTAAAAGTCCAAGACACTCACCCAGGCCTCGAGCTTCATTTAAAACGTCATGGCTTGGGTATCAAGCGCACTGACAAAGCGTTTTCTAGACAACCCGTTGATTTAACACTAGAACAAACCATAAACGCCGATGCTGCTAAGCGATTGTCTGGTGTTAGCCATTTTACTAATTCCTTGTCAGGCCGACAGCGTTGGGCAAAAAGCCATGCACTGAGATCCACCATTATAACTCATGTTTTAGAAGAAACTAATATTACCAGGGTACAAGACGTTACCTCTGATCTGCAGACAGCCAACATTTCCAAAAACAAAAAGGCAGTGAAGAAACTTGTCGATACTGTAGAATCTTATGGCAATCCATTTGATTATCAAGACGATAAAGACGAACTGTACAATATTGTCACTGGGAATTCAGTAACGAATGAAACCGCAGACTTTCTGCTCAATATAGAGGCTACAGGAGAAAATCAGAGAAAAGAATTTATATCTCAATGTAATGAAAATCCCGACCGTTTCGAGAAACCAATAAAACGCAATGAAATCAGGAATTTCTGTTCAGATAAATCAAAAAAGCCATGTAAAGCAGCACAAAAACTGAAAGTTATAAAAGCAGAACGAAACGTCTTCGGTCGTCTTTTAGGAATTTCCCTTAATCAGAAACTAGATTTGCCAAAAGTTTTGGAATATCCATTATCTTCATCGTCACCTTCAATGAGTCATTTAGATGGTTCCTTGATGAAGACTAACAAGGCTGCACTCATGAAAATATTGGAAAAAACAGCCAATGCCAATACGCCACAAAAAATTGATGTTGTGATTGTAGATGGATTCTATATTCTCCATTTAATACCAGTGCATGTGAAAACATTTGGTGAAATGTCGCTAGACATTTTGAAAAAATGTATGAGCTACAAAGCAAACCGTATCGATGTAATATTTGATTCTTATTTACCACCCTCAATCAAAGATTTTGAACGTGAGATGAGAGCTGGGCACAAAGCTACCCCCAAAACACAGTATAAAATAACATCGCCAAAACAAATCAGACCAAGAAATTTCGTCAAAGAATTAAGAATTACACAATTCAAAGAAGAACTCGTGCATTTTTTCATAAAACATTGGAGTTCCGAGGAGGCTAGTCTAGTCATTTCTGGAAGCACGGTTAATCTCAATTTTGAAAATAATTGTTATTCGTATGAATATCAAAGCGACGGCAAAAAGGTTGTGCAAAACGATAACCCTAATTTGATGTGTGGGCACCACGAAGAAACCGATACAAAAATAATATACCACATATACAGTATTCAAGAACCATCTAATATTTTGATTAAAACTTCTGACACTGATGTAATCGTCATTTTACTGGGAAATTTGGACAAATTCGAAAAGCATGAAATATTTATTGAATCCGGCACTCTTGCCAAACGACGTATTGTAAATGTTAACAAAATTTATCTCAGTATTGGTGCTACATTGGCAAAGAGTTTGCCAGCGTTTCATGCTTTGACAGGGTGTGATTATACCCCTGCATTTTATAGAAAGGGCAAACAAAAACCTTACAATATCCTAAGTAAAAACACATTTTATCAAGAGGCTCTAATAGAGCTAAGTTCTAATGCTCCATTGACAAATGAAATCAAATGCAAAATTGAACAATTCATATGTGAGTTATATGGTGTGAAGAGTAAATCTGTAAACGAGGCCCGCCATAAGATTTTCCTCAAAAAATTTAAGCCCAATAAAGAGAATGAAAAATTTAACAAAACTCTTATGAATTTTGATGCTGCTTTTTTGCCACCGTCTGAAATCGAACTAGTTCAACAGATACTTAGAGCTAAATACGTATCAAATATCTGGATAAATTCAACCAAAAATCCTCCAAGCTATCTATTGCCAATTGAACATGGGTGGAAAGAAGAACACGGCAAATATGTCCCTATCTGGTATGCAGGGAACCGACTACCAGATAAAGTATCTGATGTTACTGTAACGGAGTCAGAAAATGACAATATTTCTGGTGATGTCAGTGGTAAGTTTTATACGATTGCGGGTGTATAGGTAAAAATCGTTAGGAAACGAAAAGTTTGCATGTATTTGTTTCTTATTAATGGCATATTACGTATCTAAACCATAAATCTCATTAAGCTATACATACAAGAGTTCGTTTCCTTCTGTTTTTTATATACACATATGTATAATAATTTTCATATCATCAAAATCGTCATTTTTTCTATCAAACTTTACAGTTATTTTATCACATTACAGACTCCTCGTCTACGTGCCTAAGCAGCGAAGAAGAAGATTCCGAAGATGACGAAATCTAAGTTAAATCTATCCAAGTTAAAAAAGAAATCTTGAATATTGAAATTGAATATTTTAAGTTTTTTATGAATGTTTCTACCTTAATATCAAAATCTAATTCCATTATTCCATTCCAATTTTGTGCTCTGAGTTGTAATCTTAGTTCTTCTTCGTCATATTTTGCATAGTTCCGATAAGCTTTGGTGTTTATAAAATGTTTTTTCGTATTTCGATTTTGCTCTATAATTTGAATTATGGAGTGATCTGTGATTCTGGGTGCATCTAATAGATTTACCTGTAGTTCAAATACATTTGTTATCACCAGATCAATTAATGTACTTGATGTTAGAGTTACTCTAGTGGGATCTTTTACCAGTTGTTTCATCCCATTGAATTCAATGATTAAGTTTTTAAGTTTTTTGTATAGATGTCTGCATTTTTATTCATGTTTATATTGAAATCTCCTACTATAATATTAGGTTGTCTTTTTTTATGTTTTCTGAACACCATTTTTCGAAGTACGTTAAAAAATCCCTCAAACTCGAATTAGGTAAACGGTATACGATACCGTAGACCCCTTTTTTTAAGCTATTTTTTACTTTTATCGCCAAAATCCATGATGTTTTGATGTGACTAATGAAAAAGCTCATAAAAATATTAAAAGAATATTAGAAGTAAGTAAATATTTAACTCTTTAAGCCTTAGTAATATTCTACAAAATGATTAATCTGTGATTTTACCCAAAGATGTTTAGATTATGGAAGTTGAATTAATAAAAATTGGATTTGTTCGATTTAATTTTTTTATTTTATTGATTACTGTTATTTTTTTTCTTTGAAATACAACCACTGAGAGCAGGCAGACCAACTCGTTTCACCTGTGGAGACACCATACTTCGAATAGGTACTAAAACTGACCATTTCTGTTATCGTTTTTTTCGCAACAATGCAATGACTTGCGCGCATCATAACTCTGAAATGCAACCACTGAGAGCCGCCAGACCAACTTGTTTCATCTGCGGAGAGGCCATACTTTGAATATATACTAAAACTGACAATTTCTCTGATCGTTTTTTTTTTCGAAACAATGTAGCCTAATCTTGTAAGCTTTATAACTCGAAGTTGCAACCACTTAGAGCAGGCAGACCAACTTGTTTCATATGCGGAGACGCCATACTTTGAATATGTACTAAAATTACCCATTCCTCTGATCGTTTTTTTTTCGAAACAATGAAGCCTCTTGTAAGCTCTATAACTCATAGTTGCAACCACTTAGAGCAGGCAGACCAACTTTTTTCATATGCGGAGACACCGTACTTTGAATATGTACTAAAACTACCCATTTCTGTGATCTTTTTTTTTTTAGCAACAATGTAGCCTAATCTTGTAAGCTCTATAACTCATAGTTGCAACCACTTAGAGCAGGCAGACCAACTTTTTTCATATGCGGTGACGCCATACTTTGAATATGTACTAAAACTACCCATTCCTCTGATCGTTTTTTTTTCGAAACAATGAAGCCTCTTGTAAGCTCTATAACTCATAGTTGCAACCACTTAGAGCAGGCAGACCAACTTTTTTCATATGCGGAGACGCCATACTTTGAATATGTACTAAAACTACCCATTTCTGTGATCGTTTTTTTTTTCGCAACAATGTAGCCTAATCTTGTAAGCTCTATAACTCATAGTTGCAACCACTTAGAGCAGGCAGACCAACTTTTTTCATATGCGGTGACGCCATACTTTGAATATGTACTAAAACTACCCATTCCTCTGATCGTTTTTTTTTCGAAACAATGAAGCCTCTTGTAAGCTCTATAACTCATAGTTGCAACCACTTAGAGCAGGCAGACCAACTTTTTTCATATGCGGAGACGCCATACTTTGAATATGTACTAAAACTACCCATTCCTCTGATCGTTTTTTTTTCGAAACAATAAAGCCTCTTGTAAGCTCTATAACTCATAGTTGCAACCACTTAGAGCAGGCAGACCAACGTTTTTCATATGCGGAGATGCCATACTTTGAATATGTACCAAAACTACCCATTCCTCTGATCGTTATGAAAAAGACCGTGACCTCTTAGACTATTACGTACATTCTTATAATCTATGTAAAAGCCCAGCGGGGCATAAAACCAAATAAATAAAAATAATTACAGAATAAAGAAATCGGACACGTAGGTATCACAGGCCCTTGGAACGTTGATATACTTACAAGCTACGTAACTGTGACACAACCACAAGTAGCCTACCGACATGCTACTCTTTAAAACTGTTTCCGTGCACGGAGCTACCCGAATTATACTGAACTTGATTTTGCAGCCGTGGAATTAATACGACGTCAAGCGACTTTAGCGAGGAAGACAATAATATTGTTATTCTGTATATTTACGAGCATAAAAAACGATCTAAAAGAAAGGGTTTCGTTGTAAGGGTTCACCCATACAACGAAATAAATGTTAATTGAGGGCATTCGTCGCCGCCAAGGCTACACGAGAATGACGTCAAATAGACCTTTTCTTTCCAACCTCAATCTAAGCCTTCTCCGCTAAATCCTTTCTAAGGGTACGAATACATTTGCGAACCGTACCACGAATTACGGGAAAGGAACGAATCAGCTGCAAGCGCCGTTTCGCGCCATTTGTGGTTGCTTCGTTTCTTTCCCATAAGTTGAGTTTCAGTTCGGCAGTTCGGCTCGCGGATGTATACGTAGCATAACGTATAAATGATTGAACATGGATA
This sequence comes from Hesperophylax magnus, assembly GCA_026573805.1. Taxonomy (NCBI): domain Eukaryota; kingdom Metazoa; phylum Arthropoda; class Insecta; order Trichoptera; family Limnephilidae; genus Hesperophylax; species Hesperophylax magnus. The sequence goes on from JAIUSX010000046.1 coordinate 24,863,443, forward strand.
TTTTCCCACCTCCACAATAAATTTCACACCTTCAAAACATTTAAATCGTGTTCGGACGTAATTTCTGAAAACGAATAGGAAATGCGGATGCAACTAGCGTAGTTTGCTACCAGTACCGTGAAAGGTGTCAAATCCGCAGTCGACGCGTCGCATAGTGTAAGAATACTAGCGGCGCGTGCGCTACGCGCACAAAACTTGAGTCACTTGTGAGTATCTCCGTGTACGAATGGCCTCAGAGTTAAATTAATACCAAGATTTGATTAAATGTCGCGTCGGCGCCGAGAATTCCATCAAATTTTGGGAAAAAATGGGTAATAAATAATTTTATCACAAGATTTGGGAGACAGTCGCGCTACTAGCTAAAAGATTATATTTTGTATGGAAATAAGGGACTAAGTTTCATGTAGGCATGCCCAACTAAAATAGACAATTTATCGTTGACCCCGACCGTAGGGCGAAGGTTTAACGAGGCCACAAGGAGCAGATTGATGGGTAATAAGTTTGATGGGTATTTTGGTAGGTTTTACTAAGTTTGGTGGTTAGTATTAAGTTGGGTGGGTAGTATTAAGTTTGGTGGGTAGTATTAAGTTTGGTGGTTAGTATTAAGTAGGGTGGGTAGTATTAAGTTTGGTGGGTAGTATTAAGTTTGGTGGGTATTATTAAGTTTGGTAGGTTGTATTAAGTTGGGTGGGTGGTATTAAGTTTGGTGGGTTGTATTAAGTTTGGAGGGTAGTATTAAGTTTGGTAGATTGTATTAAGTTGGGTGGGTGGTATTAAGTTTGGTGGGTTGTATTAAGTTTGGTGGGTTTTATTAAGTTTGGTGGGTTGTATTAAGTTTGGTGGGTTTTATTAAGTTTGGTGGGTTGTATTAAGGTGTGAGGTGTTACCTTGTAAATCCTCCGGCACCAGGAGCAGCCGACCAGCAGCAGCACGGCGGTAAGCAGGGACAGGGCCGCCAGCAGAGATGGTGCCAGGGCCCCCAGCTCGGGGCCTGCGGGAGCGCCATCTAGGAAAAAAAACAGTATCAATTAATACATTCATAAAATATAATTATCAATTGTGGTGGAAACAGGCGAGCCATGACAAGTCCAATCTCCGTGATCAGTAAAAAAAATCGCAGTTCATACTAGGTTTACTGTACCTAGACAGCTTGCAAATACTCGGATAACAGTACACACTTTACTATCGACCATTAACTGGCATAAACAGAGCGCAAGTGCGCCTTACTGAATTCGGTAAATAAGTAATGATCGTAAACCTACACGGAGAAAAATACTAATTTTGAATATTGCCAATTTATTAAGAATCTCTTCTAATTATTAGTAATCAGGTTAAAAGCGGGATTGCAGTGCCTTGACGAATGAACGTATTCTGACAGGTCACGATGTCGTAAGACATGTTCGTAAAAATTCCAATATTTTCGCATTTCGTCAATGAATTTTCATATTTCGTCACTGGTCTATATTATCAACAGAGATGCTGGTGCATAAACGAATATTCCAAAATATTACGAATTTACTAATAGTTTATCAGTAAATGGGCTGCAATCCCGTTTTTAACTGGATTATTTTTGAGAACGGGTAATTATTACAACTCGTACTTTTGCTCAATCTCTCGGTTTTCGACCGTCCAGCCGACTTTTGTATATCCCCCTTCTAAGATCGAACACCCCTAAATGCCATCCCCAAAGATGACAGGCCCTGGGAGAATCCTCAGTCCTCATCCCCCACGTGTAAAAAGTAAAATTAATTGATAGTAATGACATGTTCCAAAGACCCAATCATGTCTGATTACGTCAAAAGGGGATCGAAATGATAATGTAGTTTCCTTCAAGGGAAGTAATCTTCCCAATATGCCTTCCATTGATATGCTTGGTGTAACTAACTCTAAGGGCGGCTTGCACCATAAGTTAAATTTGATTTAAATATAATTTTAAACACATTATTTGATTTAAGTCGACTTGGCGTCTTGCACCACAAAATTTAAGTCGTTAAATGCGTTTAAAGAACTGTCAAAGTTAAATACCCAAAAGCGGCTGTTTAACTGAGTTAAACGTGTTTAGCCCTACTCGTAAAGCAGTAATGTCAAAAATATTTTGGTTATCTCTTCGATTTCTGATTGTGTTTAAAATCTATCTCATTTTAATTTGTATTCACAATGAACATTTGGGATTTGTATTCTGACGATCATGAAGAAATTATGTTATAGAAATTATAAATATAGTCAGAGAAGTAAACAAGAGAACAAATTTATTTGAAACACTAAGTGCCAAGAAGTTTCAAAGAATATTTCGTCTCGGTAAAGAAATGACATCATTATTAGTGCAAGAAATTGAACCTCAGTTAAAATTCAACACCAATAAAACATCAGCGAGGTGCTCGTCACTTGGAGCTAACACTCCTTATCGAGGAGTACTTTGCAAGGTTGTAAACTTCTAATCATACCTACAGCATTCTTATAATACTTTAAAACAATATAATATGTAAAAGAAATAAAAAAAAACAAAATTACTCGGATAATTGTTTTATTTTTAATTCCAACAACAGAAGCTCTTTTTGTCTTATTTCATCATTATGTCTATTTGCTTTAACTTTTTCTTCATAAAATAAATGAACACACTATTAAACCACACACACAATCACAAAATATTTTGACACTTCAAGTAAAATGAAACATCGTAGCTGTTTTATTTACGCGTTAATGGCGGTAACCACGCGGTAACTGTTTTACCGACGCGTTAAACACGTTTAACTAAAATTGCCACCGAACTGCGTGGTGCAGGACGCAACTAAACGCATTTAAGTTAAATGTATTTAGGGTCTTAAATACGTTTAGTTAAATACAATTTAAGATAAAATTTGCGATAGTTGGTGCAAGTCGCCCTTAGTGACCAAGCCAACGAAGCCAGAGTTAAGTGAGCCTCTCAGAAGCTGGGTGTACTGTACAGGACCCGCAGATACTGCATATATTAAACAACTGCTGACCGTGTACATATCATAAGCGCGCTCCACTGTTCAATTTGGCAGCCACCTCTGGTCTGGAGCTACAAAATAGCAAAAAGAAACTCTCGAGTCTGTGCACAAACGGATTGCAATTTTTAGAGCACAGGCCTCAGGTAGGTATGTTGTCCTAGTTTTACCGGTATTACAAAGGAAGATACTCCGAGAAACTAGCGTCATTGATCCCTTCGGCACCCGTGCATAGTCGGAAAACACGCCAAAAGTACACGGTTGACATTTGTCACGTGACAAAGGGTCACTTCTACGACTCTTTATTCAACTGCTTGGGTGTGGAATGATTTGTCGGCTTCCGTGTTTCCTTCCTCCTACAACATGGGTCTCTTCAAGACCTTTAACTGGTCTCTTCAAGACCCATGTCCACTCCTCCCTCTCAAAAGTACCCTCCACACAGCATCCCCCAAAGACGACATAGGCCCTGAGGGAAATTATTTTCCTCGGGTCTCCTACGTGGATTTAATGTAAAAAATTATTGTAAAATTTAATGAACACGAACATTAAGATAAATATTTTTAACTAACTAAACAACCATCACTCCGTTTCTCCGCAGGGATAGGCAGAGAGGACGGTCCGCCAAACAACTCGGACTTGAAACACACTCCTTGCCTCATTCACCCTCTCATACATACTCTTCTATTATTCTGACTCTTGACATGACCCGACTCAAGTATCTGATTCACTTGATCGTGCCATGTCTTCCTCGGGCGTCGCCGACTTCTGCCACCATTCACATTTGCATCATATATTCTCCTTACACTCCTTTCTTCGCTCATTCGCTCTACATGCCCAAACCATCTAAGCGTCCTTTTATTGATCATACTCACTACGCTCGCATCAGCCTTGCACTCTCTGCAGATATCCACATTTCTCACACGATCATGCATGGTTTCACCACACATACGCCTCAGGGATCTCATTTCTACAGCATTTAGTCTACAGAAATATGTAAATCAAACGTTAAAAATAATAAAGATTTCAACCTTTTGAAGATATTGTATATTCTATAAATTCGGCACAGAATCATTCTTCGCAAATAATTATGATATGAATAATTCAATCATCTTCGAGTCTCGGGAGCAACAAAAAAACTTTCATCAAAAGATTGTGATTGAAATTGAAGAAAAAAGTTCCTACCGTTTGAGCACGGTTGACGGCGGACAAATTAGTTTCTGCGCAAAATCACATTACTATATGTCCGATAGAATGTAATAAAACTGGGAAAACAAAAATCCAATATAAAGAAAACTCGCAGGTCTCCTTATGATGGAGTTACGGCAGCTCAAACTTTTCTACGGATATACATAGGTAATATTTAAGTTATAAAGGATTGATTTTCTGCTTCTTACCGAGAATATACTGAAAGATTTTTTGAAAAGAAAAATCGAACAAAAAAACTCTGTTACGTGACTACAGGTCGCTTCTTGATAAACTTTTAGTAGATTCGTAATAATAAAGGAACACGTGTTTATGCACCTGCGTTTGTCTTAATAATAAATAAGGACGAAATGAATATGAACATAAATACATTTTTATGAACACGTGTTCCGACATCGTTCAATTCATTCGTTAATGGCCTGCAATCCGGTTTTTAGCCGGATTACGAATAATTTTAAGAGATTCTTAATAAATTAGTAAGTTTTCTCCGTGTGCTCTGCATCGCTTTGGGTTTATGAAATGTTTTTTCCCTTGGAATTAAAAAAAAATCGAATGAAACTCACGACGTCAGAGCCGCATCGTTCGAGAGCTCTTTGTTTTTAGTATTCAATTTAATATAGTAAACTTGCATATTTATAAACATTATTTTAAAAGGGGGAATCTCTGGGTGCTTTACGCGTGCTGAGGGCCCCATTTTACATATTTATTAATGTACAATCAAAAGATAATATGAAATAATAAATTAATATAAAATAAATTAAAACTGAGATGGCACGAAATAAAATACAATAAAGGGGGAAGTGAACAAAAAAATCAACAAATAAAGAGGTACGGTTGTATATAAAGTATTTTGTAATATTGCCTGGGGTCTAAACAGATTTTTCTGGGAATATCAAGAGCAAAGCAAAGATTTTCATTTTTCAACATTTTCTTTATCTGACGTATATTTGACGTTGCTGGAGGTTATCCTTATAGACATATACCACCGCGGACTTTGCTGTATCTCATGAGATTTGGCCAGCATTAGCAATGTAGCGCCCGAAAATATATTTTCGCGACTTGCTTTTAAAATACCAACTTTTCTCTACTTTCTATACATATAATATGCATGTATCATATATGTAAACCTTCAGGAAGAAATTCTCTAAATGGTAGTAAACCCTATCAAAACCCGTTGCGTAGTTTAGAAGAACTAAGCGCACTAACAGACAGAAGCGGATAGCGACTTTATTTGCATTAACTTATTCACGAAAACAAAATCGAAATTCAAATTCTAAAAAAATGTATGAGTCCATCATCGAGGCACGAAATGTATTCAGTTAGTATTTTCAAAACAGAAACAACAAATTGATAGTTATATGTTTGTTGCAAAAAAACGCGTCAAAAATCACTAGTTTTAATGGCCTAACGCTATATAATAAAGAAGAACTCTTTATTCTATGTGTAGGGCTAACTCCCACGCTCAACAAAAAGTTGGCCTAGCCTTATATTCTCATCTGAATGGAGTTAAATGTTTGTCCTTTTCGCTTCTCTTTCTATAAAGAGGATAGATCTCAATTGAATACATAAGGATTTCAGAATAATGTACAGAATGTTGACAAACAAACAATCAAAAACTACGTCATGATTTTCATTCTTAATTTAACTATTGAAATAAAGGTTATTTTCAAAATACTCCTCAGATTGGAGTATCGACAATATTAATAACCATTGATAGTATGGCAATTGTCTGATAAAATATTAGTCATTCAGAATATATCGAGTACACGTGTTCTTTACCTAATAAATATCATGACGGAATGCGACAATATCAGTATTTGTATGAACACGTGTTCCGGCGTCTTCATAAAACATTCGCTTTTAACTGCTATTTTATTAGGAATTCTGTCGATTAATTCGTTAAAGGCCTGCAGCCCCGTTTTCAACAAGAAAACGAATAATTTGACCAGATTTTTAATAAATTAAGAGTATGTACACGTCTGTTTTTACCAATGCTATAGTTACACATAGAACTAGGTATTTTATAATAATAATATGCGTTCGCAGAAGAAAATTTAATGGTATAATGCTACGTATACACAAGCGAGCCGAACTGAACCTCAGATTATTGGAAAAGAACGTAGCAACCGCAAATGTTTGCAGTGGATTTGTTCCTTTCCCGTAATTCGTGGCTCGGTTCGCGTTTCGGTTCGGAAATGTATACGTAGATGACCTTATAAGGGGCGTTGCAATTCTGGGTGGGTAGTAGGTTGATTGCAATAATAATGAATTATTTATTACACGTTATTATCATGCTGCATTGTGAATAATAATAATAACTCGCATATTTTCTTGTCAGAGTCTGTCTTCCAATTAAACGTCGTATTGATTGATTCCACGTGGAACTAATTGCTAATAAATAAAGTGTAATTAGAAAAAAAATACAATTAATTATATTTAAAGACACGGATGACATCAACCCTTCGTGTATATAATGCCAAGACAAATACAGCCAAGATGGCCGCCGATCTCGTTCTAACATCATTTCTTACATATGAGGATGCTTTATTCATTTTATTATTTGCTCGGGTTCTTATCATAAATAGCATCTAAACATGCAATTTAGGAAAATAATGGCATCAATAGACAAGCATACTACATTCAATAATTATATTTTCACCTTAATGTTGATTAAATTACGTTAACCCTTCAGGCGTTTGGGGGGGGGTCATTTATGACCGGGCGTCCATTTAGAAATATCGAGTTCCTCAATTTTTCTATGATTGGAGTAAAAATTTAAGTAAAAATGTGGTTATCTTTTTTGACAACATTTTTCACGTTTAATATTAAAATTTTATTATTTAAAAAAAGTAATGTTTATTTTAAATGCATACACCAGAAATAAAATTTTATCTAGTTTCTAAAACAGTATTTGTTTTTAGAGAAAAAAAAACGATATGTATATAGCGCGTTAGAAATACACAGAAAACATTGCAAAACTGTACAAAAGTGATAAGTTAAGGCGATGCCATACGTAGTTATGCAAAATCATGTGTTTTTGGTTTGAAAATTTGGTCGCCTAGGAATGTTTCAGATGCTTTAATTAAATACTGCGAGTAGAATACATCTTGGCCTTTGAAATAATCGAGTATTTTTGTATTATTTTTATAAGCCCAGAAAAAAATAATGTATAAGGCCTATGAAAACTGCTTTAAAGTTCAAAATCTCCTACTTACGAACCCATTTTCGGTTATGATTTTATTGTATAATGTGGCAAATTAAGTTATTTATAAAATGATCGAAAAAAAAAATTATGACTTAAAATTCACAAAATAAAATAAAAGGCACTTTTTGGCCATGTTTTTTTCTTGCATAAATCAAAACAGGCGGATGGTGTTAAGAGGGAATTTAAACCTTATCGCCATCTACGTAAGGGTTGTTATTGGTAGCGGCTCAATTTAAAATATTACACGACGTAGTGCATCGCCTTAACTAACCTTTATACTACGTATATTAGTTGTGAACTACATTTTGTTGCGGGATCATTTATAGGTTGCTGTTATTTATTCCCATAGAAATATATTGTTGCTTTGGAAGTAAATATTTAATATTTCGCCTGAAACACTCATCCACATTGAAAAATCTCCTGATAAAAGATACATGACGCCAACGGGACTCGAACCCGTGTCCCTTCGATTTCCGGTCGACAGCTCTGACCACTGAGCTATGGCGGCTTATCTCTTATCCGCGAAATAATTCAATATATACTAGTGTTTCATTCAACAATTACTGCTTGTTACATTTTTTCCCCTGAAAACAACCAACTTTATTTTATATGAGAAAGGCATTGTAAGTGCTAACTCTCTCACTAGATGGCGTCGAGACAAATTGTCTACATTTTTAGGTGAAATACTTGAACTTGTCAAATATTAATTATTATTTTTTTGGTAAACTAACGTTTTAAGACAAGATTGTAAAGTAATTGTTACCCTTTGTGCTATGCATAAAAAATCTTGTCTTAAAACGTTAGTTTCTTCTTTATGTGCCGTATCAGGTCCCCCCGACGTTGGCGATCACTCTGGAAAATGTCTCTTTGTCTTGCGCTGCCCGGAATAGCTCCTCCACACTTCTAATGCCGGTCCACTCTCGTATATTTCGCAGCCAAGACATTTGTCTCCTACCAGGCCCTCTGCGACCCTCTATCTTGCCTTTCAATATTAACTGGAGCAAGTGATACTTCTCCCCTCGAAGTACATGACCCAGATATGAAATTTTCCTGATTTTTATTAATCTAAGCAGTTCTCTCTCTGCTCTAGCCCGCCTGAGAATTTCTGTGTTGGTGATCATGTCGGTCCATGGGATTTTGAGTATTCTCCGGTGAAGCCACATTTCAAAAGCCTCTAACCTGTTCATGGTATTTACTTTCAAGGTCCATGTTTCACATCCATACAACAAGACCGACCACACATAACATTTTAGCATTCTCTGCCTTAGTTTTAAGCTGATATTATCATTGCAGAAGAGGGATTTCATTTTAATGAACGCAGTTCTTGCTGTTTCAATTCTGCACCTAACCTCTACATCTGGGTCAAGAGTCTCCGTGAGAATACTGCCGAGGTATTTAAATCTTTCGACCTTTTCGACATTGCAACCATTTAACTGTATCACTGATTCAGAGTGATCTAGTCGTCCAAATGTCATCCATTTTGTTTTATTGACGTTGATTGTTAGGCCCAGTTGCTCACCAGCATTATTGACAAGATTTAATAGGTCTTGGAGGTCATCGATACAGTCAGCTAGTAATACAGTATCATCTGCGTATCTTATGTTGTTAATGACAACTCCGTTGATCTTAAGACCCTTCTCAGTATTACTTAGGGCTCTTTTAAAGACATAGTTGGAATAGAGATTAAACAATAGTGGCGACAGGATACAGCCTTGTCGTACTCCACGCTGAATGGCAATTGCATTAGATTTCTCATTCCCATGTCTTATTTCTGCTGTTTGGAACCAATACAGGTTTTTTATGAAATTCTGGTCTTTGGTGTCAACGTTACAATCCGCAAGCATTTTCATTAGGTCAGCATGTTTTACCCTGTCAAATGCCTTTTTGTAGTCAATAAAACAGGCAAAAACTTCCTTTCTTTGGTCACGACACTTTTGCAATATTAGTTTAGTTTACCAAAGTTTACCAAAAAAATAATAATAAATATTAAATAACATTATTAAATACTTTTGTACTTTTTTGTAATTTTTCTGTATTTGATACTTATGTTAATGGCACATGTTGTGCCGTACATATTGAACTAAATAAAATTACGTAATTGTAAAAAGCATTCACTTTGTGGCTCATCATAATTTATAATAAAAACACATAAATTTGTTTTTGACCACGATAGGTCATTAATGACACATTTGATAAATTTACCACTCAATAGTTTTTTAAACAGTTATGTACAGTCTATATTAGTAGTCTATAGTACAAACTGTAAAATTCACCGCCATAACACAGGGTCATCCCTAGTATGGAGGGTGAAATATCACAAAAACCATAAATGTATCCTCTAAATCTTGTATTAATACAATAAAATAAATATTAATTAAATATTAAAATCCAAAAAATTGTCAAATTGAACTGAAATTAATTGAAAAAGTGAAGTGATAGTTTTCTTAATAATTCCCTACATAAAAGAAATGTGTCGAAAAATATCGAATTCTTTCAGAATTATGGGCGAGTCAAAATGTTCTGATAAGTTTTTTTGTTAACATTTTCGTAAGACCCATATTTATCAAATAATTATTATTTATTCCTATAATCGTATTTACATTTTACAAATGATTACAGTTTACTTACATATAAGTTCCATAATTGTAACTATCGTGGTCAAAAACAAATTTATGTGTTTTTATTATAAATAATATTACACTGGGAAATACGAAAATCAACATTAAACGAAACCCATAGTGTAACTTTAGGTCATTAATGACACATTTGATAAATTTACCACTCAATAGTTTTTTAAACAGTTATGTACAGTCTATATTAGTAGTCTATAGTACAAACTGTAAAATTCACCGCCATAACACAGGGTCATCCCTAGTATGGAGGGTGAAATATCACAAAAACCATAAATGTACCCTCTAAATCTTGTATTAATACAATAAAATAAATATTAATTACATATTAAAATCCAAAAAATTGTCAAATTGAACTGAAATTAATTGAAAAAGTGAAGTGATAGTTTTCTTAATAATTCCCTACATAAAAGAAATGTGTCGAAAAATATCGAATTCTTTCAGAATTATGGGCGAGTCAAAATGTTCTGATAAGTTTTTTTGTTAACATTTTCGTAAGACCCATATTTATCAAATAATTATTATTTATTCCTATAATCGTATTTACATTTTACAAATGATTACAGTTTACTTACATATAAGTTCCATAATTGTACCCATGTGTTTTGTGAACACCTCGCTAGGAGAACCTGTACTGTGGTATTAGCGTATTTTCGATAAAGTGCTATTATCCACTGGAACGATTTCGGTCGAAAAATCGACCATTTTTATTTTTCTGCGATTGATATCGGTCCAAAAATGGACCGATTTTTCTACCATTCGTAAAATATTTATTGTAATTATTTAAAACGTTTCCATGGCCAGCTACTTGTTTTATCGAATAGCTGATAATATATTCTCTATGTCTATGAACTTATCCGTTGTCTTTGAAGTGTTATTTAACGAGTTTTCGCGGTTTTTAACGCGTCCTGTCAGAAACAAAATAATAACTTCTCGAACATTTCTCGAAATTTTGGTCTCTTCCTAAAATGCCGTAAGTAATTAATTTATTGGGTTTTTAACGCATAATTATATATCTGTGTAATCATGATTGACATATCTATCTTTGAAATGCGTTTTTAATTAGTTTGTTTCTAATATATTGTTTTGGTTGAAGTTTTTGTGTAAGAATACGTCAACTGAAGACGTCATCTGTTTTTGATTTACAATAATGTCTTATATACTGCACTCGCGCATTTGAAATATAGATATTCCATCACAGTGATTCAAAACAAAGAGATATATATAAGTTTTATTTGAATTGGTTCATTATTAATACAGATATTTGCTAACCAATTATTTTAAGTCATATGTCAAAAAGTTGACTCTTTTTTACATGTAAAATGGTGTAAAGCCTTCGTCACACAATAAAAATTTAGTAATTTAGTTGTATAATTAATTAATTTGTTTACTTTTACCAAATTTGTGCAGAAACAGTTGTCGTCCAGGGAAAGGGAGCACTCCACGACCCAATAATTATTTTCAAATTTTATATTAGTTCAATATTTAACAAAATTTAAACATTTAAGTACTTACATTAAGTGTTTTCAATTTAAAATATATAGAGTGGTGCTGACTGCAAGAGGAGGCAAAGGAAGAGGGAGAGGTGGGGTACGAGCTGGTGCCAGACTACCTGCACGTGGACGTCAACGCAGAGCTGCAATTGCAGCCTCGTCTGGAGTGTTAGTATTTTTTAATGTTTTTTTATGAAAGTACTTTGCTGTGGCCGTTGAACTCATCATATATTTGTATTTATTTAAACAGCGACCCTGCTTTGCTACTGGTGCGAGAGGATCGCGTCAAGGCCCTAAAGGCTGTTAGGGCCCTGCCTGCTTCCTTCCGGCTAGAGCTGGAAAGCCGAAAATTCAAGAAGCAGGCGGCCCGCATTTTGCTCCCTACCGCACCTCCAAGAAAAACTAAACAAAAGTAAGCAATCGTATTTAGATGCTTGATACAATATTATTGTTTTTTCCTGACTGCGTTCCACTCTTACAGTGAGAGTTGGTAAGATCAGCGCTCTGTGCATTTGGCACATTCAGTGCATATTTTACAGAGTTCTAATTTTATTGTTTATTTACATACTGTACTTACTGTTTCACACGTGAATGAGAACAATTTATATGATTTATGTAAATGTTTTCAGAATTCCATCTCCGGAGAGAACAACGTGTCCCTTTTCACAAGGGACGCCTTCACCGTTGCCACGACCCGTACCACCACCGTGGATGTCCACTCCCGCACAGACCCAATCAACGGCTCCCAATGCACCAATTATGCCTATCCGTGCAGCATCTCCCGAGCCGTTACCTGGGACATCGCGGAGTGCCATTCTACGAAGAATTGTCGGCGTTTGGGAACGGTGAGTTTATTTTTTGAAATGTCATACCAGTGGCTCAATATAAAATCAATTATCTATATTTTATATTGATATCCCTAGCACAGTTTCACTGTTGGTATATTGGCAGGAAATAAGCATAGTACTTAAAAATTCCACATAACAAACATACAAAATGTATTGTTGTTATGACGTGGATGCATCATTACACATCTTTTTTTTTTCTGTAACGGGTATTGCAGAGTGAGAAATAAGACATGCCGAACTTCTTTGCGAGGATTACATTTGATTCACCGGCTTCTAAACGGTGTAATACAGCATTTTTTTCTTAAATTGAAAAAACACTTTCGCTTCACGGGACTCATTGTGTCGAGCTTCCTAGTCAAAAGCGAGGCTGTATTGGTAGGTGGGTTTTGTAACCGGACAAATTATCATTAAAATAGGTCGCTTTACGTAGTTGGTCACTTTAAACGGATACGTTTTCCTACTAAAAGCTATGAAACCTTACTAGAGTTTACATTATCGTCACTTAAAACAGTAGACCGTTAAATGCAAAGTCATTATATCCAAATTCTACTGTAGATTTGTGTTTTCTTTTATTTCAGAGTCAGACATGGGCAGAAACAGTAACGTGGACGAGGCAGCTGTACTAGAAGAGTCTGTACTTGGAAACCGTGAGTTATAAAACTAACTAACTTACCTTCACGCCATTTCGGTAGGCAGAGAGGATGAACCACCATGCAACTCGATTTTGGCACACACACTCTTTTCTTCATTCCATACCTACCTGACTGTGCTATTCTGACTCCTGACATTGCCCGCCTCAAGTATTTGATTAACTTTTTATTTATTTTTTTATATGAATACCTCACAAGAGCCTCAGCTGGAGCCAGTGAGACTATGGCATCCTCAATCGGGGTATGTTGTGAGGCTGAAGGTAGCGGGGAGGGGAAGGAGGTGTGGAAGAGGGAGGTGGAAAAGTACCTGGCTATTCAGAACTGGTCACCAAACACGGCTAAAGCCATTTCAAGCAACGTTTCAATTCTGAATGGGGTCTTACACCAGGGCGATACTATGAGTATCTTCCACTCTGGAACGTGCCGCAAATATAATATATATTATTTTAAATGAATTTTGTGTGAAAATAACACTAATTATTCAAATATAATTTATTTGATTTGATCCCGCGACCATCGTATTGCGAGTCATAAGCCGTACCAGAGGCAGTGGGTTATCGTAATATAGACACATTAAATTAATTTGGGTTTTCTGTTGTTTCAGAAATGGACAGATCGAGCGACGAGGATGACGAAGCGAGTGACGTCGACCACGAAGAGAGCGATGAGGATACCTTCTGCATGCCACCAATACCTTATCATAATATTATCAACGTTTCACCTAACTCCGCTATGGCCATAGACTTTAGTAGACAAGACCAGGTAGATAGTGAGGCAATGCGTTCGATTCTGCCGCCTGAAGGTTACTCTTTCGATTGGTCTAAAGATATCTTACGTTTTACTGGGATAAGGGAGACTTTCACAGGCACGCCGGGACCAACTTTCAATACCGACGAAATGGGCAAACCTGTGGATGCCTTTCTTAAAATCTTTGATGCAGATTTCGTTGAACTGATCGCGAGAGAGACCAACAGGTATGCAGATCAATGGATTGCGAAAAAACAATTTAAGCGTCATGCGCGTACCAATAAATGGGCTCCCACGAATAAAGAGGAAATGTATGTATTCTTGGCAATTTTAATGTATCAAGGTATTAGTCCCCTTCCTGTTGAAAAAGACTACTTCTATTCAAAAAAACTCACCGCCATGCCTTATTTCAGCCGAGCCATGGATTATAATCGTTTTCTTCTAATTAAAAAGTTCCTTCACTTCACCAACAATGAAAGTCTTTCTTCTGATGCACCATTATCTGTGCGAAGGTTACAAAAGATTCAGCCCGTCTTGGACCACCTGTCAAATAAGTTTGAGACTTTATACCTGCCCGAGCAAGACATCTCTCTGGATGAATCCAAAGGCCGTTTGGGATTCGTCCAGATGACCAAAACCAAAGCGGCCAGTGCGGGTATAAAGTCTTACGAGCTTTGTGAGTCCAAGTCTGGCTATCTTTGGAAATTCCAAATTTATACGGGGAAGACCATTTCCAGACAGGCTGAATCGACAAATCCAGACCAGGAAGATATGACGGAAGACATAACGGAAGATATGACGGACGACATGACACAGGCCAACTTTTTGGGTGCTCACAATATCTGCCCAGTTGGGGCTACTGCAAAGATAGTATACGACCTGGCCAGCCCTCTGTTTAACAAGGGGTATACATTAATAATGGACAATTTTTATAATAGTCCATTATTGGCACGATGCCTCAAAAGAAATGGGATGGACTGCATGGGCACATTGCGGTTAAACCGAGAATTTGTGCCCTCTGCATTTAAGTCCCATCTCCGGACCAAACTGAGGGAAGGTGAGCTTGTATACTCAAACTGCGGGGACCTCAATGTAATGGTTTGGTAGGACAAAAACCTGGTAAGTATGTTGTCCACCTACCATAAGGCAGAAATCGGGGCAGTTGAAAAGTTTGGTACCTGGACTTACAAACCTCAACTCGTACTAGACTATAACAAGGTAATGGGGGGGGTTGATCGAAAAGATCAGCTTTTGTCAGGCTTCCCCATTGAACGACAGCGAAACCTGGTCTGGTACAAGAAGCTTTTCAGGAGACTACTAAGCGTTTCGGTGCAGAATGCGTATATATTGTACGGCTCAAAGCTCCGCAAGGAAAATAAACGCATTTTGTACCGAAACTTCAGGAGTGAGGTTGCGGATGAACTCCTTCTGCTGTTCTGTCGTAGTCAAATTGACACGACTGTGCGGACCATTGGCCTAATAGCTGAAGGAAAGACTCTGCGACCTATCCTGAAAGGCAACCACTTCGTGGTCCGTAGCGGGAAAAAGGTGAAATGTGCGTGGTGCAACATAAATAACATTTTCAAAAGGACCCTTACAAAGTGTGATGTGTGTGATGTGGCATTATGCTATGATTGCATGAAGCCATATCACACTACAATATAGATTTGCTGAGGGTTTTTTTTTATTTCATTTTTTTCTTTTTTGGTTTTTTAGTTATGAAATTCTAATTTATAAATTTAATTAAATTTGTTTGAACATCAATTATGATGGCCTGGATGGCTGGACTTATAATCATTTCTTTCCGCATACTCACGTCTCATGTTATGTTGTCCTCAAAGGTTCTATATGATAAGGTTCGGTGGACATTTAATATGTATATTTCAATTCTGATCATTGAAATATGCATGTTAACAAATGCACAGGTATTCTCATTTTTCCCTGTTTATTGTACACATTAAATAACTCGTTTTATTTTTATGTCTTAATTATATTTTGTCAATTTTTCTGTAAAGATGCTTTTCCAGATCTAGTCACTGAACATAACTAAGCCAATTCAAGCAATGTTCAATTCTGAATGGTGGTCCCTCACCAGAGCGATACTCAGAATCTCACTCTATAGCGAGGCACAATGATATTATTATGTATTGATTTTATTAAATTATGAATAAACCAATAAACTGAATACATTTTTATTATGACAAAAGGTGTAAACAATGTTTAAATCAATATACTGCTCTTTCATTGTAACCATACAACTGTAATATTGATTTTAAAGGATATTAGGGCTTAATAAATAAATCAATTATTGGTTCCATCAATTATTTTCCCTCCCCCATTTTTTTTCGATACCTTTGCGTTTAGATATAAAATTGTCACTATGATTTTATTTGCAATTCTACGGTCATACAAAGGTTTGATATATATATACAAATTTATCATCATTTTACATATTCCGATTTACCCTATGTAGATTGACCTTAAGGTAGCTGTCAGAAGTGATTTTTGGTCAAATATTGGTGAATTTCATCAACTTTCAAAGTATCCCCCTGAAATATTGGCAATGTTTATATCTATGATATATATATCTCACTTTAAGCCTTATTTCCTCGTTTTGCACGTAATATAAAAACATGGTTACAAATCTCCAGTTCTAATTTACAATTATTTAAAAAGTAGCACCATGATTTTGACATCGTGAAATAGGCTCTCTGTATAATTCATCAAATGAATAAAATAAAGCCAACACGGCGACTATGCTTATTAATAATTGTAGACAGTTAATGTATCTTCCTAACGTTATACCAGTTTTTGTGGTAAATTTATTATATAATATAATACAGTGATTTCAATTTTGACGCGTCACGCATTCAAATTTTACAAAATTATTTTCTGACCAAACTTTTGAAGAGATCTTAACATGCAAAAAAATATTTTTCTATTACATTCTTGCATCTGTGATTATCAAACAGGCCATAGAGAACATAAAAACGTAGAAAATATTCTATAAAGATTTTTAAAACTGCCACTGGCGGCAATTTCAAATCACAAAAACGCAAATTTCGCGCATTTATAAAGTTTAAGATTTTTTAATAATTTATCTATCAATTCTAAAAATATAGAATAATTATTAAAATATAGGTGAATTCATTGGCTGTATAGCACTACAATCATGTTTTATGTCTCCGTATTAAAATTCGGAGGTTTGATTTTTTTAATGTTGGCGGAAAATATTCAAAATCGTCGCCAAAAAACCGCGAGCAATCGGAGAAAAAAGTTTTTTGACGCGCGATCGTTCGAGTGGTTATGTTATTTTAATAATTTTATAGTATGAATAAAAAAATAATAATTTGCAGGTTAGGTAGCGAAGAATTGCCTGCGCTGATCAAAGCGCCGCTCGAGATTATAAATGACGCCGTTAATTGGCTTATTGCGTAGTCAGTAGTGCATCCACTGCAACTGCATTCTTACTGGGGGACAATCATGAGCACTGATGACCGAACGGTGATGATGACTCAGTAGCGATTATGCATCATGAAAAAAGACAGTGATAAGGGGCCCCTCGGCATTGAAGCCACGGATACATGTGCCAGACAAAAAGCATGCTTTTGACGAGCTAACTACTCGCGTACTTGTAAGCTACTCATATCTCTAGTTTCGTGCAGGTTGCTAGCTGAGATGGAGGTCCCGAAAAAATACAAGAAACCAACTGCAATTGTATTTTTGTGAAGCGGCGAACCTGTAATCCACAAGCACTGGTAGCTGAGATAATGCAAGAAGTAATAATGAAGTTCAGAGTCTTTTATCGCCCCACCGAGCCATATTGATTGAGGAAATATCAACTTGCAAAAAAGCACCAAAACAGCGCTAGTTACTAGCAGAGCTCTTCAGATATGTTGCAGCTCCCCACCATTTCCCCTCACCTAGCACCGCGTGCCACAGGCACACGAAAACGAAACGCCGCCGTGCGATTGGATGCCATACGAGCCACTAGCATGCGAGTGAATATCAGCGACATGATACACTTGCTGCTGAACACCGCAACTGGAATGCTCTTGAGCGAGTTACTTGCACGTATATCTGCGCTTGATTTATTTATTCGTGTTCTCCAGAAAACAGTTATGCACCAATATATTACGAAGGAGATAACAAATTGGAGGCAGTTTTGCTATTTTGTAACATAACATATTAAAAGATCTAGAAGTATTTATAAAATATTGTCCTCGGGATCATTGCCTTTCAAAAACAAATACTGTCAATTTTCTTTATCATCTTATTATATTTTTTGCTGACAAATCAAAGAGCAGTCAGAAATCATCCTGTCGAAACCGTCAGTAAAATTAAAGTAAAATTAAACACATTTCAAATACATGTAGAATAATATTTTTTTAAATAATAAAATTAAAATAATATTACGATTACGTGTAGGTACTTAGGTATCGCTTACCTGAGTTCAGACATTCAGTTGCAATATTGAAAATTTTCAAGCAAATTTGAGTTCATTGAACGTGAATAATTTCACGCAGGAATATTTCACTTCAAGCAACGACAACCAAAAATAGTATTTTTGATATAGGCTCCGAGAATGATATATTAATGGGGTTCAATTGTCCGTCACCCGCATGCGACCGAGAATGTAAATTTCAAGAATTTATTTATGGGGGCGGTATGAGACACAAGAAGCAACAGAATATGTTATTATAAAATTACCATGGCAACAAAAAAGATAAAATACTAGTAACCGCCGCAAAGCTGTTTCAGCACAGTAGAGATAATGCCAAATCATTTTTCAGATTGTTTATGACACGAAAATAGATTTATTATAATCAAAAAACGTAACTAGTACACGGAGAAAAATTACTCATATTGAATATTGCTAGTTTATTAAGAATCTCTTTAAATTATTCGTAATCCTTAAGGCGATGCCATACGTAGTAATGCAAAATCATGTGTTTTTGGTTTGAAAATTTGGTCGCCTAGAAATGTTTCAGATGCTTTAAATAAACACCGCGAGTATAATACATTTTGGCCTTTGAAATAATCGAGTATTTTTTACATAAGTCTTTTTATAAGCCCAAAAAAAATAATTTATAAGGCCTATGAAAACTGCTTTAATGTTCAAAATTTCCTACTTACGAACCCATTTTCGGTTATGGTTTTATTGTATAATTTGGCAAATTAAGTTATTTATAAAATGATCGGAAAACATTTAAATATTTATGCCTGAACATCCACAAAATAAAATAAAAGGCACTTTTTGGCCATGTTTTTTGCTTGCCTAAACCAAAACAGCTGGATGGTGTTAAGCGGGAATTTAAGCCTTATCGCCATCTACGTAACGAGTGTTATTGATGGCGGATCGATCCAAAATATTACACGACGTATGGCATCGCCTTAAGGAATTAATTGATAGGTTACCTAATAAACTGTTAGTAAAATGTCGGAACACGTGTTCATAAAAATCATAATATTTCAGCATTGTATATTATCAAGGTAGATGCACAAACACATGTTCCGATATGTAAGGAATTTATTAAAAAAATATCAGGAAACGTCCTGCGATCCCGTTTTTAACCGGATTACCAATAATTTAAAGAGATTTTTAATAAATTAAATTATCTTTTTTTCTCCGTGCTTGACAGCTCGCAACAGTCGCTCTGGCGGAATATAAAGGTACTATCAAACACGGCTACCATCTTGATAGGATTTAGCGGACACGGAACACACAAAACAAATTTACAGACAGACGAAAAAACAGGACTTCGTGACGCTCAGTCAACAAGTGGCGTTCCTCGACTTTTGTCAAAAGATATGCTAAACAATAAATGGTATAAAAATACACCTGGTTCGCAAACACGATAAAACATCTAACCGAATGGAGCGACGACTGTCAAGCTTATGTAGTTGCAACTGTATACAGGGTGTTAAGGGACGTACTTGACTTACTTTAACCAGTGATTCCTGAGATTATTTGGAGTATAAAATGTTAATGAAATTTAGTATCCGGTGACATTCTTTTTTCAACTAAAAAAATAGAAAATCATTAGGCAATGGACAGCTATGTTCGAGGAGTGTGAGGGGTTTAACGGTTACTTGGCTGAGTGACCAGTGGCGACATGTAAAAAGATTTTTTTTTAATCTTAAGTATAGGAAGAATGAAGAAACCCGGCATCATAACCCAAAAACAAATCACTAAAATAAGGAAGTAATGACTTATAACCAGGGACTGCGTTACTTTTTGCAAAATTTCGGAAATGCGATGAAAATAACGAAATTCTTATGAAATTGGCTAAGTTCGCGTGATAATTACAAATGTCGCATAAAAAATTGCGTTATGGCTAACGCCTAACTTTACGTCTCTACTTATAACATCTCATAGAGTGATCTTATATAAATAGCCGGCCAACTTGATTCATGAATACACAATAGCATCAAGTGAATAAGTGCATGTTTATCATATTTTATCTAAAACGTTGGCTGGGCACTACTGGGCAGACGCGAACTATAATATGTATTATTACATTATACACTACAGAATAACACAACACTTTAGGAGAGAACTGGCGTCTGCTGGCTGCCTACATAAACAGATCCGAATTTAAGAGCATGAATCATTCTCATTAAATCTTAACCTTGGCATTTTTATGATAATAATTTGGCGACAAATTAACACGATTTATACTAGTTCATCTGATTAAGACGAAGTTTAATGTGAAATCATTATTTGCGATTAATATTTACTACGAATCGTTTTACATTAGGAATATCAAAAAATATGCTTCGGATAAATTGAACCTTTTCCCGTCGTTTCGCGTGAGTAGTATTGAAAATAAATTGTTAATAAATTACTTGTATAATATAAGCGTAATCCACAGAAAAAATTAGGTACAATAGAAATTTATGAACACGGAGTAAAATTGAGTATAGATAATTTATTAAAAATATCTTTAAACTATTGGTAATCAGGTTAAAAAGGAGATTGCATGCCGTTTCCCGATAAACTTTTAGTAAATTCCCAATATGTTGGAAAGTGTTCAGTTAATGCACCTACATTTGTCTTGATAATATACAAGGACGAAATACGAAAATATTGGAATTTTTATGAACACGTGTTCTGACATCTTGATAATATATTCGTTGAGGGCCTGCAATCCCGTTTTTAACCAGATTACGAATAATTTGAAGAGATTCTTAGTAACTTAGCAATATTATATATGTTTCTCCGTGCAATAAACAACTTTTAAAAAATACAGTTTTATAGCTTGGATTATATATGAGACAGTTTCCTTTGATTAACTTTTTTCTTTCTTATAAAATTAATTACAAACTACATTTAAAAAATAAACAATTTTTGCGCTAAAATCGACTGTTTCTAGACTACGTTTGCCAAGCGATTTTTATGCCTATTGCCTATATTCGTGGTAATATAAGGCACACTAAGAACATACACATGTTTTGCTTGTGTATTCCTCTTAACAGATGAGTAACAGTGACGAAGGAATTAAACAACCGATGACAAGAGATAACATTCATATTTGATGAACCCTTGCTACGGGATGTGCATCTGCGGACGCGCATTTAATGAATTAGTCATCCCGGATCAGATGAATTAGTCACCAAGTCAGTCAGCGGCCAGTTGTGATAGCCGATTGATACAACACATTGTCCGATGGATGTGGCCAACGCCCACACCAATTTAGCTTCGTAAACAAGTGTTTGGTGTCATTAAAATACAACACATAACATACATAATATTATATACATCGGTAATCGGTGTAGATAGCGATATAGTCAACTGTTGTCAGCGGTATCCGGGTTGAATGCTGCAGGCCCTAGTCGGATTGTGAAGAATTTTATTACGAGCATTCTCGGTTATTTAAAAATACATATTATAAGTTTAGTGTTTAATAATTACTTTCAGAACGCGAGAACGGTTTTCTTTCACGGTGTTTCAGATACATTTTA
This sequence comes from Hesperophylax magnus, assembly GCA_026573805.1. NCBI lineage: Eukaryota > Metazoa > Arthropoda > Insecta > Trichoptera > Limnephilidae > Hesperophylax > Hesperophylax magnus. Next base: position 24,885,153 of record JAIUSX010000046.1, read on the forward strand.
TACACCGATAAAACATACTGATATTAAATTTTGTAAATTTATTAAAAATCTGGTAAAATTATTCGATTTCCTGTTAAGGCGAAGCTTAATGCTAAATAGTGATTTTCCATTCATTTTTATAACGAATTGGTTGACATAATGAATACCAAAAATATGCTTAAATAAATTGATGCTTTTCTTAGCGTGTCCCTTGAGTAGAATTGAAATAAAAAAATGTATTTACTCAATATAAAATATAAATGTAAACTACTAAAAAATGTATTTATTCAATAGAAATGTATGAAAGCATAAATGAAACAACTTGAAAATATACTATATTATGCCAAGATTACCTGTGACAGTTTCCCTAAATTAACTTTTTTGCGTCCTTATAAAATTGTTTACAAAATGAATAAAAACCACTTTTGCGCTTGAAATCGAGCGTTTCTTGACTCTGTTTGCCAAGCGATTTTAATGCCTATTTCCTATATTCGTCACGAAATAAGGCATACCAAGAATATACATATTTTTGGCTTGTAGCTTCCTACGGGACTGGCGGCATATAACGAATGAATTGACAAATTTCATAAAAAAACTGTTATTAATACGACATTAATTAGGATTCTAAATGAAACAACGTGCTTGGCTAGGTTAACAGAACGGAAGAGTTTATTACATATCATAGACAAGTTAAGAACCTAAAGAGATGGTATTTTGAGAATATTATAAAACAAAATATCAGTAAAGCACGAATATGTTATGAGGAAGTCGGAACGCGTGTTCTTAAAAATAATAATATTTTGCATCTTGTCCATTATATTTATTCGGAAAAAGCCACCTGCGTGAACACTTAGTTCAGATATATTCTGAATGACTAATATTTTATCGGGACATGGTAATTCAGTCAAATTTTTAATAGTGTTTTGATTTAAAAAAAGCCGTACTCATTTTTCTCCGTGTGGCAATAATATCCAGGAATATCCCAAACACCCTTCAATTTCTCCACTCTCTATTCGATATCACAAACTGGCACTCCAATAACAGTTAGGAATCTGCCACCGAATCAAATAATTTAATAAAACACATACCGCCTTACTCATAATGGAGGTATAAATATTATGGTGACCGGATAAATCATCACAATGTTAATTCATCACATCTTTAAAAAGTTATATAAAGTCGTGAAAAGTGATGAAACTTTATTAACTGGGTAAGTAGGTTAGGTTAAAAAAAAATTTTTTCATCGTTTCTAATGACTTTATATCACTTTTTAAAAGTGTGTTGAATTGTCACTGTGTTGAGTTATCATGGAACCAAAAACAGCGCCAACTGTTTGACCTAAAAATTAATTAGCTCAACGCGTGGTGGGGTACAGCTAGTAATTTGATAAGTTTGATGGTCTATCGTCTCTGTCAACCCAATGATGTGTTGCTATGTAAAAAAGGAGGCGAAGATCATCAGACGGCGGATGTTGATAAATAAAGCTATGTACAAATCGTAATTTTTTAAATTTCAGAAAAATCCTCTGCGTTTAATTCCTCTTCTAGTAGAAAAAAAATTCACCTTGGGAGACAGGAAAGACATTAATTTCTTTCGAACTATGTAACATATGTGATTCCATGTTATTCATTAAACTGGATATAATTTGACTTTATGTGGTCTAATACAAACACACATTATAATTTACATATTGTTTATTTCTAATATTTATCAATCACACATTTTGAATTCGTGTGTTAAATCGTCATTTTGATGTAATACCCGGCCGCCCATTGTTTTATAAGTGTTATTTTATTACTCATTTAATATTTTCCTGGATGAAAAATGCATTTTTTATCGAATTCGCAGAACGCGGCGAGCTACACAAATGTGATAACATGTTGTGTTTGTTGCTCGGCATTTTCCTGTTCATTCGAGCGTTTTCTGCGAGCCAGTCGACCACTCACTTCAAGGCCAATTTACTCGAGAAATTTTCTGCTAAAGGTCAAGTTCGTTGTACTAGATATTTAGAGCTAGGATCAAAGAAAACTGAAACATCGCCAAACGTCACATAATAATAATACATTTTCAAATTTTTTGCATTTTGCCATTTTTTACTAAGGACGGGTTGTTTCGGAGAATTTGAACAATTCATCAAATTTTAACGTTCATTTTCAAGTTCTGTGAAAGATTTTTTCATTATTATTCTCTTATTCCGCTTCACTCTTAATACGCAATATTTCACTTTCAAATAAATGGATTTAGCTTTATTTAATTCAAAACATGATTTATTATGTCGGGGGAGACGGAAAAATACGCACTTTTAATTTTAATTTCGTTTATTAAGTCACTTACGCGATATGACAATTAGTATGCGGCGCCGTTATAGTCGCAGCCGACGGCGACTATGTTCATATCAAGAGTTGGATTATATTCATAATATCGTATTAGAATTAAATCACAAACCAGTCTATACAAACCTAGCGTATTTACCGTGAAGCGGAATTCGTAACTTTTACCATTTTTTCAAGTTCTGTTTTTATTTCAGTTTTGTCAAGCAACTGGCCTACAATGATATAATAACAGAACTTGAATAAGTCTTTCACAGAACCCGAAAATGAACGTTGAAATTTGATGAATTTTTCAAATTCTCCGAAACAACCCGTCCTAAGTAATGGGAGCAAAGAAGCCAATAGGTTACTCAATAACATTTTTTAAAATATTTTTATATTAATAAATATTAATTGTTAATTTATTACTTATGTAACTTAGATGTGTAAGTGTGATTATTTTAACCAAGTCCAAACTGAAGTACTTACCTGCCTATATTATTATTTTTTTCAAATAAATTGAGTTGTGTTATGATTCAAAAGTTGATGATTATTTCAGAAGCGGCCGGTGACTGTTTGTTTGCCATAATTTAAAATATACAATAATATTCATTACTGCAGTTGAATACACTGTTATTGTAAAATTAATCGTTAATAGTTTTACTACCCGGCTTTGCCCGAGTTTCAACAGTCTTCTTCTTGCCATAAGTTTGATTTTTAAATTAATAATACAAAGCTAGCCAAGTCGTTAGTCGCGATGGATTTCCACCATAGCTGACAACAGCTCTAATAATAACGAGAAATTCCAGCTCATAGTTTGAGTTTTGCTTATAGGTGCTCCCATAGCCGCTGTGCCCAGATGATGCACAAATGGGGCCTTGAAGAGTCGGCGAAGTGTGAATGTGGTGCGGTGCAGACCACCGAACATGTGGTCAACGAATGCCCGCTCCATTCAATCCCCGGCGGGATTGATGAGGTCCATTATTATTATTATAAATAAATTTTGTTCGCTGGTCGTTACTTTTCCAATCATCTAACTTCTATTATTATTTTATATACAGTGAAACTTGGTTATAACGATCACGGCAATAGCGAGTTCACGGCTATAATGAGCATTTACAAAACCATATATAAGTTCAGACTTATCTTCATATAATTGTTGACTGTTATAACGAGGTCGATTCCCTGATATACAGAGCAAATAATTTTGTCAACACAATTTCTGAATACATGAATGGCTCGCTGGGTCTGTAAAGCAGTTGGAAATTATTAAAGAATTATTCTCGAAGTAAGTACAGGGTTTTCCAATAAGAGGTGTTATTTTGAATAGCCCGCTATTTCGGTAGATGTTACATTTGAAGCTGTCATTTTTTTGATATTTGACAAGTAGAAACTACGCCATTGATAAAAATGGAACGATACACGCTTCAACAACGCATTGAAATTATTAAAAGTCACTTGAGTGAATCAAATGCAAATCATCTTGAGTGATGAGGCTCATTTCCACCTCGGTGGCTTCGTCAACAAGCAAAATTGTCGCATCTGAGGCTCGAAAAACCCAAGAGTTATTGTTGAAAAGCCTCTCTATCCTGAACGTGTGACTGTTTGTCAGCTATGTGAACCATTTGCAATCCTCAACGTGTGACTGTTTGTCAGCTATGTGAACCATTTGCAATCCTCAACGTGTGACTGTTTGTCAGCTATGTGAACCATTTGCTATCCTCAACGTGTGACTGTTTGTCGGCTATGTGAACCATTTGCTATCCTCAACGTGTGACTGTTTGTCGGCTATGTGAACCATTTGCTATCCTCAACGTGTGACTGTTTGTCAGCTATGTGAACCATTTGCTATCCTCAACGTGTGACTGTTTGTCGGCTATGTGAACCATTTGCTATCCTCAACGTGTGACTGTTTGTCAGCTATGTGAACCATTTGCTATCCTCAACGTGTGACTGTTTGTCAGCTATGTGAACCATTTGCTATCCTCAACGTGTGACTGTTTGTCAGCTATGTGAACCATTTGCTATCCTCAACGTGTGACTGTTTGTCAGCTATGTGAACCATTTGCTATCCTCAACGTGTGACTGTTTGTCAGCTATGTGAACCATTTGCTATCCTCAACGTGTGACTGTTTGTCAGCTATGTGAACCATTTACTATCCATCGGGCACAGTGTAAATTCTGCGAAATTCTAGATTTCTAAAAAAATGAGCTTCACAATTTTGTTCCCTTTTTACATCTTCTTTTGTATTACAACTCATCGTCAATTTTGTTTTAAAAACCAATAAATATGTTTATGAAGGTACCTAGTTACGAGTACCTACATACCTGCACGGGGTAAATTTATCCCAGTGATGCACAAATTTTTCAGCAGAGCTTTGCCTATTTTTCAAACAGGTTTCAAACCTTACAAACGGATTTTTTTTGTTTTCTTTGAGGGGGAGTTAAGGTTTGGTTGATTTTTTTGAATTTCGTGTTATGCAAATCGGATCTTCAAATTTGGTTCCATTTAGGAAATGCAGCGTAAATTAACCAAAACTCAAAATTATCAAAATGTTACCCCAAACATTCAGATTTATCTCTACTGCCAAGTGGGCTCTATGAAATTGTAATCCGGGCGATTTGTGACAAAGAATTTTTTACAGCCGAAAACCAAAACAATCCCTCATTTATGACAAGTGCGATTTTACAAGCGGTAGGTAGTAGGTACAGCACGCACAAACTAGTGATAAAAAGATAACACAATTTAGTGATATTTTTCATGGAAACCTTGTACCAGGTGATGATAGTTATACTGCGTTGATTGTTTTGAAGAGGAAATTGAGAAGCATGAAAGCAAAATCTTAAAAAAAAATCATTGATAATACATTTGAGTAATCGTATTTTTTAAATTTATTTTGTTAATAGGCCTGTTCGTATACATATGTATAAATAAAAATGTGCGTTTGTTCAAAATCTTAAATCTCCGAAAGTTCTTCACAGATTGCTTTGAAATTTTGACACAATGCTGCATTCGAATACGCGTCTGTTTTTATTATATAGATGTCACCTGTGACCAGTAGCGGCTCGTGATTTTTAGGTGTACTAGAGTGCTAGTGCTACAAAAATTGGCATCATTGATGTTGTTTTTCTTCTTCTTCGAAAATTCGGTTTTTGTATGAAGATTTTCAGGAAATCCGCACGGCCAAACTGAAATTTCTTGAAAATCTTCATACAATTTTAGAAAAAAAAAAACTTTTTGGTCTAAACAGCATCAGTTGGTCACACACTCCTTTCTGAATATTAATAAAAATAACGGTGATGCAGAACATGCATTATGGTACTATCCAATTATTGTTATTGCTCATAGCATTCGCTGATATTTTACTATGTACGAGTATGCTATTGTATAGACCCGATCGGCTTAATGAATGCAATGATAAAGCCAAGACTTTGAAGGTTATACAAACCTGTAATGCTATAAACTGTAATAAAGTAAAATAAAACATTATTTTAAGTTTTCAACTAAATATCGAGTGTGGTTTGGAAAAAAACCTTCAAGCCACAAAATAAAAACTTTAAAAAAGAATATTAAAAAATTTCAAAACTAATTAAAATTTTTGAAGTGTTGGTGTTTTATTTTTTTTTCAAAATGTTGATGTAAAATATTGCGATTCTGTTTATAATTGTGTAAGATTTGAGGGTTTACTCTTTTCGTAAACGATTTTCTCGAAATAACCTAAAAAATGTACGTATGAGTTTAGTTTTTAGAATACAAATACAAAAATAAAAAAGAATACATATCAGCAAAAATCACTTTCACATATTTTAGTTTGAAGACTTTTGTAAGTGAAATCACTGAGAAGTATCATTCCAAAAATGTGGCTTGAAAGGTTTTACATAAACACAGTCGATATCTCATAGGAAAATGACAGGCAAATAAAATATTTCATAACTCAAGAAACTTCTTGAGACTGGAGTTTTTTAGACCTCATCCGCTGTACACCTTTATCATTTTTTAAAGAAAAAAGTGTATTTATTATATTTAGTTAAAATAAAGCCATGTTCATTGATTCATCAAAAATAACAACCAACATCACAAACATAGGCACCGACCATATTGTATTAAATTAAAACTGAATGTTATGGTCTTGCTACTGGGAGTTCCATTGAAACCTCAGTTGCTGTAACTCAGCGAGAGATGACTCCACCAATGCATGTTTAGCATTGAATGTATGTTTGCATCGGTATATGCTTCCACCGAAGAGGAACAGCCCTTTGTCTGTTTACGCCTAATTATTGTCACTAGCGGAAAAGGGACAGCAAATATACACGAAGGTTGTAAAAGAACACTGTTTAAATAACAATAATTATATAACGTTATATATAAGTACACGTGGGCCCAACGTGTACAGGACAACTTGGCGTGTATTGGCTGTTGCATGCGTTGGCCGCCAACGTTGACCGGCCATCCCAATTATTATCGGTTTTAGTGGACACATCAAAGGATCTTGCCCCAACACGCCAACAGGGTTCACACGATGACGACGACGCGGGTTGGCGCCAATGTTGGCCCAAAGTGTAGTAGGGGCTTTATGAGAATTGACAAAAGTTTTCTGTCAAATCGGAACAGATCACATTTCTAGACATTATTAGTTAAGTGGATTCCTAACAATGAATTATTTTTCGAATCACGATAATAGCGGATATGGACAAAAAAAGTCACGGCATGCCGCTGAAATTATAAGTAACGGGTACAATTTATTATTACATTTTGTATTTTTGTAGAGGGCTTTTCGCCAGCATCGGAATGTAAGTAAGTGGGTTAACCCTTCAGGCCTCTAGCGTATTGTATATTTCATAAGCCCCCGCATACCCAATTTTAAGCGATTTATAAAAAAAAATTCGCTAACGCTTTAAGTTAAAAAAAAGTTATTTTTTAAAATAATATCTATACATTTGTTATGCCGAAACTTTAATTATATGAAATTCTCTCGATATAAAAAATCTCAAAGTAAGCTCCGAAAATTATTTACAACACGTTTTGTTGTGTTATTCAATATGTTATAGGCATGAAAAAAATCACAGTGTATCTTTAAACGCAACTAAAGCATTTGTCTAGAGAATTTTGCTCTATTTCAAACTAGTCGTATTTAGTAAATATTATCACCGTTTTCGCTTAATTATTATCGATTTTTTTTAATATTAGCGCGCTCCCTCTAACATTCGTATTTACATATCTCCCTTTCAAACCATTTTTAAACGCTTACTACGGGGCCTTAAAGATGCAGTCAGAAAGTCAGAGAATATGTGTGAATTGACGCCCCTCAAAAAAATCCAAATAAATGGAATATTTCTGAATTTATCCGAAAACTAAAAAAATTTATTGAAAGGTGATAAAATACTTTTGATATATTTTTTTTTTTACATGAAACCTAAAAAGTATTCAAAATGGCTCACCTTGCGTTTTTCGTCTAAACACTGAACTAAAATTAATGATAACGATAAAAAACGTATATTTCATTAGACAAATATAATATTATAAACATTACTGCCACCTCACTTTTTGTAGTTTCGTATAAAAATAATTAATAAAAAAATTAATTTTTTTTTCTCAAATTGCGGTCGGAAAAACCTTTGGTTTTGTAGAGGAGTTTCACTTTGATTATTCCGTGGTTAACTATTTATATTTGAATATAAAGCTTGGTAACAAATTATTTATAACCATTAATTACTCGCCTGAAATATCTATACAAATTGAAAATATCTCCCAAGTAAAAATAAATGACGCCGACGGGAATTGAACCCGCACCTTCTAATGTCCGGTCAGGTGCTCTGGACCACTGAGCTACGTCGACTTATTCCCAACCCGCAAAATAATTCAATATGTACAAGTACTTCAATCGACAATTACTGCTTTTTATATTTTTTTTACAACAACCAAATTTATTTTTGTAGGAAAGGCTTTGTTAGTGCTGAATTTCCCACTAGATGGCGTCGAGATATATTATATCTACATTTGTTGGTGAAATATTTTGACTTGTCAAATATTATTATTTTTTAATTACTGTTTATAAGACAAGGTTTTTATGCATTGCACAAAGGATAACAAATTATTAATAATTAATGAACAAAGTAATTAATGCTTATAATATTTTTTTAACCTTTGTGCTATGCATAAAAACCATTTTGGCAAATGGACATTTCTACCTTTGGTTAAATTATTAATTAAACAAATTAACTCTACGGGTAAAAAAGCAGTTTGTTCGCAAAACCGAACAGATTAGCCTGGGGGGGGTTAAAGAGAAGACTTTGGCATAATAAATTACTAGGACCATTTCATTTCCATCTCAAGTTTTAGGCATATTTTTTTACTAAAAGTCCCAAGAGTGGGGTTAGTAGAGTTTCGGATAAGAGTTGCGAGTTTTCCCCGTAAAGCAGCTTTCAGAAAAACAAGCTAACGGTCCGTATTTTTCTACTGAGGTAATGTTAACCAGAGTTGAGTGATGCTTCAGCGGAATGAATTATTTTCAACCGAATGAATTATTTTCGGGAACCTTTTAAATGCGAATTTTCCAGGTTTTTCTTAGGGTCGGTATTTCAGTTGTATTTTGCTCGGCTTGAGATATTTTTACGTTCTTCGAAGCTCTCTGGTAGGTCCCTGACAATCTAATACGACTGATAACATTCATCAGTATACTTAAATAATAGCTTTTAGTCACCCAAACATGTTGAAATAATGAAAACAAAAAAATATTTTTATTTGATTATTTATATAATTTACGCCAGTGGGGTTTTACAGAAGCATATGTGGAATAATTTTGACGTGATGAATAAATTAGAACATGAGAAAGAAACAATTAAAATAAAATTACAATAGACCACCAGAATCCGATAATTTAATATGAATCCTAATAACTTCTGAACACAAATTACTTTATTAATAATCTTACCGGAATGTCAGTTACACAGTATTATTCAAATATGAATTGTATACAAGAAGGCAAACATTTGCATTATATTGGTTATTTTTGCATTAGGTTAGGTGAGTTATTATAAGTTAAGTCGGATAACAGAGTAGAATAATAGAAAACGATGAATTAAGTGTTTATGTATTTATTTAGAATTTACGGCACAAAATCCATTTACATACAAAGTTTTTATTTTATTTTTTTACATATACATAATGCAGTATTAAATTTTGATGAAAAAATTAAAGAATTAAATTTAGTAAAAACATAACAAATAAAATAACAGTAAAGAGAGAAGCAATGACAATAGCCTGTTATGTAGTGACCTCATTAAAATAAGTGGCGTTAAAATGTGTTATTAGTGCAGCTTTATACTTTACAAGGGGAATATTAAAAGTATCTGCGATTTTAGCATAAAAGTTACCAAGTGTGTGCAATCTGTTTATAACTGAGTTATATCCTGAGATTGTGGTATAATTGTCACAATAATACATACTAGAGGACCTTGATCTAATGGTAGGTACATGAAATTGAATCAACATTAACATGTCTTTACAATATGTTAAAGAAACAAAGAGTGTGTTCATTCAGGCTCTCTGCCTGTTGACACTTATATGGGGTATGGTATGTATGGTAAGTTAGTTCAAATTATAACCACTCTTGACCATCAGGCCTTTAGCATATTGACCTGAATTCCGAAATATTCGAAAATTATAAACTGTTTTTGAAAGGTGATGAAATATGCTTTCAAATTTTATTATTAGGTATAAACATCTCATTCACTCACACATATTCGCTGGACTATTATTTTATTATGCGTTTCGTTATTCGCTTTCAATCTAGAATTTTTTTGTTAAATTAATATGAATATAACATGTCTTTGTATATATGTCAATGGTCCAAATCTAGCCTGGGAACGAAACCGCACAGGTGAAGTTTGTATAAGGCGATCAGAATGCCGCAACTACAGTCGAGTGCGGATCCCCTATTATACTAGCCCCACGCAGCGCCCGAATACCTATGTTTAATGCAATGCAACAAACACCACCGCGGTGCGGTGACTGCACATTTAATACACAGACTCGAACCTAATACTGCGCACACAGTGAACACACGCCGGGTTAATCGCCGATGAACCAAATAATTGCAGGTGTCTAAACTCAATTGAAAACAATATAATACATTCAGACGTGTCGGCTTTGGGATTCACACATAGTGCAAATAAAAGGCAATTGTTAATCACTCATTAAATGTTAAAGTCACACTTATCTGAAAAGTTTTGGTTTTTATATAACAACACAGGAGCAGTGGCCGTTCTCATTGGGAGTTCAATCGGAGATTAAAAGGGGAGAAAAAAAACCTACCTTGCACTTTTCTATAAATAATTAAGACGTCTGTCTGTTTGTGCGCTTAGTTCTTATAAACTCCGCAAAAGATTTAGATAGGGTTTTTACTATCATTTTGAGAATTTCTTCCGGAAGCTTTACGATACGATACATGCATATTATACTTATAGAAAAGTAGAGAAAGGTCAATGTTTTATAATCAAGTCGTTAAGGCTGGCCGCATACATACGTTTTCCGTATTCGATTTCCGAAGTCGTTTTCCGTATTCGGAATTCCGTGAGACTAGCGCAAACGTTCGTTTTTCTTCATTCGGAATATATAAACGTCAGTACCAGTGTTGCCAACAAGGGCGATATATCGCCATTTAGGCTACTCAGAGCGAGAATCGGCGCCGAAAAAATCTAAAAGGCGACTGGTTAATGGCGCCAATTAAGCTACTTCAAAAACATCAATTTTAAACATGTCCCGAAAATCTCTAGCCACCCCCCCCCATGATTTTTTTTTATTTTCTGGGGACAAATTTTATTTTTTTGAAATTCTCTAGCCGCCACCCCCCACGAAATTTTTATTTTCACGTAAAAACATCAATTTTAAACATGTCCCACCTAACAGCAAATTCGGCTACTTTACGCTACCTTATGTATGAGAAACGGCGATATTAGGTCAAGATCCGTTGGCAACACTGAATTACTGAACGGAAATTTCCGAACGTTTGCGTCGGCACAAACAAAATGTATGCAAGAGCTGCGTTCCACATGACGTCATTAGGTTTTTTCCATTCGGTTTCTCCGAACGCGCCGGCTTGCATTCGGAACGTGCGTAAGGAATTTGTTCCGTTCGGAACTAAAACGAACTTGTGCGGCAGTTAATGTATTTTCTACTGATTCCGTGCATTCGGATGTCCGAAAAACGTATGTATGCGGCCAGCCTTAAATATATGTTTGGGCACTACATTGCTAACGCTGGCCTAAACCTTATGAGATACATCAAAATAATGTACTACGGAAATGTATAACTATAACAGTGACGGTATGTGTCTTATCTCGTAAGAAATTTGTCTTATTTCCTATGGGAATTCATCAGAATAATTCTTGTTCAGCTCAAGAACATCGAAACCAAGATCATTTATCAGGTAGAACGTGTTAAGTGTACAAATGTTGGGCACGCGTTTGTTTTTTCTCCCACCAACTTATTGAATTGTACTAATGTAGGAATTTTATAGCTTACTAATTTGTTGGCAGCGTCCAATAAAAGAGATTCTCAAAATTGCCCCGGTGAAAGATCATTATTTAGAAAGAGAAACGTGGTCAGTTTCTTAATTAGAATTCATTTATAACGTTTCATTTTGAAACGTTATGACCTTTATATTAGTTGTCAATGTCCGTTCAGATTATTTTGACTTAAGCTCCACACAGGAGGTCCTGAAGTTTTTTTTTGTTTTCAATTCTTGTCATATTTGGAGATTCTGTGTGGAGGGTTTTTTTTAAAGGAAAGGAAGGAGACGAAGGTCTGTGAAGGAGAAAGTACGAGGGGTGCGTAGGAATCTGGGGGTCAGTGTGTCCAGGTTTGACGGAGTCGGAGCAGGTCGAGAGAATCCTGCTGGAGAAGTAAAAACATCTCCCTCAACCAGCCTCTCCGAATCTGGTCCGCCACACAACAGGTGGGCATCCGCACTAGAAAAATCTTTCAAATTGGGAGGCGGGTTTTTGGTACCGCCGCCCCGGCAACCATTTATTGGATAACCAACATCTGTGCCACAGGTCACCCAAGGTGGTTCGCTACGTTTGGTGATTTGGCAGGGATGTCCGGGTTCATGGGGTGAGGTGTGTTCAGGATTCGCCTGCCCACCAGCTGCGCAGCATGCCAGATCGGGAGTGGCTAGTCTGGGGCGACCCTTTGAACTGTCCAAATGGTCACTCAACCCATCGCCTTGCGTCGCAGTGAGAGTGATATATTCATACGTCCGTCACTCCTGGACATATTGATCCCTATATCTTTGTCAATGCTGTGTTGATTTCTATGCCAAACAATAATACAGAAAACATAACAACGAATGATGACTATATTTTTTTTTTAGTTTTATGCACAGACATAAGAATATATAGACTAGAAATTAAAGGTGAGGGGTAAAATCAACTGTTGAAGAACGAAGGGGGTAAAGCTGACTGTGATTCGTCAATAAATCAATCTGACAGTATATAGGCATCTCGCATTATAATATCACCATTTAGTTCTTAAAAGTAAAATCTGCTTTTGAATGAATAGATATTTTTACATGGGAGCGCAAATTACTCGCCACGTTATGAACTAATTTGCGAAGTCCAAATTCGGCAAAGTAAATTTCTTCTATTTTCAGAGTCGTAGTTAGTTTCAGAGTATTTAGTTAAGACACTTTTACAAATGTTTCATAATTTACTTACCCCAGTAAACAACGATGAGCACACTTGAGAATCGCTACATTGTGATGTGATAGTATATGTTTCTAAAACTGATCCATATAAAACGGTGTGAATAAGCTTAAAATAAAGTAAAATAATGCTTACTTATGGAATGTAATACGACAATTGGGTTTATTCTCTTTTTCACATCTATTTTTACAAGTTTTCATATCACAAGCAACCATTTTGCCGTGTTATTTCGTAAAATACCTCGACCATAGCTCGACGCTAGTTCGAACAAGAATGATGACGTCACATTCTCAAGATTCACGGGAAGCCATACGCGAGCCCAGCCGGCTCCAATGGAACCGGTATGGGGAGTGGGGAATAATACGCTTTTAATCACTTAGGGCAGGTCTACTAATATTCATATGTCTATAGTTTTATGTTACAAAAGTATTAGTTCGCCTAATTTAAAGCGCACCTATTTATGTGAATATCGCACAAGAGCCCCAACTGCTCCAATCTGTCTGGAGATAGAGGGACTGGGACTAGTATTAGCGCCTCTGAGGTGATATCTCACAAAAGCGGCGCTATACAAATTGTCCAATAAATAAATAGTATTACTAGTGCCACGTGAAAAATATTTCACGAAATTCATTCGAGAATCTCGAGCATTTATTTTTGATTAGATGTTTGGTTTTTCTGTGTAAACGGGAGTAATTATTATTAATTACACAAAATATCGAGTAGACAACTAAGTTGAAACTGGTTCCAGTAAAATAATCAAAACCGGTTTACGGCGCGTATAAAAATATGTTTCATTTCGGCGAACTTGCTGCATTCCGGTTTCGTAGGTGAGGCGGTTATTACGCGTAACTTCATAGGGAGTTACTGTGTACTAATAGACGCGAAAATTATTCCAAATGATTGATAATATATATATTGTTAAGTAATGGTAGCATAATATGTATATTGTTACTGGTAGTGGAAATAAAAAGGGCTATTTTACGACTTTTTCAATACACACTATCAACATTGACGAAGTTATTAGCTTTCAAAGTGAACTTGGGTAAGGTGTATGTAATGGTATTTGGTGACGTCACACGAAACACGAATCTGTATAATTGACAATTCGAATGGCAGTGCTGCATTACTGCCACGCCGTTCATTGTACGTACCGTGACGTCACACGCTTATCGGCCGGCCGCAAATATCAACGGTCACCGGATAACTAATCAAAACAATTCAACAAACCTTTAAAAAGCGATGAAATAAAAACTAGGTTAAATAAGTTACGTATATGCTTTAGTGTTACTAATTTTTAATGGCTTTTAATGACTTTTATCCCTTTTTAAAGGTGTATTGAATTGTCAGTCACGGAACCCTATTAGTAAAATACCGACGAATTGTCAGTCACGGAACCCCATAAGCAAAATACCGATGTATTGTCAGTCACGGAACCCCATAAGAAAAATACCGATGTATTGTCAGTCACGGAACCCTATAAGTAAAATACCGATGAATTGTCAGTCACGGAACCCGTTGAATCTCTCCTTCTTTCTCATAAACGATGCAGGTCCATTATCTTATTAATTTAGTGTGCCCATGAAAATAAATACATAATGGACCTTCATCATTTCTATCGAGTACCGCCGCCCCGGGAACCGTTGGCTAACCAATACCTGTGCCGTAGGTCACCCCAAGTGGTTCGCTACGTTTGGTGTGACTTATCAGGGGTGCCCGGGTTCATGGGTTGTCCGGGTCCTGGGCTTTACCTTTACATTTTACTTTAAAGACATATAACCCGAGGGGAATTATTTTATTGTGTGGAGCTGAATCGTTGATAACCAGACCTGAATAGCCAGATACTTTCCAACCTTATCTTTTCTACTCCTCACTCTCTTCAGCCTCAGGACTAGGGTATGCAATCCCACACCCTGCGGGATTTCAGCAATACTTTACGTCCCGGATTTGCCGGATTTTTATGTGCGTGATTTGCGGGATTAAAAAAAAAAATTACACAAAAAACATGTTGTGAACAGTCCTACTAACTAGTGCGGAAGCAGAGATAACATTTTCAGTTGCTGGGCTGCGGTGCACTAATGTCCGTCCTATCAGAGACAGTTCTTTTTTAATGCTCATGTTGCATTTTAGATATATTTTTATAATTTTACGAGTACCACAGATGATTGACACGAAAAGTCCTCTTAAATGACTTACCATATTACCTTTTTATATCTTTTTTTATAACATACTAGCATCAAAGATAATTGATATCAAATAACGAAAATGTTTATGAAATATTGGAATTCCGTCAATTTAATTCACCCTTTAATAAAAATCCCGCGGGATTTTAAAATGGTATGAGATTTGTAAGCCCTAGTCGCGACGATTCCATTAAAACTCAACACTTTAAAAAAGTGATAATTAACAACAAAAAAATTCCGGAATCCCGCGGGATTCGAAAAAGGTAAGGGATTTGCAAACCCTAGTCGCGACGATTCCATGAGAACTCAACACACTAAAATGTGATAATTAACAACAAAAAAATCCGGAATCCCGCGGGATTCGAAAAAGGTAAGGGATTTGCAAACCCTAGTCGCGACGATTCCATGAGAACTCAACACACTAAAATGTGATAATTACTAAAAATCCTGCAATCCCGCGGGATTTGAAAAAGGTACGGAATTTGCAAAACCTACTGACGACGGTTCCATGATAACTCGACACATTTTTGATTTCATTAAAAGCGATGAAAAAAAAAAAAATATTAACCTGACCTATGTAACCTAGTTTTGATCATTTTATATCACTTTTGACTGAATGCTGTAGAAATGAGATCCCTGAGGCGTATGTGCGGTAAAACCATGCATGATCTTATGTGAAATGTGGAGATCCGCAAATACTGCAAGGCTGACGTAAGCGCAATGAGTAAGATTAAGAAAGGGACGCTTAGATAGTTTGGGTTCAAGAAGTGGAGAATAATAGAAGAGTATGTATGAGACGATGTATGAATGTGAATGAGGCAAGGAGTGTGTGCCAAGACCGAGTTGTTTGGAGGTCCGTCCTCTCTGCCTACCCCTGCGGGGAAACTGCCTGGTGGTTAGTTAGTTTATATCACTTTTTAGGTGTGTTGAATTGTCATTTTGATGGGTTATCCGGTCACCATATAAACCTTCCGGAAGAAATTCCCTAAATGATAGTGAAAACCCTACCAAAATTCGTTGCGTAGTTTAGAAGAACCAAGCGCACAAACGGACAGACACGGATAGCGATTTTATTTTATAATATTTCGAGTTTAATTTTATATCAATTTATAAAAATACGTTTTATTAATAAAAACAAGTTCTGCTGTACAATTATTACTACGCGTGACAGCTGTTTCGCCTTTATCAATTTTGATAATGCCTTCAGAAGACGAAATAGCTGACGCGTAATAATTGCACAGATGAACTTGTTTGTAAATTGAATATAAATCATTATTTAGGCATTGATACTTTTATTTCAAATAAGGAAAGAAACGTCACTATCTCAATGACAATTATTTTTTCAGACTTTATTCAGACAAGTAGGTACCATATAATATTGAAAAAATTCAGTCCAAACAAACACGATAATTTCACATCTGATAAACTGTACTGTACCATTATTACGACACCATCTTGAAAAAGAAATATATGTATAATACAAACTCACTTTACAGGTTCTTAGTTTGGGTTTTATTAAAAAAATAAACTAACCTAAAAACCCTATTGTTATATTTATGTCAAATCGTAAGAAAATAGCATCAAAGTGAACAGAAGAATTTGTTAAATATGAATGAAAACGATCATTTTGCTTTTTCATGGACTGATATAGTAAGTTCCTTCTCATTGAAATTAAACTAATGTGAAGTTTATTTTTATAATTTGTGCGTAAAAGCAGATCCCCTAAGATAACATAGGCCCTGAGAGAAAAAAAAAATAAAAAAACATAACTACCTACGTTTGTTATTATGAAGGTGACACTGTGTTTGCGAGAAAAACATTTCCATCCCACGTATGTATTATGTGGAAGGTAAATAATAAGTATACGATATTTTAACATCATTGACAAAACCAATAACATGCTATGCCAGCGCACATTGCACACGTACGGGCTTGAACTCACACATAAATTAAAAGTTTTTAAATTGTCATTTTTTGATAAGCTACAAAACGCCAAAACTCAAAACTAATGACTCGGGTAACAATAATATGGTAATAATTATACACAAACCACCCTGATATGTTTATCACAAGTCCATACCTAATTTTAGAACATACAGAAATGATAAATAAGAATATCGATTAGATTATATGGCGCGAATCAGAAAACAGCCATTGCAGATCGTAAAGAATGACATTATAATAAGATGTTTATGGTGACTCACCTTCGCTGTGCGGAGTGACAGGGAAACAGTTGCATAACTCAAGAAACTGCAAACCCAGATATATAACCCAAGCGATTATAGCCTCCATTCTTTCACTTGATTAACAAAAAAAACAGCCCTTTTGAAATCATGTTTTAATACACCATTGCACACACAATGCTAAATAACCGTAACAATAAACAAACTACCCAAATCACAGCACTACATACACTTTCAAATAAACATACAACACTTATCACTATATTCTATCGGATTATTTGTACCGTGGCTATATCATAATGCACTAATTCACTGATTTATCAAATTTTGACGCAACATGATGTCACGACAACCCGACATTCGCCATTCATCTTCAACGAGAACAAAATAGGAGACGAAACCACAGACATTTACAGAAATACAGATGGTTATGTTGTGTCAGAATACATATGCACAGCTACAAGTTCTATGACTCAATCGAACAGCTGATTGGCCGGTACTTACTCAGTTGGAATGGCGGTCATTTTAAAAGAAGCAGAAAAGGTTTCTTAACGTGGTGATATTCGACAATGACTAAATAAAATACTCTTTATTCTCTATTCAATGATATTCAGCGATTTACATTCGCAAGATATCAGGGTTGGTGCTGTATATCATACAATAATAATAGACTCTATAGTACCATTTTTGTGAAATATCACTGCAGTGTTGCTATAAAGTTATAAAATAACATTTCAAAAGGGATTACTCAGTAATAGGGGCGTAAGCAGCTTCCAAGCTAAGGGAATTTAATTTAATTTCCAGTTTAATTTTTTATAGAGCTAACAAGAAAGCAATCAGAATAAACTAGAAATATTTACATACAAGCTAATTTGTACCCGGCTTTGCTTGGGGTTATGAACAGGGCCGTCTTAAATCGTGAGGTATTCCATGAGCATACTGAACTTGGGGTGTACAGAAAAACAAAAACCATTTTATTGAAGGAGTTCATGCAAGATAGTGCTATGCCACCTAATCTATCCACCTAATTTAGAGGTACATGAGCGTTTAAAAGATTAAAATAACTGAAAA
Organism: Hesperophylax magnus; assembly: GCA_026573805.1. NCBI lineage: Eukaryota > Metazoa > Arthropoda > Insecta > Trichoptera > Limnephilidae > Hesperophylax > Hesperophylax magnus. The sequence goes on from JAIUSX010000046.1 coordinate 24,903,579, forward strand.
AAAAATTAATACCGCTATTATAATTTTGAATTGTGTATTACACAATTTGTATATGAAAATATTATTTTATTTTATTTTAAATAAAATATTATAGATTACCTACAAAATTATAAAAAAAGACATTAAAAATGTGAATACCGCACATTAGTCCCAACTCCTTAATAACCTCGACAATAATATCGATACAACTGCATTATGATACAGGTTTCGAAATAATAATAAGTGTTTTATTATCTTTTTTTGTAACAGATGGATATAATTATATCCTCACTGGGATCACCTGTGCTGAGGAATTCATTCAGTCTGTATTTGGTGTCAGTGTATTATCTATTTCTGATCCCCCTATGTTTTGTTTCTAGCTTTTTATTTGAGATTTAAATTATTGTTGTGAGTTTTGAATAGAGTGGGATTTTGTTTTAGAGTTTAGTACCACAGTATAGGAAGTTTTTTTGCACAAATGTTGTGTTTGTAGTTGCTAAATAACACAGTGCTACATTCGTTGCACATACTTACTACTCTTTATGTACTATGCGCAGAAAGCATGAGAATCACCTGCAACTGGCTAATAAACTTGGAAATCATTTTATAACAAATGTTCACAACGCAGAACGAGCGATACAATTTCAATGTGATTTGACCGTTTATATGGCTCATTACCAAGAGGCATACAAAGAACTCATAAAAAGAACAGTCACAGAGATCAGCAACAGAATTTTTGTTTAAATCGAGTAAACCTGAAAATTTTAAAAGAAATATTCCCCAGGCTCAGGATATCTCGAGTGGTGAAAGCGATGTCGTACCAAATGTGCGTAAATGGGTTTGTCTATTATCTGATAGTGAATAATCTCTGTTGTGATTTATGTATAAGTTTAGACAGCACATCTGTTTCTTTAATTTTTTTTTTTTTTTATATATTATTTCCACACAGGAGGCCCTGAAGAAAATAATTTCCCTCAGGGCCTATGTCATCTTTGGGGATGCTGTGTGGAGGGTCTTTTTGTGGAGAGGAAGGAGTGAACATGGGTCTTGAAGAGTCCCATGTTGTAGGAGGGAGGAAACACAGAGGCCGGCAGTTCGTTCCACAGCCGAGCTATTGAACTTAAGAACGAATCGTAGAAGCGACCCGTTCTCATGTGACAAATGTCAACTGCGTACAAATGTTGGGCGCGCGTTTGGCGTGAATCCCGACTACGCACCGGTGCCGAAGGGATCAATGACGATAGTTCCTCAGAGCATCTTCCATTGTAATACCGATAGAACAAGGACAGCACCTACCTGACGCCTGTGCTCTAAAGATTGCAGTCCGTTTGTTAAGATTGGGGAATCTATCAAACGGACCGCCCGTTTTTGCACAGAGTCAAGGGTTTTTTTCAGGTATTTAGGGGCTCCGGACCAGAGATGGCTGCCAAATTCGACAGTAGGGCGCACTTGCGATTTGTACAGGGTCAGCAGTTGTGTATTATTAAAGTATCTGCGGGCCCTGTACAGTACGCCCAGCTTCTGAGAGGCCAACTTTACTCTGGCTTCGATGGAGCCCCCGTACCTGAGCTGGTCACTTATAGTTATACCAAGCATATCAATGGAAGGCCTGTTCGGAACATTGCTTCCGTTGAAGGAGACTAGATTATCATTTGGATCCCTTTTAGACGTAATCAGACAGGATTGGGTCTTTGAAACATTAAATTTGACGAGATTATTTTTACCCCAGGAGGAAATACTCTCGAGATAACCGTCCATTTTCTGCTTCAAAGCCCTCCGAGCCGTTGGAGTTTGTGTGCCCTTTGGGGGCTTGTCAAACAAAAAGCTATCATGAACTGTACTGTCATCCGCGTAACAATGAATCGGTGCACATGTCAAAAGGTCATTGATGTGCAACAAAAACAAAGTCGGAGACAGAACCGATCCCTGTGGGACGCCAGCATTTATGGAGTGCGAGGAAGAGGTGAAACCATCAGCAACCGCCTGAATCGACCTATCCCTTAAAAAGTCAGCAATCCACGTACACAGGGATGCGGGAAGTCCGTAAGAAGGCAATTTGTTGACAAGTCCTCTGTGCCAGACCCGGTCAAAGGCCTTGGATATGTCTAGTGCGACCGTTTGGGTCTCACCGTAACGTTCCAGGCACCGCCCCCAAACATGCGTCACATACGCGAGAAGATCACCGCACGAGCGGTTCCGCCGGAATCCGTATTGACGGTCGTTGATAATTTTGTTCTTCTCGAGGTATGTGAGCAGTTTGTCGTTGATCACACGTTCCATCACTTTGGACAGAACTGATGTGATCGCTATGGGGCGGTAGTTGGCTGGGTTGGAGCGGTCACCTTTTTTGGGAATAGGGTGAATGACCGCTTTTTTCCAACCAGAGGGCACAGTGCCACACTTCAGGGACATTTTGAAGAGCTTTGTCAAAACTGGAACTATTTCCGCAGCAAACCTCTGCAATACCAGGGCAGGTATTCCATCAGATTATTAATGATTCTCTTGCATTCCTTTGCCGATTTGTTGTATGCTGATCTGCTTTCGGGCGTTCGAGATGTGTTGTAGGCTCGGTAAGCCGCGTTTTTTCGTCGAACTGCTTCGGAGCATTGTCGACTGAACCACGGCTTTGAGCCCACACCAGTTTCTTTAGTAGTCGATTGTATGAAGCCATCCATCGCCGATTTGATGACTTCACCAATCTCCTGGGCACATCTTGAAGGATCCGAAGTCCGAAAACAAACAGCTGACCACGGAAATGCGTTGAAATGGGCCCGCATACCGAACCAATCTGCTGACCTATAGTGCCACACTTTTCTCCTCAGCCTCTCATTGGTTGGTCTGAGGTTAACGGGGATTGATGTCGTCACTAGGCAGTGGTCGGATGATCCCAGAGGCGCTGTGACGTCAATCTTATAACCGTGTGGCACAGTAGTTAAGAATAGGTCTAACAGATTGGAGCGGTGAGTCTGGACATCAGGAACCCTTGTAGGCTCCTGAACCAATTGCTCTAATCCGTAGCAAAAGGCCAGCCGGGTCCGTTGGGCCTGAAAACTTCAACCATGGTTCGTTATGAACATTGAAGTCCCCCAGAACAATAAACTCGGCCGAAGGGTAGCGGGGCAAGAGATCATCAATAGTATCGCTGAAATGTTTGAAGAGTTCGGAAGTGTCTGATTCGCTATTGTTCGGTGAGCGGTATAAACATGCGTAGAATCTTGCCGTACTGGCAAGATTGACGCGCACCCACATTACGTCGAATCTGGAGTTTTCCAGACTCAATAGTCGCACACAGTTGACGTCAGCTCGACTATAGAGGCAGACTCCTCCTTTGAGTCGGAACTTGCTTGCGAGGGTAAAGTCCGGGCAGTCCAGATAGGAGGAGTCTGGCGGCTCGGCTATCTGAGTTTCGGATAGGAAAAGAAGGTTGGGACGTTGGGACAAAAGATAGTGATGAACAGAGTTTAAATTTGTGTGCAGGCCGCAAATGTTGGCAAAATTTACCAACAGTTTTGGCCCACACCGGGGACGCATGCTACTCGCCGCTGTATTGATGTTAAATTTATTTTGTATATTCATGATTTTAGGTTTTTTTTTTTTTTTTTTTTTTTTTTTTTTTTTTTTTTTTTTTTTTTTTTTTTTTTTAAGGGTATGAGCTGAAAGGAAGATCTGGAAAGGAAAGGTATGGGTGGGTAGGAATCTGGGGTTCAGGCTGTCCAGGAGTGATGAGCGTTTGGTTCCAGCCCACCCACTGCGGTGCTAGGCGATAGGCTGGGAGAGTCCGGCTGGAGAGGGCATCCAATGCGCCCCAAACGCTGCTGCTGGGTCCCCTCCGGTCACGAACCGGCACAACAGCAGTGGCGGGGTTTTTTCACTCGCTGATGGGGCAGCCCATCCTTAGTCGTGAGCCTGAGGGTCGGGCCCCTGCACTATCGAGCGGCCCGGACAGCGGTAACCGGTTGTAAAGGGTCTCCCTCAACCAGCATCTCCCAACCGGCCCGCCATGCAGAAGGTGGGCCGACGCACCCACCACCAAGACCCGGGCAAACCTTAACCCATGAACCCGGGCACCCCTGCTAAGTCACCAAACGTAGCGAACCACTTGGGGTGACCTGTGGCAGAGGTGTTGGTCATCCAATAAATGGTTCCCAGGGCGGCGGTACCCATTCCCGCCTACCAAATTAATTAATAACCTACCAAATTGTAATAGTCAGTTTCTCTGATAAGGTTTGAATTGAATTGTAAAAGTCTGTGGAGTAAAAAAAAATTACAATGCCGGTAGGCAATTCAGGCACAGAAGCAGTTTTTTAAATTTTTGAAAGTTTTAGTGCATATTTAGGACTTTTTCCATAGACATATGAATATTAGTAGACCTGCCCTAAGTGATTAAAAGCGTATTATTCCCCACTCCCCATACCGGTTCCATTGGAGCCGGCTGTGCTCGCGTATGGCCTCAAGTGAAATTTGAAAATGTGACGTCATCATTCTTGTGCGAACTATGGTCGAGGCATCATCGGTTCATTTTACGAAATAACACGGCAAAATGTTGACTTGTGCTATGAAAACTTGTAAAAATAGATCTGAAAAAGAGAATAAACCCAATTGTCGTATTACATTCCATATATAAGCATTATTTTACTTTATTTTAAGCATATTCACATCGTATAATATGGATCAGTTGTAGAAACATATACTATCACATCGAGAAACGTCTGGACGCGAAACACAAAGCTGGTTGGTTGCTGGGAAGTAAATTATGAACATTTATAAAAGTGTCTTAACTAAATACTTAAACGAAATATTCGACTCTGAAAATAGAAGAAATTTTTTGCCGAATTTGGACTTCGCAAATTTGTTCATAACGTGGCGAGTAATTTGCGCTCCCATGTAAAAATGTCTATTCATTCAAAAGCAGATTTTACTTTTAAGAACTAAATGGTGATATTATAATGCGAGATGCCTATTTACTGTCAGATTGATTTATTGACGAATCACAGTCAGCTTCACTCCCTTCGTTCTTCAACAGTTGATTTTACCCCTCGCCATTATCTTCTTGTCTATTAATTCCTATGCCTGTGACTTTTTCCATTACTTGCCTCTAAAACAAAATAAAGGTGATAGTTTCACACTGGAAAAAAATAAAAATAAAATTGAGACATTTAATTTCGAAAAGTATTTTTATTATATTTATGGTAACATATTATAATTATTGTGATATCTTTAGAGTTTCTTGTAATGTAATTATTTCCAGAAGTAGAAAATAAATATGAATAGTAATACCTAATTACTATCTAATAATTATAATAAAATGACATTTATTACTGAGGTTACTTTAAAAATAACTTCCAAATTATGATAATAATAATTTTTTTATCATATTTATAAACCAAAAATAGTTTCTAAATTGTTATATATTGTAATATTTAAAAAAAAATTACAATATAACTGGATTTTAATGTCTTTTAAAATCAAAGCAAATTATAATTTGTATATTTTAAAACTAAGTAAATGTGTGCTCAGCGAACAGATTAACTATACTGGCCGTGAAAAATGGAACTAAAAACATCATATTCTTCATTATTCGGCTGCAAAATTTTTCTTGATATTTTCAAGGTTTTTTTAATGACGAAGGCACAAAGCATTTTTCTCCAGGTTTTAGCATTCGTGGACTTAAAACCCATAAAATGCCCGGGATAATTTCAATATAAGGACGAGTTACCACCAGTTGGCACATACCCATGAGAAGAGTTAATTCTTTTTCATGGCCAGTGTCATCTTTATGCGATTATCTATCTACATAAATAAAAATGTAAATGTTCGTTTGTTGAAAATATTAAATCTCCGAAAGTTCTTCACCGATTGCTTTGAAATTTTGACACAGCGTTGCATTCAAATACGCCTGTCTTATATACATGTGTTATAAAGACTCTGACTGGTAAAACATGTTTTTTTTTTTTTAAACAGCGCCATCTGTTGGACAAACAAGCTTTTTGTAAAACACCACCATCTATCTGTTGGTCGTAAAACCAACATGCGCTATTGTTTCTCTATCTGCAAAGATAAACTGAGCCGCAATAAAAATGTAAGTGATCGTTTGTTCAAACAAGTAAAAACATGTTTTTTTTTTAAACAGCGCCATCTGTTGAACGTAAAAGCAACACACGTTATTGTTTCTCTATATGCACAGACATTTGTTTTTTCTTTGCTGCTATCTTTATGTAAGATCCTAAGATTCTTCCCGGACAAAATGCAATTTTAATAGTATCTTGGATAAATATATCCATTTTTATTTTAAAGTGTGACATCTGTTGACTTTGAGAATCCCTAATATTCATTTCAATGATTAAATATTACAATTTGAGGTTTTACTCACGAAATTATTCCAAAAATAAAATATTATTATATTATTTGATCTAAATGAAGCCAAGTTCAGGAATTTACTTTGCACTGGTATTACAATATCTACAGTGGAGATGCCACCGAATGAAAAGTTAAGTGTGTCAATCTGTGTTAGGTGTAGAATAAAGAATAACACTACAAGTCCCTTCAAAACATGTTTCATTAAGCCTAAAAGTCCAGCACTCCGTCTCACACTCGTCTGACGTCATAGATCTCCATTCCATTTGAATTTTGTAAACACAGCATTGTATTGGAAATTAAAGCCTCGATTAGGCAAATATTTGAATCACAAAACACGCCCACAAGGCATTTCTTGTGTAATTCTTTACTCTGTGGGATTAGGTATGTTTATAAGGCCAAAGGTGTTGTACATATTTCAGTGGTGCACAACCTGCAGACCTATTTATTGCGGCCTATTGGGCTTATTATAAAATATCAAAAAGTTGGTAATTTAGAGAAAAAAGAACTTTTCACAAATAGTGGACGGGCAAACATTGTTTCATTGGTAGTAGCAACGGGTTATGACTTAAGAGCGGGAGCCACGGTACCAGCTCAATATTTTCGTACGGATCAAAGAGTCGACTCAATTGAACGGGAGCCGTGAGCTCGGAGCGTATGAGTACTTACAGCAGTACTCAGTGTTTAAGGCTCCCCCGATACGGCTCCCAACTCTCAGCATAAACTTATGAACTCATACGACTCCTGGTACCGGTACGACGCCTCGTACCACGAGAAAAATAAGATGCTAAGTAAATAGTAGGTGCAGGCACATGTCCAAGTCCAGATGTCGGACCGTCAGACACTGTTCACGTCTTTGAGTATGCAATAACAATTAATACTTGGATAATTTTAATGGCGTTATTTTTCTATAATATCTCCTGATAAAAAAAGAGTAATCGTTCAATTAAGCTGTGGTACGGTTTACCGGGAGTCGTACGAACACGGCTCATCAAAAAGAGCTAGTTACTTCTAACAAAAACCTTGCTAACAAAAATTTTTGCCGTTACTTTATTTAATTCGTCACAACTTCAACAATTAAACCGTTCATCAACAGATCAACAGAATCTAGCAAAACAAATTTGTTCTATAACCAGGATATAAATTTTTTCATTCAAATTCACAATCGTAATTATTAGGATCAATCAAAATTCGCTCTGCGATCAACCGTTTGGGAACCCTAGGCATAGTATTATACTAGTAGTATAAAAAAGAATTTTAAACTAGGAAAATTAGGTCTATAGTTGTTAAGGTTGTGCATCACTGACACCGGTGTAAGATTATTTAACCTCCTGTCGAATGACGAAGCTAAACAAGAAGAGACTCCAGATGTTTATCGAGAGTTTCAAAAGCTTGCTTGTTTCTGAACACATTCATTTTGGCCGTTATCTTCTTCTTGAGCAGTGTGGGATGAATTTCTGATATATTTTTGAGGGCATCTGAAAAAAAAAAAAGATTTTTTTGTTTAATTCATTGCGAAAATAACATCCATTAAGAAAAGTAGATTACAGTTCGCAACAAAAATTTTACACAATTATAGCTTGGTCTTGGCACACATTCCTTGCCTCATTCACATTCATACATCGTCTCATACATACTCTTCTATTGTTCTGACTCTTGACATGGCCCGACTCAAGTATCTGATTCACTTGGTCGTGCCATGTCTTCCTCGGGCGTCCCCGACTTCTGCTACCGCTAGTTGGAATGAAAAATAATGTTAATTAAAAAAAACACTATGGCCCGAGTGAATATTTTTCACATCTATATCAATTACAATAAGGTCCCGTAGTAAGCATTCAAAGATGGTTTGGAAGGGAGATATATAAATACGAATGTTAGAGGGAGCACGCTAATATTAAAATCAATAATAATTAAGCAAAAATGGTGAAAATATTTAATAAAAAATGACTCGTTTGAAATATAGCAAAAATCTCTCGAAAAATGCTTTAGTTGCATTTAAAGATACACTGTGAATTTTTTCATACTCATAACATATTAAATAACAGTACAAAACGTATTTTTAATAATTTTCAGAGCTTATTTTGCGATTTTTTTCTATCGAGGAAATTTCATATAAATACCGTTTCAGCTTAACAAAGGTACAGATATTATCTTAAAAAATAACTTTTTTTTTTGACCTTAAAATCATAAAGAGTTAAAGAGAAACTTAAGAAGTTATAAATCGGAAGAAATTGGAAATGCGGGGGGACTTAAGGTGATTTCATAAAATTTCTTTCAAAATAAATTACATCTAATTTTGCGACCAATCTTCTAATAAATGTAATATCCATAGTAATGGAGGGTAAAATATCACATGTAAAATCAATGTCTAGTGTTTTTACTACAGTGTCCTCTGCGTAATTTTTTTAATGAAAGTGTATATATCTGTGTGACCTGTTTTTTTAATCTTTTTGTAAATAATAAAACTAGATGGTCAATGCATAATAAATTGTATTGGGCCCTTGAGGTGATTTTTCACAAAATCTATACAAATTATCAAATTATTATTATCAAATAGTATTCAGAAATCACTTCCAGAAATGTAAAGGTAAAGGAGATGATTTTAAAATTAAATTTTTAAGTCAAACATAACCTCACATTTGAATCTACCATAATTTGTTCTAAAATCTGTGTTGCCATAGTAATGAAAATTTTTAGTTGCATTTTATTAAATTTGTGGAGTCAATTATTATAAGTAACAGACCCAATATTTGATTTTGGATGTTCTCGTCAGAGTCGTCGAGGTGTATGAGCATGCTGCTGTAGACGGCCTCTAGGTGGGCGCTGAAGGTGACAATGTCGTATGGCCGAGGAGCCGCCATGAACAGGATCGTCAGCGTCTGGATAGATGCCAGACGAACTTTGTCGTTGTTGTCGTCGAGGCGCTTCATTACCACTGGGAATACAATATTCTATTACTATTAATCATTCTAAACAAAACATAAATAGAATAAGACACGAAAAATAAAAAGATAACGGTCACAACTGGGAATCGAAGCCAGGATCTCAGCCTTATCGGGACAACTCCTCAATCCACTCGGCCATTGTGACCTAATTTTTTACAAAATTTTTGTCATTCTCATATTTCAAATTCAGAATTAACAATATTGTCTTCAACTAATTTTTCTCATATTTTTGGCTGCTATCTTTTAGAATGATTACAAAGTTCTAATGAATTTATTTGTAACCCAGTTAGTGTCTCGGATAAACAAATCCGATTTTTATTTATATGGGACACCTATCAGCTCTTTCTACAAGTCCACAATTAATATTCAATAATCCAACATAATATTATTATATTGAATTTATGAATTGACAAAGCTTTGTAAATAAGAACATATCAGAGGTTCCCAGCCGGAAGTCAACAAGTTTTGTCGTTATAACTAACACGACCACCCGCCCCGTTGTCCCACGGAAAGCATTTAGTGACAATAACCTTTAATATTCATAGTAAGTAACATTTTAAAAGTGTGAATAATTTCTAAAGGGTGTATTTTACACTATGATTTTTTTCATCCAGTTTCCATATATTTAGTCATCTTTTCATATGGATTCGGGATGAAAAAAAATAATGTGTTCTATTTTGGTACCATATTTCGTACAATTTAAGATGGCGGACATTATGTGACATCCGTCGTCTGTCAGTTTTACGAAACTGTATTTTACGTGGACATGTTGCACATTTTAGTTTTTTTTTTAAATATTGATAAAAAAGACTCTAATATAGGTATGTTTATTACTGATTGTGAAAGTGTATTAGTGTTCATTATTGTAAGTTTTGCATGTATTTTAATGGCAAATGACAGATGCATTCATGTGATCTACAATTATGTCCAAGGTGTTGCCATTTTTGATGATTTAGTACCATCTCAAAATATAATTTCCTCTCTAATGGCAACTATCTGTACGCAATCATAACAGATGTTGCCATTAGAGATTTGTGTAAGGCAAAGATTCCTGGCACATTTTATACATGGAGATCGGACACTTTTTCCTCATGAATTTATTAGCCAGAAGGCAATACATAATGTACATCTGCCAAGTTTCAAAACTATCACACTTAATTCTACCTCAAAAGCTAGGCTATTATGTAACTACAATATTTATTTTTAATAATTTTGGATACCCGGGTAAGTTTTATGGAGGTGTTCGTGGCTGAAGCAATTCTTCTTCTTGGCCAGCTTGGTAACGCAGCAGATGGCCCTCAGTGAGTAGAGCCGCGTGGCTTTGGAGTTGTCATCTACCAAACCAACCAGCAGCGGCAGGAGCTTCTCCATGTGGGGCTCCAGACTCTCTTTCGAAGGAAACAGTTCCACTTGCTGAAAAAATAAGATTTGACATTATAGTTATTTCTAATAGCGACAAATGGGTCATGACTCATTTTTTTACAGCTCAAAGAGTCGACTTAATTGAACGACGGCTCAATTGAACCGTATTGAAAGACGGCTCAATTGAACGACGGTTCAATTGAACGGGAGTCGTGAGCTCGGTGCGTATGAGCAATAAGAATGTTGTGCTCGCCCGAAACGACTCGCCCGGTACGGCTCTTGGTACCAGTACGCCACCTCATACCACGAGAAAAATTAGATGCTAGGTAGTTAGTAGGAGTGGTTGAATGATAGAAGATGTCACGGACGCCCGAGGAATACTTAACGCAATATCTCTGCACTGAAATGAGTTAAGCAGTTGAATTAAAGTCGTTGTAATGTAGTTTTTTAACAGTAACATGTATCTGGGTAAGAAGTCAGAGACGCCCGAGAAAGACATTAGCAATAGCGAAGCGTTGCAGGATCCACTAGTAATCTATAAAAGGCGAAGACAGAGCGGTAGCGTAAGTATTTGTGATGAAGAGGGTGCTATACATCTTTAATTTAACTACAAACCACAAACCTTTGTGCATTTGCCAAAGTCAACATCATATGTGTCCTGGTTGAGCAGCTCGCTGTCCTGCAGCACGGCGCACAGGCAGCAAACGGCCGCAGTTCTGATGGACTCGGCCGTCTTGCCCGCCGCCCACACCAGGTTGGGTCTTATCGCATCTGGAGGGATATAAAAATAACGTCAGATCAAACTGGCCTTCAACATGCGCCAACCCTATTCTTCGTCGAGTACTGCACAGGCTTAGATCCAATCGATGATCTAATTTATAAATTTCAAAACTGTGAAAGGCAGCTCTTTATTTAATTATTATTATGCAAATATGCACAAGAGTTCCAACTGCTCCTTGATAACCGGAGCATGTGAGACTTTGACTTTCTCAAATGGGTTATGTTGTGAGGCTGAAGGTAGTGGGGATTACCTGGTTATTGAATTTCGCAAACACTTCGATTCTGAATGGTTGATACTTTATTTTTTGTAATAATTTTATTTTATTTGAAAATAAATCCCATTAAAAAACATCCATTTTTATTTTCTTTGAAAAAGCGTTTTATTTTTCCCGTATAGGACAACTATGTAAAATGATTGAGAAGTAATTTTAATTTTTTAAGTGAATGTGGAGATTAACCTAATGCAGGACCTACCTTCTAGAATGACGTTAAGAAATGACTGCAGATAGTATTCTGAGGCCAGCTCCAAGTTTTCATCTCTATTTAGAAGCACGGAGGATAGACTGGTAAACAACTTGAGCTTCACTTCGGGATCTATGTCTTTAGAGGCCAGGGCTTCCACCAACAGTGGAGACAGCAGGTGGAGATTTAAACCTAAGGCAGGACCTGAAATCAAATGTGTATTAGGATATCTACTTTTTATAATTCGTAATATCATCAACGGAAATCCATCATAAATCCATTGTAAATCAATTTAATAATTTAAATGATTTTACCCAAATGGAAGGCAATTGAGATGCGTGGTGATACTATTTTCAATGTAAAACTATTCACTTACGTTGAAAAAATTCTATATTAATCCAACCGATGTAGGTTTTTTACCGCCGTCAAATGGCATTGCAGGATGACTTACGTGGTGATGGATTGCCATCGACAATAAGTTTTTTTTATTGCAAATGAAATATTATTATATAAATCCTTTAGAAATATTGTGATTTAAAAATATAATAACTTTGTTCTACTTATTTATTTGGGGACTTATTTATTAGACTGGTGAATACTGTCAGGACGATTATTAGATGTCCGATGTAGATATATAATTTATTATAAGTGGAACAGGAGGAGTAGAGAGGAGAGACAAAGTCCTCTTCCCTCGTGGGGCCTTGGGGGAACCAAGGAGGAGTGGAGAGGAGAGCTGAGACCACCAACATGAACTCTTCCCTTGTGGGGTATTCAGGGAACTAAGAGGGATTGGAGAGGAGTATTGAGACCTGGGAAGATACATTGTAGAACCAATGATTGTATACAATGAAAACCCTGGTGAACTTTATAAAAGGGACCGGATTACTGTTAAAGGAATGAGGTAAAATGGGATTTGGGCCTATGTCCTAAGTGTTAACGGGAGCTATACGTAAACCGTCTCCGCTCTATAAAAAAAAATTATATAAAATAAGTGGAACAAAGTTATAAAATTTTACTAATACGTGAGTATTTCTATTGTGATTTTAATTAAGTAGTTTTCACAGAATTTTTATTGAACTTATAATATCAGTAATACCACTTCGGCTGTATTATTTTTTGTATATTCATGTACTTATTTTACTACTACGACTTTATAATTACATTTACGTGCATTCATTGTTATTATTTCCAATATAATACAGATATCCTCCTGTATACACAACGGTATACTTATGATTCCATGTACAAAAAAAATATTTAATACAATATGACATACATGCGTAATTGGTTCTCCCAAAACTATTGATTGACAAAATGACAGCAGAATGAAAGCATGACACCTCTTTGTTATTAATTTAGGGAATACATTATTAGTTTTTATTTTCAATTTCACAAAGGCCCAAAAATTAGGAATCCTGAGGATTATTATTATTTTAAGAAAACTATAACTTTATATATAACTCTTGACAGGCCAAGATGCCAAACAAAACGTCTGTAACCAAGTGGGTATTCCGACGACCCCATGCATTTTTCTGTCGTATGGGCTTTTTAAATATAGAAATCCCAATTATTCAGTTGATTATTAATGGTAACTTATGTATTTGCGCAGGAATACGTAAAATACTAAAATGATATGTCAAGTATTTAAGCTAATATAAGGAGGATAGTAATTATTACCTACTCCCCCACTTGGCTGCGGGATAGTTAACATTACTTTTATTTTTTATACCTATTGCCGACAGGTTTCGCTACAACAGTAGATTCTTCAGGGTAGAATAATATGTACTCTACTAAAATCTATACAAGTGTTACAGATGCGTTAACAGTGGGCAGTGGCAGTTTATGGAGTTGAAAAGTGGGGAAATAATGGAATTGAAATAATGATGTGTTTTTAGTATTATGTATATACGAGGGGGTACCCAAAAGAAAGCCAAATGATGATGCGGGGGGGGCTTAGTTTTTGTAGTACCGGGTCCTGCCGTTAGACCCTTGTACAGCTAGCTACCTTTCCCCAGTCAGTATGCCAAGCACTGCGCTGGAGAAGTCGTCCTTTCGGCTGGTTTGAATTTTTTGGTGATGGTTGTTTTGTGTGCTTGTAGTTTTTGCCATTGCTGATTTTCGTGAATAGCGCACGGCCGTTTTGAAAACTGGCACAGAAACTCTTGAAATGTTAAAAATGGCCTACGAGGATGATGCTACAGGGAAAACTCAAATTTGAGAACTACAAATGTTTGTAGTTGTCAAATGAAGAACAAACTCTGAATGGATGACTTCTCCGACATCAAGAAAGCAAATTACCATTGTCTTGATGTTTGATCTCACTTGACTAGCTTTTTTAGGCGAGACGAATTTGAAGTCTTCCATTGGATTGATTGATTTGGAGTCTTCCATTCGATTTTCGCATTCTTTCAGGGTTTTATCCATAGCACTATGATTCGTCAACTGTGACGACCTTGGATAAAAAGTTTGGGTCATTTGGTCACGAAAATCAGCCATCTCAAAAACGACGAGCACACAAAACAAACTATAATAATAATGGTGATTAAACTATTAAAAACGAACAAGAACTACCCATGTTAAACGTCAAACTACAATAATATTGTAAATTAAACTATTAAAAATGAACTAGTTAACTATTTACGTTAAATGGCAAACTATAATAATAATGAAAACTATAATAAATAACGGGCATGTGCCTAGCAAGGTGGTCAAAAAATTCTCAATGACTGTAATAAACAATGCACAGAATAAAGAAACAAAAGAAAAAATATATATGAATTAAACAAATAAAAACGAACAAGTTATCTGCCCACGTAAAACTATAATAATAATGTAAATTAAAGTATTAAAAATGAACAACTTATCTGCCCACGTCAAACTATAATAATAGTGTATATTAAAGTATTAAAAATGAACAAGTTATCTGCCCATGTCAAACTATAATAATAGTGTAAATTAAAGTATTAAAAATGAACAAGTTATCTGCCCACGTCAAACTATAATAATAGTGTATATTAAAGTATTAAAAATGAACAAGTTATCTGCCCATGTCAAACTATAATAATACATAGTGTAAATTAAAGTATTAAAAATGAACAAGTTATCTGCCCATGTCAAACTATAATAATAGTGTAAATTAAAGTATTAAAAATGAACAAGTTATCTGCCCATGTCAAACTATAATAATAGTGTAAATTAAAGTATTAAAAATGAACAAGTTATCTGCCCATGTCAAACTATAATAATAATGTAAACTAAACTATGAAAAACGAACAAGTTAACTGCCCATGTCAAACTATAATAATAATAATGTGCACTATTAAACATTGACAAGTTAATCACTCGACACACAAAAAAGTTCGACTGTCAACTGCAAATAATTCGGTGTACATTCAAAATAGTCGTACCTACTCTGCCCGAACTGCAGCATACATCACAAATTCAATCTTAAATGATCGGTGCTACTTCGGAACTGTTTACTATTTGAGGCGTGCCTCCAGCTAAACCAGACATGAACATATCGGCTACCGTTCATTTTGATTCCATGTGACTTCCCCACTCCCTTCGGCCTATATAAAATCAGAGGCTCTCTGAGGCGGGCCCTACGCCTGCCTCCTGACTCTGGTAAGTTTCTACTGCGTTGTGTAGAGTGCGGTGTGTAGTAGCTTGTAGCTCGGTGAGTGGGAATCGCATGAGGCCAGCTACCGCGCACTGGTAGATAATATATTTGTTATAATGATGAGTTACATATTATAAAGACAACCAGTCCTAGAAAAATTCGAAAAAATAAATGTGTTTGAAATAGCTTTAATAATTTGTAAATCGGTAACATTTGAATTGAAGTATCTCAGGCTCGCTTTTACTATAATTAAGAGTTTTTCTCTTTTCTTCTCTGTTTATTTGGGGGGCACAATCTCCCCTGCCTCATGGCACAAACCACCACTGACAGTGGGTAACGAAAAAACGGATCTAACCCCAGGGAATGAAGTAGGTAGAGTTTTTTGTAACCCAGTGCTAATAAATCTGTAACACATGTATTTTATTGCCCTGAAGAAGCTACGGCTGTAGCGAAACCTGCTAGCCAATAAATATAAGAAAAATAAAAGTGATGTTAGCAAGGCTATAATTTAATTTAAAATTTTAAATGTGTCTGCTTCATATGAAACATGTTATTATACAAATATACTAACGAGCCTTACTAAAAAATTTGGTGAAAATTTTATTAAATTGATAAACGACCGTGTATGTGAAAATCTTACTAATTTATTTATTTATTTATTTATTTATTTATTTATTTACGGACAAATAGTCCATTAACAACATATTAATTACACGAATAAGTTTTATAAACAGAGATGACAGTGAAAGGAGAGCATATATAAATGAGGAGCGAAGACAATAATAATGACAATAATAATATAAAAGTAAGAATGGGATATAATAATAAGTCAAAGCATGAAGATGGTTCAAAGGGCATTAGAAATTAGACATTGCGTATTGACTGTCGAAAGTCATTTAGGCATATACCACAAAATTCAATGCTTTGACTTGACAGTGAGTTGACAAGTCTCGACATTCTGGACAAAGGAGAATGGTATCCATAATTGGTAGAATGTTGATTGACGAACAGCAATTCATTATTTCGGAGTCTACGGGAAGGGATGTTGAATTGGATAAGTTGCAACAAAGCAGGTGAGTCTGTAATACCATTGATAATCTTAAATATGCAAATCAGATCAGTGTCCCTTCTACGTTTCTCCAAAGAAGAAATGTTTAAAGTTTGTTCAACTTCATCATATGAGTACTCTCCTCTTTCAAGACCCAACCTCCAAGCGATTCCTCGTAGGAAGCGATGTTGTACGGATTCTATGTGACAAATGTGGACAGCATAGAAAGGAGACCAAATAACACTAGCGTATTCAAGGTGAGGGCGAACTAACGAGCAGTAAAGAGTTTTAAGGGTACTTATATGTTTAAAGTCAGAGGTTATTCTATGAACGAAGCCGAGTAGTTTAAGTGATTTGTTAACAATGTTGTTAATGTGCTCACGGAAAGAAAGTTTGCAGTCTAGAGTGACCCCAAGATCCTTGATAGATGTTACAGTAGATAAACAAACATTGTTTAATTTATAATCAAACTGAATAGGTTTTTTGGTTCTATAAAAGGACAAAATTTTACATTTATCAACATTAAGTTCCATGCAGTTTATTTTGCACCAATTATTAAACGAGTCAATATCACGTTGAAAATGTAAGCAGTCAAGGTAGGATTTAATTATCTGAAGAATCTTATTATCATCCGCAAAAAGCCAGAAGCGTGTATGAGAAAAAACTTTGGTGATATCGTTAATAAAAAGGTTGAAGAGAAGCGGGGCCAAATGAGCTCCTTGGGGAACGCCGGACGTTACGTCAATGTTAAAGGATTCAAAGTTGTTTATTTTAACCCTTTGTTTTCTATCGCTCAAGTAAGAGCGAAGGAATGATAACAACGGGTTTCTAATGCCTATAGCATAAAGTTTGGCCATGAGAATCGAGTGATTTACTTTATCAAAGGCTTTGGAGAAATCAGTATAGAGTACGTCAACCTGAGTGTTGTCTTCCAAGGCTTTAACAATGGTATTTGTAAAGGACAATAAATTCGTTGTTGTAGATTTCGCCGATCTAAATCCATGCTGTTCATCAATCAGAACATTTTTGAATATAGGAGTGATTATCTTTGTAATTATCGACTCAAATATTTTTGGAATACAAGATATAATTGATATTGGTCTGTAATTTTCAATGTTTGACTTGTTCCCGGATTTAAAAATGGGTCGAATATATGAAATTTTCCATGAATCAGCAAATGTTCCAGATGAGAGTGATAAGTTGTACAACATACAAATTGGGATAGATAATGAATATTTACATTCTTTTAGCAAGATTTCTGGAATGCCATCAGGTCCGGTACTTTTTTTGTTAGAAAGTTTACTTAAAGATTGGTATACCTCTACAAGTGAGATTTGGCAATCATTCAAGTCAATGTTGTAGTCATAGTTGAGTGGAGGGATGTTGCATGAGGCACCAGAATATACAGAGGAGAAGTGTTTAGCAAAAAGGTTGGCGATGTCAAGACCGTTAGTAGCATGAGTTTCATTATAGTGCATACTAGAAGGAAGATCATTATCAGTACGCTTTTGCGCAACAAATTGCCAAAATTGTTTAGGGTTTTGCATTAATTTTGACTCAGTAACTTCTAAATAAGATTTATAGCATTTGGCTGATTCGATTTTGGACAGTTCCCTTAAATGAGAAAATTTTCGATACAAGTTTAAGTTGCCAGTGTCTTTAAATAGCTTATGAGTTTTCTTTTTTTCAATTATTAACTGTTTGAGTTTTGAGCTAAACCAATTTGGAAACTTGGGTTGATAGTAACATCCCTTAGGAACAAACAAATCTATAGCGCGTGAGACGCATTCATTAAATTTAAATACAGCGTCATTAATATCAGATTTTAAAAATAGTACTGACCAATTAATCTGGGAAAGAAATTTGTTCATATTAGAGTAGTCACCATTAAGATATTTGTAGTGATAAGAGGCACTTGGTTTCAGAGAATCTAATTGGAAGAAATTAGTGATGTTAATAGAGAGAGGTGGATGATATTTATCTATAGGTAACAAAGAGACATCAGCTTCACTTACTATGATATTTGGTATGCTAGAAAAAATTAAATCTAGGCAAGAACCTAGATAGTTAGTGACTGGATTTACTTGAAACAGATTCAAGTAGGCAAAAAAATTTACAATTTCAGTAGCTTGTGGGGAAAGATTTCTCGTAGGAGTTTTGACACCTTGATTGTCGTTCAGCCACAATATTTTAGGTAAATTATAATCGCCACAAATAAATAAGGAATCAGCGTTTCTAGAAACATGTTCAGTTAAAACAGTATGTGACTTATAGACTTCTATCGACGAGGATGGAGGAATGTAAACACAACCGAGTACAAGTTTTTTGTTACCTAATAGAACACATAGAAACAATTGATCAGACACATTGTTAGATGACTCTAGAATATAGCAATGGTATTTCTTGTTTACACAAATCATCACTCCACCACCTTTACATTTAGCAGAAGAAGTAGAACGGTCACTACGAAAAATGTTATAGTCAAAAAATCCCAGCTCAGCAGATGAGATATTATCGGAGAGCCATGTTTCAGTAAAAAATATAAAGTCATATTGACACACACTGACGTTACAGCGAATGGTATTCAGTTTTGTGTTTAGGCCACGAACATTTTGATAGTACATTGAGAAGGAATTATTCACAGAACGATTGATCAGGTTCAACCTAAAAAATTAATCCGAGAGAGTTCACGTCTTTCAGCAGCCTGGCGGGCGGGGCAGTCCTGAGCTCCAGTATTGTGAGAAGCCGGTTTCCTGAAGAAGGTGCAGGTGGCGCATACTGGTGATTTCACCTTATTGGGGCAGGCATCACGGTTGTGGCCAACTTTGGCACAGTGGGGACAGGTAGGTAAGTCAGTTTGGCACTTTGAAGCTGTGTGACCATATAATTGACAGTGGCCACACTTTAAACTGTCTACCCAGTCTCTTACTCGGTGTAGTTGCCAGTCTATGGCAAGTTTAGTTCGCGATATTAAAGAGTGACGCACAGATGGAGGGACTCTAAAAATGTGGATGCAGTTTCCAGTGCGAGGGCCAGATTTATGGGAAAAAGACATGGTCAATTTTAAGTTCTCCAAAGATAGACCAGTGTCGTTGGAAGATTGAAGATGAACGGCACTTATAATTTCCTCTGCCGAAATGTCTTGAGGGAGGTTGTGGATGGCGATGCGAGGGAGGCGATTTGGGGCAATGGTTGCTTTTAATCCCGCTTCGTTAAGCGCCGGAGCGTTCGCGAGTTTATCTGCCTCAGCAGAAGTGCTGGGGTGTATTAACACCCCACCATTTTTTAGTTCTCGCATTCCAGTGACTCGGATGCCCAGTTTACTGGGATTGATAGCATTTTTCAGCGATTTTAGGGTCGACTCGGAATTGTCTGTTGACTGGTGAATTATTACCGAAGGTCTGGCAGGTCCTGGAGGAGCATTATTTCTGGTTATAGGTGGTAGTTGGGGAAAATTTTCCAGTTCAGCTCTTGATTGATGCTCTACAGTTGAGATTTGAACACGATTGTTTATCTTCCTTAAAATTCTATTTTCACCGGAAATTTCAGCCATTTTTGCCGCCATTTCGCTAATTAAACCTAATATAGTTATAGTCTTAGGATTCAATTTACTCATTTGTTCTTTGCTCAGTTTCGTTGTAGCATCATTTATACAGTTTTGCATCTGTTTTACCGCTTCCGTAGCTTTGGATATGTATATCTGGGGATCCATCTTGAGTTTTGATTATAAATAAGAATTTACGAAAAATTTATTTATCACAGCTTGAATCACCGTCTACTTCAAAAAGTGTCTATGGTTAACTCAACTGTCAAAATCACTTTTAGAACTTGAAATTCACGTAGATTATTAAGATAGCGAAAAACTAATTTTCGCAGGAGAATAAACGAATATTTCTCCACAAAATGATGTATCACATATATAAGATATCACTCTTTTACTGCACTTTTTCACGTAAGAAGAACAGCTAACAGTAAGTAAATGCGCTTAGAAGTATTGTTACCTATTGAATTGAAACGTAAAATAGAAACTGGCATAAAATAGTTCATGGAAAGATACGAGGGGGCGTAATTAAGTTCGCAGAATGGGTAGGTAGGTGATTAGTGGGGGAGTCGCTGAATTAGGTACTAATTGAGCAACTCATTATTAGTATAAATACCGGGTTTTATCGTAATTAGGTTATTGGTCTTTGAGCTATTGTCGACCAAACAAGTCAATCAAGGGGAGAATTGTGAATATGGAGAAAATCGAGTTCCGCTCTGTCATAAAATTCCTTACCAAGCAAGTAAAATCAGTTCAGATCATACTGGAAGAGATGTCATCCGTTTACGGGGACTCTTGTCCAAGTAAAACTATGGTTTACAAGTGGCATATCCTCTTTAAACTAGGCAGGGAGTCGCTTGAAGACGACCCACGGCCAGGAAGGCCTATCGAGGTGACCACTCCGTTAATTATTCAAAAAGTCGAAATATTAATAGAAGATGCCCGACTAAAGAAGAAACAACTCGCAGAAATGGTTGGAGTATCAGATACAACCATTTTCAAAATTCTTCACGACCATCTTGGCATGACTAAAGTCAGCGAAAGATGGGTGCCGAGAATGCTCACGCCTCCTCAAAAACAACAGCGCGTGTTCTCGTGCATTTTTGGACTTCTGTAGGAAATACAAAGATGGAGTGTTGGCACAAATTTTTACTGGTGATGAAACTTGGGTTCATCATTATGAACCTGAGTCTAAACAAGACTATGCAGTGGCATAAGAAAGGCACACCACCACCCAAGAAGTTTAAGGTGTCACAATCGGCTGGGAAAATCATGGCGACAGTCTTTTGGGACTCGGAAGGAATCCTGTTGATAGATTACAAAGATAAAGGTGTTTCCATAACCGGAGTTTACTACGCTTCAATTCTAGAGCAATTAAAGGAAGCCATCGAGGAGAAAAGAAGGGGAAAATTGACCGAAGGTATCTTCCTTCTGCACGACAACGCGCCTGTTCACAACAGCCGTGTTGCGATGTCTGCCCTGCAGAAGATGGGCTTCGAAATTTTGCAACATCCACCCTACAGTCCTGACCTGGCTCCCAGTTATTATTACCTTTTTCCAAACTTCAAAAAAGAACTTTGTGGGAAAAAGTTTTCAAGTAATGAAGAAGTGAAGGATGAAGTTTCGGCGTATTTTTTAGACAAAGACAAATCTTTTTTTTTTGAGGGTATACATAAGTTAATTGAAAGATCCGAAAAATGTATTAGGGTAGCTGGTGAATATATTGAAAACGAAAAATAAATTTGGATTTTTATTTCCACTCCTTACCCCCCATTCCGCGAACTTAAAAACGTTCCCTCGTATACATTGTTTATACAGCCACAGACGGTTGTTTATCTGTTTTACAAACTTGAAAAAATAATAATTTCTAATTGAATTTCGGAATTTTTCCAAGCTATTTTAAATGTTTTGTATATTTATTCATTTTGAAGGTGTCACAAAAACAAATACCATTTTAGAAACTAGATGAAATTACCTTCCAGATTTTGTATTTCAAATTTACTTTAATTTTTAAAAATGGCAATATTTTAATTTCGAGAAAAAGAAAAAATTCTTTAAAAGCTTTAAAAAAAGCTTACCCCATTTTTTTTTTAATTAAAACATTGAAAATTTTAGAATTAGGAATTAAAAAGAGCACAGACCTTTTATTTAAGAAATTTGCAAGAAAACTGTGGCTTCACTTTTTATCTCGTTCATACAATTAAAAATTATAATAATAATTCCCAGAGAATAACCAAAAAAAATCAGACATTTTGGATCCATTTTGGCAAAATATAAATAATTGATTTTTTCATTTGTATTTACCTACATATGCATAAGATATTTATGTTATTAAAAGATATCAATTTTATGGAAGTTTTATTAAATTCACATGGTAAAAGTCAATAAAAAAATAATTTATCTGAAATAACCTAACTCTTCCGGTAAAATATATATTTTTTACAACATGACATTATTAATAGATTAAAACTGACGAAAAATAACACAAATGGTAGTAAATACAAATTTTGAATTATCCTTATACAGGGTGTCCGGGGGTAAAGTGCAGTAACTTCGTGGGGGGATTCTACATGATCGTAGGAGTAAAAAAGATAAATAACTTTTTCCGAAATTCCAATTTTTTCTTTTTCATACAAAAAGAATACCTGCTAAAAAGCCATAGTGTAGGTGCAAACTTACCCGATAAATTCGCAAGTGTGAACGTGGCAACGTTACATATTTGTGAGTGGCGCGTATCCATGGAAACCGCATGTGAATTGTAAACAATAACAACACAGAGTTCGCCGTATGTTTTGATATTTTACCAAATTCAAAAAGAGAACTGCACTAAAATCACGTTACACTTTTTATTATAAAAAATATTAATAACTAATCGAACACTTAGGACGGGTTGTTTCGGAGAATTTGAACAATTCATCAAATTTCAACGTTCATTTTCGGGTTCTGTGAAAGACTTATTCAAGTTCTGTTTTTATATCATTGTAGGCTAGTTGCTTGACAAAACTGAAATAAAAACAGAACTTGAAAAAATCTTTCACAGAACTTGAAAATGAACGTTGAAATTTGATGAATTGTTCAGATTCTCCGAAACAACCCGTCCTTAACTAATTTCATCGCTTTTTACTAATTTAAAATATTTTCAAAATGTCCACCTTCTGCTTGTAGGCAAGTATGTAAACGTACAGTAATATTATTTATAATTCGTACATTGTGGCGTATTTCATCTGCGGCTTCGTGAATACGTAACCGGAGATCTTCGACGTTATTTACTTCTTTGGCGTAAACTTTATCCTTCATCGCACCCCAAAAGAAAAAATCTAATGGTGTCAAGTCTGGAGAACGCGCCGGCCATGGCGAAGTACTCTCTCGTCCAATCCAACGATCTGGGAATTGTTCGTCTAGGTAGCGACGAACGGCAAGTCCGAAATGTGGTGGAGCTCCATCCTGTTGAAACCACATTTCACGACTTCTATTTAAATCAACTTCTTCCAAAAGAACGGGAAGGTCATTCTTCAAGAAATCCAGGTAATTTATTGAATTAAGCCTAGGTGGCAACACATGCGGTCCTATAATTTGATTGTTAATAATTCCAGCCCAAACGTTAACGGAGAATTGAACTTGATGGTGCAACTGCCTTACGCAGCGCGGGTTTTCTTCCGCCCATTCATGCAAGTTATGCAGGTTTATCACACCAGTTCTGTTGAACTGGGCCTCGTCCGTCCAAAGGATGTTCCCAATGAAGTTCGGGTTATTAAGTTGCTTACGAAGTAGCCACTGACAATATGCAATCCTTGATACGGGGTCACGTTCCAGAAGGCCTTGCACGCACTGATAATGGAACGGGTGCATTCCGTACGTCTTGAAGAGATCCCAGATAGAACTCTTAGGGACACCAGTCATTGCGGAAATTCTACGAAGCGACAATGTAGGATCATTTACAATTGTAGCCATGATGAAATCTTCGTCCGCTATTGGTAAATTAATAGCATTGTTGTTTCGGGGTCTTCGGCCAATTCCTTGTTCGCGAATAAGTGCATGCGTTTGAACAAAAACACGAGCGTTGGGCACATTACGATTCGGAAAACGACGTGCATATTCCCGGCGCGCCGCTTCGGAATTTCCACCATGTAGTCCATAAAAATAATGAATATCTGCCCGTTCTTCGTTGGTAAAGCGAGGCATTGTCACAATAATTCAATATTAAAATTACGCACAAAAGAAACACATTTTTAACAGTTAGGTTACTCTTAAACTAAATAAAACTCGATGTTTAAGGAAAACCCGCACCGAATAAAGATGTACTTTTTAGTAAGACTTAAACACTAGATAAAGACACTAAATTAACAAGTTTTTATTTAAATGAGACTTTTAACACTAGATAAATTAAATTTTCAAAGTTGTTTACTCCGCGCGTCAAATTAGGTGACACATTACATTCAAAGCACAGACGTTTGTTTACTGAATTACGATTTACTAATAGCGGGGGGTGCAAGAGGGGGTGCGGGGGACAGTTTACCAGCTGACCGACTGAATTCGGGTGCCGGGGGTAGCGGGTATTAGTTACCGGGGGGGCGCGGGATGTAGATTTGGCAACGACGAAAAAAATAATGCCGTCTACGCACGTCGGAGAAATTTTTCGTTATTAGCTTAAAAGTACACCTAAAAGTTGGAATTTCAGAAAAAGTTATTTATCTTTTTTACTCCTACGATCACGTAGAATCACCTCCCGAAGTTACTGCACTTTACCACCGAACACCCTGTATAATAGTGAATTGGTCATTGGAATATAAATTATGAATATAAACATGATTTGAATCACACATTTTCATTAATTTTGCGGGGAAACTGACGTGCATGGCGCATGTATAAAAGTAGCGCATGCACATAAGCCTGCCAAAATATAATGTTATCAGTTCTTTCCCAGCACAGTTAGAGATATTTTTTATTAGTAATATTTTGAAATAAAAATTGTACAATGTGTAACAGAAACACCGGTTAATGGTTGTGAAGTGATTTTTCATTAGAAAATTTAGGTACACATTGAATAAAGCTCTGTTTTGAATTCTTACTAGTAAAAAATGTCTTATGCTGCGAAAGAGCTGGCATCGTAGCATTTTGGCAGACTGAAGTATGAGATTTGAAAAAGTGAGGTTATTTCTGACTTATTATTTTTTAATTGACTGTTACTGGGATATAAATATTAATGTATATTTCAAATTTAAAAATCTAAAAAGAAATTTTGTCTAGTTTCTAAAATCGTATTTGTTTTTTTACGATACCTTCAAAAAGAAGAAATATATAGGACATTTGAAAGACCTTGGAAAGATACCGAAAATCAATGAGAAATTTAAAGTTTATAGAATAAATAAACTACCTACTTCTGCTGTATAACTTTTTGTGGCTGTTTTAATTTTAGTTTATTGGTAAAGTATTTACATACACGGTTGTTTATCAAATGAATAAAATTTAGGCCATGTATGAAATATGAAATAAGACAATAATTTACCAGTGTGAATCAAAATAGTATCCAGAATACATCTCTCAGGCGTGTAAAGGGTCCAGAGATTAGCGTCAGATGTGATGTTTCCCAGGAGAGAAGAAATGTATTCGCAGAACAAGTCGTTGAGATGTGACCCACAATTAATTGTTGATCTCAATTTCTCCAGAAGGCCTAAAACACATTAAAAAAATGTAACACAGTACAAAATACTGTACCTTTGAATTAATTAAGCACGAATTCTTACCTAAAAGGGTGAATATTTAAATATACTACCCTACCAACAGCCAAAATAGTCTAAATTAATTTTTAGTGTCTAATGGTAACACCACGGCAAATGCGCAGATGGACAGTTCGGTTTACATGTGCTTGATCAATAGGTTGCCTGGTTGGGGTGACAGTTCAGCGTGTTATTCTCGATCCTTTATTTATTTATTAATTAATTAACGGACTTACGTCCAATATATTACAAAGCGACACGAGATTTGGGACAATGTACAATGCAAGAGTAAAGGATGGTATATAAAAGCAGAGACAAACAGGGAAAACACAAGAAAATAGAAATGAAATAGAAGTGTCAAGTCAAGTCAAGACCTTGCTAAAACTAAAGTGATACAAAATATCCTCAATTGCATAGTGAGCGACAAAAAACATTCTGACTTATACCAAAAAAATCAAGGTCTTGACGTGAGTTGACCATTCTACATATTCTGGGCAATGGTGAATTATAAGCATAATTAGTCGAGTGTTGATTGAGGAAGAGCAGTTCTTTATTTCTGAGTCTACAAGAAGGTATATTGAATGAGATGAGTTCTAGTAATGTAGGTGAGTCAATAAAATTGTTGACAATTTTAAAGAAACAAATGAGATCAGATTTTTTCCGACGGTCTTCTAAAGCAGAAAGGTTTAGAATTTGTTCAATTTCATAATACGAGTAATTGCCTCTTTCTTTAATGGAATAAATCGGCTAAAACTTGGTGGGACTAACCCCCAAATCAAGTTAACTCTCCGTATATATTTGCCAATCGATAATATGGTAAATCCATGAGACTGAGTTTGTACCACGCGGTAACAAGTTCCAAGCCTAAATTGGACAGACAGGACTCTTAACATCTACCTTAAATATACGTCTAAATAAGCATTCCTCCTTCTTTATTTCTTCTTTCTTTGTTTATGGCCAGGCCATATTGGAATAATAATCTTTGTTCAATTTTTTTCCATGGAGAGATTCTTAAGATCAGATTCCAAATTGTAAATCAATATGTTATGTATGCTATTATTACCTACATAATATTAAAACTAACTAACAAACCATCACGCTGTTTCCCCACAGGTGTAGGCAGAGAGGACGGACGCCAAACAACTCGGTCTTGGCACACACTTCTTGCCTCATTCATACGTCATCTCATACATACTCTTCTATTATTCTGACTCTTGACATGGCCCGACTCGAGTATAATTACACAGCAGAACTTATTTAAAAAATAAACTGTTTTTATAAACCCAATAACAGTATTATTGAATATATAAAAAATAAAAATGGAGTTCTACAAATTAAACTTAATAACAATAAAAAAAAATCGAGTATCTGATTCACTTGATCGTGCCATGTCTTCATTGTGTTTATATTTGTAGGAGAATGGCCCCTTTCAATCTCCAGACCGTAGTTTCTAATTTCCAAAGTGCTCACACGCTTTAATATATCTATACCAGATCTATTAACGTTCATCCCACAACAGCAAAAGCTATCCGGCGAGGTATGTGTTGGGATGCATAGTATTTCTGAACACGTAGGACGGGTTGTTTCGGAGAATTTGAACAATTCTTCAAATTTCATTGTTAATTTTCAAGTTCTATGAAAGATTTTTTCAAGTTTTCTTTTTATTTCAGTTCTGTCAAGCAACTAGCCTATAATAATACAGGGTTTTCCAATAAGAGGTGTTATTTTGAATAGCCCGCTATTTCGGTAAATGTTACTTTTGAAGCTGTCATTTTTTGACATTTGACAAGTAGAAACTACGCCATTAATAAAAATGGAACGATACACGCTTCAACAAAGCATTGAAATTATTAAAATTCACCTGAGTGAATCAAATGCAAATCATCTTGAGTGATGAGGCCCATTTCCACCTCGGTGGCTTCGTTAACAAGTAAAATTGTCGCATCTGGGGCTCGGAAAACCCAAGAGTTTTTGTTGAAAAGCCTCTCTATCCTCAACGTGTGACTGTTTGGTGCGGTTTATGGTCCGGCGGAGTCATTGGCCCTTACTTTTTCGAAAATGAGGCTGGAGCAACAGTTACGGTGAATGGATTGCGCTATCGAGAGATGATTAATGATTTTTTATAGACAACGTTTACTTTCAACAAGACGGCGCTACGTGCCTCACAAGCAACGAAACCATTGATCTTTTACAGGAAAAGTTTCAAAATAACACCTCTTATTGGAAAACCCTGTATAATAACAGAACTTGAATAGGACTTTCACAGAACCCGAAAATGGACATTGAAATTTGATGAATTGTTAAAATTCTGTCAGACAAACCCATCCTTAATAACCTGCCTTTACTTACTAATAGCTCTTCAGCAGACTGGCGGACCAAGGGTTCTGTGGTCACGTGGCTCAGAACCTTGGAACCTGAACAGGGCCGGCCTTGTGCAGGTGCAATTGGAGAAGTTTGTTCTGGGCCAAGGTGCCGATTACCTAACATCTAATACAGCCCCCTTGAAGTTTTTTTAGCGCCGTTTATTTTACGGCCGGCCCTGCAGACATACATATGATTTTAACAAGAAATTTAATTATAAGGTCGGCGTGTGCGATTTCGACATGTTATACATTATCGTTATTATTTTTAGAAATTAGTCCCTTTGTTTAGTATAAAGAATACGAATTAATAGAAAAATCTTACATAGTGCTTTATGTTCTATTTCTGTTTCAGATGGCATTGAATAAACTGTGAAGATAATGTCAAACAGATCCTGAGCAACTTTACGGCAATCCTCTTTGCAGACATTCAAGATGCTCTCGCAAGTGTTCAGCAAATTTATTTGGTATTTATCCTGCAAATAAAAATATCTTCAATTTTAATAATGATCATTCTAAACTTCTGCGTTAAAAACATCAAATGTAATTAATTTATGTAGAACAGAAATAGCTGTGCCAATTTCACCAGAATGTTGTCATTGTTAGATCTGCCAATTTGCCAGAGCTTACCACTCAGAGTTATGCTGCATATGTAGGCGTATTCGTATGGTAATCCAACAATAATATATGGCACACTACGGAAGTACAAGATCACACGAGTTCGGCGTCCCAAAGGTTAAGGTTAAAGAAAATGAAGATTATATTCACTAGAAACTAATAATACCATACTAAAAAATTACAGAAAGTGAAAAGCTCCGTCCTGACTTACAGGGGCTTGTGATGCATAACCCCGACAAGTGGGAGCAAATATTAAGTAAAAAGCTCCGTCCTGACTTACAGAGGCTTGTGATGCATAACCCAGACAAGTGCAAGCAAATATGTATCAAGCAAAAATAAATTACAGTCACCATTGATTTCATATGCCCTTTTGACTGTTGTAATGTACTGCCTCAAACGCTAGAAGTGTAGTGTGTGGATAGGGAAGATACGGCACGATCAAATGAATCAAATATGTACTTGTGTTGGACCATGTCAAGAATTAGAATAACGGAAGAGAATTTATAAGTGTGAATGAAGAAATGGCGTAATTAATATGTAGTTAGTAAAATAATTAATCAGCATTTTTTACCTTCCGGATCCTACAATGAAGCGGTTTTGAAAGTTTCTTAACTATTTTCTTAAGGTATCCGTCCTTCAGCTGGTCAGGTTTTGAACCTTTGATAATGTTAGCCAAGACCCCCAAGCACGGCCAATTGTCCACTTCTGTCTGTAGCAATTCCCACCAGACTTTGGGCTCAACGAAATAACCAAATAATTCTGAAGCACGGTAAATCTGTAAGAAAATAAAGCAAACAAAAAGATTAATGAGCAATAAAACATATTTAAAAATTTTATATATGTAGAATATGCGACAATAGATATAGGGGCCTTCCAGATTTAATAAGGTTTTTTACCAGGCGTGGCTATTATAAATTTATGGACGCATTTTCATGGGTGGGGAATGCCCGCATAGAAAGATTCGATGAGACTTAAGATATTACCTAATACGTATTGTAAATATGTAAATATTATGTATGTATTTCTTTAAGATGGGAACATCCAAAACAAATGATTAATTGGATATTTTATTTTATTCTATTTCTTCTCTTTGTTATTCATATTCATACAAAATATATTAGTAGGCTTAGGCACCAGTCAAAAGTACATATGTATACCTATTATTTTAATACTATACTTATCAAAATGTTAATACTCGTCCTAATTTGACTTTCCTAAAACGGGAATCCTTCTAGTTGGGCAGTCAAAACATTTCTTAAATAATGTATATAAATGTATAATCTTTTACTAAATAAAAAAAAATAAAAAAAATAGCATTGCGGTGTATTATCATGATACCTAGGTAAGCAAAAAAAAAGTGAATACCTGTGTAATTTATGCATAAATGTAGGCATTGAACTGACAAAGGAAAGATGAAAATAGACCAAATGCAGTAGAAATGAGATCCCGATAAAACCAGGTGATCGAATAACAAATGAGGAGACTCGAAAATAATTCAAGGTTGATGTAAATGTAATGAAGAAGATTGAGAAAGGTACAGTTTGGGGGTTTGGACACGCGTAACGGCAGACCAGAGAAAGGCATTTAGGAGAGAAAGAGAAGTCAATATGCCCGAGAAGACAGGGCATGATTAAGTGAACAAAATACAAAGTCAGAGTTAGGTTATTTCAAAGGTCGTAATAACAGAAAAGCTTGCACAATCACTGATACTGCTAGAGAATAAAAGACTGGCTGTAAAGTGAATGGCAAGAGACATCACCTCCTTGTAGACCTTGCAGTCTTCATCCTTGGCCCCGAGCATGAAGCAGCGAACGGCGGCGGCAGAGTGCTGCAGGATAGCCTGCTCCGAGCACAGCACCAGCCAGCAGAGCAGCTGGGAGGAACGCAGTCGGGCATCACCTTGCCAGCCCTCCAGCTCTGGAACATTTAATAATAATAATACTAAGTATATTTTTTTCTGATGATATCCTCACTGCGATCTCCTGTGCTGAGGATTTCATTAACATATGATGAAAATTTAGTAGTATGGATAATATAAAGTAATTATAAATATATTGAATGGTACTGTACCTACCGCTTGTAAAATCGCACTTGTCATAAATAACTAAAAAAATAACTAGCTCGCTGGATTGTTTTGGTTTTCAGCTGTAAAATTTTACTTGTCACAAACCAGTGATGCACAATCCGCGGACCCATTCTTGCAGCCTGCATGTCAATTTCATACGACCCACAACTAAAAACCCTGGCTGAGAACACTTTTTATCGAGTTTTGGTTAATTTACACTGCATTTCCTAAATGGAATGAAATTTGAAGAACCGGTTTGCATAACACGAAAATCAAAAAAAATCAATAGACACCTTAACTCTTGAATTTCGCTGTCAACCCCCTCCCCCTCAACGAAAACAAAATATCTGTTTGTAGGTCGCGGCTTGTTTGAAAAATAGATAAAACGGCACCTCTGCTGAAAAAGTTGTGCATCACTATCATAAATTTACCCTGTGCAATTAACATTGTGCCCGATGGATAGCGATGGTTCACATAGCCGACAATTTTACATAGGTAGTGCCATAAAAATATGAATTCGTCCCTAACGGGATAGGAAATTCTTGAATAACTATTTTTTCAGACCCAACATCCACATATTCAGAAATTGTGGTGAAAAAATTATTTGCTCGTTATAACAGTTAATCGACCTTGTTATAACAGTCAACAATTATATGAAGATAAGGCTGAACTAAAATATAATTTAAGGGTTAAAATTGTAACAATACAGCAACTAACAAATAAATAGTAAAGTCTCTGATGAAGCACACGGTCCAGTTCACAAAGACTTTTTCTGCGTTAAACAGATTTGATAATTGATGGGAGTTGGTGAAAATCATTAGCCTGAGACAGTCACGCCGCGTCCCCTCTCCGCGAACTTAGTTTGTTCCCCTTTTCCTAATTGGCTGGTCTATCAATTTGAATGTCTATAAAGAACATAAAAAAATAAGTATTATTAAACGAAAGACAATAATACCTTTTGAAATCGCAGGGATAATTTTGCTAACGTTCCTTTCCACCAGAGATCTGCATCCCAAATTAGGACGAGGCACTGCAAAAAAACATACATTTTACATTATAAAATTTAATTTAATGTGCACTCAATGTAATGTCAAAGATCTCAGGACACTAACTAGATATTGATTTGAGTAGGGCATTACATATGTATATTGTTGCAGCAAGGCAGTAAATGCTGTGGTTTTATAACTCGAATTCGAGTAGCTCAAATTTGCTCCGTTGTGTGTGCAAACTCGAATTAGAGTCCTAGGTAAGTACTTTTGGATTTCATTGATTGGTTGGAACAGGAATTTCGCTATAAATTTTGATTGGTTGAGAGATACGGCATGTTAAATGGAGCACTCTTATTGGCCAATGTATTTTAAATTCTTGCCACCTGGATTTTATAAAAAAATATTTATTCCGTGTGGTTATTATATCGTGAGTTCCTGTGTTTACCAAAGTGTCTATGAAAATGCCGAAACAAAAGTACAAAATATTACATTATTTAATATCTATGCAATCCTATGAATCTCCGTTTTCACCTAGTCGTTTCTATACCAAGTTCGGTGATTTTATGCACATAACTTGCGTAGTCAACAAGCTATAATACTTGGCGAAATATCTATTGTATTATTATACACGTTTAGCATAAAAAGTGTATTTATAAATCCTATGCTTATCCAGACTGCGACATTAGTGACAGATAAGGCGATTAGCTTGCACATACAATGGATATTTTTCAGACGGCTGCCAGCGCTAACCTGTATCGCAGATAATTAAAAATTATAACATGCAAGAGTTTCAAGTGGAACCGTGGCATCATCAATTTGGGAAAAGTACGAAATGGAAAATAAAAATGAAGTTAAACCTGAAGGATAGTGTTCTGGAAACTCTCTCATGAAATCTGTCTGTGGCTTCAAATCCTCTTCATTTTCAATCATGTATTGTTTCCCCACGCGGTCCCACAGTTCAGTTGTCTCCTTGCGAATATCCTCGATGACATCACTCAACCTGTTAATTAAATATATCATTACATCAGCATGCACATAATGTACCAAATTTACAGAGAATGAAACTAAACCATCATATCCACAAGCCATTTTATTTTTTTTATTTTATATTATTGAAACAAACAGTACATAATTTACAGAGATGAAACAATATACAGGAATAAGATACTTCATGTTGTGTACCTATGATATGTTTCCTTGTAATGTCTGCTAAGTGGTATGTTTATTCCTTAATTACCAGGTGACTTGTGTAGTTTATAGGTGTGTGTGTGACGTGTGTAATGTGTGTGTGAGTGTTTGTGTATGTGTGTGTCTGTATGTATGCGCATTGAATTCTTTAAATTATTGACATGATGCCACGTTTGAATTTGGGCAGTGAATCCGAAAAAATGTCAATGTTAGAGTTAATACAAATATTATTTAGAGTATGAAGAGCTCGGTTAATTGTCGAATTAGATGCTGCATTTGTTTTATAATTTAGCGTGGGGAATAGCACTGTATGTCGTGTACGTCTCAAAGGTATGTTAAAGTTAATAAGGGACAAAAGTTCAGAACAGTCAATCTCATCCACATACCAGGCATTCCAAGCTAGCAATATTTCAGTGGCCTATCGCAGGCCTTTAGGAGAACAGGTTTTCTCGTTCAGATCATTTAATCGTGAAATAAGACTAGTCCGGGCAGGGCATCGCTGAGGTGCCATATCTGTCAAGCCATCTACCCACTAACTTCAGTGCTCGCCTACCTCAGTGTCCATATTAAAAAGAAATATACAGGGTGCAGCAAAACAGACAGTGCAGTTTTGAAGGACGGTATATCCCGTGTGGTAGAGGTACGAACCATAAAAGGGTCTCATTGAGTTGGGAAGGTCGTGCCGTTTTCAGTAGTTACCATGGTTTGGTTCGGACAACACCAGGGCTTCGCCATCAGCATGTTTCTTAAAAATAGCCGTTCTTTCGTCGCCACCCAGCGGGCCTTGTTGGGTGCGTACATTTGAAGAAACTGGTTCCACACTAAGAACTAGGAGTTTAGGAAGAACCAAAACGGCAAGAACACCCGAAAATTTAATGAGAGTGAGAGAAGCTATCGAATGGTTCTCTAGGCGCTCTCCCCGGAAGCATGCAATTGCATTGGGCATTGCTGACAGCTCACTAAGGAGGATTTTGCATCATGCCTTATCGTGCCACCACATTAAAAAGAGTATTATGGCAACGATATAAACTATTCAATGCGCATATATATGGTTTCACTTTTATATATGTACCACCACTTCTCACACCTACAGACACACTCAAACATACACACTCTTTAGCCTACAGAATACTTGATACAATATGACTCACCCGGTAATTACTCAATGTACCAACCACAAATAAGAAATTGCAAGGAAACATGTTATTACAACTAAATATAAGCAAATGTCTAATTATGAGATTTCATAGAATAAAAAATCCAATAATCTATGATTACTCCATCAATGATGTAGTTCTAACCGCTGTAACCGAGGTGTATGATTTAGGGGTAAACTTTGATCAAAAACTGAATTTTATAAACCATTGTTACGTATATAATCGTAACAAAGTAAGAACTTCTCCTTCCCCACATAAAAGGAACTGTGTGGGATGCGCCTGGCAACACTTTTCTTCAAGGTGGCAAGATTGGAATCGGAAGGAAGGAAGCCGTCATTCTTTATTTTTTGGTTCAACGGCTTGGAGCACCGTGGAATCATAAAAACGACGGATCACAGCCTGATCGCCATTTTCAACTTACAAAAGGCAGATGGATTAAAATGGCAATCTAAATATCCCGGCGAGGATAACTCTAATAAGACCAATGGATTGGCAATACAAAGCCACACTTCAAATCCTCAAGTAAGATGTAAATTTGCCTACCCTCCGCTAATTCTGGAACCTCAGATAATATTCATAATTGTTACCTGCTTACCGATGAAATGGATTCACAAGGAGAATCCATTTGAAGTCATCGCTCGCCCGAGCGGTATAATTATTTTGACAAGATGACATCGTACTTGGAAGGCGCAGTCCGCAATAATTTCAAGACTTGAAATGCCCGAGTAACGTATTAACTTCTTGCCCAAAGCTAGATTAGGATGTATAACACTTCTCTGTACTTTGTGCGACTCATATCTTTAAATTATATCTATCTAATTTACAC
This sequence comes from Hesperophylax magnus, assembly GCA_026573805.1. Classification (NCBI taxonomy): domain Eukaryota; kingdom Metazoa; phylum Arthropoda; class Insecta; order Trichoptera; family Limnephilidae; genus Hesperophylax; species Hesperophylax magnus. The sequence continues at coordinate 24,938,589 of JAIUSX010000046.1, forward strand.
TCATAAATTTATCTTCTTATTACAATAACCTAACCTATGAATGCCAGCACTCGTTGTCCACTTAAACCCTGAAATTCCATCAATGGTTTCCTGTTTCCCTTACTCAAACAAAAAAACAGGTGGCGCTCAAGAAATTCACGCCAAATGTTAACTTCGGCGTTAACAATGGCGACCAACGTGTTCTGGTTCGGATTGGCATTCATGGATTGGGTTTATTTTGTCTTGTTGTGTTTGGCGATCTGCGATCTGTAGCAATCCATCGATCCATCAAATATTTATTAACATGTAATTTTGTTTGCGATAATTGCGGTAATTCTAAAATGTGCGAATAACATTCCTCATATGCTAAGTGTTAATTTTGCGATTATTGTGACATTCGTATTCGAAGGTAGAAGTTTGCTTTTATGTTGGTAACAATGTGATATGAAATCTTGAATCATACTGGTCTGTTGAAACGGATTATTAAGTTGACACTTTGGAACTTGCGAATAATATTTTGCAGTTTCTGTTCGATAGAGTGGCAACATTAGGAAGTGAAAGTGCAGTTTTCTATGGTGATTTAGTTTGACAGATGTAAAAGAACTAGTTTTGCTTGCGTAATTTGTTAAAGTAGAAAAAAAATGGAGTTTAAAACGATTAAAAAGATTAATACGCATACGAAAGTGCAATTAGCTGGAAAATTAACGGACCGAAACATTGTGCCTTTACTGACTTTATCTGGAATGCGTGAACAGGCAATAATGTTCAATAAATCGGTGAGGGAAAAACGTGATGCTAAAAAATGTTACGATCAATCTTCAGAAGACCCTGCGTTGTCTGATAAATGTAGTGATCCAGGTACTTCTGCGACTAAAGTATTTCGTGTAAATTGTAACGCTTCACGTGAATTCTCAAAATGTAAAGGCCTGATTAATTGGGATCTAAAATTTGACGGGAAAACTGATGTGAAAGTGTTTATTGACAGAGTCGAAGAACTTAGTAGAATACGTTTAATATCTAATGAGGATCTGATACGATGTTTTCCGGATATTCTAGACGGAACAGCTTTGTTATGGTTTCGTACAATTTACACGGAAACTCTTTCGTGGCCAAAATTGAAGTGTGCATTAATTAGTAGATATCAACCTCGCGATGCACAGTTACAAACGCGTAAATTTATTTACTCCGTGAAGCAAAAAAATAATCAATTGGTCTCCGACTTCTTTTTAGATCTCAAAATAGCAAATTTGAAGTTATATAATCCTATACCGCAGGATGAATTGTTAGAGATTGCAAAGGAAGCTATTTTAACGGAATATGCTAAACTTTTAGTGACAGTTCATGTGGGTGATATTGATGAACTGGAACGTTTTTGTACTGACTTTGAGAGACTGTCAGTCAAGGATGAAAGTAACATACATAAATCGACCAAATCACGGGATATCAATGATTCAAGTTCAATATGTAAATCGACATTTGTACCGAAATGTAATAATTGTAACAAACCTGGTCATTATTATAAATTTTGTCCGGAAAGAGTTGTGCGTAGTAATGAGAAAAACTTATGTAACAAGAATTTTAATTCAAATAATAATAATAATCAAAACACCACAACCACAGTATCTTGTTCTGTTTGTAACAAACCAGGGCACAGTTCTGAGAGATGCTGGAAACGTAAATTTAATGAAAGAAATTCTTCTGCTTCATCGAATGAAGGTAATAAAAATAATTCCAATAATAAAAATAAAATTTTTATAAACTCAAACAAGTCAAAAAACTAAGAAGCAGTCGAGCTGCGCAGCGTCTTCCGTCTGATCAGCGGAATGATGTCTGTTCTGGTTGGCTGCCCTTGGTGAATTCTCCTGAAGTTGTTCCTGACTTCGAAGGTAATGGCCTGCCTCGAAAGTTGGAACAACCAAAGGATAATCGTCCTTATGCCAGTTTTACTGTATTAAATAAGGAGTTTTGCGGTTTGTTAGACTCGGGTGCTTCCTTAAGTTGTATAGGTGATACTATGTATAAAAACTTTGTTAAGTTAGGTATTAAATTTAAAGAATCCAAAACATTCGTTACGACGGCTGACGGTAAGCGTCAGACGGTCCTGGGTACCATGTTGCTTCCCGTTGTGTATCAGGGAACATCAAAATTAGTTTTATTTTATATAATTCCAGCGTTTACGCAAAAGTTTATACTGGGAATTAATTTCTGGAAACAATTCAAAATTGCTCCAGAATTGTTTACATCAATTAATTCCGATACTTTGTCTAATACAGTAGTTTATAGTGAAATAGATGATGTACGTTCTATAACGCCTGCTTCTAAGTTATCGTCAAAAGAAAATTCTAGATTAATTCATATTATTGATAAATTTCGTAGTATTTCGTTTGAAGAAAAAGGTTTAGGCCTAACGCACCTGGTCCAACATAAGATTGAGACCAATTGTAATCCAATTAAACAAAGATATTATCCTCTTTCACCGGCACGGCAAAGACAGCTTGAAGCTGAGTTGGATGAAATGTTAAAATTAGGAGTTGTCAGACCGTCCCGGTCGCCGTGGTCAAACCCTGTTGTAATTGTTACTAAAAAGGATGGTTCGGGGAGATTATGTTTAGACAGTCGCGCTTTAAATAAGAATACATTACCTTTCGCTTATCCCTTACCTTATATATCACGCATTCTGGATAAATTAAGGGGAGCAAGGTTCATCTCTTCAATTGACCTCTCACGCGCGTTTTGGCAGATACCTTTAGATAAGGATTCTTGTGAAAAGACGGCTTTCGTAGTCCCGGGTCGTGGTCTATTTGAGTTTGTACGTATGCCTTTTGGTATAAAAAACGCAGCTAGTGAAATGCAGCGCCTGGCAGATATTTTATTCGGTCCGGAATTTGACGAGAATGTGTTCTGTTACCTAGACGATCTAATCTTAATTTCTGAAGATTTAAACTCTCACTTTAACTTGTTAGAAAAGGTATTTCTTAGATTAAAAGAAGCTGGTTTAACAGTAAATCTAAAGAAATGCGAGTTTTGTAAGCATGAACTTAAGTACTTAGGTTATATTGTGGACTCGAAAGGCTTGAGAACTGATCCTTCAAAAATCGAGTGTATTAAGAATTATCCGGTGCCAAAAAATTCTAAACAACTCAAATCTTTTCTGGGTCTGAGTGGATACTACAGAAGATTTATAAAAGATTTTTCTACTATAGCAGCTCCGCTTACAAAACTTTCTGGATCAAAGAACGGTATAAGTAAATTTATTTGGTCGCCGGAAGCAGAGAATGCGTTTAACTTGCTAAAAAATGCGTTGATATCTGCTCCTGTTTTATCTTGTCCAGATTTTAAATTGCCATTTGCAATACATTGTGATGCCTCTGGGGTGGCAATTGGAAGTGTTTTAACGCAGGTGTTCGGCGAAGAGGAACATCCTATAGCATATTTTTCACGTAGTCTTAATGTACATGAACGTAATTATGGAATCACAGAAAGAGAACTGTTAGCGGTTTTAGATTCAGTTACGCATTTTCGTTCATATATTGAAGGTTCACATTTTAAAATAGTCACAGATCATTCAAGTCTACAATGGTTAACTACTCTGAGTAATCCGAGTGGGAGACTTGCGAGATGGTCGACACGGTTATCCCAATATTCATTTGACGTTGTCCATAAGAAGGGATCTTTAAATACGGTTCCCGATGTTCTATCACGTGTAGAGGTGGCTTTAGTTAATGATACGTTAGTACCCATTAGTAAAGATAAATGGTACATAGACTTATGGTCCGGTTGTAAAAAATTCCCTCAGCGCTATTTAAATTTTCAAATACGTGACAATGAGTTGTACAGACATAGTAAAACACGCTATAGCTTATGTGAGGACACGGCGTGGAAACTTGTTGTTCCAGAGGAGAAACGTAAGGAAATTTTAGTAAATCAACATGAATCTGATTTAGCCTGTCATCCTGGTGTATTTAGAACGTACAAAAAAGTACAACTGCGTTATTATTGGCCAAATTTATATCAAAACGTTAAGTCCTTCGTAAATAACTGCTCCGTTTGCAAGGCACATAAAATTAGTACGTCTCCCCCGTTAGGTTTATCAACTAATCATAAAGTGGTTACAAAACCAATGCAGATGCTATCGGTTGACTTGGTAGGTCCGTTACCTCGTTCATATTCTGGTCATAATTATATTTTGAGTTGCGTTGATGTGTTTTCTAAATACTGTTGGCTGTTTCCACTGAGGAACGGTACCGCTCCTAGTATTGTTAAAAATATTGAAGAAAACATTTTCTTGGTGCACGGAGTTCCGCATTCTTTAGTGTGCGATAACGGAAAAGTATTTGTTAGCAAAAACTTTAAAAACTTACTTGCTGAATACAATGTACCAGCTCCTTTTTATAACACTTTGTATACGCCACAAAATAATGTCGTGGAGCGTTACAACCAGACAATAGGTACCGCTCTCTCAATTCTGGTAGAAGATGATCATCGTAAATGGGCGAAAGTTTTACCACGGGTACAAACAGCTTTAAATAATTGCGTAAATTTTTCTACAAACTTTACGCCATATTTTCTCATGCATGGTAGAGAACAAATCATAGATGGTAACTTACACAAACTTATAGAGTCTTCTAATACTGCGGCGCAGGATACAAGACAAACGTATGGGAAAAAATTAGAAGAACTAATCCCAATATATGAACAAGTTACTGATTCTCTATTTAAAGCATATAAAAAAGGTGCCAATCACTACAATCTGCGTAGGAAGTCTGTAGTTTATGCAGAGGGCGATATAGTTTGGAGACGAAATTTCGTACAGTCTAGCGCGATTAATTATTTTGCGCAGAAGCTCGCGCCTCGATTCGTATGTAACGTTGTTGTAAAGAAAATTTCTGATTTAGTATATAAACTAGCAGATTTGAACGGGAAAATCGTTGGTGATTTCCATGTAAAAGACATAGTTAAGTCAAATTAAATGGAAGACATCTAACCTAGCACGTAGAGAAGTAGCTATCCTCTATATGTGGGGTATAGATGACTCTCGGTTTATTTATTGTTTTGGTCGTGGGTTCTTTTATATCAATAAATAAAACATGGATGATTAGATTGATGGATTGCTAAAACTAATAAATTTTAGGATATTTCTATGTGTTAGGTTAACAAAGACATTTGCTTCAGTGCATCGCAAAATTGATGTAAAGAGAATTGTCTTTTCTTTAATTTTATGTAAAAAGTAAATTCCTGCCTCTATGTATTTATCGAGACAAGTTACAAATTAGTATAAGAAGTAATATAAAGTAAACTTAAATATAAGGTAAATATATAATAAAATAAAAAATTAAAATAAACAATTCTCCGTGATTGCATCGAGAAAAAGTGTCTTTAAAAAAAAAAAAAAAAAAAATACATAAATAAATTGTGTCTACGCGATTGTTTTTCTTATGTTTATATAGCGTATTCACATGTGTAGCATAATTTTATATGATAATTTTTCTAAATTAAAATAGAGTTGTATAATTTTAATGATAATTGCTTAGCTTTAGTGCTATATTGATTCAACACTCTGATTTCCGAGTGATGGGCAGATTACTGCTTAAATAAATATAGGTTAATTTATATCATTATCGTTTACTATTAAACTCCTAAACGAGTTTTCTGTTCCTTATAGTTGTTAAATATCACGAAGTATTATTGAATTAAGACTGTATAATATTAAACTCATTATTACTTTAACATAAGAAGCATTAATGTATAACATTTCTAGCTGCAGCATTAGATTTACTTCAATGGGCATTAGGGAGGAATTCTTTATGTGGGCAATATTCTCCGAACATTTACAATTTGAGTATAAGTGAAGTGACTGGTGCAGTGATTTATATCATGAACTGATTAGGTCTTAAAGTGTACCTATGTCCACGAAAAATGTTGAACTTTTCTATTTCCATTAAAAAAGGAAACAATTTTTGTAAACTATTAAAGCCATGATATATATGTTGTGTACTTGGTAATTCTGATGTAATATAAGTATGTTAATTTGTTTATAACAAAAAAAAAAAAAAAAAATTTTTTTCAAGGTGGTTTGCTGCAATACCATTTCGGGTATGTTTTGGGACTTCCGGAATCCTAGAGGATATCGAGATGGTGTTGGACAAATCTATCTTTCGCTGTGCGAGAAAATTTGTAAATATTACGGTTTGTTATATAAATTCTTTTCTAAATTTTCCTTAATCAAATAATTGCATGAATATTTTTTTTTGTCAATTAAGATGCAATACCAATTGTTAACATAGTAATTATGATGTAAAAAAAAAAAAAATAAATAAAAATAAAAAACAGAGTTTTGGTTAAAAATTTGGTTTGAGTCTTGGCTAATTTTGAGTAAATATTAGCATAAGTAGTTGCCTTTGAGACTATAAAAAGTTAATTAACAGTAGGATTTGTATGGTTAATAAAAATAAAATAAAATGGTAATAATTTATACTGTTACTACAAGATTTATTGATATTTAAGAAATATTTGTTAGAAATAAAACAAGAAAATACATTATAATAATTTATGTTTCTATATCAGTTTAGATTAGTTTTTTTCTCTGGGCAGAGTTTCCAAGTTGTCAAGAAAATTTGTGGGCAAATTTTCTTCAGCGGCGAGCGGGGAAATGTTACGTATATAATCGTAACAAAGTAAGAACTTCTCCTTCCCCACATAAAAGGAACTGTGTGGGATGCGCCTGGCAACACTTTTCTTCAAGGTGGCAAGATTGGAATCGGAAGGAAGGAAGCCGTCATTCTTTATTTTTTGGTTCAACGGCTTGGAGCACCGTGGAATCATAAAAACGACGGATCACAGCCTGATCGCCATTTTCAACTTACAAAAGGCAGATGGATTAAAATGGCAATCTAAATATCCCGGCGAGGATAACTCTAATAAGACCAATGGATTGGCAATACAAAGCCACACTTCAAATCCTCAAGTAAGATGTAAATTTGCCTACCCTCCGCTAATTCTGGAACCTCAGATAATATTCATAATTGTTACCTGCTTACCGATGAAATGGATTCACAAGGAGAATCCATTTGAAGTCATCGCTCGCCCGAGCGGTATAATTATTTTGACAAGATGACATCGTACTTGGAAGGCGCAGTCCGCAATAATTTCAAGACTTGAAATGCCCGAGTAACGTATTAACTTCTTGCCCAAAGCTAGATTAGGATGTATAACACTTCTCTGTACTTTGTGTGACTCATATCTTTAAATTATATCTATCTAATTTACACTCATAAATTTATCTTCTTATTACAATAACCTAACCTATGAATGCCAGCACTCGTTGTCCACTTAAACCCTGAAATTCCATCAATGGTTTCCTGTTTCCCTTACTCAAACAAAAAAACAGGTGGCGCTCAAGAAATTCACGCCAAATGTTAACCTCGGCGTTAACACCATATTGAAATTACATCAAATAAATCTTTGAAAAATAAATGTTGGGTTTTGTAAAAAGAATTTGCAGCCAATTTAAAAATATTCAAACCTATAAAAAATTGTATATGTCATTGGTTAGGAGTCAAATTGAGTACAACTCGACAGTGTGGGCACCTAGTTACATTAGTCATTCACTCTCGATAGAAAGAATTCAAAATAAATTCTTAAGATTTATTAATTTCAGAATGGGTATTACAAGGGAATGTGTCAACTATCATTATCTACTATGTCAACCCAATTTATTAAAATTACAATGACCTAACATGTTTATATAAAATCATAAATTCAATAATTGACAGACCTGAACTATTATACTTGATTTCTTTACATATACCTGGCAAACCAAGATCAAGGCATTATCTATCGTTCTATTGTGTTAACTACAACACAGAATCACAATTCTATACCCCCGTTCGCCGTATACAAAATTCGGGTAGTGACTATAAAGATGTTGTTGATATATTCAACACCACACATATAACTATGCAAATTACGTAGCTCTGTTTATCTTACTAACTTATCTTACTAATTTATTGTAATTTTACTAGTGTTATATTTTTCCAACTTGAATGGTGGAGTATTTAGTTTCGATTATAGTTCATTTTTGACTTTGTCTTTGTTTTCGAGGTTGTTTTTTATTTTGTCTTCTATTTTCTTTTTGATTTTATTTTTTGATTTTGCTTTGATTTTTTTATTTTGATTTTGCTTTGATTTTGTTGCGCTTATTTAGATGTTCTTTGTAATAAAAAAAAAAATAACAAGTTAAAGCCCAGCCAGCCGTGAAATTTGAAATAAATAAATTAGTAATAATAATAATATTTGGCTAATTTATATAGCGCCGTTTTCGTGAGAAATCACCTCAAGGGCGCTGTACAAATATATTTCTTAAATAGTTAATACTAGAACTACTGACTTAACTCTAAGACTTATGACTAAGGCCTATAACTACTATCTTAACGTCATATATACGAGTATTTACATATTTAGCAACTTACAACTAAAATTAATATTAAAAATCTAATCTTACTAACGCCAGAAGAAGAAGGAAGTTCTATTAAATTAGGGTGTTTTTATTGTTAGCTGGATATATATGTTAAATGAATGAAATTATTGAATAAAATCAATCGTCAATCTTAAACGCCTTTAGATGATTCATCTGCCAACAATTAAACCAATTGACTTGTTATGTTCCCGCTGATATTGTCCATTGTCCATTGGTAGGCAAGTCAATAGCAAAATTGAATGAACGGAATCGCTAGATAATGTAACAATTACGGTATAAAAAAAAGAAAAAAATATATATATATATTTGGATAGAATGACGGATTTATGGAAATGGGTGTCTGAAAAAGTGAGTTTTTAGTTTGGATCTAAATTCTGTTGGGCTGGTTATACATCTCAATTTCATAGGAAGTTTATTCCAAGCCTTAGGGCCGGATACTCCAAATGCACGATCACCAAACTTAGTGTTCGGATTTCGCTCAGGCTCTTTCAACCTTCCAATTGCAGATGATGTCGCTGATCTAAGGGTTGACTGCCTTAGACCCACTATAAAATATTTAATATGTGTAATATTGTATCACTTTCATTGTAACCCATGTACTGTTTTATTTCTATAATAAATAGAGTTAAAAAATGAAAGGCGCTAATATAGGGTTGGGGCTGCCCCAAAAACAGAAGCATTACTACAGCATCTTATGAAGATTGTCAAAAGAAACTAAATATTTTCCAACATGATTCCAAGCGCCGGTATTTCAGTTGTTTTTTAAATCGGCTTGAGAGATATTAAATAGAGGTAATCCAATTCCAGTTTCCTTTTATTTATGAAAAAACACACAAAATGTTATTTTTTTTAATTAATCAAATATTTGGTATCATTAATTAATTATGGAAAATGATGTCAAGCAAATGGTCACCTATAGACCTTCTGCAGCAGTTGTTTCATTTGAGATAATTTTCAATTACTGTTTTCGTTTCGGGCATTATCTCAGTTATAACTTGGTGGATGTTAGTTTTTAGGTGCTCTAACGTTTACAGGTTTATTGGCATAAAAGCGACTCTTAACAAAAAAATCCGATGGCATTAAATCACATGATCTGGGCCCATTGTTCAATTGTTCACTCAGTAGCAGTGGCGGTTTTCTCTAAAGTGCGTTTGTGCGGCGAACCCCCATTAAAAAGATGAGAAAATAAAACAAACTTGTTTTATAATAATATAAGCACATTATAGATAGCACGCTATTAAAATTTCGCCTTCAAAACCCGCGCCACCGAAAAATACAATACCTATTTCAAGTTTGTGCGAGTTGAAATCCGCGCCAAACTCTTCATACAAAAGAATCTTAGCCGGTACAGACCCTATGACGGTGACATATACAAAATTTGGTCTTTCTTTGCAAAATTAAGACAAAGTGTTTGCGTCGAACACGCGTTATGATATCACGTGACCTCCGAACATTGACGAATGTAACCGAAGAAACCCGAGAACTTCGCGGACTGACCGGTCGACGTTTGACCTTTGAACCATAGGGATGCAAGTTAAGTGTTATTTTTTATCTTATATTATGGTATTTAACTTTGTAGTCATTTTTGTACATATTTTTGCTTTCTTGTTTCTGCATTTCTCCAACCATTTGCTTTTATTTCAAGGGTTACAGAAGCGATCAATAGACCCTGTCAAAATATTGCACGGGATTATTCATTTCGAAAAAGCCATCGGGAAGATTCGAGACGATATTCCACCAACTTCTCCGCAGAAAAAACGCCGACCCAATGATGTTAAATATTCCATCATGCGAAAGGAAATTTGTGATGTTCTTTTAATCCAATCGAAAGACAGATTTCAGTTTATTGACCACCTCGTAGCCTCCAATTTATTTAACCCAGAAAAATTTTCCGACTACAATAAAAAATTTCCTGAATCAGATTTTACGCAGACAGTGAAAACCTACAATTTCCTCGAAAATGTCAAATTGAAAAACGAACTGATTGTTTTATATAGTCGCGAAGAACTGTACAGTGCCGATGGAGCCCTCTCAATACTGCAATATCTTGTAGAATGCTCTTTACAGTCCATTTTCAGTGAAACTCTTACATTACTCAAAATCATTTGCACGATACCAATGACATCGGTTGGAAGTGAGCGCTGCTTTTCCACACTCAGCAAAGTAAAGACATTTTCTAGAAATACAATGACCCAAGACCGTTTAAATGCCCTGTGTATGATTAGTATAGAGAAGGAACTGATAACCTCTATACCTGATTTTAATACCCGCGTAATTGAAGTGTTTTCAAATGCAAAAAGTCGGCGCATGGATTTTTTGTATAAGTGAAAAAAAAACTAAATTTATTTCGTGCCACCTTTATTTGTTTTTTTTATGTTTTAAAATATCTATTATATATTCTACGAAATTATTCTTCTCGAAAAAACAATAATAATTAGCGACATACATTGAGTGTTATAAAAACATTAAACAATTTAATTCCTATAAAACTTTTCTCATTATCTAATAATTGTGTCTAGTGTAAAGTGATAAACAATAATATGTAGGTACCTCTCCCACTAACTTTATTTAAGTTGTGTGACTGCTGCCGTATTCGACTATTTGACGAAGGACAACAGTAAGTAAATTTTAATTAGATATGTTTATCTTCTCTTGAATTTATGAACCCCCTGTTAAAAAGACCACGAACCGCCACTGCTCAGTAGGATGATTAAATTGACAATAATCTTCCCGTAAATGTCGATACACGGTTTGTACAGAATCGTTATTGCTGTAGAATAATTGAACAATTTTAACGCATTGAGCGGTGGTAAAATGATTCATTTATTAAATGTGTCGTATCAAACTAACATTTGACGTGTTAAACACGCACCATTAATGACATTTGTCTAATTTGCAGTGTTGCCAATATAGGAAATTCGAATTTGATCACATTTTTTATTAATAGATATTACTGTGGAAACCCTGACCAGCTTAAGCTAGAAAACTAGTTTTAAAAGTAACGGAAATACCAAACCTAAATGATGGTAAGTAATTTGAGTGTAAGGTACATATATGGATAACATACCCTGTGAGTAGAAGCGGTATCATTTTGTACCAGTAGGAATAACGGTCCTTGTGGTAGAGCATCCACTGGGCGACTTCTTTTATTACTTGGAGTCTTACGGGAGGCAGTTCATCAAACAGCTTCTCAGCCATCGGTGTGATGGAGTTCTCAAAGCATTTGGCATTTCCGTTTAACACCACCGCACCTTTAAAATATTAACCACAGTAACAATTTTTTAAAAATGTTAGTTATTTTGTAAAATACACTTTGTGTGATCAAATTAACGAAAACCAATTTAAAGAATAATAACATACAAGAAATTGATTTTTATTTTTCCTTGCATCCTAAATCACAAAATAACATGTGTTTGTGGACAGGACCGACCCTGAACCAAATGCCACCTGGCGCTAGCAAGAACCTCAAGGGCGCGGTGTTAGGTATTATCAGCGCCTTTGCTCCTAGAGTCCTTGGCGCCTTGGCAAGTCGGTTCCCAGAGCAGACTGCTCCAATTGTGCCTGCACAGGGCCAGCCCTGTGTGCAGATTCATAAAGACTTTAATAGTGGGTACACACAATCAAGTTTACCGTCTTATTTGAGACATGATCAAGTAATCTTGACTAGTGTGTGATCAATCTTCAAGTGTCGTGCATACTTAAATGTGTGTGTGCGCATTTGTCAGTTCAGTCAAACTAACTGCGTCTACCACAAAGTACCATGACCTCTCAAACCTCTGAACTCACATGACCTGAAGTCATTTCAACGAACTGTAATTTGGATCAAGCCTCAAGTCTCGGACGGTAATTTTTTTTTGTGTGTGCCACCATAAGAATAACTGCTACCAATATTACAAAAATTATTGAAAAGTTGTTTTTTTTTACAGAATGATTAATTAATACAGGGCAGGATGTTTTTTTATAAGTAAACACATCAATTTATTCATTTCCCCTGTACCATAATATGGAATGTGTAGGACTGCACTAACCCCTCTACATTCATTGAGGTATATAGATAGAGCTAACATTGGCATTCGAAGTCTGGGCCACAAACATCAGTTGATTATCTGCTGTGAGATACCAAGCTTCAAAATACCAACATGCACGCTAAGATATTGTACAAGTCGTACTGAAATATATAGGGAAAGCAATGGTATAACCTTTCATCGGTAGATAAGCTTTTACCATAATCAGTAGTTGTGTAAATTGGCTTTTTAATGTTCACAGGTAACACAAATGCTCGGGGTGGTAACATGGCGGCGCACGGCCGCCGGTCACCAGTGACTTCGTTCGTTGAGTTCAGTCGCGGTTGGAAGGATTTGGGCGACACTGACAGCAGCCAAAACTCCCTTTTTGTGCGTTCCCGCACGGGAACAATGTTTTACACTGATTTTGCAAGGAATGTAGACTATATATATATATAAAACTCAATGTCTTCGTCCCATAATAAATAGTAATAACCATCTTCATTAACCCTCATCAGTGGTACTGGGTTGGTAGACGTGGAGCAAAGACATACCACTGATAACCTTTTGTAAAGTCTACCCCTAATAAACGATGGATGTAAAAGGGAGAGGTTACAACAGAGCTCTCAGCAGGACCATACCACAAAATAAATAGATTTCATTTAAGATATTTTAAACTGGATTTACATCACATTGTAGTATGCAATATTAATAAAAAGTTTAAATAGTAAATTAAAAATACTACCTATACAGCGTACTGCTACAACTCGCACCCGGAAATGCTGATGAGAGAAGTTACTAATGACTGGCTTAACAAAACTCTCCGACTGCATATGGAAGTCTGCCTTAATTGCATAAGAAAGCAATATGATAGTCTCGCACGTTTCCAATTTTACTTTAGCGTAGGGATCTGTAGAAGTTTTCACTAAAATATTTGTCAAGTCATTAAAGAATCGAGAGAGATACCCCGTGTCCTTATATCGCACCACAATATTCCGCACTAAGATCACCAGTTTTAAACGCAATTCTTCTGATTCTTCGATGGTTTCTATCATGCCAATCCTCTTAGCAACCACAGGGATAATGTAAGTCAAGTAAAAATCATTCAAAGGCAGATTTTCAATGAACAATGTAATAATATCTATTGCCAGATCCTTGCAAGCTTCAGCTTTATCGGAAAAGCATCTCAATATATTCGCATGAATCGAGGGAAATATATTTACTAAATCCGACGAATTTTTTTCGTTGGTTTCACGTAATTCTTTCAGTATTTTCTCGAGAACCCTCTTCCTGTCGGTTTTCAGATCACTCTGTAAATCTTCAACACATTGTGTCATATTGATCTTTTGGTTGAAATTAGAGGTTGCATCCATTTGGGTATCCATCTTCGTAGATATTTCAGTCGACATCGAAAAATAGGCAGTGTTTGCAAACCAAAATTATACGGCAATATGAATACACGCCCGATAAGCCATAGACGCCATTTGTAAATAAACAAACGTCATTTTTCAGTTGTCATGGAATTTTATTGCTTTAATAATATTTTTAGTTGTTGAGTGTTGAGTATTGTTGGTACCTAACTAGCGGTAGTGTTTTTACTCGTGTTGCTTGTTCTACTAAAACTGGTTTTAAACTGATAAATAATATTACTCTGTAATAACGTAAAAGAAACTATTGTATTAGCTGGAATGCTTGACTGTTTACCCTATTCATTTTACTGTTGAAAGAATCAAAGGATATTGGAAGGAGAATGAATGGATTTTTTACATTGTAGTAGAGGTTTTTTTTTTTTTTTATACTAACTCCACACAGGAGGCCCTGAAGAAAATAATTACCCTCAGGGCGTATGTCATCTTTAGGGATGCTGTGTGGAGGGTCTTTTTGTGGAGAGGAAGGAGTGAACATGGGTCTTGAAGAGTCCCATGTTGTAGGAGGGAGGAAACACAGAGGCCGGCAGCTCGTTCCACAGCCGAGCTGAGGTTGGGGCGGTTGGGGGGGTCAATGGTTAGGAGTTGAGTTGCACGTAAATTTAGATATATTTATAAATGCCAAATCGCCGGTGTAGATATTATGAATATTTATAAAAATTTAATGTACATAGTTTTTTTAGTTAAAATTTAACATTGTGTTAGTCAAAAAATATCAATAGAAATGTAAATGTTCGTTTGTTCAAAATTTTAAATCTCCTAATGTTTTTTTTTGTTATTTGTTGTTGGGGTGTTATGCCGTGTTGCGTAAAAAAAAACATTGGCTAAAATAACACACCAAAAACAAATAACAAAAATACTTTTGGCCGTGAAAATCTTAAATCATCTCCGAATGTTCTTCACCGATTGCTTTGAAATTTCGACACAATGTGTTGCATTCGAATATGCATGTGTTTTTATATAGGTACCTATATTATATAGATGTCACCTGTGACACTGTTTTTCAAAAAGAGAGCCATCTGTTGGACGTAAAAGGAACTCGCGCTATTGTTCCAGCCACAGCTAGTAAAATAATGAGGGCTCGATCTATCGTAAATTTACCCATACCAGAATTTATAATACCCCCTCAAATTGATTTCATTATGTATTGAAGGCTCCCACTGTGTTGCAGGAACCGTATTGAAGGGTCAGATAGCTGCCTTCACCAGTTCATCTCTTCATGAATTATCAGAGATAAAATATGGCCTAAGGTAAACAGTTGATTATGAATACGTAGAGCGTGTAGAGCAAGGCAGAGAAAAGGTATCCTTGTACAGAAAAATAACATCACTAAGCATCCTTACCCTGTAACTGTGTAGAGTTAGAGCTAGTCCCTGTATTACTGATTATTTAGCGAATGCACCTCATAACCACATTAACTCACATAACGCGCATGACTAACACCTCGGGCCCAAAATACAGTTGTCCCGAAAATATTCTTTTCCACTCTTTCTCTCCGCTCCATTTTCGAGAAACGAATGATATAAAATATTAGGAATTGGAAAAGAGTCCACTTGGCAACCAACTTTACTGTTGGAGAGGATGGTACTCATCACAGACCAAAGAAAATATGGACCCAGGGCCGGCCCTACGCTGCCGCAATTGGAGCAGTCCGCTCCATTAATAAGGCCCCAAGGCGCTGGTAATACCTAACAATCCTAACACATCTCCCTTGAGATATTTTTCACAAAACGACACTATAAAAATATACAAATCTGCTGTTAAAATGGTTGGTACACATTGAGGACACAGGACTCGGAAAATAATATATCAAATTGTCCGTAGAGCCCTAACGTCGGAGAGGGTCCAAACTAGGTTCCAAAATGATACACATTAAGGACACAGATCTTGGAAAATATTCACATTATGTGTAAGTGGAAAATGTTGCTTGTGATGGAGGATATGTAGCGACGCCTGGGTGCGAATTCAATGCATTTGTCCCCTCGGCTACTAGCCGGTTAAGCTGATGTGTTTCGAAGGTTCCGTTTTTATCAATGCTAAAATATTTCTGTTTAAGAGAATACTAAAGAATTTTCATCTAAATATTGTTGTTATTAAATATTATTACTGACTCCACGAATAATAAAAATCGAAAGCACTTTTTGGCCTGCGCTAGGACCTACACAAATTTTCGTATGCGGCGCTTTTCCGTGCCTCTATAAATGTTATAATTCGTATTCCACTCCCTTTACTGTAATGTTCTTGCTGTTTTAATAAAAAAGGTTCTATTATACGAAGTATTGTTTATTGTTAACTCAGTTGTTAAAAAGTACAATCCACTCCAGCTGCATGGAAGGAATCGAATAGAATGCCCCCGCCGTCCGTCCCACTGCCCGCGTTCCCCGAGCAGAGTCGGAAGCGTTCGTCAAACCTCGGCTGTCTCCGGCCGTGCACGATCGCCTATACGATACACTACGTTTACCCACACCACATACCTACCACTATTGGGAATACCATAGAAAAAATTTCGCCTGCAGTGCTTTTTCCGTGTGTGTATGTACATATATTTATTCATATTCCATCAACTTACTTACCTGCCATGGGGATACGGTGGAAAAAAATTCTCCTGAAACCTGAAGTTGTTACAAGGCAGATGTGCAAACTCATTATAATAAATATAATATACAATGCATTGAGCACCAATATAAAATCAACTAATAAGATATCCCTTTTTACTATAGGTGTTCAACGCTGGATATTTGAAAGGGGGCGAGAATTCTTTAAAGTATTTCTAAAGACTTCCTAGAACTATTTCTAAAAATTAATCTTCACCTTTATATTATTTTAACACTTTTTATTATTTTTTTTTTTCACTTTGTATAATTTGTATGACTACCATAACACGGGCATTAGCCTAGTATGGTAGTTGAAAATTGTAATGTTTAAAAATTTATAAAATAGAAAATGAATCTATCTAAGGGGTCATGTCATCTCACAAATGCAGAAAACTGTTTGACAGCCTCCGTGGTCGAAGGGTAAGGCAATTTTAAGGTAATTTTATTTCACAATTTATTCATTTAAACTAATGTATAGTAGCAGAACGTTACGTGGGAGATACAGTATCAGTATAGCCCTGGTGTAAGACCATTCAGAATTGAAAGGTTGCTTGCTCGCTACCTACAGCCTTACAACATACCTCAATTTGGGATGCCAGTCTCACAGGCTCTAGTTGGTAGTTGTGCGGTATTCACATTTAATTAAAAGAAGAAACAACAAACTCATATTCTGTAGAAATTATTTGTAAGTAGGAACTGCAAATAAGTATATTCTTATTTATTGTTATTAAGTTTAATTTGTAGAACTCCATTTTATTTTTTTATTTTTTATATTTTCAATAATATTGTTATTGGGTTTTTTTTTTTTTTTTTTTTATAACAAGATAATACATTACAAAATGATAACAAAGTAATAATGTATTACAGTGAAACTCTCTTAAGAAGTTTTCCAAGGGACCGGGGAAAAAAAACTTCTTAAGTGGGAAAACTTCTTAAGTGGGATTCAATTTTAGCCATTTAATAACTCGAGTCCGGTGCATACGTCATTCCTATGTCTACCTACGTTAAATTGTCGTGAAAACAAGCTCATATGATCCAAGCGGTCAAAAAAAAAATATATACATACATCTTCTAGTTATCATGGTAATTAGTATTACATATGTATTTAGAAAAAGGTGGGAATGTGAAATAAATGAAAAATGGTAGAACATAGTTGATTATCAAATCAAAACAAAACCATCCCATGGACAAAGTAAACACAATTTTAAAACTGTTAAAAGTACATCCCTCGAAAAAGCCACTCGAATTCGGATAGTAAAAGTTGCAGCATTCCAAAAGGTTCATACTGTTGATCTTATTTTAAATTGGTGTAAAGGCAATGGATTATACATATTTACTTGTTAGTGATTACTCACTCTTAACTTGACAGTTGAAGACAGAGCTGTGGATATACGCCGTCTCTTTTTTACGCTTTCATTTACTATATGAACTGAGGGAGAAAGAAAGACTTGTTGTGGTTAATTTTACCAAGCGGTTTGATAAAAGGACACCGCAAGTAATTTTGTTAACCGCAAACTAATGATAGCGGGTTCTTTGCCTCAGAACCGTTTGCGTACTGCAACCCTGCCATGGCACTGCACAGAAAAATCTCACAAAGTCTACGCGGCAAACTGCTTATTAGTTGGCGGACTTTAACTTTTTTGCACGCTTGCTGCTTGCTCCAATGGCATTTGAGATTTGAGAGACTATTGTTATGATGTATTTTCGCCAGGCACAGTCGACTATCGTATATTTTTAAAGATATTTTAATCCTTTTCTAGAAATTCCTTATGAAAATAATATGCGCAGCTCAATATTATGTACCTGTAGGTTCATTTATGGTCTTACCTAACTAGCAGACATCGAATAGCTACGATTTCGCACATAAATAAATGGCTTGATGCTTGAATCAGAAAGTTATATCATACAAGCTGTTTGACGCTGGAATTATGTATAATCTGTGAACGCATCCAAAAACTACAAAAATCATTTGCGAAGTTTCGTTTCAATCTACATTTTAAATTTATGCATAGGGTGAATGTCCCAAAGGTCAGCCTCTTAAGATTTTTACTTGATTTATTACAGTTTAAAAAGTAGTAAATAGCGTTTAAGTTTCTAACAATTACACCTTATTATAGTTCAAAGAACAGACTATTCACTTATCATTGTTGGAAATGTATTTGTTTCAATGAAAATGATTTAAAGGCCTTTCAAAAATTAAATGCCAAAATCACCCAAAGTCAGCCACCATGTGCCTATCTCCAACCTTTCGAGTTCCTAAAGTCAGCCTAGTCGACGGCTGAGGGTTTTAAATTATTACATATGACGTGAAATTAAAAAAATAGGTATTCAATAGTAGCAATTTTATTTATATCTACATAGTAAGCAGGCAAATATGGCAAGTAAATTCTTTAGAAGCAACTTCCGCATAAGGTATACCCCGTTTTTGGGTACACTTGAGGTGATACCATCTTGGACAGATGTCACAACCAACATTTTTCAGATCATCGTCTTCTACATCACTGATTAATTCTTCTTCACATCCAGTGCATGAAATTTTAGATTTTTTCAGATCATCATCTACTACATCACTGTGTAATTCTTCTTCACATCCAGTGCTTGAAATTTTAGATTGAGTAGATGTTACATTTAATTTCTTATTGGTTTCTCCAGTCTTTCGTCCTAGGTTCTTGTATTTGTCAGTGTTTGCTTTTCGTTTCATTTGTTCTTCCCTTCTTTTCGTTCGTTCTTCTATTTTTGTAGCCTGTTCTTCTTTTCTTTTTTTTATTGCTTCTTGCCTTTCAATCCTCTTTTTTACTAGTGCCTGTTTTATATCTTCTTTTTTGGCCATGTAATTCTTCCAAGCATCAGACGAAACTGCCATCGGCATCGGTTCTCCTGGTTTCAATTTTCTTTTTCCAAATTGCAAACATTTTGGAGTGAACAAGTGATTGCTGAAGGAGGGAGATATTCCGCTTTTAATTTTGTTGGTTACGCACGACAAAGGTGTTGTTGCAGGCACCGGCGGTGGTGTATTTACAGACTTAGTAATAATTGAGGTAGGGCTTGAGTGGAGAGAGAAATTGGAATGATTTGTCATGTCCAGTGATTCAAAATCATCATCAGGAATAGACAAAAATAAATTATTTTGAGCATCTTCTTGGTCGCAATTTACTATGCAATCACTAATTTGTAATTCATTTGCTTCATAGCCTGAAGTTGAGGGTTGAGGGTCAGCATCTGGTTCCAGAACACCTTTGGAATTTAAAACGTAGTTTCCAATAGTGACAACACGATTGTCTGCTTCAGTAAAAGAAGCTTCGATAATTTCGATAACACGGAGTGCATCTATGTTCTCATCCTCTAATTGTTTTTTTATGCTTTTGATGACGTTTTGTGCTGTTATTATTTCTTGTCTGTTAAAAGTAACCGCATCTTTTGGAGTGGTTAATTGTTCAATTCTGTTGGTATTTTCCGCACGCTCTAATGTATTTTGAATACTAGTGTAGTCAACGGCATCCGGGTTAAAAGGGAACAGCCCACATTTTCTAAACCCATTCTTAATAATATCTGTCATATCTTTTTGTAGCACTTTGTTCAGTAATGGACAAAAGGTACTCTTAGACAAGACTAAATTATAATTTTCCGAATTCCCTTGCCATTCTCTAATAGTTTTTCGCCATTCGACTTTAAGAGGCCAGAAAACGCTGACGTCAGCTGGTTGCATCAAGTGAGTCGTGTTTGGGGGTAATGAATAGAGAATTATTTGATTATCATTGCAGAATTTGCTCAGCTCAAGAGTAAGGTGGGATTTATGCCCATCTACTAACAAGAGTACTGGTTTTGGAACACAGTTTTTCTCCAACCAAGAATTCACTGCATTGGCTACGTATTCAAAGAATATTTCACTCCTCATCCAACCAGTCTCCGAACGACCAAGAAACCACTCATCGGGCATACTTTGTATTACATCTCGCGGTGGTCGAACATATGGAAAGACGACCATCGGTTGTAAGGTGTCACCTGCAGCTGTGAAAACTAACAATACCGTTATAGTTTCTTTTTCATTCCCGGCTTGAATTTCGTATACATTTTTCCAACCTTTTGGTGCGATAACTTTTCCAGTTTTAGGGCAAACACTAAAACTGGTTTCATCGCCATTAAGTATTCTTCTCGGGTCTTCCAAAAGATCTATAGCATTGATGTCACTTAAATACTTTTTGAGATCATTAAACCATTTGCGTATGTACTCTTCAGTAACAACCGCTCTACCCTTACTTATACCTTCCGGGACACGCTCATTCAAGATTGGATGTCTCTTAATAAATAGGTCGTACCATTTTCTTCCCGGTCTATCATTTGTGATGGGGTTTGGGCGTTTGTCATCCTTCATAATTTTTTGAACTGTGTTTAAAAGATCATCCTTCTTTCTTGAAAATCCACATTTGGCCAATTCGGATAACCATTGCACCAAAGACTCTTCTTCCTCTTTAGTTAATGTGGTATCTCTACCCATATTTGTTTTATCAGGAACTCTGCCGTGGAGACGATCTTGTAGAGTTCCCCTGGGAACTCCATATTTTCTGCTGGCTTCTCTGATGCTAATTTGATATCCCCTTATTACTCGGAGAGCATCTTCAATTTTGCTTCGGTCGTATTGTAGAAGGGGTTTTTTATATCCCTTTGGTTTGACGATCTTCTCTTTCGGCATGTTGAATTTCGTTTTTATGAATACCTACCTAGAATTCAAATACAACATTAAATCATTCACCATGGCATAAAGTGTATTAGCACGTTGATGGCTGACATTTGGATCATTAAGTTCCTAAAGTCAGCCACGTCTACCCCAAAACAAAATGAGGCGGCTGACCTTTGGTGTTTTTATTTTAATGCATTTATTTGTGTATGTAAGATCACATTGTAAAGATAGAGAACACTACTGCACACTTAGATTCCATATTTGAAATAACCTACACATGGCCTAAGGACAGCCCCCCCGGCTGACTTTAGGATGCTCTAACAAAATTTGTTCCTAAAGTCAACCACCACAACATTGCAAAAATCAAACATCATAAACATAATTTGAATGCTTGAAAACAAGGCAAAATAATCACAGAAACATAAAATAACACTTAACTCAACAATATTAGTAAAATTCAGGGTTTTTAAACTTACTTTGAAACCGTGGTCAACTGCAAATTTATTATGGCGCGCGGTAGAATGTCTGACAGGTCTTCACTTGTTTGAAAGCAACGGTCGAATATAGGGACAGAAAATAAGTTAGAGCCGCCATTTTGAAACCATGTTTGGTTCATTAGTTACTAGTGCGTGAACATTCTCATAGATGGTGATAGAGTGCACATTTTTCTTATTATTTCACGAAATTATGAAAGAGGCTGACAATAGGCACAGGCTGACTATAGGAGCGTTCACCCTATGTATTTCCTAACCTTCAAACTTAATTTACGACAAATGTCAGATGAAACATGATGCACGGCAATTTTTGATGTTTGAATGAAAAAAACGTAATTATAATGCATATTTTACCATCTCCCCGCCATATAATCATGTTGTTATGTATTTAAAGGTGAAATATTCCGTATTAACCGTGATCCGATAGATTATCAAAAGTTTTTCGTGTTTTACAAATTCGCTGGAATAAAAATTTTATACAATAATATTACGAAACATCTCTATGTTCATTATCAAAGAGAAGATTATTGAAGGAGGCGTCAAATGTATGCAAATGTAGATCTAGCCCACGTTGTCATTAAGGTTGAGTTTAATATAATCTTTCATGTTATTTCGGCCTTAAAGACGCTTGCATATTTGTTACATAATTCCGCATTGTTTATTCGTTCCATTGCTATTTTACCTAGTTAGGGGATTAGGAGACGGGGTATTTGGTTTATTTATTGGATGTTTATTGGTTACGGCAAGTTACGGCTTACGGCCCGGCGGCCGACAAAGGGTTTTATGGTCTCAGGTACTAGGTATAGGTTTCAGTCAACGTCTTTCAATTTATGACTTGGAAAAAGGTTCATTTTAGATATTTTGCGACACAATATTTCGTTTGTGTTGATTTTACCGCCGGATTTCTAAAACCTCTTAAGCGGGAAGCAGTTTTAGCTCTAAAACTTCTTATGTGGGAAAAAATCGTGTTTTTTGTATGGAATTTTCAAGGGACCAAAAATCAAAACTTCTTAAGCGTGAAAACTTCTTAAGTGGGAACTTCTTAAGCGAGTTTTACTGTATTCCCAATGAGTTTATAAAACTCATTTCGGGAAAGACAACATTAGAAAGGACAAGGCAAATAAATAAAATACATTAAAATAAATACATTAAAATAAATAAACGCAGATGTTATTATGGAGTTCTAGAGAAAGATTGTGTTAGTCATTAATGAAACTGTTAAGGAAATAGCTTTTAAGAGCTTTTGCCAGTGTTTTTTTGTTTGTTGCCGGAAGTTTTAAAATTACTAGGTAATGCGTTATATTGTTTATGTGCAATGTATTGTAAGGAGTTAATTCCAAATTTGGTCGTGTAAGTAGATGACGATAAATGTATTTGATTTTGTGATCGTGTTTTGTGCTGGTGTATGTCAGAATTAAAAACTGGTTTAGTGTTGGTGTGTGAGGAGTTTTGAATTATTTGTAGAATGGCAGTTGTGATGTTGTACTTTGGAAGGACTGTAAAGGGAAGTATTTGTGTCTGTGAGTATATATCTTTGACATGTGTATCCCATGGCAGATTATATATATTACGTACGGCTCTATTTTGAATTACTTGTATTTCCGAACTTTTTTTTTTGGTAATGGTGCCCCAGATACTAACTAGATAACTCAGGTGGGAGTGAATCATAGCATAATAAGTTGCACGCAGTAAAGATGTGGGGAGCACACCTTGGAGTCGATAAAGTACACCGGTTATAGGGGAAATTTTGGATTTTACATTCTCAACATGGGAGTTCCACGAGAGGTTAGAGTCTATGAGTAACCCCAAATATTTCGTTACTTGAACATGTTGTAGCTTTTCATTTCCAAGAATAATATTCATACCCATGTTATCTTTTTTACCGAAAGTAAGGTAATGGGTTTTTTTAACATTGAGGCTTAATTTGTTTAATCGAAGCCATTTTGCCAGCTTTGCGAGATCTTTATTCATTAGAGCTTCAAGTTCCTTCAGATTTTTACAATGGTAGTAAATCACAGTATCATCAGCGTAAAGTTGAAGTTTTCCCGAGATGCCACATTTAGTTATATCATTGATGTATAGTAAGAAAAGTAGAGGTCCAAGAATAGAGCCCTGTGGCACTCCACATGTGATTTTTCCAAAGCCGCTTAGGTTCCCTCCGATATCGACAAGGCAAAATCTATCAGCTAGGTAACTTCGGAGCAAATTTAAAGATTTACCTACTATTCCCAAATGTTCCATTTTCTGTAGAAGTATTTCATGATCTACCGTATCAAAGGCTTTTTTCAGATCTATAAATATAGCTGCCACATATTCGCCCTGGTCTATGTACTGCTGAATGTTAGAAATGAAATCGAAAGTGGCACATTGGGTATTGGAGTTTTTCCGAAAGCCATATTGCTGTGGTGTAAGGATATCATTGCTAGAGATGTATTTTATCAGTCTATCTTTGATAATTGACTCAAACACCTTTGAAAATACCGATAAAATCGATATTGGACGGTAGTTAGAAATACACTTCTTGCAGTCTTCTTTAAAAATTGGTATAATTTTTGCTAGCTTTAACTGGTTTGGAAATATTCCCGAGCCTATGGAGAAGTTGATAAGTTGGGTTAGGTGCCCCGCTAGTTCTTCTTTACAGGTTTTAAGAATGCACGGTGTTACTCCATCGATTCCTGCCGCTGCATTCGACCTAAGTTTCGAGATGACCTTTATTACCTCATCCTTATTCGTCCTAGTCATATATAAGGATTGTCGTGCCTTTGGTTCTACATATATTGTATTACAGTCATCCGGGAATGATGGAATGGCAGCTGCCAATTTTTCTCCAACTGACAGGAAAAACTCATTAAATGCCAACGCTATTTCACGGGGTTCCCTAATTTCACAATTATTTACGATGAGAGATTCAATTGTGTTGGTGGGTTTATGTACACGGTTAGACAGAATTGAGTTAATGGTTTTCCAAGTTTATAAAAACAGTTTATTTTTAAACAAGTTCTGCTGTGTAATTATTATTACGCGTGACAGCTGTTTCGCCCTCTGAAGGCATTATCAAACTGTGGGTAGCCCACTTACAGACGATACATTTATATTATTTCTAGGTAGGTATTTTAATTTCAATTACTGATTTCTTAATTGATTTTTGAGTAAGATATTAGAAATTATTAATGGTTATTACCCCAGCAAAGTTTCCCCAATTAGTGTAATGTTTAAATTTGACTGAATGTCTTAATGTTAGTTATTCCCAAACGATGACTCATAGGGTTATTTTAATAGCATAATTAAGTACTTCATAGTGCACTCATATTTGCATTAGGTTTGAAGATATCTAGTAGGGGTGAACGAATTATATTTGTTTGTTCATTAATTAGAATAGCTTTCGGATTATTAGAGTTTTTGTTAATTTCTAACTGTTCTAAAAGATTCAGTTTACGGCCTTTATTTTGTACGTGTAACGGAGTTGGTTTATTATTATCATTAAGTGAGTGATTTTCATCTAGGAGATGTTTGGCAAATTGAGATTGCATTTTATTATTATTTTTAAAAGATCTTATATGTTCTTTGAACCTAGTGTTAAAGGACCGGCCCGTTTGTCCAACATAAACAGCGTTGCATTCGTCACACTGGAGTTTATAAATGCCACTATTTTGTAATTTGAGTACCTTTCTTTTTGAGTTTTTAAGAGATGATCCTAAGTTGTTATTTGTGCGGAAGGCAATATCTAAGCCACACTTTTTGAGGACTTTGGCAATTTTATTAGATGTCTGTCCGATGAATTCTAAACACCCGAATTTATTATTCGTCTTATTATTAGTCGCTGGGTAAATTAATTTAAGGTTATTTTTGTGTTTGTTATTATTAATTATTTTTTCAATGTCTCTACCCTTGAAGCCATTATTTTTAGCAATAGTTAGGATTGTATTTTTTTCCTTCTCGTATGCTTTCTTGTCGAGTGGGATGTTACTAAGCCTATGTACCATTGAGTGGTAGGCAGATAATTTATGTGACCATGGGTGTAAGGATTTATAATTAATGGTCGTATCTGTAAACGTAGGCTTACGGAAAATTTCAAACGTATGTTTATTATTTTCTCTACCGATTGTTAGGTCTAAAAAATTGATTTTATTATTACACTCTCTTTCAACCGTAAAGCAGATTTTACGGTTGATGGAGTTAGCAAATGTGACAAAAAGATCTAATTGTCTGTTGGTACCTTTCCAACAGACCAAAATGTCGTCAACATAACGAACATAGTAAATGATGTGTTTGCTAAAGATTGAATTTAAAATTTGTTTTTCAATGTAATCCATAAATATTTCTGCAAGAAGTGGACTGAGGGGCGATCCCATTGGTAATCCGTCGTTTTGTTGATAGAATTTATTGTTAAACTCAAAGTAGTTAGTTTCCACACAAATTTTAAATAGATCGAATAAGTCTTTTTTAGTAACTGGGTTTATATTAGATTCGTCTAAAATATCTTCAATGATTTTAAGGCATTCTTGAATAGGGATATTGCTAAAGAGACTGACCACGTCTAAAGATATGAACTGGCAATTGTGCGGTAGATTTATATTTTTTATTTTATTTACAAGTTCGAGAGAATTTTTAACGCTATGTTTTGGGTAGAATTTAGTATGTTGTTTGAAAAGAAAGTTAAGTTTTTTGGCGAGTATTGTCGTTGGGGCGTTTATAAAAGAAACAACGGGACGTATGGGGATATTATCCTTGTGTAGTATATTCTGATTTCTGGAAGCAGTAGTTAGTAAGCAACACCCTGGAAATGCATTGCGTACTAGAACTTGATTTATGACAAGAACTTTAGTCTCCCAAAGAATTACAACTTAACTCAATACAAGAAAACACAATTTTCAATCAATAAATTTATTCAACAATTTTCCACGCAATATAAACAACTGTCTGCCTGAAAACAGACTGTCTTACACAACATTCTTTGCTCAGAAACACTCAATTTGTACAAATAGAACATTATTCAATTATTTGCCAAAGAATGACATTATCAATTGAAAATTATACAACATGTCACTTTACTGAGAACACGTGTTTTCACGGACAGTTAGGGAAGTCAAGGAAATCATTTCATGACATTAGAGGCCTAGGTACGTAAAATAATGAGATGAAAATAATGTAATATTTATACCATATAGTGAATAAATCAGTTACTGTATTAGACAGTTATTGCCTTGATAATATTACATAACCGGTTAACTACATGTATTTTCAAAAACATGCTGTAAATACAGTTTATCGCAAGTTTTTGATACGTAAAAGCGGTCTAGTGCATCCACAATGGTACGAAAATTAAAAGCGTATGTCACAATCTGACACCATGGTAAGTAATTAAATGTGTGTATGTCACAAACTAACACCATGGTAAGAAATTAAATGCTGTCACGAAGGAAACTTAGAACTAACAGATGATGAATATACAGCAACGATCAGTAATCCAGGAAAAATATATATTTAATTATATTACAGATCCTTAGAATTATCAAATCAAGTAATACTATTAAAGAACACATAATGTTTTAAAAGATCATACACAGAAATAGGTCATAAATACTTTAAAATCATGGATGATGCAATTGAGCCCTTATGCAGAAAAACAACAAGTCCAATCAAATTACGCACTATATATCCATTTACGTTCATACCAAAAATCGTTTTAAAACTCAACCACAGATGACAGTACAAGGCCGGTAATAACGGCCGGTATAGGGATCTTTTCAGTACAACGGTAGAAAAGTCGGCCATTACATTAACACTTGTTTGTGCGATCGGCATTTGGGATATTTGTCCTTATTATGGTGGTTAAGTTTTATATGAGCATTGTGTTATTTGTGAACATGCCTGGAATTTGTTAGCAAAATCAAAATTACTGATTTATGGTACGATGGCATAATTTTTTTCTTTTACGTTTTTTTGTACATGTTGACTATCGAAATATCTTACATATAGATTTGTTTGACTTTCAATGTGTAGATACAAATGAAATGTTTAACAGTCCACACCTCAGAACTCACTTTCTAATATTTTTCCGCATAAGGGTTCAATTTTGAATGTGGTTATAAAATAATCATTAATCTCATCAAAATATAACTTTTACAAGTTTCAGCACGGATTTACAAGAAATAATATTACACCGTCATGAGAAAAGTAAGTTTAGAATGGATAAAAAATATAATCCTCCAATCTATCACTACATCAAAAATAAATCAATTGTCCAATGCTAAGGATGGATTCACTGGTTTTAGTGGTCTCCGGAGTTGGATTGAGATTGGAGCAAACGTTTCTTGGCTTCGCACTCGGCCTCTAGTCGTTGTTTCTCCATCAGCAGGACTTTGTGTTCCAACCTTAACCTTTCCTTTTCTATCTTCATGTTTTCCCTTTCTTCCCTAAGTTTATCAGCTGCGTAGACCAGCTTTTCAACCTGAAACAAGAAACATACATTAATTATGGTGGAAATTTAAACAGTTCAGTCAACATGACGTTTTGAGGAAAAGGGTTCGAATACTAGCTTCCTAGTATCAGTTGGGTCACAGGACGTCAATAAATAATTTTTTTCTACTTTATTATAACAAGCAAACAACGGCTATAATTTTACAGAAATAGGTCACTAACAGAAATAAAAATTGTACCCAAGTAATACAAATTAATGTGACAAACGCGCCTGTTTGAGACACAGAGTATGGGTCATCTTCCAATTTTAGTTTGTTTTTATCGCAACCATGGAAGAAACGTGCGATTGTAGATACTTTGGCAAAGACGATATTTATGAATCCACATAAATAAGCTGGGGGTTCGCAAGGTGGTGAAATTTTCTTTGTTACTAAAAGGGGGGTCAAGCCTTTAAAAAGAAGGTTGAACAGATTACGAAATGGAGAGGGGTTGGGGAAGATTCAGCTAAATACGGCTTAAGTCGTAGATAACTAAAACTTCTCGCTGTGACTAGGTCCGTGGTGAACAACACGCGGTCCGTGAGCCCACAAGCCTTTTCATACTGCTCACTTGGCTAAATCAACAAAATTTGCAGTAAAATGTAAACATTCTGTTTTGCAGGGTTTAGCAGAAAATTTAATGGACGGGTTGTTTCACAGAATTTGAATAATTCATAAAATTTAGAAGATAATTTTCAAGTTCTGTGAAGGTTCTATTAAAGTTCTGTTATTATTTCAGTCCTTTAAAGCAACTGGTTCATAAAACAGAACTTGAAAATTAACTTTCAAATTTGAATTATTATTTAAAATATGTTTTTTTTACATATATTTTTAATGCATCTTAAAGGTTTCCATTTTATAAAATACCAAAAGTTTTCTTGACTAAATATTATTTAACTTTCTGAATGATAAAAATCAACAGCATATATTGTTTGCCGTTGAACCTAGCATAATTTTTACCCGTGGCACTTTCTTTGACTGATATTTTGCAAGGGTTCCGTTTTATAAGGGTTCACTTTTAAATGTTCCTGAAAACGTATAAGTAACAGAAAAGAGTTTTGATATTTTGTATTAAATAGTAATTGTTTAATTATATACAATATTTAAAGTTTTCAAACTTTGTATTACAAAGTACGAAAGGATTTCATAGTATGTTCTTTAATATTTCAGAATGATAAAAGTCAATGGCATTTATTGGTTTGGCCTTGGAGACAAAATTTTCACCTGCCGTGTGGTTTTCTGTTTGCATTGTATGATTGTTTTATTGTAGACATATTTAGAGGAACGGCTGTGTGGCCTTTTACATACAAAACTTAAATTTGGAAGTACTTAACCAAACCGAATAATTCTTTTTTTTAATAAAGGTGTAGCAAATATATAGTATGGATATGTGTTACTTTATTTCATTATGTTTTACGTTATCAAATATAGGCCATTAAAGAAATCGTTTTTTTTTACGATTTTAGATGCATCTTTACATAAAAAAGTCTAACATTGAAGAAAAGCTTTCGAGTGAGACTAATGACCAACGGCAGCTTATATTTTAGTCAATAGCCTCCAGATGTACAGACAAATCATTTGAAAGAGGGCAAGATTAAATGTATTTGAGCATTGAAAGTTTCTATCTGCCCGCGGTTCCCTCTTACCCGCAAATGCCTAATAATACTGGGTGTGTGGCGACGTTTATCAATTTCATTAAAACTTAGGCTCGCGATTCAATTCGACAATGTTCTTTTTATGTTTCATTAGTCAGCTACATAATAAGAGTTGTATTAAATTACCCAATACACCACTACAAGAGCAAGGGTTTCTTTAAACTGATTTACTAGTGCCTGCTGCTTTTCATGATTTCATCATCTTGAAATTGGTTCTGGAGAAAGCATGGTAAATTTAAAATTCAATCAGATCAACAAGTTTAGATTGAATTTAGAGAAAGGGATTTTCCATTAGAACAAGAGTAAATTATCACAAAACTGATTTCTATAATCATCTGAAAGGAAACACGTGAAATATATTAAGTTATGACTTAACATCTGACAATAAGTAAGTAAAATAATATGGCACAGAACCAGGGCAGGACTGAATTCACTTTCTGTCATAAATTTACAGTTTCCCATTCCAATTGTTACATTTCCAATGACAAAGAATAATTGAAAAGGAATGTGTCATGATGTGGTAAATAAAAAGTCGTGTCTACCTGTTACATTCCTAGGTATTAATTGTTCCTAATTGAAAGTCCTATAGTTCTGAACGTGGCATGTATTTTGGTTTAAGCTCTTCTATCCTTTTGATAAAATCAGTCTTTTCTAGACAGCCCTCGCAGTTCTCGTCCCAGTCGTTGAGGATCTTCTTCAGATCTCTGACTTTGAGTTTCTTCAGGTCTACTTTATTGAGGTCGATTTGCTTGTCGTATCTGAGGTCACAGATCTGCGCATCCATCTTTTTGAGCTTCTCGCAAATCTTGCTGGCGGGCAATGACCAACTCATGGGTTTAGAAACTTCCCCGAGGATTCCGGTTGCAGACTCCTCCAGTCCTCCTACGTAGTAACAAAACCGATTCTCCTTGTTTTTACTTGTCTTACAGTACTTTCTAATCTCAATCTCGATCTTCTTTGGGTCCTTTTTGACATCTTCTGTGAGTTTTTCCGCGATAGTTTCTACGAATTTTATACAAACTTCACAGTCACCTTCCCGCAAAGTAGCCGAGGTGGAAACATACAAAGCGAATAAAAATAATACACAGATTTTAACTGATAACCCACTGTTAAAGAACGTCATTTTGGCGAAAAAAGGGTAACCGGCTAACCAAATATATCAAACTGAAATGAATGCAGAAATAATGAACTCGCAGCTCATACAAATTCCCTACAATACGTTGACAACCGACATGGCGCTCTATGATTGGTGCACGTTCACTTTAACGCCGCCTCCCGATTCTTTCTAGAACTATTTATCTTGGCCAGGGTATAGGTTAGTTTCCAGTCAGTAAATAAATTCAAAACACTGCGGTTTAACCAGGTTTAACGTTATCATACCTTTAATAGCATCACTTCTCTGCGAAGAGCTTCTGTATCTTTATTGCTATCCATCGTAGATATCTTGAAAATAATGTGAATGGCTATATTTTAATATTTCACAGGCCGCAGGGATTAGTAGGAATCTATGCCATAGAAATTACTAACGACATCTGTGACAAATTTATTTAAATATTCCAGAAATGTCATTTTTAATTGGTACGATTTCAAATTTCAATATCATTCAAGATTTCAAAAATTCCTGGTCAAAATATTTTCACTGTCGTTCATCTGTAGGAAAATGAGCCCACGTGTAGTCCATTCCGAAGGTTCGTAGAAAACATAATTATTTTATTTAGTCATCGGAAAATATATACTAATGAAAATGACTAAACATACATTTTCCACGAACCTTGATACATTCCCAATCCATCCAAGGTAGGTGGTAAGTACTCATATATTATTCGATCTGGAAGTTAAGCATTATTTGTAGGTATCATCAGTGTTACCAAATACTGTAGAACATATTCTGTAGAATAGTTATAATCATATATACCAGGCAGTGTTCTATACTAGCGCCTCCTAGCGGCACGAGTTGTGAGGCTTTGTTGAAGATTATGCCATGCTACACTAGCGCCTCTAACGACCAGAGTTGCCATCCAATACAAGTAAATATTTTACTGGAGTTGGACGTGCGTGGTTTATGTTTATATGTGAGAAATCGGATCGCTTATCGCTTCTACCATTTTTAACATATAATTTAAGCGATAAAGTGTTTCGTAACACTTGTGTTTTTTTTTACACATCGGTAAGATACAATAATAATAATAATTCGTAACTATCAGACAAAAACCCGCTGCCGCGGTTTTTTGCTGCTAGGCCCTGCAAGCGGCTTTATGATGGGTTTCGCCCAATTTAGTCAAGTTCCCTGATGGTAGAGTTTTGCCCCTTTGTATGTATAAAAACAATTATTATAATGTGTGCAAAAATTTACTTGTCACATAGGTACCTATTGATTTTTCTATCTATACCTACGTATGTTGTACATATAACTTCGTTCATTTGAATTTAACTGGACGCATGAAAACTAATTCAGTGTGGAACTTTTCTGTACAGTGTCTTACAGCACGATTGCTCACTGAAATTGTGCATCGTGTTTTTCGACCAAATCGGTTTGAGAGATCTAAAATTTAAAGATTAACATTTAAATATAAAACATAATTTTTGTTGAAAGGTACAACTCAAATTTTCGAAATTTCAGTAAGGAACCAATTCCAAACATAGCCGGTTTCGTGGAAAAATAATATCGGGTGAACAGTGGCAGCAAACTCACCGGGACGGCAATATAGTCGTACATGAAGTTGGGTTCATAAGTTAAATTTTTTCTTTTCAATATTTATTTTTTATATTTGACATATTTGTTTGGCAAACAATTTAAGATAATTTTGTTTTTCGATGTTTTTAAATTTTCATGTTTTTGATCCTGGAAAACTTTATTTTTCTGGAAAAAAATCTTATTTGAACATTGGTCTGAAAATAGGTCGGGAATTTTTTTTAAAGACAATTTTTTTGATATTACGTGAAGTTTGAAAATTACCATGTTATGAAATTTTTCGTGAAAATTATAAAATCTGAAATCTTAAGGTCAGAAAATGGGTTTGGGAAATTTTATAAAAACTTTTATCTTTTTGATATTATGTGAAGTTTGGTAATGTTTATTGTTGGGAATTTTTTATTTATCTGAAATAATTCTTTTGGAAATATTGGATAATTTTTGATCGGAAAATTGTTCGGATAATAGGTCGGGAAATTTTTATAAAAACATCTATTAAAGTTCATCAAGCGCGACCGCGTCCAAAATTACCTATAGGTATCCCAGAATTATACCTAGGTATATCGAAGAATTATTTCGTAAAAATTAATAAGTATGAAATCATGCACCTCGCTGGCATAAATAAACCACTCCCCCCGCTGGCGAATACACGTTGGTACACGTACTGCCGCGACGTGTCAGCTTCGTAGGAATACCGATAATACGTGCTTAGCTTTGTTTTGGCGGGATAAGCAAAAAGTGTATGTTTAAAAATGAATTTTAGTATGAAATCTTCATATTAAAAAATATATATATACTTTAGTAATTTCGCAGCTCGGCTGTGGAATTACTTGCTGGCTCGTGTGTTTCCTCTAGAAGTGAGTCGTTCGCGAACGAGTCGGCTCAGTGAACCGGATCTTTACGCGGATCCGTAAGATCCGGTTCCCAAATCAGCCGCTCACTCGTTCGCGGACCAGTAGTGACTCACCCGTTCGGGAACGGTGAGCCGGTGACCCGCTTCACTCGTTCGCGAACGGTGAGCCGGTGAGCAGGTGACCCGCCAGACCCGAAGAGCCGACTCACCCGTTCGCGAACGAAGATCCGCATACATCGTTCAACGGATCTCACGGCTCGCGGGTCACTACTGACGTACTGACCGGATTAATCATCGATACGAAATAATAATATTGGTATTCCCGCTTGCATTACATTTTAGTTGTTGTGTCGGCACTTATTTAGTTTATTATAACAGGAACAAGGACAAGTTATATTATGTTCATGGTTTATTTTCAGTTAATCATTGATATCTAAATAATGTTGGTAATGAGCACTTACATGAACGACGTTTAACTATTATTCTCACACTGAAGTGTTTTGTTTCACAACACATATTTTGTATTATTATTACATTTATTTAGGACACAATTAATTTTAAATAGATTTAAGTTTATTTTAATTGTTCTTTATTTTACGATTCGCTAATTGATTTTTTAAACTTAATTTAAGGAAACTTTTTCATAGTATTGATATAGATTGTAATTTAAAAATAACACATCTGACAATTTGACGATGTCATCCTGAACCTTTTTTGATTAAGAGTTTGACCTGCTTTCGAAAATATCCTTTCACAGGGCACCGAGGTTGCTGTTATACATAGTCTGGGTAAATAGCTTTTCTTGTGGAAATTATGGTAATTATATATTTTAAAGTACGTAATTATGTTTTCCGGGTAAAAAAAATTAACAAGCGATAAGAATCGTGATTCAACGATTACCGTTCGATTGAAGTTTGACGTTTCGTACCAAAAACCCAACAAAACAAAATATTTCTCGATTTCATTGTTTTCATTCTTACAAAAGGGTATTCCAATAATATTGGGAATCCCTTTTGAATGTGATCATAAATATACGATTTATAGATCGATTTTCCTAGGAAAAAATATTGTCTTCGAAATTTACTAGTCACCACATACCAATTTTTGCGATTTCTCAAGGTTGTTAAAATACATGCGACCATAGACAATATAATTGCACTCAGCCTACTTAATTCGTTCAATCGCCTAAAGAAGCAAACATGTCGGAATGTTTCCTCACGATAACAAGGTCCGATCTGACAAAGCGCTGTCCTGAGAAATGAGCTTTAAAGCATTTATCTTTACAGCTCATTTTGGGAGCTTTGTCAGACGCAACCTCTTACACTGAGATGAAAAATCGTAAAAACCTAAAAATATTTTAAATACAACTTTTATAAAAGAAAAATGAAAAATGGGGGGGGGGGGAACCGGTTCAATTGAGCCGGTTCACTGAAGCGGATCTTTCAAGTGAACGGGACCTAGTGAACCGGCTCCCTCAACTGAGCCGCTTCGCCCACCTCTAGTTTCCTCCCTCCTACCAAGGTCGCTGCATGGTCGCTGCCAATTTGAACCGTGGGGCAAGTTGCGATTTATACAGGTCAGCCGTAGTGATGTTATGTGTAGGGAAATTTCCCTATATCTAGGGGAGATAGAAAAACTTTTTTAGGGAAAAGCGAAAAAGCAGAAAATTTTGTATTGGTAAACGAATTTTTTTAGTAAACCGCACCCAAGATACGAAATTTATGATGTCCTCACGACCCCCACGATCCTAAAAAATAATATGGAGAATTTTTTCTCTGGAACACTCTAGCTACCCCTCCTCCTCTATGGATTTTTTTTCTCTCTGAAATACTCTGCCTCCCCCCCAGGATGAAACAAACTTACACACCCAACGCCGATTTGTGCTGATTCTTAGGGGCCGTCTGTTTCAACAGAATGCTAAATCGTGAGCTAAGTTAAAAAATTAACTGTCAGTTAAAGTAACAAGGATGTTAAATCGGACCGCGCGCTGTTTCATGTGCCTTTATGCAAAAGTAACAGTTACTAGTGTGGCCAGTCTAAAAAGCAGAATATTCCTCGAAATTCCGTGGAAAAACGCACGGCATTATTTTTTGGTACGGCCACACCGAAGATTAAATATGATCTCTGCTGTCAAAATATAGAAGTTTGTTGTGCGTCATTATAACCTCTTCTGACTTCTTGTTTGTTATTGTGTTCGAATTTTTTATTTCAGAATTTAATTTTTACTTACATGATGAAGATCGATTTATAGCTTTAGGAATAATTTCTTGAGAGCATTGGAGGGGCTAGTTTCCTTTGATTAATAATTCCAACCAAACTTTGTAAAAAATAGTTATATATTTATTACATAGTTTCTTTTCAATTATAATATGTATATTGAAACATTATATACAGGGTTTAACATAATAATAAGTTTTATACCAAAGTTTATGAAAAAAGATATACTTTTATTACATTGTTTTGTTCCTAGAAAAATATTTCTGTGGGTATTTAAAAATAAATGACGACCTGTTATAATATATACGATATTACACGGAAAAAATATAATTTACCTTCCAGTAGTCGTAATATCTCCCTCAATTTGATCCGTCACAAATTTTGCAAGCTCTTTCGACATGCGATACCGTGCCAAAAATTCGGAATCATCCCAAATGGAAATGACCATATTATTAACACGGGGTCGAAATATTTTTGGCTTTCGCTGTAAAACATATTGCATGACGAATTCATCTTCACTACTGTCATCTTAGATAATATGAATCATGATTAATAATCGTTTCGTTCAACAGAAGAACCTTACGTATAGAACTGTCAAATATGTCAAAATAGCGGAGTAACTCGAGAATCGCAAATAACTCGCGAGTAACTCTCGGATTTCGGGAAGTTAAAACAAAAGTTAAAAGTGACGTAAAACTAGGAGTTAAATTGATTGAAAAACGCATTTTGGTGAAATTTAACTTTAGCATTTACTTTTATTCTTACTTTTACTATAGCTAGCGTTGAAACAGACGGCCCTATATCTGTGGCAAAAATTTATTAGAAATCTAGGGAGATATCGTCGATTTTTTCTCGAACCTCTTTTAGAAAATTCTGAGCAATATTTACCAAAAATCCCCAGCAATGCGAAAACTTCGAAGATTTCAGTAGTTTTGTTCAATTTTGGATTTGTTTTGAACCCTCTCAATTTACCTACCGAATTATAATATTATATTTATGTATCCTAATGTTTTCAAAAATATCAACGTGCCTTTACATCCAGAGAGTTTGCCGCATTTTTCAGCATTTCTAGGGATTTTGCTAAGGAGTTTACTCTATTTTTTACATGGCTACATTGAATTGGCGCCAAAGTTTGCTGACAGCGCTGACAGCTGACAGCTGACAGCTAGGGGTGCAGGGTAGTGTGATTGGTTTATTTATGGTAGTGCCTTAGTTTTTCATAATATTTATCGTATCATTAATATTATTATGGAAGTGATAGAAGATTTCAATATTATATCCGATGCTCAGGAACATGACGAGAATAGAAGAGCGGAAATGCGAAGAAAACGTGTTTTCAGAGCTAGAGTGAATTATTTAGAAGTTTTGGATGATGTCGAATTCAGATTAAGATTTCGCTTAACGAAAAAAGCTGTAATTAAAATTCACGAAATAATCAAGGAAACAATCTGTTCGAAGACCACTCGGTATGTAAATACGCTTTCAAAATATAGCACCGAATATTCAGTATGCCTAGTAGGCATACGTTTCAAATTTAAAACTTTTCAACAAATTTAGTTTTTTTTTTAAATTACTTCTTTTATTTTGTGCTTACATGTACATATATCTTTGTTTATTTTAATTTTATTTAATTTCTACTCAAGTTTGTATCTTATGTTATATCAAGTACCTATCTACCTCTCTTCTTTATTTTTGAACTGCATTGTGCAGTTGAAGTTTAGGTAAATATTTCCCTAACCGCCCCACTTTTAATAGGCACAAATGAAGGAAATTACACTTATGTTTCAATTTAATTACTACAATAAACAATGAATTTTGTCAGGATCTATGGTGAAAGATGGATTATGACTCAATTTTTATTAAATCAAATTTCAATAAAAGGATCCCTTTGCCGCCATTTTGGACTTTTTATAGAGTGACACTTGCGAAAGTTTCGTTTCAATCTAAATACGCATAAATTACTTAATTTACCCTAACTAAGGGCCTAGTAACCTGTTTCGTGCATGTAAATAGTTGTTTCTTGTAGTAATTATTGAAACAAAGTGAAATTTATGGAAAGAGGAGAAAAAAATTGTGGCTTTATTTGAATAAGGTATTCAATCTAGTGTTGCGTTCAGGGCAACGAAATTTTTATTATTTTTTTAAATTTTTTAATTCGGTTAATATAAGTTTGGTATTGAGGATTCCAAATGACTTGAGATGATGAGACCTTACATATCCCATATATAGTAGTTCAAGTGTAAAAGGTTTATTGAATGGTTTTGTGATGAAGCCCCTATTTGTAACATACAGGGTAAAGGGTGGTAATGGATGTAATAGACTTACTTAACTTAAACCAGTGATTCCTGACATTATTTACACTAAAACATGTAAAATAAATTTTGGTCTCGGCGAAATTTTTTTTTTTTTCATATTAAAACATACATATCAGTATGTATCAGTAGGTATTGGACAGTTAGGGTCTATGTGAGGGGTTGGCCGGTTACTTGGCTGAGTGACCAGTGACTACACATGTAAAAAAATTTGAAAAAAAATGTATCATCAAAATGTCACCGTAGACCAACATTTTTTTCCCCAAATATTTAATTTAATTTAAATTTATTAATTTCAACGCCATGGTTGGCTTTTACATAACATTTTTTTTACATCACAAGCTTTTACATAACATAACATACAGAAACATTTTTAAATGGAAAAAGATAGGCTATAAAAATAAAAGTAAACATAATATGTAAGGTAGGTAGGTGAATAGATAAGTTTAGGTAGAGTTAATTCATTGTAATAAAAGAGAAATAAACTAGTAGGTATGTTAACAATTAAAAATTACATGTGAATGGCTAAATGTGATACATGACAAAATTTATTTATTTGTTTGTTCACGCTTTGACGGCTTTTACATGCGAGGTAAATCATACAGGAGCATTATAACAAGTATATAGCATCATAATAAGTATATCATAGTAAATAAAATAATAAGCTGAGCATGAAAGACATAAGTAGGCACAACACAGGTAGGTATTAGTATACGATAAGTAAATTGTATATTGTATAAATGAGTTCAACCAGCAAATACTTATTTGGGCTTAGGCTACAGTACATTCAGCAATTATAATTGTCACAATATTACACCAAACATAATTACAAACATACTCGAAGCATACCGGTTGGCAGTGGTGTAAAACATTTTCTAGCGATTTATAAAATAGTTAAATATAAAAAAAAAAATGAAATAAAAAAATAATAGAAAATAGTTACAGAGTATTAAGTTTGTTATTGTTAACAATCAACAGGATTTTTGCTTAATATCTGCATACATATACGCTTTTTAAAGGAAGCGATGTTTTTATTAAAAAATATATCAACAGAGCATGTTTCATTCCCCACACGATGCAATCTCTGAAGACAAGAGTTGAACATAAAATTAGTGCGAGAACCAACTATATTGAATGGTGCATGAAGTCTAGTGTTGTACTTATTTGGGACTTGATAATTTATCATATTCACTAGTTCAGGGCTGTCCAAATAACCGTTGATAATTTTAAATAATAATAAAGCATCACAGATTTTTCATCGCTGTGATAATTCAGGTAGTTTAAGCAAGTGCATTAAATAATTATAATTTAAATTTTCTAATGGAATATGTAATTTGTAATTTATATGCCTTAAAAATTTGTGTTGTATTCCTTCAATTTTGTGTGAGTGTACATTGTATAGAGGCGACCAGAGAGAGGAATTATACTCAAGAATGCTTCTGACAAGTGTAATGTACAATGTTTTGAGTGTATTAGTATACATTAGATCTTTGGACGTTCTTAATACAAATCCGAGACATTTAAGTGCTTTATTCGTGATTGCATCAATGTGGGGGACGAATGTCATCTTGTTATCAAAAACGACACCCAGATCTTTTATTAATGTTACTGTAGAAAGATTCACATTGTTAATATGATATTGAAAGAGTATTGGATTTTTATTTCGTATATTGTCTATTCTATTGTCAGGAATCAATGGTTAAAGTAAGTAAAGCATGTCCCTTAACACTGTGTATATTCCTGTTTATAAGTAACGTACACACACAATGTAATATATATTTTTTATTGTTTTAGGAATAATGCTGTACCAACGATGGTAAGATTACTGTTGACGTTGAGGTATTTTGCTACCGGCTCATATTTAACGTCTACTGGAGATTTTGTTGGCGTTAGTAGTGCGTCCGCTTGCCGTTTTATAAAAGACGTTTGCGAGGCTTTAGGAGGGCTACGACCCGCCTTCATTTGCTTCCCCACGGATCTGGCTCCTTTAAAACAGGGATTCTATAACTTGGCTGGGTTCCCGAGGGTCATAGGAGCTGTAGATTGTACTCATGTTGCAATATCACCAAGAAGTATGCTATTTCTATACCATAACTACAGTATAATATTTTAATGATAATAGTCATAAAAATCATAGAGGTATTGTAGTTTATAATATATAATTCAGTACTCACTTATCTGCCACCCCAAAAACAGGGCAGGTGTCCAATTAGCGAAAGCGACAGATTATAGTGCATACAAAATATGTTTAAAATTAACCCTTTAGGCCTCGACAAAATAATATCATGTCATTAAATATTTTCGCAAAATAAAGCACTGTTTTTGAAAGCAGATGGAAGATTCTTTCAGATTTAGTATTACTATAAATCGACATATACAATTAAAAATATTAAACGCAAACATAGATTTTAAAGTCGCTTCCTGGTAGTTTTTATCGTCTAAACTGTAATTACCACTTTGATGAAACTAAAAAACATGTTTAATTAAATAAAGGTATTATAAATTTGCAAACCTTGACAAATATTTTTCAAATGGTAAATGTTGTTTCACAGAAGTTTTTCGAATTTTTCTGTAGCATCTATGGTAAACTTTTAAACGTTAATATAAACCATGGTATTCTCTCTTTATAATGTTTAAATCATATATCTTACCATAATACAAAATTAGATAGCATGACTTTAACGAGTCTGTGTCAGGCTGGAAGAGATATCTCCCTAAAATACTCTAGGGGTAAACAGGTATTTCGTAAAAGAAAACAAACACCGCTATCGATTTATTGTAAAATTTCTATTTTTTTGTTTAAAGTTAAGGTGTTATGTTTATGTTTTCGAGAAGACTTCATTTTGTACACTATTCAAACAGAAAACTTGGCATAAAAAGACAATGGAAAGGCAATTAGCATAAAAAGAAAGGAACAGAAAGACATGCGACAGTTGCTGGAATACACAGAGAACTAACAAATGTTCTAAAACATCAGTTATGAACCCTGGTGACTGGTAAATTGGCTGATGGTAAATGGAGTCTAGGCACGCAGCGGAGTACTGAATTTGGCATACGAATACTGACGAATTACAAAGCCTCGATTTTGTGCTTTCAACTAGTAAAAATAACGGCAGATTGTAGTAGCTGTCGGATAATTGAGTATGTGTTATGTAGACTAAGAAA
This sequence comes from Hesperophylax magnus, assembly GCA_026573805.1. Taxonomy (NCBI): domain Eukaryota; kingdom Metazoa; phylum Arthropoda; class Insecta; order Trichoptera; family Limnephilidae; genus Hesperophylax; species Hesperophylax magnus. Next base: position 24,979,593 of record JAIUSX010000046.1, read on the forward strand.
ATAATGTAAACACATGTTTACTTCTCCTTCATCCACAACACTTCAGTAAGACAAGTTGTTAGCGCACAATTTGTTTATTTATTTAATTATTTGAATATTATATTTAATTACAGTAATGACACATTGCCCATCTCACTAGATGTGTAACGCCTGTGTTGAGATGGCAATTTACAGAGTGGTTGTTAACTAGGTTTTTGTTTACACAATACATATTATGAAAATGCCAGATAAAATAAAATCAGTATTTCATTTTATTTTTAAATTATACAATTCAAGAATGAATGTAGAAGATGAAGACGAAGCGAGAATAATTTTCAGTAATTAATTAATAAAATTTCAGTTTGACCAAAAGGCATAGTATGTATACATATATATATACACACATATACTTCTCCTTCATTCACAACACTTCGGTCTGAGAGGTTGTTGTGCACAATCTGTTGCATTGTGTTGCGAATCTATTGCAACTCTTGTGTTTATAGTTTAGACAGAGAAGGGTCCTCGCTATGTGCTATGTACTTACACAATATATATTTGTCCAATTGGAAATGTTTACTGAAACTACTTTTCCACGTTTCAGATGGAGGGGATGTGGAGCGATACCGTAACAAAGAAGGGGTTCTCTCCATGAATGTGCAACTCATCTGCGATGCCAACCTGATGATCAGAGACATTGTTGCCCGGTGGCCAGGATCCACCATCGACCAGACCGTGTTTGACAATTCTCTGATTAAGGCGAGATTCGAAGCTGGCGAGTTCGACAATAGTATTTTGTTGGGTGATACCGACTATCAAAGTCAGCCTTATCTGTTCACACCTCTGGAACAAACAAAAACCCCAGCGGAAAACCTTTACAATGAAGCGCATATTCTCAGCAGAAATGTTGTAGAAAGATGTATTGATGTCCTAAAGAGTAGGTTTCCCGTACTGCGGAAGCGAGTAACGTTATCTGTAGAACGCACCGGAGTCGTTATAGTGGCATGTGCTGTCCTACATAATCTGGCCGTGAGAATGAAAGATGAGCATTTTCAATTTATCAGAGAACCGCCACCTGACATAAACCGACAAGAGCAGGATAATGATCCAGACATTGATCCACGGAGCCAACTTATTTTGGAGCATTTCACCCCTCTTGTGAAGACAGAAGTTGTTCCTTATTAGAATTGTGTGCACTACTGCTGTAATTGCAGCGATGCTATCTACAAAAAATGTGATTTGCCCCCGCAGTTGAGACAATCTACCTGTGTACAATATGTGATACTACGATTTAGTTCCTTGTTATTATTTATAAGTTTTCCACTTTCTATTAGTGTTGTTTGTGTCAGTGGTGTAAACATACGTAAGACTGACCCCCAATGTCAGATAAAATTATGCACTATTGTTGAAGCCACAAGTCTTGCTTATGAGATTGTGTTACCTTTGTTGAATATAACTCCTGTGACCCTCGGAAATGAGCCAAATAATAAAAGCCCTGTTTTATAATTTTGGAAATATTTAAATTTTGAAATCAAACATAAAAAGTTTTAAAAATAGCTCCAGACCAGACCAGACTAAAATTACTGATAATGAAAAAACATATATTTTACTAGACAAATGTATTATAAAATGTGACAAATTTTCGAATTGCAGTCGAAAACTTTGGTTTCATAGAGGTCTACATTTTGATTATTCTGTGGTTAACTTTTAGATTTGAATATAAAGAGTGGTGTTTTCTCTTTCTGACACCGTCTGGTTCATATTTCTCACCACACCGTACAACAATTTCTATGAGATATATGGGCTGTTCCCGAAAGCGGACAAATTGAGTCTAGAGGCAATAGCTGTTTGTTCGCAAAACCGAACAAATCAGCCTGAGGGGTTAGAATGCGTCTAAGCTTAGACCCGACTCCAAAAGTTTTTTTTAACCCTTTGACTGCCAAAAAAAACGAAAGCTCAGATCAAAAAATTAATTTTTCTGACCTCGACGAGACGTGATGCACACTTGCAATACATGTTTCTACGGGCACTGTGTATATTCAAACTAGCCTTTGCAGTAAATACTTTATCCATCCCTCGGTCGCTTAAATAGAATAAAAAAATATTTACGTGTGTACTGTATAACATTCGGTGGGACATGATTTTAGAAGGGTTTGTATGAGGGTACTTAAACATTGAAATGAGGTGGTGGGACATTTTTGTATGGAAAATTTGTAAAATATGATTTAAGATTTTCACGGCCAAAAGTATTTTTGTTATTTGTTTTTGGGGTGTTATGCCGTGTTGCGCTAACTCCTTCTTTAGCCAACGTTTCGGACAGCATTGCAGTGTCCATCATCAGGGCAGATGTGTTATTTGAGGTTGTGTTAAAAATGTGAGCTTATGTATGAGGTTGTGATACCGTGTTGCCAGCTCCAACCCTCTGAGCTAACATTAACGTATCATTTTTTTTAATTTAAAGTGGTTTTCTTCGTTTAGCTCTGGTGTAGCAGTCAATTACCGGATCAATTGGAGCTGGCAACACGGTATCACAACCTCATACATAAGCTCACATTTTTAACACAACCTCAAATAACACATCTGCCCTGATGATGGACACTGCAATGCTGTCCGAAACGTTGGCTAAAGAAGGAGTTAGCGCAACACGGCATAACACCCCAAAAACAAATAACAGGAAAATTTGTAGTATCTCGTATGAAGTACTCAACCCCAATGTACTAAAGACAACACATTCATGAAAAAAAACTTTATTTTTCTAAACAAAAATATAATAATATGAAAAATGGAAGCTTACAAAATAATATAGTACTTGGTGACATAAAAAGATACCCAATCTTTATTTAGAAGTCGGAATATCCGGGCATCGCAAAGGACCTGCTGAATTTCTCCACCTGCTCTTTGAGATTCTCCACCTTGGCTTTGACTTCTGCGTTTTGGGTCAGGCAGTTGTTGTAATCAACGAGCTTGGGGCCCGAAATGGCGGAAATCTCTAGGGCAAGCTTGAGGCCGAGGTCAATGAAGTCCACGACTCGGTCAATGTCCGTCTCCTTCATTCCTCGGGTGGTCAGCGCTGGGGTTCCTGTAAATAATAAATAACCTTATAAAATTTTCTTCTACGAGGAAACTATGTTTTTACTTATGACGGCAGAATAGATTAAAATATTTTTTCTTTTATAAATTTATCAGATTCATTTTCCTTCTTTTTTGGGCATGCACAGCTTTGTAGCCTCTATGGACTTGCATGCCCCCACTGTTTTTAAATTGACCAGAGCCAATGAGACTATGGCATCCCCAAGTGAAGTATGTTGTGAGGCTGAAGTGGAAAGTTGGGAAGTACGTGGCCATTTAGATTTGGTCACTAAACACGGCGTAGTCCATTTCAAGCAACATTGTATTCTGAATGGTGGTCTTTCACCAAGGCGATACTGAGAGTATCTACCTTGCAAACCAGTGTTTAAAATAATGTTATTATATAAGTGAATTTAGGTACTAAGGGGGCTAATCTTGCTATGTAAATTAAGTTTTCAATTCTGTTATCCTTTTAGGATCCTTTCTCAAAACACAAGAGATGACTTTAATGTTTCGGTCTAAATGAATTCTGTTGAGTCTTTTGTCACTGTTAGATCATGCGGCTGTTTATTCCAGGCGAACTTAGTATCTGTGATATGGGGCCGTTCAAGTATTACGTAAGCAGATTTATTAGGTACCTATATGCAGTGTTGCCAACGGGTCTTGGCCTAATGTCGCCGTTTTTCAGACATTTAGTAGCCTAATGTAGCCGAATTTCTATAAAATAAATTCCCCCTTTTATTATTCGAAATCCATGGGGGGGGGGGGGTTGTCAGAGAATTTCTGTAAAACATAATTCCCCACAAAAATGATTCAAAATAAGTACTCCCCACAAAATATTTCAAATCCATGGGGGGGGAGGGGTTGTTGCAGAACTTCGCTGAAAAAAAATTCCGCACAGACAAAAACATTATGTGATTCCCCACAACACAATTTTATTTTGAAATCCTTCGTTGGCAACACTGCCTATATGCATTTTTCTGTTAATATATTCTGTTTTTTAAGCGAGTATCTAAATGTATTAATTATTTGTGGGAATCCCCGAATATGTATGAACATAGACAATGTGTGGGTTGCCAATGTGTAAAAAAAAAAAAAAACTATTGCTGAGCAGTGCTGACGTAATCACTATCTCGACCCCCCCACCCCCCATGTCATCAAAAATAAGTAAAGCAAAGACCCCCCTGCCCCCCTATAGTGCTTACATAATACTTGAACGGCCCCTATCCTAGAGAGTAATTTGAGAGATTATCCATAGATGGCACTAGATAATAGTTTAAAAGGCTACACATAGGACATGGCTGTTGATTGGGTCTCTAATAAATAATATTCCAACCTTAGGTCGAGGTCGAGAATAAGTTGTACCGCCTGCTAAAGAAGCTATCAGAGCTCTTCTGGACAACAGGCTTTATTTGGATAGCACACTTTAAATTTACTTACCGAGCCTAATTCCAGATGGGTTCATAGCGCTCATGTCTCCGGGCACTGTGTTCTTGTTGCAGGCGATGCTAATCAGCTCGAGGATCCTCTCAGCCTTAGCTCCGGAGATTTTGTTCTGACGGAGGTCCATGAGGACGAGGTGAACGTCAGTGCCCCCAGTGGCTATTTTGTATCCTCGGGACACGAGCCCCGAACAGAGGCGTTTGGCATTGTTTACAACCTGAAAACAAATGAGCAACATTAGTCAACTAGGATATTTTGCCACAAAAATATACAACATGCTACCGGAAAACGCTCTGTTATACAATATTAGTATTGTGTGCGCTTGTTGTACTGCATATTATATGCAAGCAATGTTGATAAATTAAAATAATGTATGCAACTCATGTGCTATATTTATAGGTAAACCATAGACAAAGTGAATTAAATAATTTGCTAAAAATTCTGCCTCAGTACAGCAACAAGGTTATATAAATACAGTAGAACCTCGTTAATTCGAAATCCACGGGACATCAAAAATGAAATTTCGAATTAACGAATTCCCACGTAATTCGAAATTTTATGAAAAAAAAAAAAAAAAAAAAAACGCCGAAAATCGATTTTCTCGGCCGCCTCTTTAAATCCGGGTGGTATTTTAGTTGTAAATTCGTATTAATACCAATTATTTCTTTAATTTCGCGGCCGATTACCGTAGCGGCGGGCCCTTTAAATTCAGATATTCGCAATTAATTCATAAAAATGCTATATATTTACGTGTAAATCGAGATTTCGCTGCCGATTTCGGTCGCGGCCTACCCTTTAAATTGAGATATTCGTAAAAATACGATATATTTCCGCGTAAATCGAGATTTCGCTGTAATTTTCCGTCGCGGCCGGCCCTTTATTTCAAATATCTGAATTTAAATTCGTAAAAATGCGATATATTTCCGCGTTAAACGAGAATTCGCGGCCGTATTCCGTCGCGGCCGGCTCTTTAAATGCAGATATTCGAAATAAATTCGCAAAAATACGATATATTTCCGTGTAAATCGAGAATGCGCGGCCGATTTCCGTCGCGGCCGACCCTTTAAATTAAGATATTTGATGTAAATTCGTAAAAACATGAAATATTTCCGCGTAAATCGAATTTTATCGGCAGTTTTTCGTCGCGGCCGGCCTTTAAATTCAGATATTTGAAGTAAATTCGTAAAAAATATGTCATATTTCGGCGTGAATCGAAATTTTTCGGCCGATTTCCGTCGCGCCGTATTTTTTAACTCGGATATTCGAAGTAAAGTTAGTAAAAATACGATATATTTCCGCGTAAATTGAAATTTCGCGTCCGATTTCCGTCGCGGCGGGCCATTTAAATTCAAATATTCGAAATAAATTCGTAAATATACGATACATTTACGCGTAAATCGAAATTTCGCGGCCGAGTTTCGTCGCGGCCGATCCTTTAAATACAGATATTTGGTGTAAACTCGTAAAACTACGACATATATCCGCGTAAAACGTATTTTCTCGGCCCTTCAAACTCGGATATTCGAAATAAATTTGAAAAAATACAACATTCCAGTGTAAATCGATTCAGATTTACAAAATACTAATACTAATTATAACCACGTAAAAATACATTTTTCGGCGTTTTACTGCCACGGCTGACTTTTAGATTCAGATTTACGAAATATTATGATTTATTTTCGCAAAAATCAAATTTTTTCGAATTACACGAACAAATTTTCGTGCGCAGACAAAAATAAATTTCGAATTACGAATTAACGAATTTCGAATTAAAAAAAATTTTGTATGAAAAAATTTTTCTGCGGAAATTTTTTTGGCGAAAATTTCGAAATACGCGTTTTTTCGAATTATCGGGGTTCGAATTAACGGGGTTCTACTGTATTGGTCTATTAAAGGCCGGAAATCATTACTTACAGCTATTCCTGCTTTGAAAACTCTTGAAAAGAATTAATGTGAAAAGTAATGTAAAAAAAATATAAACAAAGAGATATAGAACGGAAATGTGCCAACTGTTGCCAAACTACAAATAAACTGCATTGACTATCAAAAATTTGGCAGAGTTAATAAAAGTGATTGGTAAAAACAAAGGTGGTGCGCCGCTGTCCATAGATTCAATTTATTATATTCAAAACATTACAAAATTGTTCATTTTTGTGTGTTTTTAAATACATTTGTAAAGAAGAATTATTACATAAATATAAATAATAGGTAATTAACGGTGACCGGGTATGTCATCAAAATGACAATTCAACACAACTCCAAAAAGTGATATAAAAGTCATGAAACAAAAACTAGGTTACATAGGTAACTATTAAACCTAATTTTTATTTTATCACTTTTAATGACTCTATATCACATTTTAAAGGTGTGTTGAATTTTCATTTTGATGAAATATCATGAAACCCTAATTAACTATACTAGTATAGATACTAGCAAGCTAAGCAAGCTCTGTTGCTACAGTAACAGAGCTTGCCTTTTAAAGGTATCTTCATTGATGTTACCATTGGCAAGTTATATAGTGTGGGAGATAAATCAGTCTATGCTGTCGGTGATGGAGATAACTATGAATGCTCTCTAAGATAGCAGAGTTTTCAAACCATCCACACCATCAGTTTGAAGAAATGTGTGGCAATGTGTACATCCATGGTTCATTCCAAGCATTCTTAAAAGAAAGTCGGTAGGACAGAGCCACGGGTAGTAGCCATACTCCCGTATGCAGAGAAATGTCAGGAATTTCTTCTGAACATGAGCGGATACTTTTTCTGGTGTGGACTCCAAATTACCGAACCACTTTCAAGTCTACTCCTTATTAAGGAATTGAATAATTCCTTCCAGTTTGTAGACCAAAGCCCAGCATTCTCAATGAAGTGCTACAAACCATCTCTATATGATATTGAAATGCGATTTGCAGTAGTATGGGTGAATGATGCTGGCGACATTATTGTGTTGGCGGTTTCACACTAATAATGGTTTGGTTATCCACCATATATGATTGTAATACACTCTGTCTGCATCAATTTTACCCATTTTTCATGGGCGGAAGAGAAGAAATGCATTCAATAAAAGAAGGTAACCTGTGTCTGGTACTCCTTGAATTCCGGAGTGGCGGCGAGCTTCATGGCCGTGGCAATACCGGCGATGGCATGGTTGTGCGGCCCGCCCTGCAGCCCAGGGAACACGGCTTGGTTGATTTTAGTCTCCAGATCGTACATCACCTGAACAAAACAAAAATAAACATTAACGTCCACATAGGAAGCCCTGAGGAAAATCATTTTCTTCAGAGCCTATGTCATCCTTGGGATGCTGTGTGGAGGATATTTTATTAACACAATTCAGCCGGGAAAGGTAGTTCTACCCATTCGGCCAACTGATGCTTAACGCCGGGAAGGGTAGTTCTACCTTTTGCGCCGGCCTCATTTCAATGGTAGAAAAGACAGAATTATTCAATATTTTTACATGAATATTATATACCAATCTCTTTGTAAAGGTCCCAAATACATAGTTATCGAATCGTAATGCAATTCTTCTTTTTATACAATTTATCTTATCTCGTTTACATCGGTATTTCAACAAAAGGATGAAATGAGAGTTTTTATGACCGTGAAACTCGATTCGAATCTCTATCTCTGTTCCGCCCCACTCAACTTCTATGTTCAAGCGAATGAGAGATGTTGGGCGTATTTAAAGAAAGCAGGTATGGGCAAATACCGATAGGTGGAACGTAATAAACATATTACAAGGTTAATTGAGTTGCATTTCAAATAATATTTGATTTTCGTTTAGTACTTATATAGCTTGGGTATGCTGAGTTACTATGTAGAAATATTTATTAAAATATATTAATTATTTTCGAAGATCGATTTAAAACAAATTAAAGAAATTCACGCGGGATCTTTATTATCGCCCGGAGACAGCGTAGCGCCAGCGCAAAAATACCTAAAGAAAAAAGACTAACATTCCCGGGTTACGTATAATCTGGGTGGAAACCAGACGCATTTGTCCACTACTTATCTCTCGGTAATTCGCCACTCGTTAACAGATAACTACTATAATTCGCCAGTGTTCATATGTCAAATACAATAGTCCACTACGATTTGGACACCGACGGTGGGGTTATCTTAATCTTACACGCTCAGTTACTATACTGCCATCTCGACTTGACTATTTTACCAGTCACCAGGGTTCATAATTGTTGTTTTAAGATGTTTCGGTTAGTCCTGTATTCTAGTAACTGTCTAAATAAGTTAAGTGTCTAGTCAAAATGGAGTCTTCTCGCAAGCGAAAACATGACACCTTTTTAAACCAGTAAAAATTTCACAAAAAAACTGTTTGTACCAACTACCTATTGGCACTGTAATCTGTTGCTTCCACTAATTAAATAATAACTAGGAACAATTTTTTCATTAACTTATTTTTAAGGTTATATATATATATACCCATCAATATAATATATCATTCAATAAGAAGATAATACTAATAAATCTAAACGAAACATTAAACAGAACAAGACGCAGAAAATAAAAAGATAAAGGTTGCAATTATGAATCAGAAATATTACATTGATGGGTATACCTTCAAAATAAATTAAAGAAAAAGTTGTTCCATTCATTTATACTTAAAAAAAACGTCAATAGGTGTCCCATATAGTGATGTATAAATTCCTGGGAATTTATTTCTGGGGAATATTCCCCTGGACGGGGAATTTTGATTTTAACAACATAATACCGCAAAAAGAATAATATTTATTAAATAAAAAATAAAATATACACACATATGGTACATATAGAGCAGGATAGATCCATAAAAACTATTCCCATATATATAGAAATAGGATCCAAGAGAAAAATAACAAAAAAACACGGATCAAAATTATTTTAAAGTGAGTAGTATCTCTATATAATTGTATACTTTACAGTATTAGTAGCCTATATACACTTTATGCTAGTAAACGGTACATATAAAAAATCAATCGTAAATCTGTAAAAATGACACAACTTCACAGATCGTTACTGTTCATCTGATCATACCGATTGAACACTGACACTATCAACTTCGCTTCCACTTTCACCTTCATATTCTTCTTTTTCTTCTTCTTCTTCATCCGACCCGGACGAAGTTGTTGCCGACTCAGGATTATCTACGTTTTCTTCTTCCTCAGCACAGCCAATTGGATGTTTGCGTTTGCGAGTACCAGATAGGTTTGAAACGTTATCGAAGAAATCTGCTCATCCGTGGAAGAAAGGGTTTTCTTGGGAGCAACTTGAGAGGCTCTTTCAGAGGAAAGAAGTTTCCAAATGTGTGCCACAAATGTTATTTTCCGTGCTCTTTGAGTTGTTAGACGATTCCTCCGTGTTGTATGAATGCGACTAAACATGCTAAAAGATCTCTCAGTGGCTGCTAAAGTAATGGGAGCAGTCAATATTCTTATGGCAACCTGTGACAAATCAGAACATCCGCACATCCCCTTCCACCAGGTCACTGGCGTGATTTTATCGACACACTTCCATAGGAATGCTTTGCTCCATGATTCTTCTTTAGCCCTATAATTGGCTAAATCAACAAGAACATTTGCAATATCAACAGTCTCCATATGACTTGCTACTTGGTCAATGAATTCAAGTGCTTCAAGTTGCTGTGCGTGGCTTAGCATATGTCCTTGGGAACCTGGATCTAGTAGGGCAGCAGCCAGATGTATTGGAGCAATAGCAAATTCTTTGCGCTGCGCCGCCTTTTCCAGTATTTGCTTCTCTTCGGCATGTGACAGTAGAGACGCTGGAAGAGTTTTACTTAGACTGCTCTCAATATCCTCAAAAGCATACAATGCTTTGTGTGTTAGTGGATCGTCTCCCTCTAGCTGTGTAATCCAGGAAACAATCGGTAGCAGAACATCGGCTAATGATGTCACTCTTGTCCAGTAAACATCATCGTCCAACAGGCTGTTCTTCATATCACGAGGTAAAGATGAGGCAGCTTCGTTTACTGCAAATGTTTGCAGGCTTACTTTACAACACTCAATAAAGCATCCAAGAGAAGTGTAGAAACCATTTTATTGAAAATAAAATAAATTCCCCATTTTCGGGAATTTATTTCAGGTTGGGGAATATTCCTGTTCCTGGGAATATTCCCCGGGGAATATTCCCGGGTCTACATCACTAGTCCCATATAAATAAAAATCGGATTTGTTTAACCGAGACTCTATCTAGGTTACAAACCAATTTCATTAGAAACTTAGTGATCATTTAAAAAGGTAGCTGCCAAAAATATGGGAAAAATTAGTTGCAAGATAATATTGTTGATGAGATCGACAAATATGATGTAGGTCCCAATGGTCGAGTGGTTAAGATGACTGTCTCGGTAAGACAAGAGATCCAGGGTTCGATTCCTCGTTGTGACCGTTATCTTTTTATTTTCTGTGTGTTGATGTTTCCTTTAGATTTCTTAGTATTATCTTCTTCTTCAAAGATTAAATAATAACTATTTATCCATATTAATATTACACATTTTATTAATATTTTAAAGCATAACCTGCAAAAAGTGTTTTTTCTTAAAATAATGATATTAGTGACATCTAGGAACGGGCAATTTATCAATGATTTTAAGTTTACACTTAGGACGGGTTGTTTCGGAGAATTTGAACAATTCATCAAATTTCAACATTCATTTTCGGGTTCTCTGAAAGTCCTATTCAAGTTCTGTTATTATATCATTGTAGGCTAATTGCTTGACAAAACTGAAATAAAAATAGAACTTGAAAAAATCTTTCACAGAAATTGTAAATGAACGTTGAAATTTGATGAATTGTTCAAATTCTCCGAAACAACCCGTCCTTAGACATTACAATTAAATTTAGAGAATAAGCAAAAAGGAAATGTAAATGGGGAAGTGTACCTGATAGATTCTGATACATGTTATTATGTAGTGTAATAGGAAATGGAATTGTAATGACCTTGTCCCCGTTGGCCTTGACGGAACGTACACCCTTCCTGAAGAAGATGACTCCGGCGCGGGGGCCCCGCAGGGTCTTGTGGGTGGTGGTGCTCACCACGTCGCTGTACTCAAACGGACTGGGGATTATACCTGAACAACAAATAAATAAACAACAATAACTATCAGACTCCGACGATGACATAGGCTCCCGAGTAAATTATTGTTATCATTAATTATTTCCCATACGCCTATATATTATATTTACCAGCGGCCACCAGTCCAGAAATGTGAGCCATGTCCGACAGCAAGAAAGCTCCGTTTGCGTCGGCGATCTGTCGGAACCTCTTGTAGTCCAGGCAGCGAGAGTAACAGCTGATGCCGGCGATGATCAGACGAGGCTTGAAGAGCTTGGCCGTCTCCGCCAGCTTGTCGTAGTCGATCAGTCCTGTCTCCGGATTCACCTGTCAAAAGGGTCCAATCGTTAAAAAGGCCGGGCCAAAGAAGAACGGTAAACAGGCACAATATGATTTGATTAAATTGATGATGGTAGATTCATTTAGGTAGGATGGTAATTGATGGTAGATTCTTTTAGAAGTATTGCATCATCGCTTAGTACTGAGAATAAAAAATTGATTCATTTGTAATTTTATTATAAATTGAGTGTACATTTAATGTTGATGATGTGAACATCGTTCACGAAACATGTAGAAGGTGTATATAAATAAAAATGATGTGAACAAAGTTATTTGTATTTTTAATAAATAAATAATGACATCAAAAGTCATAAACTTAATGAAGATTTTTTCTACGAAAAATTAATTATAAATCTTTTTGCTAGAAAAAGTAAGTTGTATTGTCTACATGGCCTACTGGATGCGTTACAGAAAGAATATTTATATTGTTTTTAATTAAAAAACATTGTCACTGGACATCAAATAACATCTACATTTAAACTATCTTAACCTCTCAGACATAGAATTTTATTTATTATGTGTCCCTTTGAGAACTGTCAGAAAGTAATAATTTTTGTGTTATTTACGAGTTTTACTAAAAGCTTCATAACTCACGTTTTGGGAAACGTAGCCTCATTCTAAAAAATGTTTTGGAAAGATTATGAAATCCACTATCGCATTGTGTTGTTATACGTAAATATTTGCGTTTCTAAATATACATTTTATGAAAACGTCAAAAATATGTAAAAATCGCTTACCATTATTTCAAAGCCTTGAAAAATGTACTTTTTTCTGAGTAGCATAAAGAAATAACACTTTATATATTGAAGAAATATATTTAAAAACTATTAGTCACCTCAAAATATTAACCGTCCAAACTAAAATATTTTTAATAAATTATTTAGAAACGCAATAAATTATTAACGAACATCTTGACAGTTTCAATCGGCTTAGATAATGCACCTCTACGTTCCATAGATATTCTTGAATACAGACGCGTAGCGTTATTCATTATCGATACTCTGTTTTTTAAATCATGGGAATCCGTATACTAGTGATGGAAATAAATCAATTTTTGTAAAATCTCGCGCGTTTACGTGAAAATACGTTCTAATGTCTTGACCGCTATTATCATATTTACGTCTTTTGACGTTCTAATGTTCTGAGTGGTTAAGAAGTTTTCCAAGGGACTGGACAAAAAACTTCTAAGTGGGATCCAAATTTTGCAATATTTTAAATAAATATTTTTTCTAGTACTGTACAAATAGTCATTAGTCTCATGTATTTTTAAATTTCATAGGTAAATGAATTAAAAATATTTTATCGTTTCAATCAATCCTTTCATATGTTTTCAGTCATAGCAAACACAAAAATCTCGAGCTGCCACTGTGTAACTCGAGTAATCTGCTTTGACAAAGTTCTACATTTTATAACTGTTGAAAAAAGGTGAATTAAAGGTATCAACGTTGTGGACACTAGTTTCGGTCTACGATGGTTTTGCTGCCGAAATTTTAAAACTTCTTAAATGGGATGCAGACAATAATAACAAAGTGATAAATATTATGACTTTCGGAAAACATTTTCAGCTATATTTCGCCACTAGTTTTTGTTTGTGATGGATTCACCGCGGAACTTTTAAAATTTCTTAGGGAGAAAGTAGTTTTAGTTTAAAACTTCTTAGGGAGAAAGTAGTTTTAGCTAAAACTTCAAATATGGGAAAAATCTTTTTTTTTTGCAGATTTTTGTATGGAATTTCAAGGGACCGAAAAAAAACTTTTTAAGCAGGTTTCACTGTACATTTTTAACTTTAAGAATCCTTGGTTAAAGTCTGTTAGGTACGTGCTGATATACCCTGTTTAGTGCAAAAATTAATTTTATTGATGTTATTAAATGGTTGGAATTTGTTAATTTTATATGAAAATATGATTTCCTTGTAAAAACTCATGGATATCAAAACATTGACTTGTTTTAATTTAGATAACGAATATATCGATTGTGTTATGAATGGATACAATTATGCAATAATTGCTTACATCAAACAATAAATAGTTATATTCATATTTTATTATAATATTATGTGTGTAGTTACTACCCAGCTGACGCTGCACTCGAGTTTGACCCCTTCACGGCATTGTACAGTAAGATAACGAAAGTACCGAAGAATACAATTTTCTATGAAAATGAATGCACACTTTTAGCGGAATACTTTTATTAAGTAATCATGACTACATTATTCAATGGAATATCTAAAAAAAGAAAACATCAAAAAATATCACCAGAGACGAAAATTTCATTCATGCTTAGTCTCATACATATGTGCGTAGTGCTGAGAGTACGGTCTATTCGTGCAAATATTTGACGGTCTCCGTGGCCGAAAGGTAAGGCTCTCAACTAGTAATAATCGTATAAAAGTTGACTACAGAAGAATAAAAATGTACACCTCTATGAAACCAAAGGATCCGACTGCAATTTGAGATATAATTATTAAACTTTGAATTCTTTATTACATAATTTTTTTTATATGAAACAACAAAAAAGCAAAGTGACAGTAAATGTTGAAATTTAATTTTTGTTTAGTAAAATATATGTTTTTCGTTATCAGATTAATTTTTAAAACTTTTTATGTTGGCATTAAATTTTAAAAGTTTCAAAAATTATATGTTTATTTCTAATAATAAAATTTGAAAGCGTATTTTCATCACCTTTCAAAAACAGTTTTTAGTTTTCGGATACATTCAGAAATACTCCATTAATTTGAATTTTATTGCGAAGCGATAATACACACTCATTCTCCAACATTCTGACAGCGTCTAAAATATACAATCAATATGCCAGAGGCCTGAGAGGTTAAAAAAAAATGTGTTGCAAACATATTCGTATAAAATATCACAGAGTAAGTGTATCAGACGTAATCGTGATACATAAGACTGTAGATAGGGCCGGTGATCCCAATCGGTGGAGGCGTAAGATGTCTTCCTTCAGTGGCGTGGAGGGGTAGAACGGGGCCGTCTCTGATGCCGTTGTAGCTGGTCCGAATGCTGTTTTCGCGTCCTTGATGCTGATTCCGAGTCTGGTCCGAAGGGGTAGGCAAGTCCGTGGTCCAGGGTGAGGCGGGGGTCAGAGTGAAAGAAGGCGAGTAGAAGCAGAAGTCGGAGCGAGGTAGAGGGCAGAGCAGAGAGAGAGGTGTTGAGCTGGTGGAGGTTGCTGGCTAACTGTCTTTCCAAGGGGCTGTTGCCCGTTTTATAGGACCCCGGCGGCCTTCGCTGACCGAGCGACGTTCACACGGGCCCGCTTTCTCTTTGATTCCTGGAATCGAGGCCCGTGTTTGTTACGTGCCCGCGGCCCGCCGCCGGGTTGGCTACCGCCCCTCGGCCGGTAATTTCGGGCCGTGGTCATTTGTGACGCTATGCCGGCGCATGGCGCACGGCAAGGCTTCCCACTACGTTTTGGCACGGTTCTAACAATCGTGCCCGAATTAAATATGAATATGATTTTGCCAGCTCTCATAGTATACTTCTCTGCCCGTGTCCCCTAGCCAAGCTCCGACGTTTCATTTATTGTTTACATAGAGGTTCAGACATACATTTTATACATTTCTTTCATTATACATAACAATTTCACATACATAGAGGACAGTTTATTCAGTTTAAGGACAGGCAAAGTTAAGGCAAATGGCAGATTTTAATATGGGGTGACGTCGGCTGATATCGGAGCAGTACGTCCGTTACACTCCCCCCGTGGAGCTCGGCTACACTCTTCGCAAGCGGCGTGCTGCGACATGGTCCCCGGCGGCATTGTTGCCGGTGGCATGGTCCCCGGCGGTATGGTCCCCGGCGGCATGGTCCAGGGCGTCGGCGGCGAGGACGGTGTTCGGACCAGCCATCCTCAGCGTTGTCCCGGCGTCGGCGTCGCGCCGGGTGCTCCCATGCGTGATCCAACCGAGGGCTGTCCGGGACGTCATTTGGCCGCTCTCTTCCTTCCGCACCTCCCGCGACACGATAAGCGGCCCGTTATCTTGGCCGATCAGCAGCCGTGGTTTCACTTGCCGGTGGCCGGCCACTGTTTGCCGCGGGAGGTCTAGGTCCGTTACGGTGTGTGCCGTCACCGTAAACGCGTCTCCGTCGCCGCGCACCGACAGTCTCACCCGCCGGGACGTAGCATCGGATGAGCTCATCCCATTAGCGCCCCGAATTCGCAGGCCGCGTACCGGACCCGCGGCTCCGATGATGTCTGCAACATCTGCCTCGACTAGGGTTATTGCAGAGCCCTCGTCAAGCAGCGCGTGCACGGTCGCATGGCCCCCGGGGCCGCACAATGTCACGGGAATCACTTTCATTAGCACTTGTCCCTCACTTTCCCACGTGTTCGTGACTGTGTGCGTCTCGCGGTCACGAGTGTATGCGTCATCGTGCAGCAAGCGATGGTGCGGGGCCCGGCACGTCCCCACTCCGCAGTTGGTCCGGTACTCGCACCGTTTCGTCTGGTGCACACCGTCCAGACACTTAAAGCACAACCGTTCACTTTTCACAAGCTCCCAACGCGCACTGATTGTTTCTTCGGCGAATTGGGGACACTTGTAGAGCTTGTGCGTATCGTTTTTGCACAGTGCGCACCAAACTTCACTGCGGGGTTCCGGCCGCTCATCGGTCACGTACACATTTTCACGATACGGGCGGGCGGCCCGCTGATGTTCGGCCGAGCTGCTCGGCCGCGCTGCTCGGCCATTGTCGGTGAGGCCCGACCGCGGCACCGCGTTGGTCAGCCGCTTCAGGAACGCGGCAAGCTGCACCACAGTGGCCGCGTGCGTCTGGTCGGCCACCTTACCCAACCACAAGAGGCGTAGGGCTAACGGCATCTTGGAGGCGATTTCGCTGAGGAGGGCCGGGTTGGAGAGGTAATCACCCCGCAGATTCCCCAGCGAAGCCACAATGTTCTGCACCGTGCCCGAGAACTCCACCAGAGCCTCGGTCGATGCGTCCTCTTGTAGTCGGGTCAGCCGCTTTATCCGGTCGAACATGACCGCCGCGACAGAGTGCGCGCCGCCAAAGCGGTGCTCCAGGACATCCATAATTTCCGGCACCTGCGCCGGGTCCAGGAGGAGAGGGCTGACGGCTTCTCGTGCCTTTCCCTTCAGGGCACGCTGCAGCCGCATCAGGTTCTCGGCCGCCGTCATCCCGCAGGTGGCCGTCGACTGGAGGAATTGCGCCTTCCAGGCTTGCCACTCTATGGCGTCGCCAGCGTAGGGCGGCAAGTCCTTTGCGCTGGACTGCCGGGCGATGAGGGATGCCATCCGCTCATCTTCGGGATGGTAGCGAGGTGTGCCACCGGCCTGGGACTGCCGGAGGGCGTCGGCGAACATGGCCGTCACCTGGGCGAGAGGGACACTCCCTTGATGCACCCAGTCTCGTGTCTGCCTCGCTGCCTCATCCATTCGGTTGCAGGCCCCGTATCCGTCAGCGGGGGGCTGCGATGGCGAGTTTCCGCTCGGGGCAAATGCTGGGAACTGGGCGGGCCCGCGGGTCACACCGGGATAGCCGTACTGCGGCTCTGGTCCACCTCGCAGCGTCGCGGCGCCTGGGGAAGCGCCGTCCGTGAGTGGATCCGCAGCATGGTTTCTCTCCGTCCCGGTGTGAGCCCTCACGGCGCGGCGTGAGCTCCCGAAAACATCGCTAGGCTGGGCTGTAGTTGGTGGCACAGTGGGCTCTCCCCCCACTGTGTACGTAAGGCTGTGACTGGGGCCGCTAGAGGGCGCCGCAGTCTGTGGCAGGCCCATCCGTGGGCCAGTGGTTTGCGCCTCCGCTGCGTACCCCTGACTAGGTACGCCCGGGGGCGCCGGCGTCGGCGTCGGTTGGTAATCCAGCCGCAGCGCAGTGGTGTGCGTCTCCGCTGCGTGGCCCAGGTTTCGCCCGAGGCCGCTAGATGGCGCCGCCGTCGGTTGGTACTCCGCCCGTGGAGCTGTAGCTTGCGGAACAGTGGGATCTCCCCCCACTGTGTAAGCAAGGCTATGACTGGGGCCGCTCGGGGGCGCCGCAGTCTGTGGAAGGCCCACCCGTGGGCCAGTGGTGTGCGCCTCGGGTGCGTAGCCCCAGCTTTGCCCGGGGCCGCTAGGTGGCTGGCTTCCGGGATAGGCTCCGTCCGGTTGCCAGGCTGCAGGTGAAGCGGTCCGCGTGAGGCCCTTCAGCGTGGCGATCAGTTCTGCCATCTGTCGGGCGTGGTCGTCCTGCAGCTTCTGGGTGCGCCGCCTCTCAGCTCTTAGCTCGAGCTGCACCTGCCGGAGCGTGTCCTCGCTAGAAGCCTCGCTTCTTGACGAGACGTCGGCCGCGGCAGGGGGCGTCTGTGGTGGTGATGCGCCGGAGGGACCAGGCAGTAGGTCCGCTCGGGGATCAGAGGGGGCCAGGGGGGCGGTTGGCCGGAGTCCGGGGGGCGCGGCTGTGGCCGCCCCGGTTGGTGTGGGATCATCGCTTCCCTGCGATGAATCCCCGTCAGCGCTGTTCTTCCCAGAGCGCAGTGAAGGTGACATCTCTTCCACAGAAAGATCCGGCGGCGAAGGACCACTTATGTATCAGACGTAATCGTGATACATAAGACTGTAGATAGGGCCGGTGATCCCAATCGGTGGAGGCGTAAGATGTCTTCCTTCAGTGGCGTGGAGGGGTAGAACGGGGCCGTCTCTGATGCCGTTGTAGCTGGTCCGAATGCTGTTTTCGCGTCCTTGATGCTGATTCCGAGTCTGGTCCGAAGGGGTAGGCAAGTCCGTGGTCCAGGGTGAGGCGGGGGTCAGAGTGAAAGAAGGCGAGTAGAAGCAGAAGTCGGAGCGAGGTAGAGGGCAGAGCAGAGAGAGAGGTGTTGAGCTGGTGGAGGTTGCTGGCTAACTGTCTTTCCAAGGGGCTGTTGCCCGTTTTATAGGACCCCGGCGGCCTTCGCTGACCGAGCGACGTTCACACGGGCCCGCTTTCTCTTTGATTCCTGGAATCGAGGCCCGTGTTTGTTACGTGCCCGCGGCCCGCCGCCGGGTTGGCTACCGCCCCTCGGCCGGTAATTTCGGGCCGTGGTCATTTGTGACGCTATGCCGGCGCATGGCGCACGGCAAGGCTTCCCACTACGTTTTGGCACGGTTCTAACAATCGTGCCCGAATTAAATATGAATATGATTTTGCCAGCTCTCATAGTATACTTCTCTGCCCGTGTCCCCTAGCCAAGCTCCGACGTTTCATTTATTGTTTACATAGAGGTTCAGACATACATTTTATACATTTCTTTCATTATACATAACAATTTCACATACATAGAGGACAGTTTATTCAGTTTAAGGACAGGCAAAGTTAAGGCAAATGGCAGATTTTAATATGGGGTGACGTCGGCTGATATCGGAGCAGTACGTCCGTTACAGTAAGTTAGTATCACGGACTAACCCAGTTTTACAGTAGATTATTTGCTTTATGGTAAAGGTACTACTGACCGAAGAGGCGAAGGTCAGAGCATTTGTGGTAGAGGATAAATACTCTGATGTGATCCTATGATGACTTCAGAAAAGGCAAAACGCGAATTTTTTGCTTCAGAAAAACAGATTTCATCTTTACAGTTAATATTTGAAAGTTGAAAAAGGCCGTCTAACCTTATAAGGCATGCTCTCGAAGAAGATAGACGTGGCAGAGATCTTCCTGGTGGGCGTGAAGAAGCCGTGACTGAGATGGCCACCGTCCGGCAGGTCCAGCCCCATGATTCGGCCGTGGGGCTCTACAATCCCCGTGTAGATGGCCAGGTTGGCGGGGGAACCTGAAATAGGAGCTTTCAATTCATCATGACAGTTTTACATCATTATGTAGTAACCTTAAACTAAGTAACTCCTAAAGATTATGTATTTTACACTAAATTATGCCAAATGCAGAACGTTGATTGCTTCCACTGTTGTATATATTTTCCAGAATCACTTTTGGACATTGCAAACCTTTGTGGGCAGACATCCGGTAATGCAAACAATATGCCAGAAAAGTATTTAGAATTTTGTGGATAAATAAATTAAAAACAATTTGACGGCCTCCTTGGTAGAGGAGTAAGGCTCTCGACTAGCAATGCGAAGGTCGTGGATTCAAAAGTCGGAGTGGGCAAGTAAATTTTATTTGATGAATTTGTGTTATTTCACAATTCATTAATTTAAAATAATACATAGTATACTTGCGGCACGTTCGAGAGTGGAAGATACTCTCAGTAACGCCCTGGTGTGAGACCAAAGATATTAGAATAACGAGATATGCTATGTTGGCCGCCGGATAGTAGGCGGAGTACTACCTAATTAGGGTACTTTGAATACTGTCGGGACGTGTACGCACAGAAATCTGTTCTATGTATTAGTGCGGATACCTTAGCGTAAGCGAAGGTGTGCAGTAGTATTGGTGAAAAAAACCGGCGACACTGGGCAAAACAATTCCACACAGTATGAACTGCTCATAGCACATCTCGTTCTTCTAATATCTTTGTGTGAGACCATCATTCATACTTGAAGCGTTGCTTGAAATGGCTTTAGCCCTGTTTGGCAACCAGATCTGAATAGCCAGGTACTCCTCCGCCTTCCTCCTCCGCATCTTCTTCCCCTCCCCACTACCTTGAGTCTCACAACATACCCCAATTGGGGATGCCATAGTCTCACTGACTCCAGACGGTTGGGAACAGTTGGGACTCTTAATTTTTTTTTCTTTGTTCTGCCCTAAAACGGCAAACCTAATAAATAGTACAGGATGGGTAATTATTTATGTATTATTTACCAGAATAAGGCTGAACATTGACTCCCCATTCCTCGGGGCTGAGTTTGAACGCTTCCAAACATCTCTTCTGGGTGAGAACTTCAATTTCATCAATGTACTCATTACCACCATAATACCTGGAAATAAATTATAGCACGGATTAAAAAGTATAAGTTTTTGTTTTTGACATGAAAAATAATTTATTTTGCTGTTGATGCTAACCTCAATCCAGGTAATCCTTCGGAGTATTTATTATGCAGACACGAGCTGAGGCACTGCAGCACAGCGAGCGATGTGAAGTTTTCGGAGGCAATCATCTCCAGACCTGACTCCTGGCGCCGCTTCTCCTTCTGTACTAGTTCAAACAGCTCCGGGTCGGACTCCCACAGGTCCTGGTTCATGGGGTTCTTCTTGTCGGACGCCATGGTGAACACAGTGCGGCTTTGGGGTGTTTGGACTCTTCGGGTCGCCTGGAGAGAGAATTAAATATTAGCGAGGCAAAGAGAAAAAGATTTTAGCTAGACCGCAACCAAATAAGATGCGCAGATGCATGTCTCTTGGCATGATTTATTGAAATTTCGCTAGCTTTTGTTGGTGGCTTGCCACACTGTACTCGACTCCCGCACTGCATTTCATTCAGGAAGATGCTAGGAAACGGTCTTTTGTTTTTGGTCATATAATGACAGAATAAGGAACATACATTTCATTATTTACTAGAAGTATTTGTATTTTTGTTGTTTATAGATTGAAAAGCAGGAAACTCTATCAATGGTGGACTAAATATGGTAGTCGCTAATAAAAAGATGTGTTGCGAACAGTATGGAAGATCTGTCTCTCTTATCTACGATGAACGAGGTATGCAGAGTGATTTAATGATAAGTATAAGCATGTTTACGAGAGATGGAAAGGTTGATTAAGATATTGGAAAAAGGGTGAATGCAGGGAACTCCATTAATGGAAGTTATCCGAAGAAGCAAGGCCTAGCAGTCCACGATGGTGAGCTGATACTTACTCGGTGTATGGAAATGAGACATGAAACCAGCAGAGGAAGGACAAGAGTAGGTTGAATGCTGTAGAAATGGAATCTCTGAGGCATATGTGTGGTAAAACCATGTACAGACAGAAATGTGGAAATCTGGAGCTGATGCAAGCATAATAAAGAAAATTAGAATGGGACGTTTTGATTGCTTGGATATGTGGGGCTGATGCGAAGAAAGGAGTGTACACAGAATATATGAAGTGAATTGTAGAAAATTGGGGATGTCCAAAGAAGGCATGGCACGATCAAGTGAATCAAATCTGAACCACTAAAACGGCCACAATCTTGAACCAGAATGTACAAACAAATTCACAGAGACGAAATGAAAAACGGTTGAGTTGAAACCAGTCCGATCAATAATAATATTATAATGGATTTTCACCACCAACTAAGCAGTTTAAAAAATAGAAATACTAACTTCAAATTGAATGCAGAGCAGTGGATGAATGAAAAAATATCAGGAGGTCGATATTTCACTAAGAAAAAACATGTTATGCCGGAGAAAAATGTTTACACTGAATAAAAATAAAAATTGTTTGTATGTAGTTATGATAAAGAATTATGGTTCTGTGAAGATATTTATTTTTATCTCACCAGAATGCTGGCCGGAGTTATCACAGAGTCAAAACAACAAGAGCAAAAGCGCAGATTTTAATGTAGGTTCATTTTTTGAAAATTTTGAATGTAACCAATCACTGTATGCTGCACTTCTTCAATAATATTAATTTGTATTGCTGTACATTTTTAAAAATAAATTGAAACATTCTTTATTCTATGCATTGAAACATTCTTAATTATATGCATTGAAACTTTCTTTATTCTATGCATTGAAACATTCTTAATTATATGCATTGAAACATTCTTTATTCTATGCATTGAAATATTTTTTGACTTGTGGCCATCTTGTATAATCTATGGCAGGCGGCAGGGTTCGGCAGACTTTTATGTGAGAAGTTGTGAAGAAAACAGGATAATAAATGTATCAAAGACATGCAAAGAGCCGCATGGAGCTCAAGGGCCGAGGTCTACGGCACTCATTTATTGAGGTGTCTTTTCACAAAAATGACGCTATATAAATTATCATATAATTATTATTAATTAGACTAGTACCCCGCCACGCGTTGCTGTTGCTTAGTCTGTCTGTGCAGATAGAGAAACAATAACGCGTGTTGCTTTTACGTCCAACAAATGGCGCTGTTTTAAAAAAAATATATATCTATATAATATAGGTATATAAAAACACACGCTTATTCGAATTCAACGTTGTGTAAAAATTTCAAAGCAATCGGTGAAGACCTTTCGGAGATTTAAGATTTTGAACAAACGAACATTTAAATTTTTATTCATATATATATAGATAGATAAAGTAATTTTTGTACAGCGCCCTTGGGGTGATTTTACACATAAATTTTGTTGTTATTTGTATTATACTCCCGTACTGGCTGTTTTAATGTGATATGCATAATAATTTTGTGGAACAGTATATCAGGGCTGTCTATAATACCATTAAGAGAAACGGCTGTGCCGTCTTTTTCATACAAAACTTAAATTTGGATTTGAGGCCAAAATACCCAACAAAATAGCCCGTGTCTGAGAATTTTAGGTTAATTTACTAAAAAACTGTTTTTACATTTCTTTGTCCTTTCAAATTGCGGCATAACATGTTGTATATGTATATTTTTTCATCCTTTTCCTTTTATAATGTAATTTTTTTTTCTTCTCTCCTTTTTAAAATAATAGTTTACTATATTTTTTCTTGAATTAATAATATCAATGTATATCATGGTCACCCTACATGTTTACTACATTATACTGTAATGAATTGGCTGGATTTAGATTAATAAGTACCATGTAGGTACCCAATTCATAGAACGTCAATGTAACAATATTGTCCTCTTAATATATAATCTTTGTGCTATTTTTATTATTTTGTAAAATTAACCTCAACACAGGCTTGTCCTAGTGAGGTTGAAAATTCTAACATAAAAAAAATACAATGTAAAGAAACAATAAATAAAATAAACATTTATAAAAATGGTGTAAACATGTTGTTTATTCAAACTTTTTGCAATTCGCCTGAAAATTACCAAATATTCTGATATGTGGTTTTGTCAACGATATTCAAATTAAATAATTAATTTATAGATTAAAAATAAAGAAAAACATTCCACGAGCATTATTTATTACAAAAATATATTTATTGCTTTAACGTCGATGCAGTTGGAGTGCAATCTGAAACGATAATCAACTAATTTTTATATGATAAGGCGTAATTATACCAAATAAAATAATTGTAAACAAGATGGAAGACAAGCTAATACAATTGAGCCCTTGTGTGGAAATTAGCGTTATGTGAAAAAGCGAGTTCTGGGATATTGACTGTTAAACATTTATTTTGACTGCAGTGTAGCGATGGGCGAGTCATTTTATTAAGAGCGGGAGCCACGGTACCTGCTCAATATGTTCATACGGCTCAAAGAGTTGACTCAATTGAACAATGGTTCAATTGAATGACGATTCAATAGAACGACGGCTCAATTGAATGACGGTTCAATTGAATGACGGTTCATTTGAATGACGGTTCAATAGAACGACGGCTTAATTGAACGGGAGCCGTGAGCTCAGAGCGTATGAGCAACGAGAATACTGCGCTCGCCCGATACGGCTCCCCCGAATACGGCTCCCAGCGTAAGCGTATGAATGATCGTACGACTCTTGGTACTGTTGCGCCACCTCGTAGCACGAGAAAAATAAGATGCTAGGTAGTTAGCAGGTGTAGGTACATACGTTCAAGTCCAGATGTCGGGCTGTCAGACGACGTTCACGTATCTGAGTATGTAATAACAATTAATATATGGATAATTCTAATGGCGCTTTTTTCTAAAATATCTCCTGTTAAAAAAAGAGTAACCGTTCACCGGGAGTTGTACGATTAAGGCTCATCAAAAAAGCTTGTTCTATTGTTCGTCTAGTCTATGCTACTGTAGTGTCATATACAAACTGAAAGTCAAATAAATTTATACGTAATAAGATATTTCAACTAATAGACAACACATTTTATCTATTTTTATCATTTCTAAGTAATATTATAAATGTGAAAGTGTGTTTGTTTGTCCTTCTTTCATGTCGCAACGGAGCAACCAATCGACAAGATTTTTTTGCATAGGGATAGTTGGAGGACTAGGAAGTGCCAATGGCTACTTTTGCATAGGCTACATCCCTGAAAAACATTTCAATCCTGTTGGAAAATTCTTTGTACAGTAATTTCTCTCTATTATCACGCCAGAAAAGCCGCAGGTAATAAATCGCTAGTTTATTCCTAAGTTTTGAGTGCAAAAACGTAAAAAATTTTTTTTCCATAAATCAATATTTTTTGTAACAAAATTACCATCAATTTTAAACATGGAGATATAAAACATTATCACCATAGTAATGACAATATATCAAACGCCGATCGCACAAGCCGTCAGTTTCAATGGCGTGGCCAACTTGTCTTGACTTTACCGTTGTACGGAAAAAGATCCCGCTACCGACCGTCACTACAGGCCTTGTACTGCCGTTTGTGGTTGAGGTTTTAAAATGATTTTTGCTGTGAGCATAGATAAATGTATGGCACGTGATATGAATGGATCTGCACAAAAACAGCGTCATCTAGAAAACAATCATTTTTTGAAGAGCCACACTTGCTGTTTTGAAAATTTCTGTTTCTATAAATTGCAAGGTGTGGACTATTATAACTACATAATTAACTAACCATCAAGCAGAGAGCATTTCACAATTTTTTACTCTTGACATCGCCTGACTCTAGTATTTGATTCTTGATCGTGCCATATATTTATCGTGCATCTCCGACTTCTTCTATCATTCATTTTGCGTCAAATATTCTCCTTACACTCATTTCTTCATTCATTTGCTCTATTTTAGTGGACGATTATTATTTGGAAAGTTCTAATATTGTAGTTAAGTATACAAGACATTATAAAAAGGATTATACATTCAAAATTAATTATTTGAGTCGCGGATACACATGCCAGTGTAAAACCATGCTTTTGGCGAGTAACTGGCTTGCTAACTACTCATATCTCTAGACTAGTGGCTGAGATGGAGGTTCCGGAAGAAATAAAAAAACAAATTGAAATTTTATAATTGTACAGCGGCAAACGTGTATTCCACATGCACTGGTTAGCTGCGATATTGCATAATGAAGCTCAGAGTCTTTTCATCGCCCCACCAAGCCATTTTGATCGTGAAAATATCTGCTTGCAAAAAAGCAACATAACAGAGCAAGCATGTGTTCACTCTGTTGTGCGTGTTCAGACAGATGTGCTTGTCTGCCCAAACCTGTGCCCCAAACCCCGTGTGATTGAATGGCATGTGAGCTACTAGCAGCGACACAATACATATGCCACTAGCACGCTGAAGACCACTACTGGCATGTTTTTGAGTGAGTTTGTGTTCCCACGGCTTTTATGCAAAAAATAAGTTTATGCAGACTCTGTAAAATTGAATATTGATTTAGGAATTATTGTAGTAGATGAAAGAAATGCTATTTCCACGATGGTATTAAGCACATATTATTCCTCTAAGGCTTATCAAATTATTTGAAATTAAACAGAGCTGTAGCGAAGCAATAAACATAAGATAAGAAGATACTGTTTGTATTAACTTTTATCGAACACTGGTCTATTGTACCATAGAAAATATTTATTCACCAAAGAATGTTTATTCATTGAAAGAATTAAATAATTTAAGTTGAAAATTGTACGCAGGTACAGGCGAATTGCTGATTTTTCAAACTAGGTTGAAACACCCGCTTGCAGTGTATACTTAAGATGTTTATCAATTCTGTTTAAATTTAGACTCGCGATTCATTTTTTCATGTTAATTTGTTTCATTCTTCAGCTTCCAGCGTGGCCTTTTTCATACAAAACTTAAATTTGGATTTTAGACCAAAATACCCAACCAAACTGAATTATAATTTTTTTAAACAAAGGGTGTAGCAAAAATCTAGGACGGATATGTGCTACTTTATTTATTTTTGTTTCAAATTATAAAATATGAGCAATTAAAGAAATCGATTTTTCACGATTTTAGAAGAAAATTTGACAATTATTTGTGACTTAACAGTAATTATTAAAAAAATAAAAATAATAAACTTTTACTAAACAAATATAATAAAATATTAATTATTAAAAAAACTCTTTTGATGGGTATAAGTTTTATTTTGAAACGAATCGATTTATATTGGAACACAAATTTTGTTATATATAAATTTTAAATTCCGACACAAAAAATGCCTTCTTTACAATGTTTTATTTTTTAATCTACATTTCATTGTATTTACATAGTAGGTTAGGAAAAATTATTTTTTTAATAATTACCATTCACAATTGCCTTTAAAATCATGAAAAGTAGAATTCTTTAACGGCCTATATTTTCTAAAATCATGAAAAGTAGAATTCTTTAATGGCCTATATTTTCTAAAATCATGAAAAGTTGAATTCTTTAATGGCCTATATTATCTAAAATCTTGAAAAGTTGAATTCTTTAATGGCCTATATTATCTAAAATCTTGAATTCTTTAATGGCCTATATTTTCTAAAACATGAAAACTTGAATTATTTAATGGCCTTTATTTTCAAATTTAAAATAAATAAAGCAGTACATATCCGTACTAGATATTTGCTATACTTTTTGATTATAAAAATTATTATTTAGTTTGGTCTAGTATTTTGGCCTCTTAAATTACATTATTTTTTGATCCATCCAGTACACAACTACACAAGCGGATCTCTTTAAAATAATTAACATTTCACATAAAAATAGATGTAACTTTTGAACTATTGCTTTTTTGTTATAAATAAATCATTCAATTTCTTACTTTATATTGCATGAATGCTTTATTAAGTCTCCGTTATAAGCATTCAAGAAGAAGAAGATGGTTTGAAGGGTAGGGATGTATTTACGAATGTTAGTATTTAATATTAATATTAATGTTAATATTTAATAAAATACAACTTGTTAGAAACAGAACAAAAAATCTCCCCACAAATGCCTATGTTGCATTTAAAGATACACTGTGAATTTTTTCATACTTATATCATTTTAAATGACAGAACAAATGTGTTTTTAATCAATTTCTTTGCGAATTTTTTCTATTGAGGGAATTTTGTATAATTACCATTTCGGCTCTACAAATGTATAGATATTATCTATAAAAATAACATATATTTGTTATAAATAACTTAAAAAGTGTTCAAGAGAAATATGTTATAAAATGGTAGAAATTCTGAATGCGGGGGCTTAAAATTAAGACACGATTGCGAAAGATGTTATAATATTAAGAAAAAAAAAAAAAGTGTTTACGCGTCTGCCGCAAACAGTGTGTGGTTTACCGTGCGGATGAACTTTAATGTGATTCATCATTGTTAATAGTAAGGTGAAGATGAATTTAACAAATACACTATCATAGCGGTGAGAATAATCGTACAACAAAAGAAAATAAAATCTCACCATTTTTAATTTGATGTTTCTTTTTTAAATATCTATTCGGAGCTGGTTCTGATGCACAGTAAAATTCCCAATCACAGTTAACAAGAGAGCAATTCATACTGATAGCTTCATGGTATAGAATATTATAAACAAAGCCCAGTACTATCGCGTGAAACGCTATCTTCCAACTTTTAGGAGTTTGTTCATCTTGTGAACATTATAACAGCCAAAGTTACAGAACGATAAATACGAAAATATTTGTAACAAGGTGTGTGGATCCTTCTACATATTTTATATAATGGTTTAGGTGTGTGGCACCTCCAGCATTTACGCATTGACCACTGTGCATTGGTCAACTTGCCAACCCTGGAATTATTTGGGACACATCAGGGGGGTTTAACTCCGATTGAAAATTGGAACCGAATTCCACCAATGAAAAACTCTGAAAATCTATGGAATAAACTTTCAAAATTTTTCATTGTTGTATAGTATAATAAGTAGGAATGAGAATTTTACTGTCTATATATTGGCATATCAATGTTTTTTTAGGTGCAATTTGTTTCATATAAAAAGCCCAAAGTTATCGATCTAGTAAGAGATTTATTTATGGGACACATTGGTTGATCCACACAAAACCCGAGTGTTAAAAATTGGAGCAGTGGGCACCCTTTTGGCTGGGGACCGATGAATCCATTTGATAATTTCATCATCATATTTTATTTAAAATCTGGAGCATTCATCATGGAGAATCTAAATACATCTTCCGATCCTGGACTTTTACCGGCTCTAGTCTTGGGGACAACTTTCACAAAACCATTTCGAAAACTAACAGAGGGATATTTGTGGAAATCAAGTCGAGATGATTTGTCAGTCTTTAACCACACTTCACCATTCTATAACTAAGCAAGCTCCTTCTTTTTGCCAGACAGTTTAAATTTAAGATGCAATATTTTTCAATTTAAATCTTAAATGCACAATGATTTTATCATTCTGTTTACAAAAACTCCATCCATTACAGATCAGATGCTAATATTTTGCATTGGAGTACTCATGGCTTTATTTCCAGTTAACCTTGAAGCAATACTCAGAACATCAGTTTAAATCTTCCATATTAATTTTATTTAAAACTAGCTGACGTTACCCGGCGTTGCTCGACTTTTCTCTACTTTCAATAAATATAATATCCATGTATTATATTATATAATAATAATAAAAACGTTTATTTGACAATAATTTTTACATGTTTGCATATAGTTAGTATACATACATTTAGGTGATTAGGGCAACTGCTCAGCTGTACATTCCGGATTTCTCCGGGAATGTAGCTGGTTTTCAGCAGTGCCTTTAATATAATGTGTTATAAATTGTTTAATTTAAATAAAAAAAATTAATTAATAATAATAATAATTAAATTTTTCAATGAATAATAAATTTAATTTAATTTTTAATTAATAATTTAAATAAAACATCAAAATTCAAACTAATTCAATAAATCAAATATAAAAAAATACAAATTTCTTTAAAATAAAATAAAATATAAATTCAGGATTAAGTTTACATAAAATACACAGATAAAATAAAATAAAAAATAATCACAAGTAGGTGTCCCTTTCATTTTAAATTCGATCAATTATGATGTTGTGCGGTTGACTGTGCTGTCAGCAACCATTCGCTGCAGAGCTTCTTAAAGCACTGCAACGATGTTGTTGTTCGAATAGGCAGTGGTATTTTATTCCAAAGTTTTGAAGATGAGTAGCTAAAACTACCCTCAAAAACAGCAGTTTTATGTTTGGGGAGAACAAGTAAATGGTCTCTTTGGCGTGTACTATGTGCATGTGAGTCACGGGACCACTGCAGTCTGTCAAACAGATAGGAAGGAACCTTTGAATTCATCAAGTTGAACAGTTGACACATTTGATGTAACTTCCTTCTGTTCGACATATTCAGTATTCGATGCCGATAGAGGTAAGGCGAGATATGCTCGCGTCTCGGGACATTATAGCAATATCGGACACATGCATTTTGGACTTGTTGTACTTGTTTTTGGGTTTTTTTCAATAAAGATGGACCGTAAACTGAGTCTCCATAGTCCAATATTGAGAGAACAAGACTATCAGTAATAATCTTGCGTAGTTTCACTGATATGTTATCTCTTATATTGTACAATAGACGAAGCCTCGAGTAGCACCACTGTGACCTGTTTTTAACATGTTCCTCATACCTCAATCTACCGTCCACCATTATTCCAAGGTTGCGCGCAGCATCAACAAAGGGAACGGTGGTTTCATGTATTTTTACATGTCCTCCATTTCTTACGCATGATATTTTTTGCTTAGTTCCCATTAATAAAGCAACAGTTTTTTGAGGATTGAGAAGTAACGCATGCTCCTTTGCCCAACTGCAAACTCTACGTAGGTCACCATTTACCATATCCACTGCCACATGAGTTGTACTTATGTCAAACGATAAATATAGTTGTGTCATCAGCATACATGTGCGAGCCACAGTGTTCAATAGATTGCATCATGTCAGCGGTATATATATAGCAAAAAGCAATGGCCCTAGTATTGATCCCTGGGGTACCCCTCTTGTTATTATAATGTCAGATGAATATTTTAGAGTCCCATTACTATCCTTGCAAACTGTGCGCTGAGAAAAACCTTCCGGAAGAAACTCTCTAAATAATAGTAAAAACCCTATTTAACTCCGTTGCATAGTTTAGAAGAACTAAGCGCACAAACAAACAGACGCGAGTCACTACCTGGGTAAACAAACAGACGCAGGTAGTGACTGACAGTGTTTTATACTATTTAGAGATACCAATGTATTGTCACAATTACGAATTTACTAAAAGTTTATCAGGAAATGGCCTGTATCTGGGATGTTCCGGGATGTTCTGGAGTATTGTGGAATGCTCTCGAATTTCTAGAGGGCGAAACTTCCAGCCCTTATATCTTCTAAGGGACGCCCTTCAGGTAAAAACGAGAACCTTCTTCATGGATGGGGGATAGAGGGCTACCACATCATATAACTCCCTTGATCGTACCGGGACTCGTTTCTGAGTTTTAAAGGCACGCATTTTGTACACTTACTTTTATAATATATATTGATTGTTGTCACTCCCACGGTAACAACTGAATTATTAAATTAATAACGAATGGGAATGCAATGTTTACAGGTGATAGTATTTGCAGCGGGGGGTATTTAAGTAATCTATTATCAGTAATAGAACTGAGCTTGTTTTGAGGCATAATGTAAGTGTTAGCAGTTTTGACGTCATTTAAAGTTTATGCAAATATTATTAAAATACATTCCACTGATCAATTTGTAAATAATGTATTGATTGTTACATGATGATTTATGATACAACAACCTATCTAATAGTTACTGACGTATCTCGCTTTGAAACTGACGTAAATGATATATAAAAAAAAACAAAATAATAAAAAATTATTTTACAAAAAAAATGTTTAGTCCCGGTAAGTAAGAAAAAAACGGTATTGTCGCTTTACTGGAAGCGATATAAACCTTCTTATTAGTGAAATATACTTATAATCAGGGCCGGTCTTGTGCAGGCGCAATTGGAGCAGTCCGCTCCGGGCGCCGATTTGCTAAGGCGCTGAAGAAAATAATTTAAACTCAGGTCCTATGTCATCTTTGGGAAAGCTGTATGAAATTTTTTTTAAGAAAAGGAAGGAGAGGAAGATCTGGGAAGGAAAAGGTTATGAGGGGTGGGTAGGAATCTGGGGGGTCAGTGTGTCCAGGAGTGGTGGATGTTTAAATTCATCCCTCTCACTGTGGAGCAAGGCGATGCGTCGAGAGAGTCCTGCTGGAGAGGTATAAAGATCTCCATCAACCAATCCCTTCAAATCTGTCCCGCCATACAGTAGGTGTAGGTGGGCAGACGCATCCGCCGCCAAGACCCAGACAATCCTCACCCCTTGAACCCGGGCACCCCCACTAAGTCACCAAACATAGTGCAAAACTTGCGATGGCAACAGAGGTGTTGGTTATCCAATAAATGGTTCTCGGAGCGGCAGTACCCATACCAAATTGAAACTCCTATTACTAGCGCCAGGCGCCGTTCGACTCAGGTCTGACCCTGTTTGTATTAAACTTGAATGCACATAAATTGCACTAGAATAAAAGTGCAAAGATTACATTAAAAAAAAAACTACCTATTATTTGAATGTTGACATTTTGCATATTATGCAAAAGTGCAAACAAAAAACTGTTTTCTGCTTCAACAGCTGCTGTTTGGTAAAGAAGAAACAGTATTTACACAAAACTAAAGATCAACGTGTGGTGATACTAGATATGTATGTATTTGGAATTATTTAAAAAATATTTTTTTTTGTACGAGCACACACAATAAAAAAAAGTAAAACTTTGTATTAGGCGCTTAACCGCTTGAGGACATCATGTGCGAAAATTCCCAAACGCGAGATAACTCGGGCAAACTTTACCTGCAGAAAAGACCACTAACAAATATGCTCGGGTGAAAATAAATACGATTTATGGTATGTGGAAGCGAGACAAAAGACAGATTTAAAAAGGTACCACTCCCGATATCTCCCAATCCCGCAAATCAGGTGACATCACGCGATGTTAGTACTGCGCAGTGTGTTGTGCAGGAAAGTTATTTGTTTGAATTACGTGATTCAATTTTGATTGATTTTATCGATAATCTCAAGGCAGTATTAATTAATTACGATTTATTAAAAGATATTTTTTTATCAATTTCTTTTATGGTCTTGGTTCACACTATGTACCATAATATCAACTTTCAGTCCTATTTTGAACCCCGTAATGGCTTTTATGAAGGATATATGTGTTCAGTAAATAAAATTCATTCATATAAAAATAGTTTTTTTCCATTTTTTTATTATTACTGAAGAGGTTAAAGAGTAGATGGTGTTTTGTGTATCTGATTTTAACATTACAATCAAATATTGATTCCAATCTGGTTTCAAATGCTTTTTTGGGTAATGTGGACTTTTGAAGGTCTAAATTTAACCGTTTATAATATACAGGGTGATATAGTTGCAATGTGTAATGTTGAAGGATTTTCAGGTAAGAAGTTGACACAATTAAATATCGTCGTTCGGGATGCAATACTGCAACATAAGACAAATTGTTCAGAAGAGAGAAAAAACCACAAGGCATTACAATATGCAATATTGTCCTTGGAAATCATATACGCGGTGTTACATATTGTCCAAAACAAAACCTACATTTTAACAAATGAAAATATTTAGTTGATTTATATAGCGCCGTTTTCGTAAAAATCATCTCAAGGGCGCTGTGAACGCTGCGGCATTTTGTGGATAAACATATTCGGAGAATAATTAATATGAATCGACTGGCACTAACGAACCATTTTTGGAAAAATGGTCACATTGCAATATTGCATGCTGTAGGAAGTCATATATCGATGGAAACGGCGATGTACTGGAAAAAAGTTTGTCCAAACATAACATTAATTCTAAAGGTATGATTTCGAAGTCGGCAGCAACCTGCAAACCTCAGCAGCAGGCCACAGACTTGATACAAGACATGATCATAATAAGTTTATACAACAGATAAACTACCCCCTTTGACTGGATAAGCAATGTGTACATCTTATGTATCTTTCCATTAAATATTTTATGTCAGTTTCTACTTTACTTTTCAATTAGTAAGGTTTTCAGACTACACAGTAGTTTATCAATTGAATAAAATTTTCACCACGTTATTTAGTAAGAGCACAAGTGATTAGCACAATTTTCCACTTTCAGTAGACGAAATGTTAAATTTTGATACGGCAATAATTTATGTATATTATGAAGGTACTAATAAGGAACTGTCCATTTTTTTAAACTAATAATATGACCTTCCAACTTAAATATGTATATTTTTTTCATGTTGTAGTTAGTTTTAATAGTTAAAATAATTTTCAACGTTGTAATTATACGAGTATCGCCAAAACGCACCAAATCTGTAGCGTGGTTGTGTGACGTCACAAGTAGCTTAGTAATTTAATTATTACGCAGTACCGAGACGTTTTTATATGTAGAATAAATTGTTTTTAATTGAGAACATATTGTTGTTAAAAAAAAAAAATCAAAAAGTGGGGACGCCCGAGCAACACATGGCACGATCAAGTGAATCAGATACTCTAGTCGGGCAATGTCAAGAGTCAGAATAATAGAAGAGTATGTATGAGACGATGTATGAATGTGAATGAGGCAAGAAGTGTGTGAAGAGACAGAGTTGTTTGGCGGTCCGTTTTCTCTGCCTACCCCTGCGGTAATGGCATGATGGCTTGGTTAGTTAGTTTATTATTGTTAAATGTCTATATCTCGTCATTATTGTAATGAATTGTACAAATGTGTAAAAATACAGACATTTCCACAATCGATTTATCCATTTAGTTAACCCTTCAGGTATATTTGTGTACTTTACAGCACAAACTGAGACGGAGTCATAAAAGTCATTCTCTCTCCTTAAGTATTACTTATTTATTCATTTTTGGGAAATCCACAGATTCCATTTCATCCGTATGAACAGGTGTAAGATATATAAAAAATAATATCAATTATGGATTTCCTCCTTGTGACTTTACTTCTAATAAGACAACATATAAAAAAAATTTATAAGATAATTCATAAAACATAAAATCGCATGTGACAAGTCAGATAAACATTTATTTTTTTGAGTTTATTCGAAAGCATTTATTTGAAAAATATTTTTTTATCTCCCCTGATGTAAATAGTTTTATCTTTTTGTAATTAAGTTGAAATAAAGTGTTATTTCAAAAATCTATGCACGTGAAAGAGTCTTGTGGGATAATAAAGTCAGGTGCTTGACTCTGGCAATGTAGAGCGAGAGAGATGTATTATAGTAGTATAAAAGCCCATGTTTTAGTTTTATCTCTCTCTCACATCTTAGCTCAGTATGTACTCTGTTAACAATAAACATAGTAATCAATCTCGGGAGTATCATTATACATACCTAGTTATAAGTAATAAATATAATAAATTAACGGCACTATAAAAATGATCCAATCATAATTATTATTAATCGCGAACCTTATACTAATAGTGGTACAACTTACAACCATATTTAATAACAAGTCTGAATACTGCATATCAGAGGTTAGCTGTTAGCTGTTTTTTGGTTAGCTTAACTCTGGCTTCAAAACAGCCCCCATAACTGAGCTAAACAAATAATATGTATTAATGTTAGTTAGTCAAATGGGAGGAATAAAGACATCTGTGATAGCTATACCTTGCCAAGTACCATTCACTGTGTACATTCATGATGTGTGTATTGTGGCCTCATAAAATTTGGAAGATATTATTAAGGTTGTACAAAGTCACCTTGGCGAATATGGTAGGTAGGAACCAATTATTTTTGGCGAAATATTAGATAAATAAGGACCAGAGCTGACTTTATCTTGGGTCATTTAGCTTGGATGCTGTCATTTTCAAACATATCAAAGTTTGAAAGATGGTTTGGACACATTCATCAGACGAAAGAAGAGAAAAAAAATGTATAAAGAGAAAGTAAACGGAAGAAAGAGTTATGAACAGCACAAGACTTGCTACTATTATTCTTACTTTTATATTATGTATGAATGCGGATAAAGCGAATTGTATCGGAAACAGTGGTACTTATTTAATTAGATTGGATGACGCAATTTTTATATACGTAAATGAACCAGTTAAAAGTTAAAATCTACTACAATATTCTTATCAGTGGTAGCAGTTTTAACTTTAACATCCCCGTATAACCATAACATGGCCATAACTCAAACGCGGCATGACGTGACCCTACCGTTACCATTCCGGATAATATCTAATTTATTGATAAATCGTATAAAATTTGGTGCTAATTTAATGAACACTTCAAATTTTCTTCCAAAGAAGGTAGTCTTATTTATACTTGTATAAAGTTTAGCCAAACCGGTACATGCCGGTACACTATAAAATTGTACAATCACTGTATTAAAAAAAAAACTTGAATTCAGTTCAGCGAAAATTCCTAAGTAATTGGGTATTCGAATCGGCAAAAAGCAACGAATAAAGAGAAGAATAACACTTTACAAATAATTATAATATGACAATAATGTAACAATTGAAAGAGTGGTTTATACTGTTGATTAAATACCTTTAGATGACTCCAATGCAATCAACTTATCGAAATCAAAAACGAAAACAGTGTCAGCACATGGCCAACGTATAGAAATTTGAGTTTGAAATTGAAAGGCTGTCAAAAAGGTAAACTTTGCTTACCGATAGGTGGTATTGCCGCTGGAAAGAGACAGCTGTAGGTCTAGCATACGTTCTCCCCACGTGCTGGAGGGAGACAGAAAGCAGCGTCATGCAATGTCGCTCCATATTCCGCTAGAGGAACTGTCAAATTATTTTGGTTAGAAAAATAATAGTCGTCACACCAGGCTTGTCAGCATGACGCCTTTGAACTAAATATATTATTACCACGAATATTTTATTTCGATTGTTGCTACATTTATGTTTATATTCTGTCAAATAACATGATAACCTTTGACTATTTACTACATCGATAACCGAATTATTTTAAGACCGCTTTATCTTCCGTTTGCTGAAACTATTATTACATCTGACTTGCGCCGTGGTTCAGTTCAGATTTTTTTGCAAAACTTATCATAAATAGATCATCAAAATTCGTATTTTCTTTAATGAAATCGGCCAAAACTATTTTCTTTCATTAAAATTACGTATCAATATAATAATCGTAAATTATAGAACATTTTTAATTTGGCGGTCATTTGCACAAACTTACCGCAAACTTCACACCGGTCAGCGCTCTTCAAACGGTGGAAATTGTTGTCAGTGGGTGATTGCTTGCGAAAGACATTTTTTTTACATTTGAACATGACTTTTTTATTTATTTATGTTTATTCGCTACGTTATTCTTATGATACGCCCGTTATATCATATTGACAACACTAAGGATGGGTTGTTTCATAGAATTTGAACAATTCATCCAATTTAAACGTTCATTTGCGAGATCTGTGAATGTCCTATTCAAGTTCTGTTATTACATCATTGGAAGATACTCTCAGTATCGCCCTGGTGTAAGACCACCATTCAGAATTGAAACGTTGCTTGAAATGGCTTTAGCCGTGTTTGGTGACCAGATCTGAATAGCCAGGTACTTCCCCACCTTCCTCTTCCCCATCTCCCTCCCCTCCCCAATACCCTCAGCCTCACAACATACCCCAATTGGGGATGCCATAGTCTCACTGGCTCCAGACGGGAGCAGTTGGGACTCTTGTGCGGTATTACTGTAAAAAAAAAAAAAAAAATTATAGGTAAGTTACTTGACAGTACTGAAATAATAACAGAACTTGAAAACAACTTTCACAGAACTTGTAAATAAACTTTGAAATTTGAAGAATTGTTCAAATTCTCTGAAACAACCCATCCTTGGGGCCAATATATCAGTCGGTCCATGATCGGTCCCATAAATAAACCGCTAATTGGTCGGTCCGTATCCTCGTTAGCCTCGTGTTTTCACGTAATAATTTTTCCCTCCTGGCAAAAATAAGTATTATAATATTTTAAGCACGTAAAAATTGAGAGGCGCACATTTTTTTTATGTGACAGCTCACAAGAGTGCCCCTGTCTGTACAGTGTAAAGACGCCATTCTATTTATTTATACGAAGATCATTAACTTTAAATACTTCATTTAATTTTCAAAAACATTATTAAAATCAAATTTAATGATGTAATTATTAAGTTCTGCAAGTATTTTTTGGTTATTGTACAGCTCGGCTTTCAAGGCTACTGTCAAACAGTTTCAAACCAAAAAATACTTGCAAAACTTAATAATTATATTTTTTAAAAAGTATCATACTTGGAACTGCCAACATTATTTACATTTTCTCAGCGCACATTTTTATTGGCTGCTATCTTTATATATTGTTAGCAGCGCATTCAAATTTCAAATACTGCCACTGACTGCCACCACAGTATGTAGTTCACCAATTTTCCGCCAGAGGCGCCACTCTCATCTCTGTCGGCCAAGCAGGGATCTACACTTCGCGAGTTGTTCGCGGTACGGCCAGCAGGGGCGCTGCTGGTTTAAGGCGGGAGCGACTCTCCCCCCACCTACCGGCCACCCATGGGACGAGCAAGCGGAGCAAGGGTTGCAAGCCAAGCCACGCTGAGCCAATACAAAACAAACAAAGTTATCAATGTAATACCGTGGAGACAAGACAAATATATTTCATCATAAACATCTACTTAGTGTTTTATTATTAACAGCATGATTGCAAGATTCAACTCGAACCAAATACAATCAAGGTAGTGTCTTGGATAAATATATCCTATTTATATTTTGAATGTGCGACATCTATTGACTTTTTTGCAAGTCTGGAGAGATGTCGCACATTAAAAATTGTTTGTCAAAGTCAAATATAAAAAATGATGAGAAAAAAATCTAACTAATGAACCCAACATCATGTATTCAATATTCCTGTCACGGTGTTTTTTCCCTGTGACTTGGCTGCCACTGGATCCCCGATATTATTTTTCCAGGACACCGGCTATTTTTGGATCTTTATAAAATTTGAACTGAGCTTCTCTACAAAAAATGTATCTAAAATGATTTATTACTTATGTAGATGGTAATCTTGAAATCTTAGAGCTCTCAAACCAACTTGGTTAAAAATTGCTGTAGTAGAGCTTAGGGGAGAGAAATACGAATTTTATATCAAATACACAAATTCGGCCTTTATTTTTCTGATTGGCAATAAATTACTTAGAATGGAAGTTAGTTACTTCGTAGAATTAGTTTTCATTCGTCGAGTGAATTTCAAATGAACGAAATTATACGACATACATACAATTACGTAGGCATTCGTAATATTTTTTATTTGGATATAAAAATAAATAGGTACCTATGTGATAAGTAAATTTTTGCACACATTCTAATAATTGCTGTTGTAGATACAAAGGAGGTCAGGGAACTGGGAACTGGCCCATCAAAAAGCCGCCTGCAAAGCTTAGCAACAAAAAACAGGCGGCAGCGGTTTTTTATCTTCTTGTTTGACATTATTAGTCGATTAGTCATATATGTACCTACCTAGCTGCATAAATTATATAGCTATGCTTTAAAATATGAATTAAGAAATATTATTTGTTTGCGACCGTACAAAACTATTTATTCATATTCCATATGTACAGGCGCAAAAGAATTAATTTGTCTAAATATTTTAAGACATAACATGCAGAAAGTGTATTTTCATAAAATAATTGAATTAACGCCATCTATCTCTAGATTATAACATACGTTACGTTTACATTAAAAATCCAAATATGAATGTAGAACACACTTCAAAAACTTTTACAGCGATTGTCTCAAAACTCGTTTTTGTGGGTTAGGTTGTTCTTCCACCTGTATTATTTCATGTGAGAGCAGTAGCTTTTAATTTAGTACAGTGAATTTGCAGTTGATGAGGTCTATCTTGTGTTTGCACATTATTATTATTATATAGTCTGACGTGGCTTGCATTGTTTTTTTTTTCTGGGTATGGTTAGACATAGGTTGTAGGTATACATTTACATAATACTTTGTTTTAATGCTTATGTCCCTCCACTTTCCACCTCATAAACCGCCACTGAATGCATGTGAGCACAAACGTTCAAAGATGTTTTGTTATGATACATAAAAATAAAAACAGGGACAAAATTGTAAGAAAATAAAAAGCCAGTTTATTCATAAATTTTAATTTCTCACTCACTCCAATTCTCACCGAGCTCCACAGAGTTTTTATGAAGATATAAAAACAGCTTAATAAATAAATACGGCGAATCTCACTTTCCCCCCCAGCCCAGGAAACCCTTGACGAACCCGGTCAAGCCCGATCCTTGCTTCTTCTCATTACCTATCTTGTCCTCCAGGGACGGGAATTCCACGAAATTGCTGGCCAGATCGAAGAACAGGGGTTTGCAAGGAATGGGCTGCATATCTGGGGGCATCTTGAACACATTGGGATTCTTGGATATCAGTTGAGGATCTTCATAATATTCGTCTAACCTTTCGGCGAGGGGCTTTTTGTTCTTGTTACGTTTAGCACTTGTCGTCGGTGCTTCCGGGTCTTCCTCAGCAAGAACAGCCTGCGCGTGAGCAGATACCTTAGCGATTGCAATGTTCTTTTGCAGAGCCAACAGATCCTCAGCCAACTTCTTGTCCTGTAGCTTTCTAGCCAGAGCTTCCTTTGAGTAAGTATTGGCGCGGTCGTACAGAGCCATGGCCTCGCTCCATCTCCTGAGAGTGACCAATACTTGAGAAATATAGAAACATCTAAATGCCTTGAATGTTCGCGCCAGTGTTTCGATTTCAGATTGGTACGAAGTATCTTCTTCAAACCCAGTTAGTGTTTGTAATTCATTGACGTTTTGAAGAATAATTTCGTACAGACGAGTTAGATCATGCGGACGAACTTTCTTTCCGTCGATGGGCGTTTTCTTTTCGATGGCTTCTTTAGCTTGATCAATGAGAAGCTGGTTACGCTGAATTGTTCTACTGAGTCTGATGTAGTTCATGTATGAAAGTAAGTTCTGTACACCTGGTAAGGGTGCTCCAGAGGCTGAGCGAAGTTTAGGATCTCCCTTCATCTCGTCTTTGATAGCTAGAATGACGTCTTTGCAGTCCATGAGTGCATTTTCAATGAGCTGAATCTTGGCCTGGTGATTGGACGCCTTCTCCAAGGTCTTATCTAGGTCCTGGAGAGTCAGAAGGAAGAGACGTGTTCTTTCAGGGCGGACGGCGATTCGACGACCGCGCCATTCTACATCCTGCATCGTACCGGCACGGCTTTCCCTGGAACGTCAAGAAGGCAAAATTAGAGAATGTCATAAAATGGTACAAATAGATAATATAAGTAATCTTCATAAATAATCTGATATCTCACAAGACATATTATAACAATTATTTCATGACATAGATTGTGCTATAGAAGTAACCTGGCTTGGGCTAGTAGCGTGTCCAAGTTGTCCAGCATTCCCGTTCCTCTCATCTGCAGCAAGTCATCAATGGCAGTTTCGTCACCGATGTTATACGCGCAGTATCTCAAGCTAGGAGCCAGCTCGTCAATCTACAAATGGCAGAAACAACAAACAACTTGTGTTAAAGTTAACTCATTAGTAAGAAATGATGAAGATTTGGATACTAATTTCTACAATCACATCAAGTTATTAAACTTAACATTGATTCAACTACTGTGCCAATATTCCGCCTTGATAGGAAAGCTCAGATACCTCGAAGCCACATTATAGAACTGTTACTAAACGAGCAATGTAAACTTTATCAACCCTCTGATGGGTAGTGTGGCCTCGCCAGCCCATTTAGATTTTCAAAAGTGATTTTCTTTTTTTTTTGTGTTAACTTTTTGGCAAGCGGTATCAATATACTGGACAGTCCATATTATATGGCATCAAGGTCTGATCTGCCATTCGCATACCAACTACTCGCTCAGAGGTCAAATTTACATGGGAAAAATTCCAGATGCTGATCGTGAAGTGAATCAAGGTGCACGAGTGGTGTTGGATTTAGTTGACAAGTATCGCTATACCGGCCGAACAGTATAGTGTAATAACATTTTTACGACACTCGACTTGGCCAGAATTCTGATAGAAAAAGGACTTACTGTATGCGCAAACAGGGTGTTTGTCCTGTTATATGCACATTTACAACATATATATTAACACGTTCATACACACTATATGCACACCTACCTAAAACTAGTTTGATAGCCCACACCTCTTATATGGCCCGGCCAGGACATATTGCCAATCCAAAGAGGCAAAACTACATTGCCTATCAGAGGATTAAAGGGACTGGACTACTATAAAGGGAATAAGGTGAACAAAAGTAGATAACAAGAAGAGTAAATGCAGGTAACTCCATTAATGGAGGACTGAACGCAGTTGGCGCTAACAAAAAATTGTCAAAAGAAGCGAAGTTAGCAGTCCACAATGGAGTGCTGGTACCTACCCTGATGTATGGAAGTGAGGCATGGAACTGGCAAAGAAAGGATGAAAGTAGATTGAATGCTGTTGAAATGAGATGCCTGAGGCGTATGTGTGGTAAAACCATGTATGATCGTGTGAGGAATGTGGATATCCGCAAAGAGTGCAAGGCTGATGTAAGCGTAATGAGTAAGATCAAGAAAGGGACGCTTAGATGGTTTGGGGATGTAGAGCGAATGAGCGAAGAAAGGAGTGTAAGGAGAATATACGATGCAAATGTGAATGGTAGCAGAAGTCGGGGACGCCCGAGGAAGACATGGCACGACCAAGTGAATCAGATACTTGAGTCGGGCCATGTCAAGAGTCAGAACAATAGAAGAGTATGTATGAGACGATGTATGAATGTGAATGAGGCAAGGAATGTGTGCCAAGACCGAGTTGTTTGGCGGTCCGTCCTCTCTGCCTACCCCTGCGGAGAAACGGCGTGATGGTTAGTTAGTTAGTTAGTTAGTTAACGCGATGCATTACGTAGTGTAATATTTTAAATTGAGCCGCTATCAATAACAACCCTTACGTAGATGGCGATAAGGTTTAAATTCCCGCTTAACACCATCCGCCTGTTTTGATTTATGCAAGAAAAAAACATGGCCAAAAAGTGCCTTTTATTTTATTTTGTGGATGTTCAGGCATAAATATTTATTTTTTTACAATCATTTTATAAATAACTTAATTTTCCACATTATACAATAAAATCATAATCGAAAATGGGTTCGCAAGTAGGAGATTTTGAACTTTAAAGCAGTTTTTATAGGCCTATGCATTATTTTTTTCTGAGCGTATAAAAAGACTTATCTAAAAAATACTCGATTATTTCAAAGGCCAAGATGTATTCTACTCGCAGTATTTAATTAAAGCATCTGAAACATTTCTAGGCGACCAAATTTTCAAACCAAAAACACATGATTTTGCATTACTACGTATGGCATCGCCTTAAAGTAGATAACGCTCTGTTTCAAAGTTTTAAAAAATAGTAGCGTGATTGTGGCCTACCTTCTGTCTGTAGATCAGTTGTTCATCTTCGGAGAGAGTCGCGAGGAGTTTCTCGTAGACCACCTGCGCCTTCTTGAGGTTCTCAGCGGCCGGCTTCCACATCTGCAGCTCAAAGTGCAGTGAGCCGTGCATCCAGGATACATAAGCCTGCGCCTCCAGCTTGGAGCGAGCGTCACAGTGGTGGGTCTGGAATTCAAAGAGATAACGATAAATAAGCAAAACTGTAAAAGATTTGCAAACACAAGTAAAATGTCTGTTTGATTTCAGTATTAAAATATAAACAATATTTACAGGGTCTATCAGGACATACCCGAGACTTTAGTCAGTGATTCTGGAGCTTATTTGGCATTTGATCTAATATTTAAAAAAAAAAACATTGCATTCAACCCTATAAAACACTTTCTTGAAAATAGAGTAGTGGATGCATGGAACAAACTTGTGTCACAACATGGCATCGATGCTACTAATATGAACCAATTTAAATCTTGATTGGATTCTTATTTGAAAAGAAGATAGGATTAACTTATTTTAAAATTTAAAAAAATCAATTACTTTAACTTATTATTAAATTAGATATGCATCAGCAGAATGTTGCCTGCTCATTAAATAATAATAATATTTTTTCAATTCAAAACAACAGCAAAAACTTTATTTCTTTTGCACGTTGC
The DNA here is from genome assembly GCA_026573805.1 of Hesperophylax magnus. Classification (NCBI taxonomy): domain Eukaryota; kingdom Metazoa; phylum Arthropoda; class Insecta; order Trichoptera; family Limnephilidae; genus Hesperophylax; species Hesperophylax magnus. The sequence continues at coordinate 25,023,451 of JAIUSX010000046.1, forward strand.
TATTGACAAGAACATAATACCAGCACGCTTGCACCACGTGATATGTAGTTTCTTTCCCACAGCATTGAAGAGTAAAAAAAAAGAGTAATGTAATTATTAGGGAATGCAAATCTCGCGAGATTGGGGCTCAAGCGAGATCCCGCGAGTTTATGAATCTAGTACCGAGAGATCTCGGCAATTTCGAGATCTCGCGAGATTGGCAGTCATGTGTGTTTATTTTTGCAAATAATCACAATATTTGAATAAATTAGGAAAAAAATAATAAAAAACTATAAGTATTATAAGATAAACATTTATTTTCACGAATAGACTATTAGAAATTACACATTAATTAACAAAATATACCAATCAAATGAAAAATTTGTTCAGTTCAAATCACAAGCCATTATTACGAATTATTTTGAAAATAGCTCCTTAAGAAGCACAAAATGTCCAAAGAATCGTCTGCTAAACGGCTTCTTATTTTGTTGGCCAGATAACCAGCCGCTGAGAAGGCCCTTTCGGATTCAACGCTAGTTGGAACCACAGATCTCAGGCAGTTATCCACGAACTGTAAAAGTTCGCCTTTTGACCCCCCGGACTCGTATAAATTCATTTCCTTTTTGATTAATGCCTCCAGAGAATTCGTAGTTAGTTTTCTGTCTCTAGGTTCTTTGAACGCAGCAGTCAATGTTTCCTGAAGTTCTTCTTGCAATGAAATACTCTTGCGTGTCTCAGAAAGAGATGACAGCGGATCATTATCGTCATCATCAAATTCAGCTATACGACTTCGTATCGTGTTGACGTGTACGAGCCCTCAGTCCGCGCTTCGAATAAGACGTCTTTATGCTCGAGTGCAATCTCGTTAAACTCGCGAGATCTTGCCCTTTTTTCGTCCGAGATCAATCTCGCTAAAAAAGGCCGAGATCTCGCGAGAACGAGATTGCATTCCCTAGTAATTATACGACGGATAAGTGTTTTTTAAATTTATATAAATAAAAAATTTAAATGTTCGTTCATTCAAAATCTTAAATCTCCGAAAGTTCCTCAGAGATTGCTTTGAATTTTTGACACAACGTTGTATTCGAATACACATGTTTATATATATTATAAAGATGTCAGTGACAGGGAAAAAATATACTATTTTTTAAAAACAGCGCCATCTGTTGGACGTATCTTTATCTGCACAGACAGACTGAGCCACAGCAACAGCTAGTTTATAATTGATTTAAAAAAGATAAATACCTACGGTTCTTAAAGCCATTTACAAACTATTTGATTTCAACAATACTACCAATCTCGGTAGAGAAATCGATTCTCGATGATCGATTCAACAGTTTAACCCCTAGGGACCGAAGCAATTGGAGTGTCGACTTTTAACATTCATTTTGTCTTCGGATATTACTTCTACTAAGTTAGTTAAAAACAAAAATGACACTTTATCATGTACGGCAGGGGTGCTCAAACGGTCGATCGCGAGTGCTTTTTGAGTCGATCTCGAGAAAAATTTCCCATTTTTCATGCCTTCTTTTTTATTATTTATTTGTAGCTTGTAGCGGACTGAGTTACTGAACGGAGTGTTCGGGAACAGCTGGCAAATTTCGTATTCGCTGTGAGCTGAGAAAGTTCCACGTGCTGCGGAGCGCGGGTATGCACTGTCTCTGGACCTTTCCACTGAGTGCCGATATATATACTGCGCCGTGGGAGCAGAATAGTGGGAGTCAGTAGTCAGTCAGTCCAAGTCAGTCAGAGTTTTAACTTGAAGGCGATACGACTTTTTGAATAAATATAAGTTTTTTCATTGACTTTTTAGTACAGACCTCCACCTACCTTGACTAAAAAAAATGCATATTGCGAACTAATTTCAGTCATTCCTCCAAATTCTATGTGGATTCGTGGCCATGCAATTATGCAACGTCCCTCTATATACACTTATACCTGCGCCACGATACACCCTACCTACATAGACGACAATCCTGCATCACACATACTTGCAGCCGGATCGAAATCTAATAATATTGAGGTAGATCGCCAGCAATTCAAGTTTGAGCACCCCTGATGTACGGTATACGTGTTGGGTTTAACAATTTTTATTTATTGAAGTTTCTTGCCGGCCCCGGCCGGGTCAATAGATAAATGATTTTACTATCCATATTTCATGTTTAAATGCATGTACAGGCAGATATATGCAGCTGAAATAGTACGATAACGACGGAAGTTTTAGAATTTGGTAAGGGGAAGGTTATTTTGGTAAGGGTAAGGTTAATTTGGTAAGGGTAAGGTTAAATTTGGTAAGGGTAAGGTTAAATAGGGTACGGGGATGGTTAAATGTTGCTTTTGAACGTAGATGCATTTTAACTGCTCTTATGATTTCACAATACACTTACGTCACACAACTCCTGTAGCTGCAGGGCATACCCGCAAGCCTTGCGCAGCCTGGCCACGAGGCGGTAGCGCTTGCGGGGCTCCGTGTTGGCCTCCTGGCGAAGCTGCATGGCGTACGCCCAGCAGCGCTCGGCCTGAGCCAGAGGCGCATGCAGCAGACGCTCGTCCGCCTTCGAGCCCACCAGCAGGGCCGAGGTCACATCGCGTTTCTTGTAGTGCCTCCTGTCTCCCTATAATGATTACATTCATATTACAACAATGTAACTGTTCAATTTAAAAAAATGCACTTTGGACTTATTCAGGATCTTTTAAGATACACATCGCACTCAAGAAACAAGCACCCACACACACCGTGACATTTTCGAGCACCACGCACACTACAATCCTTTTGTGTTTGTCCGAAAAGCTGACAATTAACGGATTGTAATGCTCGTAAGGTGCTATGGTAATTTATTTCAACCTTTATTTCATTTAAGGCGATGCCATACGTAGCAATGCATGTGTTTTTGGATTGAAAATTTGTCGACTAGAAATGTTTCAGATGCTTTAATTAAATACTGCGAGTAGAATACATCTTGGCCTTTGAAATAATCGAGTATTTTTTAGATAAGTCTTTTTATAAACCCAGAAAAAAATAATGTAAAGGCCTATGAAAACTGCTTTAAAGTTCAAAATCTCCTACTTACGAACCCATTTTCGGTTATGATTTTATTGTATAATGTGGAAAATTAAGTTATTTATAAAATGATCGAAAAAAAATTAAATATTTATGACTGAACATCCACAAAATAAAATAAAAGGCACTTTTTGGCCATGTTTTTTTCATGCATAAATCAAAACAGGCGGATGGTGTTAAGCGGGAATTTAAACCTTATCGCCATCTACGAAAGGGTTGTTATCGATAATGGCTCAATTTAAAATATTACACGACATAGTGCATCGCCTTATAGTTGTGCTCTATCTGCCTTATGGTAGTCATGCTACCATAAAGCAGAACTGAGCATACTGTAAACTTTCAATGATAATTTGCAATTTTTAATAGTGGAATCTATCATATTCATCTCTTGTTTTTGACCAACAAATTTATTGTAGAGTACTACGGTTCAAACAACAGATCCCAGGAAGTATATATTAGAATAATATAAAGGTATTACAGTGATTTATTTTTGGGGTATCATACCATGTTGCGCTACCTCCATCTTTAGCCAACGTTTCGGACAGCATTATAGTGTCCATCATCAAGGCAGATGTGTAAAGATTGTGTGTGCTTATGTATGTAGATGTGATACCGTGTTGCCAACTCCAAACCTCTAAGAGCTGGTAATATGGTAATAGTTTTGGTGTAGCCGTCAATTATCAGATACCAAGAACTATTGTGCTTAGACCCGTTGTCTCTATCAATATTATTGGGATCTTTATAAATTTCAATTTCCTCCATAATTAGGCGTGCTCTATGTGTTTTGGGTCTTCCCAGGATTTCAGGAACAAATCTAAAGTAATGGCCGGTTTAATGCTCGGCAATTGCCGATTTGTCACGGTGGCCGAGTTTACATAATCGAAAGTTGGCTAAAGAAGGAGTAATACTTTGAATCAATATTATGGCAGTTTTATAAAACTAAAGTACAAAAAGCAGCGTTAGATCTAACCTTTTGTATTAAGTAAATATTATTAATACCTGTGGTAACTTAAGCAATTTACGCAACCTTCGAATGCGTCTTGTGCAGTAGCCTCTGTAACGTTGATAGTCTCCGTGACGTAAACCATGCTGCTGTTGGGCATCCTTTATTAGCCTTAAAACTGAATGATGCGTTAAGAAAAAAACATTTGTTAAGGTTATCGAAACACCATAAAAAAATCGTCAATATATTAATATATTATCATAATTGGGTGCCTCTTTCACTATTAATTAAACTGTAATGTTTAATTTGATAAATAGGTAAATATTTCCGTAACCGCCACATTTTCAATAGGCACAGATTATGGAAATTACACTTCGTTTCAGCTTAAGTACTACAAGAAACAACAATTTACGTCAGGGTAGATGGTAAAAGTTGCATTATAATTCCTTTTTTATTCAAAGTTCAAAATTAACCCTATAAAACGATCTCTTTGCCGCCATTTTGGATTTTTTTGTTTGGAGTGACACTCGTTTCAATCTAAAAACGCATAAATGACTTAATTAACTCAAACTAAGAACCCAATAACCTATTTTGTATATGCAAATGGTTGTTTATTGTAGTAATTGTTGAAGCAACGTGTAATTTCCATAATCTGTGCCTAAAAGTGCGACGGTTAGACAAATATTTGCCGTTAATTATTCTATTTGTTAAGTGAAAACAATTTTAACATTTGATGACAACATATTGATTTAATCAATGTTTTTTTCTGGCACAATTGCATAACCTCAAATTAAAAAAGCAAATATTACTTATTATTTAAGATATTTGCCACTCATAAACACAAAATCTTAATAGTTTTAGAAAAGGATACTTTCCAAAGTAAAGACTTTCGGAATGGTGTTGTCTTCCACAACGTCGGGAACAATATTTTCCTTTTCTGTTGTCTCCATCAAAATTTCTTCTGTAGCCACAACCATGTTAAGGGAATGATGAGACTATTCGTCTCCACCGATTTAAATATATTAACACTTGTGTTTTAGTAATTATTTGAGATTTTGAGCCCTGCTATGTCAAAATGACAAGCTGTTAACCATTTTGACCGATTTTGACGTTTGTCGGATACGTGAATTTGCACGGACAACGTGGATCAAATTTAATACTTCTATACATTCATAGATGGCACTCATTTCCCCCAGGATTCAAATTCTCTATACCACTATGCCAAATGGTTTATTTGTAAACAATGGTTTATTTATAAACAATAGAATATAAGGGATACTACATCACAAAAAAAAAGAATCGACGAAACGGGGAAGAATTTATTATAATAACACATAGCCATAAATAAACCACATAGCTAAATAACCATCACGCCGTTTCCAAAGGGGTAGGAAGAGAGGACGTAACGCCAAAAAACTCGGTCTTGGCACACACTTCTTGCCTCATACATACTCTTCTATTATTCTGATTCTTGACATGGCCCGACTCATTTATCTGATTCACTTGATCGTGCCATGTCTTCCCCGGGCGTCCCCGACTTCTGCCACCATTTGCATTTGTGTCATATGTCTATCCATTAACTGGTATAATTGAATATAATCATAAATTAACCACTCACGGTATAATGTTTAAAATAGATAATTATAATTACATATCTAAAATTGAATATATTTTACCTAGAATGTACCTAAAAAGCCCTGGACAGAGCATTAGTGCAATTTTCAATGAATGGCATTGAAGCCAAATTTATCGTGAGGTGAAATTGCCTGGCAGCCATCTTGTATGACTACTTCTCAACTAATTTGTATGCAAAGTGGTGCATAATGAATTCTTATTTTATGTTGATAATGCAGTTATATCAACTTATGATTTTTTGGAGAATTTGGTAACACAGGGAATGGGATACGTCATTAAAAAAATTAAGTGTGTTTGGCATTTCCATACATTTTTCCCCTCACCCTGCGGCTTTAAATTGTTGTCGAATTGCGTCGTCGGCTTTTTAGGTCCATGCATAAATAAACCAATCACGGTCCATGATACCTAGGTATTTTTTTAATGTATTTGTATTTAGAAACTATAAGTAGAAACTGAGAATAATCGGTAATATCGTATTCTGTTTTACCTTCTCCGATATCATCTGTGAACGAGGAGTAGAAAAGAACGGAAAATGCTTTACCTACCGAGCCGTGGTACTTTATTTTGACAAGTGGTTTTTTGCCCTACTTTCACCGTTTTCAATTTTTAACCGACTGATAGTGAGCAACTAAACTATTGCAGTATTGCACTTTTTACTTTTGTTTGCTTACTGTCTACGAAGGCACGTGCGTAATACACAGATAGTATAAATAGTAGCACGTGTCCCCGCTCCTTGAGAAAAATACTTTTACATATAATATAAATAAGTAAACATGGATAACTTTGATCAAAGAATTTCGAATTTGGCAGTTCAATTATTTAACATTGAAGCTGTTAAATTTGGCGACTTTCAAATGAAGAGTGGTTTGCGTTCACCGGTATATTTTGATCTCCGCGTTATCGTCAGCCATCCTACAATAATGGTAAGAACTTTAGTTTCAACAGTTTAAGGTTATGTTAAATATGTATTGCCTTTTCATGATGTAAGTTGGATCTCGCAATTCATTCATCATGGTAACCCAGATTATTTCCCTTACAGGAAACCGTTTGCGATCTTTTAATGGAACTTGTGCCACAAGCGTTCATATGTGATCAATTATGTGGTGTTCCGTACACCGCTCTTCCAATTGCCACCATCTTGTCCATCAAAACAAAGAAGCCTATGCTGATAAGGAGGAAAGAGGCTAAAGCTTATGGAACAAAGAAACTGATCGAGGGACAGTTCAAACCAAATCAACGCTGCGTTATAATCGAAGACGTTGTTACAACTGGTTCTAGTATTCTAGAGACTGAAGCGGATCTGAGGAATGAGGGTCTTTTAGTTGATCAAGCCGTAATTATTCTCGATCGCGAGCAAGGCGGATTGGAAAACTTGAGAAAACGAGGAATAGTAGTATCAGCCCTCATCACCATGTCCAAACTAATGAATATTTTATTGAAAGAGGGACTAGTTACGGCAGCCATTTCAGAACAGGTTAAAGAATACTTGAAATCTTCCCGAACGACAATTGGTATGTTATTATTTTCATTTTATATAATATTTAGAATGCATGTAACAGGTGAATGCATAATTATTATCAATTCTTGCAAAATTTATTAAGTGATGCAGTTGTGTTAACTATTTGTTGTACAAAGTAACAAAGGTACAGCAAGTACATAGTATTGATTTATAAAATCAATAAGGTTACAAAACATAAAGCTTGTGAAATAATATAGACAACTCATTTCTTTAAAATGAGCAATAAAAAATATAAAATAATTTATACAATGAAATAAATTGACGGTCCCAAAGAACATTTTCGGATGTGAAAATTTGTATTTTGCAGGAGAGCTGCTTAAAGTTTTGTTTCTGCATTTTTACTGTTTTTGATAATATATTTCTCCAATTAAATAAGTAGGAGTTAAAGCAAAATATCAAACAACACTATATGTATGGATCTCAAAAACAGTAAAAATGAAAAAACCAAACTATAAGCAGCTCTACTGCAAAAATACAAAGTCGAAATTGAAAAATAAGGAAACATAAAAAAATGTAGATTCACTACGGTGAAAGGTAAACTCCTACATTTCAGAAAAGTAATTATAAAGATTTAATTTCATTACTAATACGGAATGTTTAAACATGTCTACAACATTTCTAAATCTTTTAATAAAAGTATGTGGTCAGTTTATAAGTGTGTGAGCCTGATCATTTGTTTTAAAATATTTATGTTCTCAGTGCAGTCTTTCTCATATAAATTTATTATCTCATTTTAGCCCCCTGTATAAAGGACGATGATAGAGCAGTGTTGACGTACGCCAAAAGAGTCCAACACGCTGAAAATCCCGTCGCCAAGAGGTTGTTCAAACTCATGGAAGATAAGAAGACGAATCTGTGCGTTGCTGCTGACGTCAAAACTACTTGGGAAATCTTGAGTTTGCTGGAAAAGACAGGACCTTATATCTGCCTGTTCAAGTTGCATATTGACATGGTGGAAGATTTCAATGAGGGATTCATAACCCAACTGACTTCTCTGGCTGCCAAACAGAATGTATTGTTGATGGAAGATAGAAAGTACGGAGATATTGGGAACACGGTGGCTCTGCAGTTCTCGGCCGGCGTTCACAAGGTTTCATCGTGGGCGGATCTGGTGACAGTGCATTCTGTTCCTGGATCTGGTGGCATTAAAGGCATCCGCAGTGTACTGGGAGAGAAACCTTTGGGGATATTCTTGGTAGCCGAAATGAGCTCAGAGGTGACTTTTGTAATTTATTTATTTATTGTTTGAAGCATTAACAGAGTATTAACGATTTTATTACATTAATAAAATTACGATTGGGATGTGCGTATATATTGACACTCCAATTTAAAATGTTCACAGCGTAAATCAAGGTTTAGTTGTTACTAGGTGGAGATGCTACTAGTCAAATAACAGAAATAATAATAAACAAAATAAAACATACTAAGGGGGTATTTCACTGTCGGGCTAAATATCTGACTAGCTAGCCGTTGGCTGGCTTTAAAGATCAGAATAACTTCGTTAACACTCGAAATAGTCTGGCAACATCGCAAAATGTTTGCAGTTACCCCATCTACTGCCACGCCTGTCATGTTTTGCCGCAATGTCTATGGAATGCTAGCGTCAGCGCCAATTGATCTGTGGTCAACGCCGTCATCCAGTTTCCCGCCACAGTCCGCACACCGCAAAGTGTGCATTTTTTTGGTTATGTTATGTTGATTATCAGGTCATTTTAGATAGATTCGTGTTGAATTAATACATTGTTTCTTATTTTGAACACAATCAAATAATGCAGGATGGATCATACAAGCATTCAAATTCATTCGAGCTCTTAAAACTCGCGGCCTTCGCATCGCCGCCCTTTCACCTGCTTCTGTAAATCAAAAACCTCGGTATCCATAATAATTCGCAACAAAATTCGACTCACTTCTCCGCTGTCAAACTCGGAATGTTTAGACGCCATCTTTGATTCGAGGAATAGCGCCTAACTTGAGGTTCGAGCACTGATTAGTCAAATCGAACTTTAACCCGTTAGCGTTATTCAGATATAGTGAAAACGAAAAAATGACTAATCCGCGGATTAGTGCTTAGTCAGAACATAATCAGAGATAGTGAAATACCCCCTAAGTATATAGTACAGAGAAAGACAAATAATTTTTTTTATCTAATCTCTGGAACTATACATAAGAGGTCTGTTTTCACGGCCAGAAATATGAATCTCGAAAGAAGGTCTATTGTATCCTATCCCTCTCTAACGAAGTAAACGATCCGGGTTATGTACCGGGTAGGGGGGGGGTCTTGTCTAACAGCGCGAGCGACAAAAAAGTTATATAGGGGGTTAAATAAACCGGAACATTTAGTTTTATTATTTGAAAATTTGCACGAAGCCGGAGAACTACCCCTTTCGTATAGTTCATTCGAAATAGCACACACAGATGTGCGACGCAGATAGTTGCAGGTGTGCCAAGTAAACAAGTCCCGAGGAGCAACGGCAGAAAGACCGAATCTTACTGTCGGTGTTGCAGATTTCTGTTTTACCATCCCGAGAGTGACGTCAAAACTTACTGTAAGCGTCTCAACTTATCAATCTGTTTTGATAAGCTGTGAGAGAGCCGTAAATTCCCGCGTGAGCGATTAGACCTGCCAAAAACTTATGTAAGAAAAACTTCTGTAACTTGGTATAAATTACGGTAAGCGACTTATGGTGTCGTTTACATTGGTAAATTTGTCGTAAGTCGCTTATGTGAGAAACTTACAGGAAAAAACTCACAAGTGTAAAGGCAGCCTTATGTAAGCTAGATATTATTTAAAAACTTCAATAGTAAATAAAAATAGCAGCACAATAATAAAACAATGTATATATTATATTTTAATGTGCTTGTAGCTATATATATATATATATTATATAGCTACAAGCACATTATATTATAATCTACGTAATCCGAGTGTTTAAAAATATACAAACAGTAGGACAATTCATCAAGTATCCACTTTCGACCTAAAACACAATTAACATTGTATAACAATCAATAACGGATGTACCCTAATAAACGTTTGATTAATTCATAATATTATTAATTATCATTGTTTAAAGTGTTCAAATAAGCATTACTTACCCATGTTGAATAAAACAAATTATTTAGGGGTGTTTCGGTTAAAAACTAAGTATTGAGTTTAAAATAATATTATCCATAAACAAGTACAACAAATTCGTCATATTCGCTCGAGATAAATAACAACTGCGAATGTCACACACACACACACACAAACACACCCTTGTTTGTCCAATCCCGATTTCGAGGACTTCAACTGGCTACCCGAATTCGAGGTCCTGTTATATTATATAAAGTAGACATGTATTCTACACTTATACGTATACTCAAGTTAATCGTGATTGTTGCTGTCTATTCGGTTTCATCATACACCCGGTAAGCACCTAGAAAACGGTCCTCAAAAAACCGGAATACACAGCCGGTAACTGAGGACTTCCCATATCCGAGGCCTGTCCACGTATTCAGGATTACACATACGTAAAATACACGGATCTCGGTAGGTCATCGATTTAGTGGTCTATAGCTTTTGGAGGTCTTGGGTCCTCGAAATAGTGTGGAACGAATTTCTTACACGTATCTTGGAAGCGTCGCGGCTCGTCCTAACGTTCGCTCGTTCGGTGAACAGGCAACAAAAGTATACGCCTCATCGTATTGCTAAATATTTTATTTAAATATAAATTTGCACAAAACTTAAAAAAAGGTTCAAAATAAAATTGAATTGCCCATCTAAATATATGAATTTGGTAAGAGATCATTACGGCTGACACCCGACAGGCAATGCACCCCTCCACCCGCGCGCCCGGTGGCGTATTTCCTTTTCCGTGTTCAATAGGAGGCAGTACTGCCTCGAAACCCGCACGTGTTTGTAACGCCATTCTCCTTCCAAACCCCCGTGTTCAATACGAGGCACGCGTCCTCCTACTGAATACGGGTTTGTAACGCCATTTCTTTTTCCAAATCCGTGTTCAATACGAGGCATGCGTCGTTCAATCGTTTATAATTACCATGCGCATTAATTGAGCACTACGGATCCATGTTTGTTTCGAGACATTTTTTGTATGTGTAAATTGTTATGTATTAAGGATGGGCAATAAAACGCATAATCTAGGAACCTTTTTTATTTGGTATTTATTATTTATTAACGCCCTAGTGGGCTTTTGTAATTGTAAGAAAACAATACAAATGAATGCAATAAATTTTGTGTAAATTATTAAAATATTAATACGATTAATTTGATATACAGGGTGTCCGGAAACTCGTAGTACAAGCGGGAAACTGGTGAATCTACATCACATTTGGAGTCGATTTTGTAGTATTTTTTTTTTTGATTTGAGCTTTCGTTATCGAGTAAATCGAGTTAGAAGTTGATTTTTTTTTTATTTTTTTTTTATTTTTTAATCAAATTCTTATAAATTATTACTGAAGATCAAAGTACCCAACTAATTAAAACTATTTGAAAGTAAAACAAATGAAGAAACTCGGATTTGAAGCATTATTTTGAAATCACCCTTCATTTAATCCGGTGTAATCATAAAATATTTCTGCTCTGCAGGGTTAAAACATCTGTTGTTCAACCCTAAACACCAGAAAAAACTTTAACCCTAAAATAGCCGAAAAATATTTTTTTTGGGTTTTTTTTTTTTTTTTGTGAAAATGCTCAAATCAAAAAACTTTATGTTTATTTGGGTTCCCCATGTGGTGTAGATTCTCCAGTTTCCCGCTTGTACTACGAGTTTCCGGACACCGTGTATAATACTGCTATTAGCCTGAAATATTCAAGCCCAGTGGCAAAGAATTACTAATATCTTGGAAAGGAATTCAAATGCTCAACATACAAAAATTCTCTCCAAGTTTGGATGTGATTTGTCAAAGCTTAATTTGAGTATACTATCATTTATGCCGGCGTGGTCTAGTGGTATACGCTTTTGACTACAGATCCGAAGGTGGCGGGTTCGAACCCGGCGTGCGCAAATAAATTTTATTTGATTAATTTGTGTTATTTCACAATTAATTAATTTAAATAATATATAGTATATTTGCGGCACGTTCCAGAGTGGAAGATACTCTCAGTATCGCCCTGGTGTAAGACCACCATTCAGAATTGAAACGTTGCTTGAAATGGCTTTAGCCGTGTTTGGTGACCAGATCTGAATAGCCAGGTACTTCCCCACCTTCCTCTTCCCCATCTCCCTCCCCTCCCCAATACCCTCAGCCTCACAACATACTCCAATTGGGGATACCATAGTCTCACTGGCTCCAGACGGGAGCAGTTGGGACTCTTGTGCGGTATTACTATAAAAAAAAAAAAATATATATATATATATATTGTGGAAAAAAAATAGCCGGCAAAGATCTCGAAAAATTAATGTACAACCTATATCGATCGCTCGCCGCAAAGAAAGGGTCTATCATGCGGCTACAGGAAGGATTCAATCAGGACGACCAGCCAAGTCTTAATTGATCAAGATAAAACGTATTCACAAAATTGCATTAAATATTGATGATAATGAACCTCCTGCCAAAAAAAATTGATTTAAAAAAAAAATATTATTATGTTTTTATTTGTATACCTACTACCTAGTTATGTAGATTACCTCACATAACGTATACATCTTTGAATGTAGTTTTATTTCTATCCTTGGTTTTTAATAGGTACAACTCGTCATATTTTATTTTTTTTAATCTCTATTATAATGTTATATACCTGACGAGTAAATAAAATTATTATTTATTCTGTTTTATTGGTTTATAACGCAGAAATTGTGAGCACACACTTACTTTTTTATGTTATAATTTATTCAAAATTATGATTTTCCAAAATTATGATTTTTAATCCAAAATTATTATTACAACTGATAGCCTTGATTTAACAATACCTGATAAAACATTTCAAACAAATATAATTTTAAAGTTCATAATAATCTCAATACTCAATTATAAACATGCGAATATATGAATAGATATACTTGATGTTAATAATTTTGATCTATTCTACTTAAAAACAAGTCACCTTTTTTACACATTTTTAATCTCATGTCTCATAGAAATCGTTGTATCTCCCTTACTTGCATGGTTCATGGTTAGGATATGATCTTAACGGAGTTAAAAAGAGAAAAAATCACGCTTTATAAAAAAATCTAAAAATTTACCGCAAAATAATTAAGATGTCCAACATAAACGAATCCTAAGTTTCCAAACGCTATTTGAAAAAATAATTATGTACTTTGAGCATTTTATATTGATTATTTTTTATATGGCACGACAAAAACTGAGATGACAATATCGTTTATAATACATTAGTCTATCACAATATGAATGCGTTTTTTTTCATTATCAGTAATTTTAGTTACAAAAATCGTAAGATGAGTCATTTTTAAAACTTCCTTATGCTGGCATGCAAAATACTTATATTTTTAAAATTAAATATTTATTTTGAATTTTAAAATTTGAAAGGACATTTCATAACCTTCCCAAAACGGTTATTAGTTTTCGGATATATTTAGAAATATTCTATTATTGGGATTTTATTACAAAACGGCAATATTTTAAACCTCTCACAAAATACTGTCGAGGCCCAAGGAATTGCATAAAATGTTCTATATTATTATAACATTCTTTACCTTATGAGTACTTCATATTTTTTCTTTTTTTATGTAACCCACATTAAATAATTGTATCCTGTATCTAAATACTAGATTTTCCATACATACATACTTTGTTTTATATTATGTCTTATATTAATCAATCAAAATAACAAAAGTACATAGTTCTTTTTTTATTTTCTTTCAACATTATCTCAGTGTACTTCTAATAACAACTGTATCATTTCAGCGATAATATTTCTAAGTACTCACATTCTTATTTTGTCCTTAATACTTAAAATATTTTTTCCCTTCTGTGTACCACTGCATACTTATAATACAATGTATCACTTTAATGTTAAAGCCTATTATGGCGTTTATATTAATAAATAAATAGTTTCTTTTATTTATCATTTCAGGCTAAGAGCAGTATTATATATTGAATCATCGTATTGATATTTTACTGATTTGCACTAAATTTAATTATATCCATTTGTCTTGTTTTCTTACAATTACTAAAATTCCATGTAAAAGTCCACTAGGGCGTTAAAAAATAAAAATCTTTCGAAACCAACACGGATCCGTAGTGCTCAATTAATGCGCATGGTAATTATAAACGATTGAACGACGCATGCCTCGTACTGAACACGGATTTGTAAAGAGAAATGGCGTTTTTTTTTTTTTTTTGTATTAGGCAATTCACCCTAAAAAGAGTGCTATGTGCCGTTAAAGTTAGGGGAGATGGTTATAATTTTATGGGAAATCTATACGGGAATAGGAAATCTCAAATATTGAAGTCATTCAAGTCTATGAACTTGTATAGAACTGAGAAAATGCGAGAATTGTTGAGAGAAAGTAAATAAGGAATACTAAGGGGAGATTGGTGGGTGATTTTTATAAGTAAACGATAAATGCCTTTGAAAGATGAATGATTTTTACAATTAAAGAAAACATGATCAAGAGTCTCATTTTCCATGCCGCACTGGCAGAGTGGACTATCTAGGACCCGGATTTTAAACAAATGGGATGCAATGGAGCAATGACCAATTCTCATTCTCGAGATACAGGAAATAAATCTTTTGGATTTTTTCTTGCCGTGGAACCAAGGTTTACTTGGTATATGATTTTGTATTCCAGCATAAAAAGCACCAGTTCGGGTTTTCGTATTAGTCCAATTTTCTTCCCAGGAGCGAATCATGTTGGATTTAAGAATTGGGATGACGTCAGAGATAGGAATTCTAAAATCTAAAGGATTAGAGCCAGAAATTGTTCCAAGTTTAGCTAGAGAATCGGCTTTCTCGTTACCCTCAATTCCTAAATGGCCAGGGACCCAAACCAATATTGTCTCGAAATTTAATTCATTTAAAGATTTAAGGGTGTTTCTGATATTATAAATAATATAGTCTTTTGGTTTATGGATATTTGAGGAAATTTTCAACACTGCGCTTAGTGAGTCAGTGCACAGTAAGGCTCGTCGAATATTGAAAAGCTGGATTTGACTCAAAGCTTGTTCAATTGCGAAGCATTCTGCAGTAAATATAGAAATTTCTTTAGGCAATTTATAAGACAAATCTAAATCGAATTCGGGAATGTGTACCGCAGCTCCACAATCTTTGTTATCAGACTTAGAACCATCTGTGTAAATGAGTGAAAATTCTGGAAACTTAGAAGATGTAATGTTTTTAAATTTTTCCTCAACATAGAAATGGCGTTACAAACCCGTGTTCAGTAGGAGGACGCGTGCCTCATATTGAACACGGGTTTGGAAGGAGAATGGCGTTACAAACCCGTGCGGGTTTCGAGGCAATGATGCCTCCTATTGAACACGTAAAAGGAAATAAGCCGCCCGGTGCAACAGCAGATCGGCGTTCATAATACGGAAAGTACCGAAATAGAGCGGATTAGCGAAGAATGGAGTGAAAGAAGAATATATGACGCGGATTAATCAAATACTTGATCAGGTGTCCTAATTACTTATTAAATATTACAATACCGTACATCGAATTAAACAGTATTACAGAACATAGTTCAAAATACGAACTAAACGCAATATTGAATTTTGTTTCAACAGTCAAAAACTGAATTCCTTGTCGGCACAATCTTTGTACCGGACGTACCTCCACCGACCTAAAATTAATTTGCATAAATCTGAATTTACGCAGAGGCAGTTCCTTTACAAACCCGCCTCTGCGCATATTCGAATTTATGCAACAAATTCTCTCTATAAACTGTAAACCTTATCTGAACTTGTATAAACTGTAACTCTTGTTGATTAATAAATAAAACCACGGGGTCAAGCAGTCATCATTATAGACAAAAAACAAAGGCTTGACCCCCCGACACCGTCTTATAAATTAAATACCTATCATCTGTACAAAACATGGAAGATTTGCATGAAATTTGAAATTGTGCAGACGCGGTTTCCTTTACAAAACCTGCCTGTACTGGACACCTACGCCAGTGACATCGACTGTAAATGCCGGTTTCCTCTCGGGGGTACCTTAGGTTAGGATTTTTAAAGAAACACAACTTGCGAATGTCGTCGGACAACTGACTGATTGTGGCAGTTGTTTGCATATTTATTGAGTTCGAATTGAACACGTGTTAATGTACATCAAATATTCTTATCTCTAAACAGGATGCATGAGAGCATTAAGGAACCAATAAAAAATAACTAAATTTTAATTACTACGGTTAAATCCTATTTGAAACATGATACGTGTCCGGTGATTAGCTTCAAAAAGGGATTCGGCGTCGTTAGATGCGTGATAACAGTAAATATTCATTTCCTTAATTATTTTAATAATTATGTACGTATATCGACCTGCTGTCCGGTACACCCCCAACGTGAAAAAGTATTTTTCACCAAATAGTTTCCTCGGACAGCAAGGTATCTTCTTAAGGTGTGAAGAACAATGGTTTTCATAGGTGTGTTGGTATTTTCCAACTGTACATATTCATTGAAGTTTCTGTTGTTGAGAGGTACTACTATGTTGTCTTCAATATCAATTAAAAATCCATATCCTTTTCACGGTATCAAGTGGTCGTTAAAGTAATCTGCCTAAATATTTCAGCAGAATGAATGAACGAATCGCCTGTTAAGTAACGGGCGGCCTTCGGTTATGTGACCCACATATGAAGTGTTTACATGTGAGGTATTTGTTTATAATAAACAAATCTTTCGTTTGTAGTTCAAGTTCGTGAATCAGTGTTATTGTTATTACTGTCTCTCGTGTGACTCTTCTTTAATTGAGTTTATCTGAACCTTATCTGATTCCTTATAATTTATTCTAATCTTTATTTCAATTACGCCTTGCATAGTTTTTATTCATCCGCTTAGAGGATGAAGCTAGCAGCTTGTACAGCAATAACCTTTTTCTTGAATGATTTCCACTCTCGTGCCATTTGGATAACTTCAACAATATTTTAAGAGACGAAGTAGTGGGAAATACAAATTCTTCTCTCAGTATCTGCAATGGCGTCAGGAAATTTACTTCTTCCGTATTTCGCGCCAATAAACTTCGATTTCGTCATATTATATGTGCACGGTTCTTCCAGGTGATTCTTCCCCGGCAGAAATAACCTTTTCTGGTATTCTGTTTTCATTTCCATCTGGAGAAACATCTCTTTCATGTTCGCTGCAACGGCGATGCTTTGTCCCGTATCTAGGAACCGAGTTGATTCTCTCCATTGGAGCGCTGTGATGGGCGCAACATAAACATTATCTTCATTGTTTTCTCGTGCAACAAAGCTGTCACCATTATCTCGTTCGATTAATATTTTTAGTGGATACACTTCTTGTGCCGCTAGTGTTCCGATTTCACATGAATTAATTTGCTGATAAGTATCACTCGGCAGATTTATAAATTTCACAATTTTCAAAGAAGTCACAATTTTCACAGATTTCACTATTTTTACAAATCTTGAATCGTCCTCGTGAATGGTGTTTCCGGGGCTCCATACGCCTCCGGATGATAATGCGGCATCATTAATTTCACTTTCCATCAGCGCCATATTATGTGCCTGGTTGTCGACCCCTTTCCTTGCGAGTCGTTTCTTTTCGCTAACATTATTTAGCGACAATGTTTTTTCAATATATTCTTCATTTTTATGAAGATGCCGCACAAAGGTTAACGGTAGCTGTGGCTTTTCTATCACAGACGTTGAATCCTCTGACGGATGCTGAGGCGAGAACGGTATCTCCGGTATATCCTCAGGCAGTAGTGTGAGGGTGGACTTCCAGCCACCCTGACGAGTTGCACCGTGTGCATTTTCATCTTCTTCATTTTTATGAAGATGCCGCTCAGGGGTAAACGGTAGCTGTGGTTTTTCTATCACAGCCGTGGAATCTTCTGGCGGATCCTGAGGCGAGAACGGTGTCTCCGGTATATCCTCAGGCAGTAGTGTGAGGGTGGACTTCCAGCCACCCTGACGAGTTGCACCGTGTGCATTTTCATTTTCTTCATTTTTATGAAGCATCTGCTCAGAAGATGACGGTAACTGTGGAATGTCCATCACAGCCGTGGATCCATCTGGCGTAATCTGCTGAGGTGAGAACGAAGTCTGCAGGTTATCCTCAGCCAATATTGTGAGGATGGACTTCCAGCCACCCTGGAAATCTGCAAACAGTGCATCCAAATACCGTGCAGTCTCCTCTTCTTGTAGACGCTGTGGGCGCCCATCTTCTTCTAGTTGACGTTGTAAGCGCCAACCCTCTTCTAATTGGCGTTGTAAGCGCCAATTCTCCTCCTGTAGTGCTCTAACTGTTTCCCAAGAAGAGCGTGAGTTGCCGCTGTCTTCGGGTGCCGGCACTAATCCTCTCCTGGAAGCAGGTGCTTCGGCGCCTTTCCAGGAGCGCAGTGTCATGTTTCTTGATTTTCTGAGGAAAATCCGGCTCGAAGGACCATAAATGTGCTGGACACCTACGCCAGTGACATTGACAGTAAATGCCGGTTTCCTCTGGGGGGTACCTTGGATTAGGATTTTCAAAGAAACACAACTTGCGAATGTCGTCGGACAACTGACTGATTGTGGCAGTTGTTTGCATATTTATTGAGTTCGAATTGAACACGTGTTAATGTACATCAAATATTCTTATCTCTAAACAGGATGCATGAGAGCATTAAGGAACCAATAAAAAATAACTAAATTTTAATTACTACGGTTAAATCCTATTTGAAACATGATACGTGTCCGGTGATTAGCTTCAAAAAGGGATTCGGCGTCGTTAGATGCGTGATAACAGTAAATATTCATTTCCTTAATTATTTTAATAATTATGTACGTATATCGACCTGCTGTCCGGTACACTGCCGTTTGCACAAAATTGAATATTGTGCAAATCTTCCCTTTTAAATATATGTTTTCTCTCTTTAATATGTAAATTTGCACAAATTAAATATTGTGCAAAGCTGCCTTTTAACTCTGTAATATGTGCAAACTCACAAAATATATTTGAATAAAAATGACCCGGGCAAAGTGGATTGAAGAAACAGTCAGGGACCAAGTCAAAATCATCTCCAGTCCGAGTTGCGCAACAACGGCGCCCTGCCCTGTGAAAATTCCGGGAACCCAAAAATAATTCTCGGAATTTCTCGCTAACAAAGGGAGCGCAGGGCCCGTTGGTCCTTTAAAAGGCGAAAAACTTGTGCAATTCGGCAGAGAGCCAGCACCCTTCGCTTCATCAACATCTCTCCTGGACTGCCCCTGACTGCCTTCTTCAAGCCTCTTCTGCCCTGGACCTTCACTGCAACTTGGCCTTCTTCTTTCTCCCGGCTCCCTGGTGCTCATCAAGAAGAAACTTTCACAATAGTCGAAGCGTCCCTTGTCAGGGCGCAGTTTCCCCCCTACCTTCCTCCCCCTGCCTTATACCTTTCTCCCATAATCCCCATATTTTCCCCACATTTTTTCCCCATATTTTTCCCTATATTTTTTCCCCATATTTTTCCCCATATTTTTCCCCATATTTTTCCCCACATTTTTTCCCCATATTTTTCCCCACATTTTTTCCCCATATTTTTCCCCACATTTTTCCCCACATTTTTCCCCATTTTTTCCCAATATCCTTCCAAGGCGTCGAAGCGGCCAGCCGGCCACTCCCGCTATATCGTCTGTGCGGCCGGCGACTACAGTGCCGTCCCGTACATGGTCCTTCGAGCCAATGTACCGGACGTACCTCCACCGACCTAAAATTAATTTGCATAAATCTGAATTTACGCAGAGGCAGTTCCTTTACAAACCCGCCTCTGCGCATATTCGAATTTATGCAACAAATTCTCTCTATAAACTGTAAACCTTATCTGAACTTGTATAAACTGTAACTCTTGTTGATTAATAAATAAAACCACGGGGTCAAGCAGTCATCATTATAGACAAAAAACAAAGGCTTGACCCCCCGACACCGTCTTATAAATTAAATACCTATCATCTGTACAAAACATGGAAGATTTGCATGAAATTTGAAATTGTGCAGACGCGGTTTCCTTTACAAAACCTGCCGTTTGCACAAAATTGAATATTGTGCAAATCTTCCCTTTTAAATATATGTTTTCTCTCTTTAATATGTAAATTTGCACAAATTAAATATTGTGCAAAGCTGCCTTTTAACTCTGTAATATGTGCAAACTCACAAAATATATTTGAATAAAAATGACCCGGGCAAAGTGGATTGAAGAAACAGTCAGGGACCAAGTCAAAATCATCTCCAGTCCGAGTTGCGCAACAACGGCGCCCTGCCCTGTGAAAATTCCGGGAACCCAAAAATAATTCTCGGAATTTCTCGCTAACAAAGGGAGCGCAGGGCCCGTTGGTCCTTTAAAAGGCGAAAAACTTGTGCAATTCGGCAGAGAGCCAGCACCCTTCGCTTCATCAACATCTCTCCTGGACTGCCCCTGACTGCCTTCTTCAAGCCTCTTCTGCCCTGGACCTTCACTGCAACTTGGCCTTCTTCTTTCTCCCGGCTCCCTGGTGCTCATCAAGAAGAAACTTTCACAATAGTCGAAGCGTCCCTTGTCAGGGCGCAGGTTCCCCCCTACCTTCCTCCCCCTGCCTTATACCTTTCTCCCATAATCCCCATATTTTCCCCACATTTTTTCCCCATATTTTTCCCTATATTTTTTCCCCATATTTTTCCCCATATTTTTCCCCACATTTTTTCCCCATATTTTTCCCCACATTTTTTCCCCATATTTTTCCCCACATTTTTCCCCACATTTTTCCCCATTTTTTCCCAATATCCTTCCAAGGCGTCGAAGCGGCCAGCCGGCCACTCCCGCTATATCGTCTGTGCGGCCGGCGACTACAGTGCCGTCCCGTACAATCTTAATAGTGCAATACTTATTATATACACATGCACGTAGGAATTTCGAACGACGGGTCCTCGGTTTAGGGCGTAGGTGAGATTTCTTGACACTCGAGCTTGCAGCGCCTCCTGGTGTTCACATTCCGGCAATCGGCACCTTTTAACACGAAACCGAGGACTTTGAGAGAGTCCTCGGTTTAGGGTCTGTGTGTGATTTCCAGCATTAGCGGCGCCGCCCTGGTGGTCACACATCCGTACTAATGAAACACTAGCCAAATTAAACACGATATTTTTCGCCACGAAAATGAGGACTCTCTCCGATCGGCCCAAAATTTCGACAGTTGACCAATCAGAACGCATAGATTATAGGTACATATTCAGTTTTTCGCATTTTGAATCCGAGGACGTCCTCGGATTCGTGTGAGTCCTCGGATTCTGGGTCTAAAGGCCTGTGAAGGTCCTCGAATAAAGGTGCATACAAAATCACAAACACACACACACACACACACACACACAAACACACAAACACACAAACACACACACACACACACAACACACACAACACACAAACACACACACACACACAACACACGCACACACAGGAACACCCATGGACACTGTTGGTGTTGATGTATTACGATTGACGTAGTTATATATACATGCATACATTTATTTGTCGGGCGATTCTGTTACCGACCCCCTGCCCCCGGTCCCCGGCCCGCGGCTTAGAAACCCGACACGCTAAAACGTAAATAAAAGTATTTGTTTGGCCGGCTAGTGACCACCCCCCCGGCCCGCGACAGCTTACCTCATGCCCGCTTTGTGCGAATGAGACAAAGGCGAAAATGAATGTAATATTCAATTAAATTTTTCGTCGGACTAAATTTGGGTTTTTATGTTAACACAATTCTTTTTTGAAGAATTTTTTTATTTTTTTATTAATAATTCATCATATTCTTGAGACAGGAATGGTAAGATTTTTTTCAAAAGTGGCTTCCATTAAGTCACAAAAATTATCAAAGTTGACTCAAAAAATCGTCATCTTTTCGGGGCTATATTTTATAATTTAAAGCAAAAATCGAAAATCAGACACGATTCCGTACTTTCTACATGCCACACCTTTTGATTAAAAAAAAGAAAAATCAGTTTAATTTGGTATTTTAGCCGTAAATCCAAATTTAAATTCGTATGGAATGGTCTGCGCAGCCGTTTCTCTTAATTCACCTACATTGAAGGAAGTTAGCTTTTATGTGCCTTACAAGTATACTCGTGGGAGATCTTTGCACTTTTTTATACTTCGAAAGCGAGGACTACTGCCTATCAGAACGCGCCAATCATCAAAACGACTGCTTAATGATTCTGCATTGACCATCAACATTTTGAACTTCACTTACAAACAGTTCAGCAACTATCTTTTTACGCAAAATAGTAAATCTGCCTCCCAGATTTTTTATACTTAAATATACCTCATATTTGTAATCTTCTCTGTTATATATTGATGCATAACCGTTTTATGAAAAAAATAAATATATAATAACAAATGTATCCGGTACTCAACGGTCATAACTTAGCTATTGAAACAATTAAACAAATATGTGTCCATAGCGCTAGAGACAACATAGCTATTGAAATAATTAAACAAATATGTGTCCATAGCGCTAGAGACAACATAGCTATTGAAATAATTAAAAAAATATGTGTCCATAGCGCTAGAGACAACATAGCTATTGAAATAATTAAACAAATATGTGTCCATAGCGCTAGAGACAACATAGCTATTGAAATAATTAAACAAATATGTGTCCATAGCGCTAGAGACAACATAGCTATTGAAATAATTAAACAAATATGTGTCCATAGCGCTAGAGACAACATAGCTATTGAAATAATTAAACAAATATGTGTCCATAGCGCTAGAGACAACATAGCTATTGAAATAATAAAACAAATATGTGTCCATAGCGCTAGAGACAACATAGCTATTGAAATAATTAAACAAATATGTGTCCATAGCGCTAGAGACAACATAGCTATTGAAACAATTAAACAAATATGTGTCCATAGCGCTAGAGACAACATAGCTATTGAAACAATTAAACAAATAGGCATCCATAGCGCTAGAGACAACTTAGCTATTGAAACAATTAAACAAATAGGAGTCCATAGCGATAGAGACAACTTATCTATTGAAACAATTAAATAAATAGGTGTCCATAGCGATAGAGACAACTTATCTATTGAAACAATTAAATAAATAGGTGTCCATAGCGATAGAGACAACATATCTATTGAAACAATTAAATAAATATGTATCTGTAGCGCTAGAGAGCCTGAATGTAATATGGTCAATAGTAATGAACTTTTCCTTTTCTAATACCATAAAAATAATTTTCAGGGTAACTTGATAACGCCACAATACACGGAGGCCACCATGGACATGGCGAAGCAGGAGGCCGACCTGGTGGCTGGAATTGTCTGCCAGAAACGAGGAGTGGTCAAGTCTCCGGGCCTGATTCAGCTGACTCCCGGAGTCCAGCTCCAGAAGTCCACAGACACCCTCGGCCAGAACTATCTCCGCCCCCAAGACATCATCGTGGACAATGATGCAGATATTGCAGTGGTCGGAAGAGGAATCATCAAAGGCAAGAATCCGGAGACCGCTGCCAAAGAGTATCGAGATGTCTTATGGGATTGCTATGAAAGTAGGTTGAATCAAGTTTGATGGTGTAGTGATGTAGGATGTATCAGGTGCTTTTGTTAAAATATGTATTTTTATAAATAGGGTAAGATTGTTTACAGTTGACTAGTAAAAGGTATTTTATTTTTCCAATTAAGGCATTCCAAGTTAATATTTACTTTTTGTTTGTATTATGACTTGAAAAGCATTCCAAATTTTAAGTATGTTAAAACTGTTTTTTGAACACTTTTGTTATTTGATAAAAATAAAGGAAAATGATATGAATAAAAATCTGTTTTTATTGTTTTAAACAAAAGTAACTTTTCAAATTGTAAAAATTACATGCGGTCCATAACACTTAATATATGTTATTAATGGCCTACATGGTGGAGTTTAAAATGACATTAAATTTGAACCCATTGTCACACCAAATAGTAATGAACAATTCAATTAAAAGTTAATCTGCTCTCGGTGACATTGTCGCCGTTGGCAATGTGTTGGGCGTAGCGCGGAAGGAATCAGGGGGGCGACTTATAAAGGCAATTTAGTCAACGAAAGGTAGGCACAGCCACCCAAGACAATGCGGCAATAGCCACACAAATGGATCTAATCTGAGGAAAATAATTTCCCTCAGGGCCTGTCATCTTTTGGGATGTTGTGTGGATAGTTTTTCTTAAAGGAAAGAACAGAGGGGAAGTTCTGAAAAGGTAAAAGGTATGAGGGTTGGTTAGGAATCTAGGGATCTGCGTGTCTAGGAGTGACGGACATATGAATATATCCCTCCCACACAGCCCAAGGCGATGGCGATGGGTCGAGAGAATAGTTCAAGAGGTCAAAGGATCTCCCCAAACCAGCCTCTCCTGATCTGGCATTTACATTTTGTTTGTATCACAACTTGAAAAGCATTCCAAATGTTAAGTTTCTTATAAAGACATTAAAAATGTTTTTGAACAGGTAAAATTATTTGCTATTAAAATTAACTCCAACGGCTCGGAGGGCTTTGAAGCAGAGAATGGACGGTTATCTCGAGAGTATTTCCTCCTGGGGTAAAAATAATCTCGTCGAATTTAATGTTTCAAAGACCCAATCCTGTCTGATTACGTCTAAAAGGGATCCAAATGATAATCTAGTCTCCTTCAACGGAAGCAATCTTCCGAACAGGCCTTCCATTGATATGCTTGGTGTAACTATAAGTGACCAGCTCAGGTACGGGGGCTCCATCGAAGCCAGAGTAAAGTTGGCCTCTCAGTTGGCCTCTCTTTGTGTCGAGTAGTTCTAGTTTGTATAATACGGAAGGCAATCAGACCGAGTAATTCAGGGCTGTCTATAATAACATTTTTGTAATTGTGGTTCTAATAAGTGGCTGTAATTTGTTCATCAAATGGTTGTAATAAGTGGTTGTAATGGTGGCTGTAATAAGTGGTTGTAATTTGTTCATCAAGTGGTTGTAATAAGTGGTTGTAATGGTGGCTGTAATAAGTGGTTGTAATTTGTTCATCAAGTGGTTGTAATAAGTGGTTGTAATGGTGGCTGTAATAAGTGGTTGTAATTTGTTCATCAAGTGGTTGTAATAAGTGGTTGTAATGGTTTCTATAGTTTTTTAATATTATTATTGTTAGTTTCTATAGGTAGACCGAGTGTATAGTCAATATGGTGTGACCGGATAAATTATCACAATGATAATTCATCACGTCTTTAAAAAGTTATATAAAGTCGTGGAAAGTGATGAAACAAAAACTTTATTAACTGGGTTAGGTTAGGTTTAAATATATATTTTTTCATCATTTCTAATGACTTTATATCACTTTTTAAAAGTGTGTTGAATTGTCACTGTGTTGAGTTATCATGGAACCAGTCAATATATGTAGCAATAAAGAATATTCAGAAAAATTCCAATAATTATTTTAAACAAAAGTAATTATATATATTACTAATATGTATCATCAATTTAGAATTAATTTTTAATATAGTACATTTTTGTAATATTATTATTTTCAATGCGTTTCTGGCCTCTGCGTTTCATCCCTTCTACAACAAGGGTCTCAAGACCCAGGTCAACTCCCTCCATTCCTCAAAAAGACCCTTCACATATAGCACCCCCAAAGATGACAAAGGCCTATAGAGAAATTATTTTCCTCAGGAAGTTATGTAAAAAAAATAATAAAAAACTTTTTACATGTGTGTAAAATATATTTAATAAGACACTAAATTTTAACATAGTACCACACCAAAATAAAATGAACATTTCTATATACATAATGCAAATAAAATCACAGGTATTAATTTCAGTTCCATGACAAATCAGAATACTTTTGAAAGGTGATATAAAATCATTAAAAGTGGTTACATTTTTTTTTGCCACTTTTAACCTAACCTAATTGACCAGTTTTTTCCATTAATTTTCATGACTTTATATCACTTTTCAAAAATGTTCCGATTTGCCACTGTTCTGGTACCATAATTTCACATGAAAAATCTTAGATCTAACAAGGAACAAATTTGATAAATGGAATGATTGTAAGTGATCACACAAAAATACAAATGAATTAAAATACAATATAAATAATATGCTGCAATTCTTCCCTTAATTTATTCATTCAGTTTATTTCTATTCCCAACCTTTTCATGCCTAGTCAAACCAATATTTATTTAGTCTTACAAAATGAATATTTAATTTACTTGCGCATTTAATTCTGCATAATATGAATATAGATTTTAAAATCAATGAACTCACTAAATACAGTGAAACTCTCTTAAGAAGGTTTGAAAGAATGAATTTAAAATATTTTATTCTTTCCAGCTACAACAACATCTTTTGTATTTTTTCGATCACAGCAAACACAAAAATCTCGAGCTGCCACTGTGAGCTGCCAACTGCATCTGGTTCAACAAAGTTGTACATTTTTTGACTGTTGAAAAAAGGTTAATTTTAGGTTCCTATGTTGTTATGCTAGTTTCGGTCTATGATGGTTTTACTGCCGAATTTCTGAAACCTCTTAAATGGGATGCAGACAATAATAACAAAGTGATAAAGTTTGTGACTTTTGGAAAAATGGGACATTTTCAGGTATACATATTTCGCTACTAGTTTTCATTTGTGATGGATTCACCGCAGAGCTTTAAAACTTCTATGAGGAAAAAAATCGATTTTTGCGGTTTTTGTATGGAATTTAAAGGGACTGAAAAACAAAACTTCTTATGCATGAAAACTTCTTAAGTGTTAAAACTTCTTAAGTGTGAAAACTTCTTAAGTGTGAAAACTTCTTAGGCGTGAAAAATTCTTATGTGGGAACTTCTTAAGCGAGTTTCACTGTAGTGGCTTGTGAATCATTTTTGGCTTTTGTTATTTTTGCAGAATTGAACACCTAAGTTCCTGTTTATTGCCGCTTTCCTTACAGACTAAACTTTAAACAATTAATCCATAAATATATGTATTCATAACAGAACATTTAATTTAAAACTATTTATTATTGACTTATCAACATAAAACTAAAGTTAGCGGAATTAAATATGATATGAAAGAAATAAAATTTTGTGTCGTGGCTTTAAAAATAAACTTAAATACAGTCGACTCTCGTTAATTCAAACCTGCGATAATTCGAACCTCTCTATAATTCAAAGTTATCACGAGTTCCCTACGAAATCTCTTTATATTTCGAACTAAATCCATACATTTTTGTACACTTGGTAATTCAAACGAAAAAATCATTGCTATATAACAAAACGACGCGTTAATTCGAACTCATCGGCGTTCAACATTCGACAATTCAAAGTTGCAGAGAGAAAGAGGCGGAAAGATTGTTACACACACGTTAGTACAAATACAATTTTGCGTCAAGTTCAAACGTTTATTGAATTGGAACTCTACTTCTTTCCGCCAAATACAACTTCCAAATTGCAACCATTGGACCAAGGGATCATCCATAATTTTAAGACGTTCTATCGCAAAGAAATTGTTAAGCTCGTTTTAGAATCTCTCGACAAGCAGCTAACTGCAAATATCACTGTTCTGACAGCTATTTTACTGATTGACAAGGCATGGAGAGCTGTAACACCCCTAACGATTCTCAACTGCTTCAAAAAATCTGGTTTCTTTAAACAAGATCAGGAAAATCTTCCAATACTTATGGATGATGAAGAACCAGCAATAGAACCATTAATTGACATCAGCGATGTGAATTTTCTTGACTTTGTTCAAGTGGATGAAGATGTTGCTGTCTCAGGTTCACTAACCGATGGCGAAATTTTATCTGCGACAGATACTAATGAAAAAAGTAACGATGAAGATGAGGACGATACATCAGAACCTTTGGCAGAAGTGTCAGTTAAGGAAGCAAGATCCTCATTCGATACCTTACAAACCTTCTGTCTACAAAACGAAAGTGATGAAAAAGCATTTCAGGCACTTTTTCTATAAAAAAAAAATTATTGAGAAGTCTGAGCAGCAGCAATGTGCTTTGAAGCAAACCAATATAACAGAGTTCTTTCTTTCGAAAGATTAATTAATTCACATTATGATTACATGTATGTACACGAATGTACCTATAAACTTTTGTCATTGTTATAGAATAGGAGTTAATAAATAATAATTGATCAACACTTAAGAATTCGAAGTTTTATTTATTTACTCTCACAAATTTCGAACCATTTGATATTTCAAACACTCGATAATTCGTAATATTTTAAGAGTCCCTCGAGTTTCGAATTATCGAGAGTCGACTGTACTACATAATTAAGTACTGTAGAATCGAAATATGGTGTCACACACTTTGAATAACTTCACTCAACAGTCAGTTGTGAGCCTTTCGGACATACACATTCATGATTACGAATAGGGACGAATGTTGGCTTCAAATCGTGGTGCTTGAATAATCAAGTAGGACTCGGTAGTTTAATTGCTAAGTATTCGTAATTGTATTTTTTTAATTGTCACTATATAAAGAAAAAGTCAAACACTTGTTTCACATTGCTCACAATTTGTGAACTGAAGCATCCAGCAATCTGAGTATGCATGAGGGAAAGTAAATTCCACGACCAGTAGTTAATCAGTGGTAATTGGAAGATATGGTGGCGACTGTGTTGTCGGCGCACATGGAGTGGAACTGCAGGGTCTCGTCCAGCTCAGTAGACAGTCGGGTGGCGGTGACATCCAGGTCCACATCGTAGGTCACCATCACCTCTTTCTGTTGGAGCTCATCCAGGAGCTTCTTGAGGGTGTCCTGGTGAACAAGTGCACAGAATCAGCAAACACGGGAAGGTTAGGGATTTCATAAGCAGGCTTTCAACTACTGGCGCTTTTATAATTCCCACGGCTACTGCACGGCAGCGGCACAAATAAAACATAAAAGTACATTTGTTATCACAATAATACTGCAGCTCTTTCTTACTCCCTAAATAATATTAATACAATGAAACCCGCTTAAGAAGATTTCGTGTTTAAAAAGTTTGAAGACAGAATGTGAAAAATGGCCCAATTTATCCCACATATATGTATATGTTTTTTTTTGTTTGTTTTTCCCCCGCCCAAGCAGTTTCTTCGTTCCGGTCCCTTGGAAAACTTCTTAAGAAATAATAGTTTGTGAGAAAGAGCTGTTGAAAATTAAACAAAGGATGTACATGTGTCTGCTTCCCCCAAAGGAAAAATGTAATCATTGTGATACATCTCCCTCACACGTATTAAAGAAATGAAACGCTTATTGGGTAGTACATTATATTTATGTTGTTTAGGATGGTGAAGTTAGCTGGGGGGACCTAGATCTCCCCCACTGCATTATGGTGGCAAGGGAAGATGGTTAAAACACTTTGGTACCGCAAAAAAAAATCAGCAAAATCCAAATGTTGACAGTGTGGCACAACTTTCAAAGAAATGATTTTCCGTAAATCCGTCATTCTATCCAAATATTGTTTTTTTTTTCCTTTTTGTTATACCGTAATTGTTGATGCACACACATTCTCTAGCGATTCCGTTCACTTATGATAAAGTCAAAACGCTATTGAATTGCCTACCAATGAACAATGGACAATATAGCGGGAACATAACACGTCAATCGGTTTAATTGTTGGCAGATGAATCATCTAAATGCAGTAAAGATCGATGATTAATTTCATTCATTCATTTAAGATATATATCCAGTTATTCCATTGGGCGCATTTTGCACTCATGTTCTAAAATTAATTATAAAAACACCCTAATATTATAGAACTTCCTTCTTCTTCTGGCGCTAGTAAAATTAGATTGTTAAAGTTAATGCTAGATGTAAGTTTCTACATATGTAAATATATATGTCATAAAGATAGTAGTTATAGGCCTCAGTAGTAAGTCACTAGTTTTTTAGTCAGTAGTTCTAGTATTAATTATCTAATAAATATATTTGTACAGCGCCCAAATCACCCTTAAGGTGATTTTTCACGAAAACGGAGCTATATAAATTAGCCAAATATTATTATTACTCACAACAGATTCTTTGAAGTTGTTGATATTTCCGACGGAGGAGTCTTCATTGGGGAAGTGGGCGCAGAGGCTGTTCAGCTTGCCCTGGCTCTCCTCATTCCAGGCGTCCTTTGTCTTCTTATCTTTGAAGTTCTCCGAACATATTCTAGGATCAACCAAACACAAGTCATTTTTTTTTTTTTTTTTTTTATTTAATATTAAATTTGCAATTACATGTTATTACATTACATTAAGTTTATTTTTTTTTTTTTTTATTACAGTACATCGTGATACACCTTTTTTTAGAGCAGATGCTCGTGTTAAAAAGGCGGAGAATTGCGTGTAAATAGTAATTTAACATATTTTTTATCAAGATAATGAAAAGAATTTTTATTTTTTAATATAATAAAATAAAAATTTTATATGCAACAAAATTTTATCAAATAAAAAAGAGAAAATAATGTAGAAGAAGGAAAGAGATAATAATAAGAAATAAGAGAAAAGGATTTCAATATAATAATAATTGAGAGATTATATTGTATTTTTAAGTATAAACGATTTTAATATGCTATTGATATAGTATTTTTATTGAGCTTTTGAATTTTTTATAATTCGTTTCCAATCTTAAGTTAAGAGGTAATTGGTTAAACCATTTGACACCAAAATATTTATAAAATTGTTGGGCTGTGGTGGTGTTACAGCGCGGGATAGTTATAGAGCCAAGAATACTTTGTCTATTGCTGTTCGAAAAAGTTGTTAAGTTGTCAATGTTGAAACAATCTTTATGTATTTGAAAAAGAGTTATTTTTTTATAAATAATATGAAGTGAAGGGACTTTAAATTCTTGAAATAATCTAAATGTAGGGTAATCATACGGTTTTTTCAAAATTATTTTTACTAATATTCTTTGGATGATTTCTAAAGGTAAGAGAGAAGTTTTGAAAGCTCCACCCCAACCAACAATTCCGTATTGTAATACTGATTGAATTAGTGAAAAATAGATGGTTCTTAATAATTTAAAATTTAGTATGTTTCGTATTCTAAGAAAAATGTACAATAATTTTCTTAACCTTTCTACTATTGCATTGATTTGTAATTTCCACTTTATGTTACTATCTATAATTACACCTAGATATTTTACATTAGTTTTAACAGTAAGTACAGAGCAGTCAGGTTTACATAAATTTGAAATTCTATTACAATTACATGAGTGTATACTTATCTTTAAATTATCAGGGAATGAATTTTTATTAATGGTGAAAGGTATTATAAAAGTTTTTTCAGTATTAAGTGTTAACAAATTTTTATCGAACCATTTTTTTAGTATGTTTATATCTAACTCTGCTGTTCTTTGGGTTTCATTCCAAGTTAATCCCTCAGTTAAAATTGCTGTGTCGTCAGCGTATGAAATAAGTTTTGACATAATTGAGAGTTTAAAAATATCGTTGACATAAATGATGAAAAGAATTGGACCTAGAACAGTTCCCTGCGGGATGCCAAAATTTGTGGTCTGCGAATCACTCAGAGAGCCATTTAACTTTACAAATTGCTCTCTATTAAATAGGTAATTTTCGATCCACGTTAAAGCATTGTTAGTTATACCAATTTTCGCTAGTTTCGAGATAAGATTATTTAATAAAAAATTATATTTTCGAAATCTTTATTGTGATGTAAATATGAGTTAGATATGCTAGCGTTTAAAGAGGTTAAGGGTATTCTTGGACATGTATACTTTATCAGAAAAGAGGAGCTCTTGAGCCTGATGAGGGAGCCACCATTCATTAATAAAGATTTACAATATTCTAAATTCTAACCTGCTTTTTTTTAACCAGCAAACTTTAAGCTGCGCAAGTTGCAATCGCAAGGGACCCCGCTTTCCACAGGGCCCCTGGTTTAAGGGATTCAATTTTTTGCATGAAAATTTTCAGGTGTTCAGTTAAGTGGGGCGCTGCCCTACAATGCCGAAAAATCTTCATATAAAATGCAGCTCAACAAATATGTCTAGTAGGAAGGTACATAACCAAAACACCACAACAAATCACACATAATATCATTAACAATGTATAAACTGTTACATCCTTGTGTTCATTGGATGCCCAGACTGCTAAAACAAATCGTCATAGTTACATAACTGCGTTGTGTTGATATTGTAAATTCTATCCAAAACTTCATCATTGAGAGGGTTGGGGTGTTGACTAGTACTAATACATACCTCTTAATCCTGAGCCTTGTAGATTCGTCCCCATGCAGGAAGGTGAGTCCGGCCAGCGTCTCCGTGTCCCCAGGGCGGCCCCTCGCCAGCAGCAGCGCACGGCGGGGTACGCGCACCACGCAGCGCTGCAGGGCACCTGCGCCCACCACCTCGCGTCGCGGGATCACCTCTACCTCGCCCGCCAGGTTCCTGTACTTCCCTGAATTAACAAATAATACACAACCACAATAATTAACCTTTTCTCAACAGACAGATAGAATGGTACACCTAACAATCCTGTCTTCTGTAGCTTCGTCCAGATACCGAGAGGCTCGCACATGAGCTATTCCCAACTAGCAAGTAACTTAAGTAATAATTATTTATTTGCTGGTTGAGAATAGCTCTCGTGTGTTGTGTTGACTATCTGGACAAAGCTATTTACACATAAATATAATGCTCCAATGTTATTTTGGATCTTGACATCAAGTACTCAATTCACTAGATTGTCTCACGTTTTCTTAGGGTATCCTCGACTTCTTCCATCAACTTGCGTGTATAATATGCTTCTGACACTTCTTAATCCGTCCACTATACATGTACAAATCATTAGATCGAAATATTCACTGAACAAATTTAAAAGAGGGAGAGTCTTTTATTAATTGGGCGAAAGCAGGGCCAGTCCTGTGCAGGCGCAAATGAAGCAGTCCGCTCCGGGCGCTGACTTGCTAAGGAGCCAAGGCTGATCATACATAACACATTGCCTTTGGGGTTTTTATTAGCGCCAGGATCCGTTTAGCTTAGGGTCGGCCCTGGGCGAAAGTTATTGTATTACCCATACCATGTAAAAATTATTTAAGCAGGAAAACATAATAATGTCGGTGTAGGTCCGATACGGCGGAAATTCTGTTTGTAAAAATGTTTACGAGGGAAAAAAAACTATCTACAGACATACGCACTCTTGAATGCTTATTTGCTGAGGATGGTTTATTCGCGGTATCGACTTTAACCGAATACAAGCAGCTATTGGTCAATTTCAAACTATGAAGCCACCAATCAAGGCGGCTTGTGCTTTTCAACTGAAAGCACCATTAAAAATTATTGGTATTGAACTTACGTAGACAATAAACTGGAATGGGCTAAGCAAGTATTACTGTGGGTATGTATTATATTTACGGTTGTGTAAACTAGGTATTTGTTGTACATTGTAACAATGGTAAAAAAGTACATGGTATTGATTTATAAAACAAATAAAGTTACAAAATGTTTATGTTAAGTACATTTGAAATAATGTAGACAACTCACTTCTTTAAAATGAGAAATAAGATTAACTAATAAGATTATGAGAAATGAGATTGACTAATACGATTAACTAGGAATTAAAGTAATACCAGATCACTATTTATAATTTATTTTCTGTGGCTCAGTCTGTGCAGATAGAGAAACGATAGCGCGTGTTGCTTTTACGTCCAACAGATGGCACTAAAATTGCATGTTTTTACCTGTAAAAATACATATGTATTCAAATGCAATGTTGTGTCAAAATATCTAAGCAATCGGTGAAGAACTTATCGATCGACGAAGAAAAGAATATTTAAGATTTTTATTTATATGGATTTATGGCACAAAAATGAAATTTGGAATGCTTACACTTTAGGTCCAAATTGATGAGTACAAAAGCTGGAGCGGCCCCCTTGTTCCAGATACTGAAGTGGATGTCTTTGAACTCCCCTGGCTCGTTTAGGGAGCCCAGAGGGAGCCCTTGAGCACCCCCGTGCTTGAACACCCCATCACGGAAGACCAGGGCAGAGCGCCCACCCATACCATGGAGCAACACCTATAGAAATTATGATTAGTTATATAGTTAGTGGTGTAATCCAAATTTTTGATTATCAGCCATCAAAGTTAAATTTGTTTTTTGTGTGTTCTGTACGTTCGTTCATAATGAATAAATTCATTTTGAAATGAATTGAGGTTAAGTTTTTAATTTTTTTTTATGTGACAGCACAAGAGTCTGAACAGCTCCCAACTGTCTGGAGCCAGTGAGACTATGGCATCCCAATAATTGGGGTATGTTACGAGGCTGAAGGTAATGAGGAGGGGAAGAAGATGGGGAGGAGGAAGGTGGGGGGAATACCCGGCTATTCAGATCTGATCACCAAATATGGCTAAAGCCATTTCAAGCAATTGTTCAATGGTGTTCTTACACCAGAGCGATACTGAAAGTATCTTGCACTCTGGAACGTGCCGCAGGTTAATAAACTTCGGAATTAATAAACAGTGAAATTACACAAATTCATCAAATAAAATTTACTTGCGCACGCCGGGATTCGAACCCAAGACCAGATTGTTAGCCGTGAGACTTACCCCTCGACCACGGAGGTCATAATTTTAGAAATAATCAATATTTATAACATAGCAATCGATTGAATCTTATAATTTGTAAGTACAAACTGACTTTAATCGATCAATATTTGCGCGGATCACACAAAAAAATTTGCAATACATAATTTTAAACATGCCCAGTTCATCGGAACGCAAATTATACAAATGTTGCTTCTATAACCAGCACATACAGTTTATTATTGCATGAATACCAAAACATTTCACTACAATATACCAAATTGTAAAGAATTTTAATAGACCCTCCGGTAAAAATTGTCAATGTTCCTATCCCGGTTGGGACCAAAATTTTTCTTACCACCCTCCCAACATATATCCAATATCTAAACATTATCTCTTTAATCGTTTTGTTAAATTAATATAATAATTATTTAATTGATTGAGCTTAGCAAAGTCATGTTTTAACTCTACCGTTTTCGGTTCAAGACAGTAGCCGTTAATGGTTCAGTAAAGATCAAATGTAAAATCGTCGTATCGCTTTGGACTTTCTTGTTTGCTTCTTTTTTTCAATACATATTATGGTACCTACCTGCCTGAAGAAAGTGTGAAAAAAGATTTGTCATCACTTTGGATAAATTGTATAATTCCTTATTTGAAAAAAAAAAATACATGGTTTATAATTAAGTAGGTTGATAAGCATTTAAGTACCTACTTACAAATCTTATGATTTCGTAGAAAATTTTGGTTTTGATGTATTAAATAAGAGAAAAGTAGAATCATACTTCTTTGGGCGCAATGTCTACTGTTCACAGAACTACTAGTAAACCATCTTCCGATTAAGGGTGACACATTCCACAGATGCTTTGCACTATAAATTCTTAAACATCTATGTATTGGACGGGTGAATATAAAATAATATACATACCTTGTGCAGCAGTCTGGCCCCCTCCCTCTCCTTGGTCCGGTGAGTGATCCTCAGGGCCCCCGCATGGCCTCCGGGACGGGCGGGGCGAAACTGCACATGGATGCTCCGGCACTCTTGGGGCTGCAGCGAGAACATCAGAGAGTTCTCTACACCGTTTTCCCCGGAGAACTGCACATCAAATACATAATATCATCATTTATATAATTGCACACCTTTTGAAGCTTCTTATAAAAGATACCGTATTATTATTATAATATATATGTATACAGTTTATTAATATGAATACTGCATCAACTGCTCACAACTGTACGGAGTTAGTGGGATAGTGGGACTGTGAGGCTGGAGGGAGATGGGAGGAAGAGATATGGAAGAGAATTTTTAGGAAGTACCTGGCTATTTAGATTTGGTCACTAAGCATGGCTAAAGCCATTTCAAGCAACCTTTCGATTCTGAATGGTGGTCTTTTATCAGGGCGATACTAATAGTATCTACCACAGGCTGTTAAGGGATGTACATGACTTACTTTAACCAGTGATTCCTGACATTATTTGGAGTTAAAGAATGTAAATGAAATTTTGGCCTTCGGTGACAATAGTGGTGTGGAAGAAATTTATGGTTTACTGGTTAAAGTAATTCAAATATGTCCCTTAACCCCCTGAACATATAATTTTTGTATTGTATACTATGAGTTTATTTAAAAACAGGGTGCTTCAGGAAAAAGTAATGTGGAAAACATATTTATGTAACTTTCTAAGAAGATTGGATATGGATAAAAATATATAAATGTATGAAACCTTGAATCCCTCTCCTGTGATAGTAGCTATGACTCTCAATTTCCGATTGACAGATTGATTCTTAAAAGTCACATCTTGAACATTGGCATCACCTACTTTCAAAGATCCCCACGATAGTTCTTTCTTTGAAGATTTCACGGAAAATTCCTGAAAAAGATAAAGGTTAGAATAAAACATGCACATGTATAAATAATTGTATATACGATGTGGTTTTTGCCATTTTAATTTATTAAGCCCCCTACATGTACAGGACCACATTGATCTATAGGAAATTGGAAGAAGGGGCGAAGAACCTAAGGAGCTTGTGCCACTTCGTTCACCGGTTGAGACTTTTTGGGTGTGAACTACATTTAACCCGTGGACTGCTGATGGGTCTCCGGAGAATATTGGAGCATTCTAGTATTATCCTTATTAGAAAAATTTGCGATGCGATTTTGATCTTAATGCTTTGAAAAATGTATGAAAAACCAAATCAATTTCGTTTGGGCTAATAAAACTTTAGATTCCACCTAAGAATGGCAATTAGATTTTATGAATGGCGCCTAAAGGCTTAAATTTTTTTTTTCTGTTTTATGTTCCGGCCTTCAACAGGATAAACTAGATTAGTAATTTTCAATTGATGTTTGACACAAATCCATGATGCTATTATGCCGTGATGCAATAGGAGAATTTGATTAGCGATGACATGGATCTACCGCTCTCGAGAGTGACAATAATTCAAATGAAATAATGGCAATAGAGTGAAAGCCACAAAGTATATTTTGTCATCTATCTTGATTATCAGTAGGCTCTTGCGAGGGAAAGGAGATGTCAATATTGAGGAAGCAAGGAATAAGAAACACTAATCTTATAAAGCTGTCTCAATATTAAACAGTTGGTATACCTGTGAATGGGACACGGCACTGTCCATGCTGTAGGTGGACTGCTGAGAACCGCTCCTGGAACCAGGAACTCCAACAACATGCATCACTTCAGTGGAAAACGGGTTGTCAAAAACCAGCGACCTTTAAACACACACCTTGCATTATAATACAGTCAATTCTACTTTTAAACTATCTTTTTTTAAACGGTTTTGTAATTACACAGTCCATAAAGCGTATTCTCTTTACTTAGAATTGAGTTAAGAATAGAGATAGGGGCCGTTCAAGTATTATGTAAGCACTATAGGGGGGCAGGGGGGTCTTTGCTTTGCTTATTTTTGATGACATGGGGGGTGGGGGAGTCGAGATAGTGATTACGTCAGCACTGCTCAGCAATAGTTATTTTTTTTTTACACATTGGCAACCCACACATTGTCTATGTTCATACATATTCGGGGATTCCCACAAATAATTAATACGTTTAGATACTCGCTTAAAAAACAGAATACATTAACAGAAAAATGCATATAGGCAGTGTTGCCAACGAAGGCGATTAGGCTACTCAGATTTTTTAATTTTAATGGAAAAATGTGAGGAATTTTTCGAAATGGAATTTCGTAGCCACCCCCCCCCCCCCCATGGATTTCAAAATAAAAATAAAATTGTGCTGTGGGGAATCACATAATGTTTTTGTCTGTGCCGAATTTGTTTTTAGCGAAGTTCTGTAACAACCCCCCCCCCCCAAATATTTTATGGGGAGTACTTATTTTGAATCATTTTTGTGGGGAATTAAGCTCACGTACAATTTGTGGGGGAATATGTTGGCAGAATTTATTTTATAGAAATTCGGCTACATTAGGCTACTAAATGTTTGAAAAACGGCGACATTAGGCCAAGACCCGTTGGCAACACTGCATATAGGTACCAATTTTTACGTAAGCATGGGAGGGGGGGGTAAGAGCTTTGCTTACTTTTGGTGACAAGGGGGAAGAGGGGGTAAATAATTGTAATAAATCTGCTTACGTAATACTTGAACGGCCCCATAAAGCTTAGAATAAAGATATAGAATTTCAAGTTATGAAAGTGTTAACTAGTAAAAACAGACGGGTTCATTGTCAGTGAATAAATTAATCTACAAAATTTTAAAACTTATGTCCTGATTTATTTGAAAAAAGCGTTCATGCGGCCAAAAAAAGGGTCACGTTGAACCTTTAAAAATAATACATGATATGAATGAAATTTTTTACATTGTTACTGCACCTATAAAGTTATTGTCCGAAATTAAAGCCTACTTTTGTAATAGGACTCCATAAAGTGAAGTTAAAGTCAGTGTTGGGCCATTTAAGATGTATTTTATTATGAAGCATTTTTTTTGTAAATACGCCATCGCTCGATTGGTTATTAATTGTTGGCTATATTAAAAAAGTATTACGTAATAAAATTATGTGCAAGTTAGAAACATTTTTCCGCTTCACTTATTGAACAGATTCTCCGCTATGTAAGTATCATATTATGTTTATTTAATTACTAACGCAATTTTTGGAAGCTTTTAGATTTGTATAGAACTGAACTGCCCCAGCAACAATATTTTGTATTTATTTAATTATTCTCACAATTTCTGCTTTAAAATAAATCCAGACTTGTCCCGAAATCCCTAAAGCTTATCAATGAAAGCAAAATTGCGGGGAAAAATATTACAGCTAAAAAAAATATATATTCAACAAAGCCGATTGTGATCTGTTATAAGTTTTATTATATTTTATTATACATAGAATATATAATCCTCATTTAAAAACGGATAAAACACCATGTTATTAAAACACACCTTTTGGTTGGTACGGCTGCGTCTGCAGTTTCATAATAACAAGAATACGTGAGTAATATATCTATGGTTTAAAACATCGACAACAGGGTTACCACTTTGATGAGAATTCCCCACATTGCGGGGTATTTTCAAGACTTTGGTTTTTGCAGGGAGTACTTTTTTATGTGGAAAATGCGGGGAAACTCCAAGATTTTCAAGAATTTATTTATTTAAAAGCTTACGGAACAACATGTGCCATTAACATAGGTATAAAAGTCACTATACTCTGAAGTAAAAATATCTTCAATTGCAACGAAAATAAATGTAAATTAAAAATGTATTCTTATCCCAAATAAACCAAAGTACATGCATTGTGGGGTAACTCTTAATAATTTTAAATAAAATGAAGTAGCTGTACTGTATAATTATTAAATAGATAATGTGTTAGTATAGTAATGAAATCTAAAATTAATTTGGTTTTTGCTGGGAGAACTTTTTTATGTGGAAAATGCGGGGAATTTCCCAGATTTTCAAGCATTTGGTTTTTTGTGGGGTAAATTTTGGGAATCTGGGCATTTCTTGATTATACAACCAAATTGAAAAATAATATTTTTAAAAATTGTGAGAATGCACTATATTTCGTTTTCGTTTGAAGCAAATAAAAAAAAAATCTATTTTTAAAGTCTGAACATGGATACATTTTTGCACTTTGATCCAATACAATAACATTAGTGATGATAAATAAACAGATATTTAAGTTAGAAGGCCATTATCGATAAAAAGAAAAATAAATTAAAAATGGACTGCAGTTCCAACCGTCAATTAGAATTTTATATAGATATACCAAGTCAGTGAAAATCCTACTGTCTGACAATTTAAGCAGATTCAGATCCTTTTAAAGAGCATTGTAGTTCAACTAAATTGCTGGAATAATCATTTTAATACTTGGAAAGTAAATGTAAGTATAGTTAAGGTTACAGACCTCCGTAGGCTCAGATTGGCCAAATCCCCGGCCGGATATCCAATCCTGACTTTGGTGCCGCAGCCCGGCTCCATGCTGAGGGTGGGCTTGTCTATGGTGAACATGGGGTTGTCGCAGGGCACCATGTTGCAGGGCGATTCGTCCCCCTCGTAGTACTCGGACATGAACAGCTTCAGGTGCATGGGGATGTTGCCGGCATTGAACATCTCAAAGTCTTCGGAGCAACCTGGAAATAGAAGAAACTAAATTTAAAAACATATTTTAAAAAGTAGAAAAATTCCAGAAATTTTATAAAATTAAACTAAATTTTGGTAACATTGATTTTTAAACAAATTAAAGTAGATTCAAATGTGAGGTTATTTTAATATTATTAATTTATATTGTTTCACAATTTATTCATTTAAAATAATATAAAGTATATTTGAGGCACGTTCCAGGGTGGAATATACTCTCAGTATTGTCCAGGTGTAAGATCACCATTCATAATTGAAACATCGCTTGAAATTGCTTTAGCCATGTGTGGTGACCAAATCTGAATAGCCAGGTACTTCCACACTTTCCTCTTCCCCTCCCTACTACCTTCAGGGTCAAAACATACACCGATTGGGGATACCGTAGCACTAGACCCAATCA
Organism: Hesperophylax magnus; assembly: GCA_026573805.1. Classification (NCBI taxonomy): domain Eukaryota; kingdom Metazoa; phylum Arthropoda; class Insecta; order Trichoptera; family Limnephilidae; genus Hesperophylax; species Hesperophylax magnus. The sequence goes on from JAIUSX010000046.1 coordinate 25,064,138, forward strand.
TACAGGCTCAGAAAACAATTTTAAAAATAATTCTAAGGCTACCTATAATTACAGACTCAAATCTAATTTTTAATATTATGAATGTGTTTGATGTTTGGCAGCTATATGCAAAAACTATCCTAACTCATCTATACTCAAATATACATAATTACTACGAAAAAAGTTCAAATACACAATGTACTCGAAGCAACAACAAAAACTTACTACAAATACCGATAACACATACTACGTTTGGTCAACGAAACTTTAAATACTTTGCGACAAGACTCTACAACATTCTTCCACACAGCATACAACAATGTGATTCACAAAAAAATTTCAAAGATAAAGTAAAAATTTGGATCAAAAATAAGAATAGGGCCTTCACCGGTGCATTCACCCAAATTCTCAGTTATTGAAGTCACCACATTATTGAGCGAATACATTTTAATACAAGTATAGGTATGTTCAAAGGTATTAGGAACTAACACGAAAAATTCTGCCTCAACACAGGCTAGCCTAGTGAGGAGGTATTTGAGAAACCTCAACTGTACTTTTATTTTCTTTTTACCTTCACAATATTATGTTTGTATTTTTCTGTTAATTTTATAACCTTAAATATAAAAGTTACAAATCAATGTACACCATAATATGTATGTATAGTTGTAATGTGTAAACTTTCTTAAATAAAGATATTATTTTATTATAATTTTCTTCAGATGGTTGGAAGCAGCTGGGACTCACACAAAAAAAATAAGTTTGACATGCGAATTTGAGACAGGAAAAATTATATAAACAATCTTTCTTTTAAATGCTAAAAGGGCGCACTCCTTCCACATAGTAATTATTTTTATTTTGATATAATATCTTATGGTGTGAATGCATTTGCGAACCGAACCACGAATTACGGGAAAGGAACGAAGCAACATCAAGCGGCGTTTCGCACCATTTGCGGTTACTCTGTTCCTTTCCCATAAGTTGAGGTTCAGCTTGCGTATGCATACGTAGCATAACAGCTGGCTTCTATGATATGTACCTACATTTAAAAAATACCAAAAAACACTGTTCTATGTAATTATCTCGCTAAGATGGTGTTAAAAATAACAATCAGATTAAATATTAAATTTCCTTAGAATTGCTGTGGAATCATATTCTATTTAGAAATTATCGCCAATTTCTAAACTGTGACAAAATATTCACTCGAACCAGTGTTTTTCTTAAAGACACAACGTTGCATTCGAATACGCATGTGTTTTTATAAACCAATATTATATAGAAGTCACCTGTGACAGGTAAAAACAGGGCCATCTCTTGGAAAAACAATCTCTTTTTGTAAAACAGCGTCATCTGTTAGACATAAAAGCAGAACATGCTATTGTTTCTCTATCTGCAAAAACAGACTGAGTCACAGTAACGCGTGGCAGGGTATAGCTAGTATATAATAATTGAAGATATCTTTACCCTGTGTCACGTCTGATGTCCCGTCTGATGTCCCGTCTGATGAGCATGGACCCTTGTCAATCACCAGGGCTATTATGGGGCTAAGGCAAGGAGACATAATGTATAAAAACATTGAAGAACCTTGATCATGTTTGAAGGTGTTTGGAGAGTCCGCCAGCGGTGAGCAGATTGCGCCGGGTGCCGAAGAGTGCGCGAAGCCATCCTCAATCATCATCCATTGAACGTTTTAAGGGACAATGATGCTTCATCTTTGCGTCACCTCGACAGCATGCTTGGCAATCCTGTGCAGTCTCCAAGGAATTACCCCTCAAAACCACTCACAAATAAAACCATTTTTACTTTCAAACAAACGTTTGTATATTTCCATCTCTTCAAGCCACAACACTCGAACAAGCACAGGCCGATCTCACACAGGAGCCGAAACGTTGGTTTTATGTTTTGTAAATTTAAACGGAAAGTCTCCGTATAATAACTTCAAGGTATCCGCGCGATCTTTTTCATTATTTTCGATATCACTTCTTTCTCGCCCAAAAACCACGCGCACCGCGGAATCGTCGTCTCGCGTATTGTCCCCGATTTACCTACTCGCGTTCTTTTTTTTTTTCTCGTCCCGTCAAACCGATCGCAGGGCAGCCACCTGAAAAAACTCTTGACAAAACAATAATCGGGCACTACCCTGGCAATCCAAACTTGCACAATTCTTTGACGTTACACCTGTTTGACCATTAAAACGTTGTATATAATAATTGAAGATATCTTTACCCTGTTTGACCATTAAAACGTTGTATATAATAATTGAAGATATCTTTACCCTGTTTGACCATTAAAATGTTGTATATAATAATTGAAGATATCTTTACCCTGTTTGACCATTAAAACGTTGTATTTAATAATTGAAGATATCTTTACCCTGTTTGACCATTAGAACGTTGGATTTATCTTTGTTCCGCAGCAGAAGTTTCCAAACGCCAACGCTTGCCAGCAACGGGTAGGTGTCGATGTGAATGAAGGGGTTGCTCTGGGAGTTGGAAACCAGCGATATGTTCAGGGCCGCCTCAAACTGTTCAATCTGGAGACTTTCACCTACAATGTTACATGGGAACCATTATAAAAAATAATATTATACTGTCACCTATTAAAACTTCAGGCTAATTTGTTCCCATATAACTTTTGGGAACAACTCATATGGTCTCACAGAAATCGTTGTGTCTCCCTTACTGTCATGGTGAGAAATATGATCTAAACTGTGTTAGAAAGGGAAAACACAACGCTTTATATTCAAATCTAGAAGTTAACCACAGTAGAATTAAAATGTGCACCTTTATGATACTAAAGGTTCCGACTGCAATTTGAAAAAAAAAATTACTGTAAAGCAGGGTACTCACCAAGAGTGTAGCATGTAGCGTATCTGATACTGTATCAATCTGCAAGTGGGTACGGCTCGTCTACGGTAACCGCGTATCCAGCTACGACCTCTCGGATCCGCCTCTAGTGCTCGCTTGGTGCTCGCAGTGAAACCGCCGTCGGCGGGTCACTGCGAGCACACTGCGCTCCACCCGCGAGCGGCTCGCAGTAGGCTCGTGCCTACGTACTCACTTGATACAGTATCAGGTACGTTACATGTTACGCGGTTAGGTGAGTACCCTGCTTAATGAGTAATTTTAGTTACAAAAAACTGTGAGCCATTATATAATTTTTTTATGTTTGCATTTAAAATTTTAATAAATGAAAATTTTTTTATATTAAACAAACTTTTAAAGTATATTTCATCACCTTTCAAAAACAGTTTTCGAATATGTTCAGAAATATTCCATTATTTGGAAATATTCCGACCTTCATACAGAATATGCCTGAAGCCTGAGGAGATAACAATATGTAATTCATTTCTTTATGACTTTTCATATTATTATCACTGTAAGAGTTACATTTTGTGCATTCATTAGCATGATGACCTCCGTGGTTGAGTGGTTAAGTTCCATGACCATGAATCCAGAATTCGCGGGTTCAAATACCGAGAGAAATTCAATTAGAGTTAGAAGTCGGAAATAACATATTTTACTCACGGTTTTCATCTTCCAGGTGAGGTGCTTTAAAGTAAATCAAAACTTTGAAGCACGTTGACTTATCGCTGGGAATCGTAAACAGCTCTTTATTGGAGACTGAAAAATTCTTCAGCGTTTTCTCTTCGATCTGCTTCAGACCATAATTCTTTAGATGCATCAGTCTAACAGGTGAAGTTAGAACTAGATTTATATCGTTTCTGGAAATAATCGTAATGCCTCCAATTGAGAACATGTTTTTACACTCGCACTTGATGTCGAGAGATACGGACAAATCAATTGGAGAATCGTTACAGAATATCATAGGCAGACACATATCACATTCCTCGGGAACTGCGGGGAATTCTAAACCTAAGTTATTTCCTTTTCCCGGAGAGAAGTCCTCTTTTGCATTTGCTATCATAACAATCAACTTCGGACGTTTCGAATGTATTTTAATATCGTGTTCCACGCTAGATTCCGATTTAGTTACGACGTCAACTAAATTGATGTTGATATTGATGTTGAAATCCTTGTCTGGGATCAGCGCCGTGGCTTTTAGCGTGCAAATGTTCTGAGAGTCGGCTTTGAGTAATATCTTAGCGACGGGAGCTTGTAGCATTATGACATCAGATATGTCTCCTTGGTGAAGTTGACCATCCACGTACACAGAATTGACTCCAAATTCTACAGAAATCCAACGCGAACTGATGGAGGATAGTTTTATGTTTAAGTCATGCGACACACCTAAAAGAGAAAACAAATAATTTATTAAATAAATAAATTATGTAGAGTGAAACCTCTACCTCTCGTTTTTGAAGGGTCCTATTGAAATAAACTACGAATGCGGGAAAAAATGGATGCAGGATTATAGAAAAGAGCTACATTCTTAATTGTTTAATTTTTTTTTTAAAACACACATTTAAAATTGATGTGTTCAAATAAAAATTACAGTGATACCTAAATGCGCTTGCCAACATCAACACGTTTTTCAGCAGGATTTTTTCAACGTCTTTGTTAATTTTCAATTTTTCCTGAAGAAAATGCACTTTTTCACCGGACTGTTCATTTCTAAGTTTGAAACGCTCAAAAGCTAGAAAATAAAAAGATAACTACACGCGCGCATGTTTGAATGTCTAATGACAACGAATGTCAGAAGCGGCTGCCGGCAGCGATCGAATGAACAAATAAAATTAAAAAAAAAAAAGTAAAATTGTAAAAAAAAATTGTGTGTGTTTAACATCTTGAACCTTTGAAAATTAAAATATTTTCATTTTTAGGACGCCGATGAAGGTAAATGAATTTTGACGTGCACAGATAATAATTCACAAAATAAAAAGTAGCAACAACAGTGTTATTAGCGCAAGCGATTTTGACTTTGTTCTCTATACAGTTTTTAAGCATAAAGGTTAAAATTGCATCTCAAAAAAATTCAGCATGAATGGTATACGAAACGCTGACCGGTGAGTAAGCGCCGAGCATGGTCGTAAAAAATGTAGCTAATCGGTGAATGAAATTTGTTCGACGATGCATGGAAGTATTTTGCAACCTATTTTAGTGATGTATGAAATTAATTTGGGAATGCTAGAAATAAAGGACACACGCAGGAAAACGATTATTGGAGTAACGATCGATCGAGATCTCACTGTATTTCAAATATGCATGTAAATATCAACTCACCAACACAAACATCTTCTTCTTTGGACTCTGCAACAATCCAATCACCTAAAACGTAATAATAATTTAAAAGTACTATCTCATGACAGATCTATTAATTATTATGTTATTTATTATTATGTACATAAATACATTTCATGCGGGCGAAAACAAGGATCTTTGAAAATATAAGACAATTTGAATTAAATTTTTTACATGGAACTCACCACACCCCAACCATAAAATTATTACAATAAAAATATATAAATTTGTTTTAGACCACTTTAAAGTGAAACACTTTGTAGCGGTAGGAACTGTCCGCTCACATAGTATGACTTCTAGACACACGTTGGCATCGAATTACAGCTGTCACTCGGAGGATTCAAAATTTGTTCTGCGCATTGAGTTCCAGAGAAGTCGTGAGTTGGTTTTCGAGGCCGGTGGGGAACACACCTGAGGGCGAGCTGCTTGATTGTCGGGAGATTATTCACGCACGTGAGACATTTTAATAATCCTTATGAAATAGACACATAATTTATAGATATCATCATGTTTATAAATTTGTTTAGAATAGTTTCTAGACTGGCGCTCATTGGTGATATTTTAAGATGTTTAGTTAATATAATTTTACAAGTAAATGTCGTGGCCAAGTTCATATTACGTTTGTGCTTTCAAATAGCCAACCACCCCTGTTTTCTAAATGTGAGTCCTTGCTCTTGTATTTAAAGTTTTAAATTAAATATACAACATATTATTATATCTCAATGGATATTCCGAGTGTTCATTTCAATTCCCATGATTGCTGCAAGCTATGGTCTCTTGGAGAATGGTCTACGGAATATGGTAAGATTAATACATGCGGTGACAAAAATGTAATACGGTCTACCGGAATATGGTAAGATTAATACATGCGGTGACAATCTACGTTACAAAATGTTTATATTTTTAAATACATATATTTGGGACCCTTACAAATATATTGACATTAAATATTTATATAAAATTATCGTACAGCAATGCCTTTTCCGCCATTCAAGTAGGACCAGAGTGAAATTCCTTTCACTCTTTCTCGCCCGAAGTGTGATAATATAAGATGGTAAAAGTAGTGAAACTAACCTGGAGAAGGCACATTGAGACTATGATCTGCAGCTCCCGACTGGTTAGCTTGTCCGTACTCTACATTCGTCGAGGAGCTAAAACCATGAGAGATATCGCTGTGATTGGCCCTGAAAGGTGTTTGGCCAGCAATACACTCTTTACCTAAATTGAAACAAAAAAGGATAGTAAATTGTAATTGGTGTAACAGAAATTAACATTTGTGGGATTGCACTAACCTCTCCATATAAAAATAGTTATCATGTTGAGTGTGTTCCTAACCTAACCTCACCATATTCCGGAATTATTATAAAAATGTTGAGTACGTTCTTAACCTAACCTAACCCAACCCCGCCCCCACCCCCACTACCGTCAAATCACTCTCAAGACGCATACTTCGTCCTAGACATAAGAATTGATAAGCACCCACTTGTATCTGACTGACTTCTGGACCGAACAGACACGCGAAAGCATTCAGTTGAGACAAAATTCAGGACATAAGGCCTCTGAAGATGGACAGTGAGATCTGTCCGAAATGTCAGGAATTAAAAAGTCCTTTTAAGGACTACGTTACGCGGGTAAACCGAGAACATCATTCTACATATATATTTTTATACATACACTCTCTCATAACTTTATTTGGAAAAAGATGCAGAAAGATGCCAGAAATTTCCAATTAAAAATATGTAAATCTGGCTGAATTGCAAATTGCAGTTGTTTCGGAGAATTTGAACAATTCATCTCATTTCAACATTCATTTTGTGGTTCTGTGAAAGTCCTATTCAAGTTCTGTTATTATATCATTATAGGCTAGTTGCTTGACAGAACTGAAATAATTACAGAACTTGAAAAAATCTTTCACAGAACTTCAAAATTAACTTCTAAATTTGAAGAATTGTTCAAATTCTCAGAAAAACCCCGTTTTAAGTGTTTTTGGTAAACAAACAAATTATACAACTTACTAATATCATTGCTCCTAGTTGTTTGGGCTGGAGAAATCCAGCCTTGCCCATCATCCTTTGAATTCAAATACTTATACTGATCAAACAATCTTTTAGGACGACCGCTGCTCTTGGGAGTTATGGAATTATTGGAAACCTCATTATTGGAGGCAGGAGACATACAGTTGAATATCTCTTTGCTTGAATCCGAGGGAGTCAAAGCATTCACGGAATATCTTCCAATCGATGGAGAACGGTTATCTCTAGGATTAATATCTTGACTATTATTTTGACTCTTTCTATTCTTTTTTTCTGATCGATTTTCATCGATGGGAACCAAATTGCTATGCGGCTTGACATGAACAACAGTATTCATACTTTTGATCGAGCTTTCCGTTAGACCGCTACTGCCAGAATTTGATTTGCCGTGGTTCTTCAAAGTAGAGACAGAACCTGAATTATTGTCACCGGTGTTATTCGGTGTGGTAAAAGACGAAAGCGTTCGTGCTGAACCGGCATTCGAAGACTTCTTTGATGTCGGAGACTTGGTATCCCTATACGATGGTGAAACCTTGTTGGTTCGAGGAGAACGCTTAATAGTGCTAACTGGTGAAATGTTTGAAGGAGCTCTTCCATTTTTATTCACAGGAGTTTGAAGATCATTTTCTTCTCCGTGTCTTGTGCTGTGAAATATGTTCGATACGCAGCCAAAAGAACTATTATCGCGCAATGTTGGACTGGTGATTTTGCTAGGCTTAAAAGGAGGAATGTCAATAGTACTTTGAGCAGTCTCGCCAAACATGGGTTTGTGGTAATCTGACTTGACATTCTTTTTCTTGTTCATAGCAAGCATATTGTCCAAAAGTATTGAAGGTCTCTCTGTATCAAGTTTACCTGAAATAATAAAGGAATAATAGAATTTGAAAACTAATTGTTACTCTATTAACTTGAGAGGAAATTTAGACACCTGTGAACTTACCCATAAATTTCCTGATCTGAGTAAGACTGAAAGGTGTACTATTCAGCGAATCATCAATGGTTATAGTATTAGTGAGGTCCCTGCACACATTGGACTCTTTAGCCGGCAAGGTGTACATATTATTGACGTGGGACAGCACCGCCAAGTCCATGTGCGACTCTTGCTCATTCAGCCTGTAGTCCGATAACTCCGAGTCATCGCTGAGCGTCAGGAACGGCAGCTCTTTGGTTGCAGTGTGGGACTTACTGAATGTTTCACCGGCTTTAGCGGGGGCCTTTGGTTTCGCTTTCGCTTGAGGTGGACGAGGACTGGTCTCGTTGCCTGTAAACGGAGTTACATAATTAGATTTGTGTTGTTCCCAGTTCAAGATATTTTATTTTAACAATAATCATGATATTCAATTTGAAATGATAGATTAGTTTGGTAATCAAAACTTACATTCAGATTCTAAAATAAAATTTTTGGTGGAAATAAATAGATTGATAAAAGAACATCGAATTGAAACAAACACAATATATATTATAAATAAACACAGAATAAAAAATTGAAATTTCATTTCCATCAAATAGAATGGCGACACGCAGAGTCAGGCAGTGTAAGAAAGACAAGGCGCAGGCTAGATGGGCTAAGTTAAAGGCATTTCTAGTGTGTATTTTCTATCCAGTGCAAATAAACAATAATATGGACATCAAACCTGGAACAAACAAGGGTGGGAAGGGCTCCGTTTTCTTCGGGCTAAGTGCCGGTAGCATTTGGTTAATATTCTCGCTCCTTCTCTTAAAATAATTGCCCACGGAAACTTTACTAGCATTGGCACTAGTTGTTACATCCAACCTAAAAATATTTTTAATAAAGATAATATTTGTAAACGCAAGGGGGAAAACGTCCATAAGAAGAACATATGAGAAAATAAAAAGCATAGACAGAAAGTAAAAATACCTACCTCAAGCTTTGAAAATCATTGGCTGTTTCGTTAAATGGAGACAAAAATTTCTTAGAAGAGGTTTTATCAGAATCAGTGTCTATGGTTGTGGACTGCTGATAACAAGGAAGTGCTCCGTGCTCTTTCATCCAAGAAAGTTCTTCTCTTGACAAGTCCATCTAAAAAAAACACAAAATAATAGTCTCATTAACTACTTTTGATTTCCAAATAAACATGAACGCAAAGCTGCATTTTAGTACATAGCTTAGGTACTGAATAAGATTTGAAAATGAACATGATGCATTCAGAAAGTCATGAAAAAGAAAAAAAGGGTGACAGATTTTTATTTTACTTTGTTTGCTGGCATGAACATGGAATCCCTCATCCCCGGAGAGTTTGCGTTGTTGGCTCCGAAATCCTGGGGTTTATATCCCCAAGAATCGTTTTTAGAGGAAGAAGGTCTACCAACATCCCTGTTACTGGCGATGCTGTGTTTGAAGGACTCTAAAGACATGCGAATACTGTTCACAGTTGGGTCATCGCTGGTCTTCAGAAAGTCATCAACAGCCTGACTCTGGATCTTGGCATCCCGTAGAACATCTTCCAAAGTGGATGTGGACTTTTTTGCATTTCCGAGAGACATTTTGGAGAATGAAGGAATGGAGTTCTCTTTGGAATCTTCATTTAATGGGGGGAGGTATGTCGACCTTCCGGAAATCTCGCGTGGATTGAATGAAAGCTGTAATTAATGTGACAATTTTATTAGTTGAAGAAATGAAATGTTTAGTATTGAAGATAGAATGGGGCCTCGGGGAGGTTTTTTTTTTATATATTATTGACTAGCTGCACCTCGCCACGCGTTGCTGTGGCTCAGTCTGTCTGTGTAGACAGAAAAACAATAGCGCGAGTTGCTTTAACGTCCAACAGATAGCGCTGTAAAAAAAAAGTTGTTTGTTTAACAGATGGCGCTAAATTTCAAAAGAGCATGTCACATAAATCTCACCTGTCACAGGTGACATTTATATAATATTGGTATGTAAAAACACATGCATATTCTAATGCAACGTTGTTTCAAAATTTCAAAGCAATCGGCGAAGAACTTTCGGAGATTTAAGATTTTGAACAAACAAACATTTAAATTTTTATTTATTTAATCTTCCAGCGGCGCGTTGAGAAATTTCCTTTGAGCGGGCGCTTGTCGTAAATTTTACGTCATCGAGTTTTCTCCATGTAAGTGGTGTTTTCTTTATACAAATGTAAGGGAATTTTTTTAAGGTTATGAAAAATGATAATAGCCAGTACTTAAAAAAAAATTATTTGACTTTCTTAAAAAAAAACGAAGCAACACTCTAAACGTGTTAGTATTTCAAAACAAAATATTTTATCGACTTAATTAGTCAGAATCAATATTCTCATCCTTACAGTTGTTACAAACCACCTCAACTGAAGAATGGTTCTTGCATGTATGTGATTTTAAATAGGTATGTGACGTATTGAACATTGCACATACCAGAAATATTATTATATTTCACTATCCATAAAAATAAAAAATAATTTTAAAAATATGTTCATAAATATATGTATATGTAGTATGTACGTATCTCTTACCTGTTTATTATTTACTCTGCACAACAGAGACACAAAGCCTATATTAATTTATCTACTTTTATTAATAAGTGAACTACACCGCGAACTATACACACAGACTTCTTAGCGTCTCGGTACCTACATTTCGTTTACAATATGATATTATAAAGATTTACATTCGTATTGTGATATTATTATATGAATGTAAGTCTATCTTTCTACTCTATTTTACTCTATTTTTCATATTATGATGTTATTATATAAATGTAAGTCTATCTTTCAACTCTATTTTACGCACGTAAACAGTTTTTATTGATAAATTTAGTTTGCCTTTATTTGCTCTAACTTTTTTTTGATTTGAAGTTTTATATACCTGTACCATTATAATTTTTTTAATCATATTGTCACCTTCTATTACTTCATAGATGTCGTTGTTATTTGTAATTGATTTGAAAAATGTATGTAGGTATATGACGTATTGAACATTGCGTATATTAAAAATATTATTATATTTCACCAATGATTAAAAAATATATATACATATGTGTGTATGTGTATGTATATGTATAATATTTACGTGTATTTCACAAGTAACTCACGACTCACATATACCAACAATTCACTTAGGTATCTATGATGTAATTTTAGACATGATTATATATCGTACATATCTTATAAATTAATATTTTGTTTATGCTAAAAATATTTCTTTAAGTTTACAACCGTACTATTAAGATCATCGCGCACTTCTTGCATTTTTATCATTTTTATTTTTATTTAACCTTCCGTTGAATATAGTAATTTATATGTTTTTTTTTTTTTAAATTAGTTTTTTCTATTTCCTTATATATTGTTATCTTCTTATATTGTTTATAATCATATGTTTTGTAATTCTATAATTCGTCGAGTAATCGACGTATTATTTATCCACAACCTTACACCGTTCCCCCATTCCACTCTCAATCCCCCCCTCTTTCCTAACATGCTCTCCATACTTGCTGCTCACATTTATATTTCACTATTTCACCAGTATAGTATAACATCATGCGCGTCCTTCATAAAACTCTGCATTTATTATGATTTTTTTTTTTTATCTCTTATCTTTACCAAAATTATTTACACTTATAGAAATACTTACATAACTCACGATGATTACTATTATGTATCAAAACTGTAGAGGACTACGCACTAAAACAGACATATTTCACAATAATATTTTATTGAATGACGATTGTTACATATTCGGTATTTCTGAAACTTGGCTAATTAATTCTATTTTAGATCCGGAACTGGCACCAACAGAATTTTACAGCGTTTTCAGACGGGATAGATCAAATAACATTACAATTAATAGCATAAACAACCAAGAAGATTCTCGTCGAGGTGGTGGAGTGATGATCATAACACATAACAATCTTAACGCTTATCCTCGCGAAGAATTGGTCTGCAATGCTGAATGTATCTGGGTAACTATTCCTCCTTCTAACTATACCTCCAAACGTACTATCCATGTAGCCTGTGTTTATCTCCCACAGGGACAAGGGTATGAAACTGCACTCAATTCATTCCTTTGCTTACTTGCTAACGTAAAAGATCAACATCCCGATGACATTTTACTTGTAATTGGAGATTTTAATATGCCCACCGTAACATGGAATATACATAACAATGATTCACACTTGACACCTGAAAACTTGAACACAATTAGTTCCTCACTTGCTGACACAATCCATTATTCTGAATTAAAACAATATAATTACATAAAAAATGCAAATAACAGAATCCTGGATTTAGTTATCTGTAATGAGGAATGCCAAGTATCTCGTGCATGCGATCCTCTTGTCAGCGAAGACTCGCACCACCCATCACTCAAAATTATGCTCAAAATCGATATACTTCCTATTATTCACGTCCCACCTAAAGAAATTTATCAGTTTACAAAAGCCAATTACGAGTTAATCAACCAACATCTGTCAATGACAGACTGGTCATTTACTCAGGAAAATTTGGATATTGACGTAGTAGTCGATTCTTTCTACAACATTTTAAACAGTACCATCAACCGGTTTGTCCCTAAACGTATCATCAAAAAGAGAAAATTTCCAAACTGGTATTCAGCTTCTCTAATTAAAATCATTAAAGATAAACAAAAACTCCATAAAAAATGGAAATCCAATAATAATCCAGTAGACTACATAGAGTTCTCAATCAAACGTACCCAACCAAAAAACTTACAGAAGCATTGCTTTATTCAGTACATAAGTTCAGTTGAATCTAATATTCTTATAAATAATAAACAACTTTGGAACTATGCTAAAAGCAAAAGTAAAACAAATGGCATCCCACAAATCATGCACCTTAAAGATGAGTCAGGCACCGGTGCTCAACAAGTGTGTCAACTATTCTCTAAACACTTTCAGTCCACCTATGTTAATGATAAGGACACGAATGATCCCAGTATAGTCGATAGTTTTACCTATATGAATAATCATAACCCGATTGGGTACGTACAAATAAACAATTTTTTGATCAATAAATACCTGAAGAATTTAGACATTAGTAAGGGTGCTGGCAGTGATGGTATATCGCCATTCTTTGTTTCAAAATGTGCAAAAAATCTTTCATACCCCCTAACTAATATATTTAGAATGTCACTAAAAGCAGGAAAATTTCCTACAAAGTTTAAAGAAGCAACTATAATCCCTATTCATAAAACAGGTTCTAAAAGCAACATTGTAAACTACCGCCCAATCTCAATTTTAACTGTATTTAGTAAACTCTTTGAAAAAATTGTCTACGATCAAATTTATACAACAATTGTTCGCAATATACAAAACCAACAACACGGATTTCTACAAAAAAGATCGGTACTAACAAATTTGGTAAATTTCACGGAATATTTAACGAGCAATATGGACAATAGAAACCAAGTAGATGTAATCTACACTGATTACTCTAAGGCCTTCGATAAAGTAAACCATTTCATTTTAATTAAAAAATTAAGCCAAATAGGCATCCATGGTGACTTACTTCGGTGGCTCACTTCATACCTTCAGAGCAGACTTCAATGTGTATCAGTTGCGGGAACTAAGTCCAGTTTCTTTTCCGTGCCCTCCGGTGTACCTCAAGGTTCTCATTTAGGGCCATTATTATTTAATGTGTATATTTATGATATTCACAAATGTTTTTTACACGCCAATTACCTAGCATATGCAGACGATAAAAAAATCTACTTAGTTATCAAATCAATCGAAGATTGCATTAAACTTCAAGAGGATCTCAATCGTCTTTTTAACTACTGTGAATCAAATAAACTTGTAGTAAATACCTCAAAGTGCAATAAATTATCATTTACACGTAACAACAATAAAATTTCCTTTGATTATACATTAAACGGGACACAAATCAAAGAAGTAGATTTTATCAGAGACCTTGGGGTAATACTGGATGTGAAATTAAACTTCATTCAACACACTGATGCAATCATCAACAAAGCCAACAAAATGCTAGGATTTATAATACGTTTAACGAAACCTTTCCGCAACCTTAAGACTCTATATTCCCTTTACACAGCGTTCATCCGTCCCCACCTAGAACACTGCACACCGATCTGGACTCCTTTTTACCAAGCTCACATTGAAAGAATCGAAAGAATTCAAAAAAAAATTTTTAAACACATTAATTATAAAAAAAACTTACATTTCTCAAATTACGCCGATTCTATTAATTACCACAACTTCAACTCACTTCATACGCGACGTTTGATTTTTGACCAAATCTTATTATTTAAAATTCTTAACAATGGCCTCGACTCACCAGAGCTAATGAATTTAATAAATATTCATATTCCAACAAGATCAACACGGCAATCCCATTTGTTTCATTTACCTACATGTAGAACTAACTTTAGAAAAAATTCACCAATTCCACGTATATGTGCCCAATATAATACTAAATTTCAAAACATAGACATTTTTAGCAATACACTTCACAAATATCGATTAGAAGTAACTCGTACGATCGAAAATTAATACAATAGTATGGAATGTATCCAGAGCATCTCCTATCCTCATCCTAAATTCCTATTCCTCCCCTCCTCACCTAAAATATATATATATTTTTTTTATACAATAAAACTCCATCTCCAACTAATTTTAATATAGGAGACTTTTTTGGCTTGACTGTATTTAACATGTATATATTTATTTTTTTATGTATAAGCTGTTTGTCTCTTACCTTTACCAATAAATAAATAAATAAATAAATAAATAAATAAATAAATGTAAAGGACTGGCAACGGCAACACTTCATTGATGCTGAGGATCTTTTCTTATTCAGTGTACATAACCGTCAAACACCGAATTTTGGAAAGCTTCTGTTTTCTTCTTCTGTTATCGGTTCAACTGCCCGACCGATTAACTTTGAGAAAAGCACTTATATCTTGCGGTAAATGTTTGACATTTGATTTGACTCTAGCATAGCTCGAAACTCGATGCTTACGACTAAGTGGTAAGAGTGGGAGAAGCGATATGGCGCGTCTGTCGTAAATTTTACGACAGCGCGCCCGCTGGAAGGTTAAGATTTTGAACAAACTAAGATTTAAATTTTTATTTATATAGATTGGTACACATCCATAATTGAAATTTAATTCAATGAGTTTATTTTTTATATGTAACACTCATAAACGATCCGCTGTATTATTCCCAGGAAGAGAAACTTGACCTATACAGGGTGTCCGGGGGTAAAGTGCTATAACTTCGGGGGGTAGTTTGATTAGCTAATAACATTTGTTGAAATGAATTAAAACTTAAATAAGGGGACTTAAAATTGTTCAAAATCCGCTTACCGATTTCATTTCACGTGTTTTGTTTTGCGTTTGGCTAAAGTCACATTCCAAACCTGAAAAATACAAAGTTAACATCTTCTTCTGGCGTACACAGAGATAGTAAAATAATTTACTTGAGGTATTTCACAAAAAGTGTTTTATTCTTTGTAGGACAAAAATTTGATAAAAATAGATTTTTTGTATGTAAGTAACAACATTTTTCAAATATTTATGAATGTACCTTTAATATCCAAAAGTCCCAAAGAGGATTCAATACTTGCTCCTGTAATACTACGGGCTGCATCTCTGTTTAAAATTTCTTCATTCTGAGCATAGTATGGATCCACCAGGCTAAAATAAAATAAAACTCACATAACGACCGAGTTTCGTTCCTACGACTAGACAAAAATTATATATGTACCTACTTAGCGAATAAGTTTATTTGTAAAAAAGACATGGTCAGTTTAGGGATAGCTACACAAAAAAAAAGATAATATGAAATGACAGGAAGCATAACAAAGACCACCAAGATGAGACACATGCAGTGTAGAAACATGGACACTTAGGACAGGTTGTTTCACAGAATTGGAACAATTCGTTAAATTTCAACATTCATTTTCGGGATCTGTGAAAGTCCTATTCAAGTTTTTTCATCATTTCAGTGAAACAACTGGCCAATAATGATATAATAACAGAACTTGAATAGAACCTTCACTGAACTTGAAAATCAACTTTGAAATTTGATGAATTGTTCAAATTCTGTGAAACAACCCATCCTTAGAGTCAGTGAAGGAAGAAAGTGGATAGACGCCCTCGAAATGTGATACTGGAGAAAAATTCTCAGGATTCCATAGACTGCCTACTGTGTATCCTAAGATACTTTGAACGCGTTGCTCGCCAAATCGAGAACACAAACCTGAAGAGACTCAATAGTCACCGGCAAAGTGGAACGCAAGAGAAGCAGTGGAAGATCACTGATGCGTTGGAGTGATCAAATAACACTGGCAGCCGGAAAGTCTGTGTTTGCAGCTCGTGAAAATTGAAGGAGCATGGTCTAGAAGGGAAAACGTAGTAGTGTTACGATCTTCAACAATGAGGAACCGACTAAAGAAAAAGAGAGCTTATTGGACCAGTGCAATGCATCTGCGGGGTCAAGGTCTTCCCAAGTGGTTCGCTACGTTTGGTGACTTAGCGTGAGGATTGTCTAGGTCGAGGGTGGCCAACCCGCGACCAGCTAGGTGTCTACTTGTGGCCCGCGGAGCATATGGACACAATTTTTCTTTTAGTGTACATAAAACCAACAAAAAAACATTCCAACGTTCGTAGTTCGTATCATATCTCATATATGGAAGTATCTCACTACATTGATTCAACTATCAGACTTCCGCTTCTTGCGAGTACTGCGAGTCTTTCAAGACTGGGACGTCTTGCGCCCCGTATACTCAATACTCGCCAGCCGCAAGACGCTGAGAAGAGTGTCTCTCTAACCGAAATACGGATTATCCGCAAAGTAAATGCACCAGACATGAAAAAAATGTGGGGAAGTTTTCGACAGGGAATTCTCTAGCCACCCCATCGAATGGATTTTTGAAAAATCTGTGTGCGGAATCATACATCGGAAATGCATCCCGAAATTTTTGTGGAGAATTACTTTTCTTAGAAATTCTCTAACAACCCTCCCTCCCCATTGATTAAAAAAATTATTGTGGGGAATTCAGCACCGAGTTAGCAATACCGCAATACCCCATACAGTAATTCCTTTCGGTATACCATTACTTGTAAAAGTAAGTACAAAAGTAAAGTTTCTAAAATCTGGCCCAGCTGCTGAAAAGGTTGGCCATCCATGATCTGGGTCTTGGCAGCGGATGAGTTTGCCCACCTACTGTATGACAGACCGGATTCGGAGAGACTGGTTGAGGAAGATCTTTTTACCTCTCCAGCAGGACTCTCTCGACCCACACCTTAAAACCGCAATGAGCCCTATATTCCTACCCACCCCTCACACCCTTTTCCTTCGCAGATCTTCCTCTCTTTCCTTTCCTTAAACATACCCTCCACACAGCATCCTCAGAGATGACAGAGGCCCTGAAGGAATTTATTTTCCTCAGGGCCTCCTGTGTGCAGCTAATGTAAAAAAAGCAATAAACTAATTTATATAAACAAATTGTGGTATTTTTATTTATTTATATAGAGTAGGTACCTCTCACGACCTCGTCGTTCCATTGTGGATGTGGCTTTAGGACAAGGAGTTTTTTCCAAAGTATCATTCAAATGTTTTTCCCTAATTTGATTGGACATCTCTATCGATCTTCGAGCTTTAGGAGGTTGGAGCATTTTAAAATTCCGTTTGTCATCCATATTGCATGTATTATTCTAAAAGAAAAAAAGTATTACTATAAGCGTACCAACCTTAATAGCTTGTATATCTGTATACTAAGATTTTACAGAGAAGCAAATTATTAATCTTTTCGAAGGAAGCAAATACTTTGGGGTGTGACATATTGAATGAAAAACATACACTTAGTAAGACACCACTTTATTTTTGTTATTTTTTATCGTTATTGATTCAAAAATAAAGTGGTGTCTTACTAAGTGTATGTTTTTTCATTCAAATTATTAATCGTCTACAAAATATATTGTGTTCTTTGATGAGTTACGATTTTTTTCTAAAATTAATTGAGCAACATGGGTTTTAAATTACTTAATTGTATTCATTTTTAAATAAGATTTTCCAGTAAATTATTCCAGATTTAAGAAGATTGGCGGTTGTTGCAACATTTTTCATGGATTTCTATAGCGATTGGGGTTTTGACAGTTTTGTAAATGACCATCGAAAACTATTTTGCTGCTTTGTTTAGGTAGCTAATTTGCTGCTTTGTTTCAGGAAGGATAAATTGTTGCCAAAATAAAGTTGATTGTTGACGTAGTGACAGAGATGACATGAAAATTAGAAAGCATAAAATATTCGAGGGATGTTCGTAAGAATGTACTTCATAAACCACACAGAATAATACCTCAAGTCAATACCACTCGACGACAACCGATATAAATATATTTATTTACAGTTCAATTAATCTTATTAAGTACGTTGAAAATCTTGTGCTATAAAAACTCAACAAAACAATGAACACCAACTCTCGACAATCACAAAAGCTGTCAAAAACATTCAAATATTTGAAGAAAACGGTTCGGCTCTACATTTCATAGACTTTTAATAATCCACAGACACAAACAGTATTTAAAAAATCCATAGACAATGTTTTATATTTTTTATCAAACAAAATTCGTTATGAACTAGAGGTGAGTCATGGGTTATGGTCATGGGTGAGTTCAGTGAGTTGTACTAGCTCGTCTTCATTATTTATGCTCGTCTTGGTACTTGGAACAACTGGTACAAGTGTGAATAAATACCTAGTCGAAATATCTGTTCCCTAGTATTTCGCACATGTACTTACTTACAACTGGTATGCAAAAAGGAATAATTGTATGGGGTATTGCTCACTCGGTGCTGGATTCCCCACAATATAATTTCTGCCCACACAAAAATTTCTGAGTGCATAACTCGCCACATAGATTTTACAAATCCACGGGGGGGAGGTTAGCTAGAGAATTCCCTGTCGAAAAATTCCCCACATTTTTTTCTGTCCTCTGGTGCTTTGCGGGTAATCCGTATTTGGGTTACTCCAAAGACTGTTTTTTTTCTGACATGCTATTAAAAAAATATTTGAAAGAAATGCGAAAATATTAATACATACTTTTATCATATTTTCCATAAAGCTAAATAATTGTTTTTCACAATAGAAAATTCACAACAAACTACACAAACTGAGCGTCAGACGAGCGCTTTCAAGAATGACACTGTAGTAACATCGTTATTATTTTTAAATTACAGCTCATTACGAAATGAAAAGTAAGAACTCTTATCTCATTGTTTATTTTGTTGCCAATCAAAATATGTAGATTTATTTTAGTAAGCTACAAACCTTTTTCACGATGCAAGATTCTATGAAAAGAAAGTATATTTTGAATATGCCTATCGACCACAGCGGAGTTCAATGGGTACAATTTTCGTGGCTAACAGACACTTTCAGCAGAGAGTTAAAGTGTCAAAGGTTTTTGGATACGAGCTTGTAACAGGGCTGTTTAGTTATTTTGTTCATTAAAAAAATTATAAGATGTTTACCTACGACATATTTAAGTATAAAGATGATACATATCTATAAAAATACATTACAATAATATAATTAATTGTAGTCAACAGATCTAATTTAATCAGACCATCACCTTGGATCATTGTGCCACAATAATCTGGTAACAGATATTCCATGTAAGCCAGTTGTCCCACGGGTCGGTAATTAATTGACATAAACCGAATGCTGCAAGATCATGCGCAGAAAATTAAATTTCAGTAGGAGCAAAGAAAATAACGACACTCAGTAAAGATAGAGCCGGCATGCAATGCAACTGATATATTGGCCCATTTTATATTCGCTACGAGAGAGATTTTACATCCGTGAATAAGAGCCCTGGAAAAATAAGCCTAGTTACTAAAAAATGCATGAACAAAATCCTCCAGATTTCTTCCTTTTTTCAAAAAACTCGCTTTGAAATTCAAAATCCCACAGATGTGGGGACTTCTCCCCAGACATACCATCACTGGACGACGGGTTAAGTATATATGTATTATAATAGTACCTAATTCAAAATCCCACAAATGTGGGGACTTCTCCCCAGACATACCATCACTGGACGACGGGTTAAGTATATATGTATTATAATAGTACCTAATTCAAATCCCACAGATGTGGGGACTTCTCCCCAGACATACCATCACTGGACGACGGGTTAAGTATATATGTATTATAATAGTACCTAATTCAAAATCCCACAAATGTGGGGACTTCTCCCCAGACATACCATCACTGGACGACGGGTTAAGTATATATGTATTATAATAGTACCTAATTCAAATCCCACAGATGTGGGGACTTCTCCCCAGACACACCATCACTGGACGACGGGTTAAGTATATATGTATTATAATAGTACCTAATTCAAAATCCCACAGATGTGGGGACTTCTCCTCAGACATACCATCACTGGACGACGGGTTAAGTATATATGTATTATAATAGTACCTAATTCAAAATAAAAATAATACATTGCCCTGGTGTATAATATTATTGAAGCGAGAATAAAACACGTATTGCGAAATAAATTCATATTTATTTTAGTCAAGCGAAGGATGGCTACAAAAATCAGAGGGAAGCACAATATTGGCGAAATGCGTATCTAAATCAAAGGACACAATTCTATATTTTTAAATCATAAAAACGATACCTACAAAAATAGTGTCCATTGACAACTACAAGCATCTTTGATTTTACAATATATAAAGGCATACAGAATCTTTCTACTAAGTGGTTATTATGACTAGATATTAATATTAACTAGGAATTAAATATATTATTATTAATTTTAATCAAATATTGTACATGTTTTGTATACTGACTTATGTGTTAAGTGCAATGGCTTCAGATTATTTTGTACTGTTTCAATCTCCCCCTTCGAATATCAATTTATTAAAGTACCCTATGGAAATAAAATAATGTCCATTACTTTGATTACAAAAAGTTATATTTCTGTTTTTGTATTCTTTGTTTCATGTATAATATTGTAAAAATTAAAAGATGTTAACGTAATTCGTTAATGTAATATTGTACCAAATTCATCTATAAATAACATGAATACCAATGTGTGGGGTAGGATGCATAATAAATAAAAGGATGATGTCATAATCTAATATTTATTATCGAAGAAAGAGACATGATTATGTGATCCAGCAGTGATTATGGAGATTGGTGATGTTCTCGTCCTAAATTCTTCTGGATGCTTAAGCTAACAGCAGGTTAACATTTAGCGAACCTACTAAAACAGTTAACGGAATTAAATTTGAAAGGCCCTTGTAACCAAAAGAGTAATAATGCTTAGGAGAAATTAAAAGTTCTAATAAAATTGTTTTCAAAACAAAATTGAATATCCAAGTTCAATACCCATATCAAAATATCAAATTGAAGTTAGTCAATATTCAAACCAAAGTCTGGACGGGTGTAATTAAAATAAAACGCTCATCTCCTCAACAAGCACCAAAATGTTTAAATATGATTTAAAACAATTTTCCAATCATGTTTCTCCGTCACGAACATCAAGGAATACAGTTGGAAAATTAACAACCTGATTTGTTCTAAAATTTCCGAGCTCGAGAAATTCCAGAAAGTAACATTAAAATATGCACGGCATGCTAAAACCAAACATGAACGAAATCACAAATGCAAAGTTAGAAACTACCTGGTGATTTATTTTAATATCAACAGTATAAAATATACCATATGCAGTAAATTACAAACAGTGACATCAGAAAATATACAATTAACAGAAACTATAGATGGATATAAAAAGTTAGAGATACAAGTACACGCAAAACTTATAGGTAGACTAGGTTAGATTAGTATTGATTGAAATATATGATAGTATAGATACATGATATAATATATTACAATAGCTAAAATGTATGCATTTATAGTCAGGTTTTGGTTGAAAGTAGTTAAGTGCCAATCAAGCTGTTGGTTCACCTTATTGACTATTTTTATTGACCCAAATTTCCTCAGTTGCCCCAGGCAGTTCATTTTATATACATATTTATTTGAATTTTTACGTAAGTATGAGTAGACTTACATTTTATTGGCCATGATTTAAAAGATATGATATTAAAGATTTTTTGTACCTAGCTTCTGTGCAGTTAAACAGATCCGCTACATCTGCGTACCTATTACTAATTTCATGTAGTCTAGGTACAAGCGAGTGTTTGAAATGTTCAGTCTTAGAATTGTTACAATTAAAGAGGGTTTTAGAGCGAGTAGCTCTTATGGGTACATGAAATTCAATGAGGTTAATTAAATCAAGGCTGTCTACACTACCATTTACAATTTTGAACATAAATATTAAGTCGGATATAATTCTTCGATCTGAGAGTTTTAGTAAATTAAATTTTTTCATTGAGTAATTATAGTTTATACTTTCAATGGGAATACTGAGTTTAAAGTTAATGTGTCTTAGGAATTTGTGTTGAATTTTTTCTATTGAATCTGAATGTATTTTATAATGTGGGGACCAGATCGAGGAGTTATATTCGACTTGACTTCGAACTAAAGATGTATACAAAATTTTCAAGGTTGAAATATTTCTGAAGCCTCTGGAGTTACGAAGAATGAATCCAAGCATTTTCATTCCCTTATTGTTAATTGAGTTTATGTGAGATATAAAGCTTAATTTAGAGTCGAAAATGATGCCCAGGTCATTAATTTCTTCAACAAAGGTAAGGGTTGAGTTATTAAGTTCATATGAATAATTAATTGGTTGACTTATTTTGTAAAATCTCATTGAATGGCACTTATTTATATTCAGATATAGTTTATTTTGAGTGCACCAATTAATTAACCTGTTTAAGTTATTAATAAAATACTAAACAAAAAGGCTTGCAAACAATAAAGTTGAAATTTTCCTAAAAAATAATCTAAATTGTAAGCCGATAAAGGCTATCATGTTAAAATTATTAGCGTTTCAGGCCCAATGTAAATATCAAATCATAAATGACCAGAAAGCATCAATGTTTCACGATCAATGCATGATGCATGTAAAATTGCTTACAAAAGCAAGTTCCTAAAAGAGAGTGCAAAGAAATAACATAACCAAAACTACCTATATCATATAGCAACTCAATAACGGAATAAATCCCACAAAGTTCTAACAAATAACCTAATGAACAATACCATTACCACAAACATGTAACAATATTGAGATAAGAAAATGACTTTCCGCGACCTGGTCTGATTAGCATTAATTTTTATCAAGGTACCTAAAATGTAAATGTATATATGATGTAGTCATTTGATATGGTTCCTCAATTTACAAATACCAACGATAAGCATGTTATTTATGACGGTCTTTAAAATTGGCAAATATAATTGTTACGACAGCTTACCGACCTGTTTAAATGTGAATGTTTAAAAACAACTTAGCAGGAAAGGGAAGAAGAGAATGTGACGTATACTACTGTAGAACAGAACTTAGATACAAAATAATATTTATTATTAAAAAAAGTCAAATCTATTGTTCACTTACTCGCCTGAATATTATAAAATAATAAAATTACAGTATTTATTTATTTATTGCATACATAAAACACGTTTTTTTTCACATAAAAATCAACCTCACTAGGACTAAGCCTGTATCGAGGTTAACAATTTACATTTGAGTGAAGCAAACATAAGAGTAATCACAAACATAAAGTAATTCTACATACAAACACAAAATATTTCAAAATTAAAGAAAAGATAAGTATTAGATGTGTTACCAGATGTGTAACTTGACAGTATATTGTAACAATATTTGAACGATAACTAATCATTAATCATTATTCAAAAGAAGAAGCAAATTAGATAATAAAGACAGATAGGGATAAAGACATTCAGTTTTTAGCAAATGGGACTTACATAAAATCTTATTATTTAACCCTAGACACCTAACCTTCGTCGATTCAACGATTACGCGACACAAAATATGCTGTCCTTTTTTAACGCATGCGCGGATGATCGTGTCGTTCCTTGCCAACTCAGTGCTCGTACAACTCTTACGGGGAGTGGCCGTGTTCGGCGGGTAAGTGCAGTATTTTTTGATATATTACGCGCATAGTCGTCGTTTCAACAAATGGTTAGGGTTTGTGTGACTTTTTGGTATATTGTTATTGTCGTTTTTTTTGCAGTTTTTTCGCTATGGCTTCGCAAAAATCGCTGTCTGTTGCAAATATTCAACGTTTATTGATGGAAGAGGACACAAATTCATCAGAGGAGTCATCTGTCAGTGAACAAGAAGACAATGTGGAGGTTGATGATGTGGTTAGTGATGTTCAAGATGACCCATCGGACAATGAGGATGACCGATTGGAGGCACAATCACCACCTGTTCTATCGGAAGAGAACTCAGGCAATCAATCGAGTATCTTGACCTTGACAGAAAGTAATATCCGCATTCGAAATCGTCACGTTTGGGCTACGAACAAAGGGCGTACTTCATGCAGAGTAGCAGCAGTAAATATCGTACGTGTTGCCAGGGGACCAACTCGTGCTGTAAAAGGTATGGTTGAGCCGCTGTTATTATTTGAGCAATTTATGACTAATGAGATATTAGAAGAAATTGTAAAATGGACCAATTCGGAGATTGAGATAAAAAAACAAACATATGGACAAATAACATCTAAGCAGAATAATACTTGTAAAGAAGAAGTCCAAGCACTCATCGGTATTCTAGTATTAACTGCAGCTTTGAAAGACAATCACCTGAACCTCGATGAAATATTCAACACAGAGTATTCTGGTACAAGATATGTGTCGTGTATGAGCAAAGAAAGATGTGACTTCCTTTTGCGATGTCTTCGATTCGATGATAAAATATTGCGGTTGCAACGACAACGTGATAATCCATTTACGCCTATAAGAGATATATGGGAGAAGCTCATAGGTTAATGCCGAAAAAACTACGAGCCAGGAACCAATGTTACCATCGATGAGCAGCTGCTGGCGTTTCGAGGCAGATGTAAATATCGGATGTATATTCCAAATAAACCCGATGTAAGTATGGCCTCAAGTTGGAAATGATGTGTGACAACGGCACAAGATACATGATCGACGGTTCGCCATATCTTGGGAAAGGAACTGATACGGGAGGCTTGCCTTTAGGAGGACAGTATACATGGTACGAACAGGAACATTACCATGGATAATTGGTTTACATCTATACCACTAGCGAAACAGTTACTTCAGCAGCCATATAAGTTGACAATAGTGGGTACACTGCGGGCTAGTAAAAAAGAAATTCCTGAAGAAATGAAGAACAGTCGATCCAGAAACGTCGATACATCTATGTTTGGTTACGATGGCCCTCTCACGCTCCTTTCTTACAAGCCTAAACCATCAAAAATGGTTTACCTGCTATCTTCCTGTGATGAGGAAGGCACAGTGAACCCCGAAACAAAGAAACCACGAATGGTTGAATTTTATAATAGCACGAAAGGTGGGGTAGATACATTTGATCAAATGTGTGCGGTAATGTCATGCAGCAGAAAAACTAATCGGTGGCCAATGTGCCTTTTTTATGGCATGCTGAATATAACATGTATAAACAGTTACATAATTTATTGTCATAATGCCTCCACATTGGGGCAACATGTAATGAATTGTCGTGATTTTATGAAAAAATTGCATTCACAACTTGTAACACCTTGGCTCCAAATACGACTGCAAATTCGTACAATGCCAACACACATAACAAGTAAAATACAAGATATATTACGTGTCAGCACTGACATTCAAGATCAAAGTGGTCAGTCTACCTCCACAAATGACCCTGGATCGACAGAGACTGCCAATTTGCGAAAAAGAAAAGTTTGTGGATTATGTCCGTATAAAAAAAGGCGTATGACGAAGACTTATTGCTCAAAGTGCAGCACTGCAATTTGTGGTGAACATAAAATTGATTTTTGCACTAGTTGCGCTTCAAAAAACTAGTTTATTATTTTTTAACACAAGGGATCGTGATCTTTTTAATTATTTTTGCCAAAGAAAAGAGGCTGTTTTTATTTTTATTTCTTTATTATTCATTTTCTAAGTATGATCTCACTTCTAGTTTTATAAATACCTAGTGCCTTACTAAATGTAGAGTTGATTCTAGTCAATGTAGAGCTAATTCTAGTTGTCCGCGTTTGTTGTGTTCTTACAGCAAAATTAATATTGATAAAAAATCGACAAAGTATTTGAGTGATATATAGCTGTTTTATACTCATAACATTACATTCCTTATAAAGTAGGTTGGATGGATAACAGTTTTTTTTTTGTACATGACTTTAAGGATCAATTTTTGTGTAATATTTAGTGGTTCAACATTGGACTTTAGACATGATCCCCAGCATACTATGTTATAAGAAAGTCAAAATTGGACTAAGGCAAAATAGACAGTTTTTAATTTCTCTCTGTTCAATATGTGTCGAAGTTCTTTAAAAATAATTGTAAGTCTCCTGATATTCTTTGTTAACATATCGATATGGTCATTCCATCTTAAAAATTCATCAATCTTTACACCTAGATACATGATACAATCTACACTTTCCAACGGGTGGCAATTACAATTTAGCAAACAATTATGTATAATTAGATTATGAGTGTAAGAAGGCTGACTTTTTGATGATTTACTAAGGACGGGTTGTTTCGGAGAATCTGAACAATTCATCAAATTTCAACGTTCATTTTCAAGCTCTGTGAAAGATTTTTTCAAGTTCTGTTTTTATTTCAGTTTTGTCAAGCAACTAGCCTACAATGATATAAAAACAGAACTTAAATAAGTCTTTCACAGAACCCGGAAATGAACGTTGAAATTTGATGAATTGTTCAAATTCTCCGAAACAACCCGTCCTAAATGTCACATATTTAGTTTTTATTGTATTCAAAGTTAAGATGTTATTATTCAGCCAATTCTTTACTGCTCTTAATCCTAAGTCACATTTGTTAAAAGCATCTCTCCAGGTTTTACCCTCAAATATTAAAGCAGTAAAAAAATAAACAATAAAGGACCGACGACCACCGCGCAGGCCCAGATATACTTGGAAGATCTGCAAGGGCTAGTCTTGGATAAGACGTCTAATCTCGAAAGTAAACAAAATGACATCTTGGAACAAAACAAGAAAATCCTAGAAAGCATTCAATTCATGAGTGCACAATACGAGGACTTCCTAGGCAAGATCCGTGAAATTGAAGCAAGGAATGAGGTTCTTACAAAAAAGAACATCGATTTGGAAGCCAGGATCAATGTGCTGGAGAACTGTCTTGAAATCCAGGAGCGGGCTCTAAAGGCCAACAACTTAGAAATCAGTGGCTTCCCGGAAAACAAAGGAGAAATACTTCAAGACGTAATTTTTAAAATTTGCCAAAAAACTAAGTCTAACATCCAAATCAAAGACATAGACGCTATGCATCGTGCAGCAAAAAAAAAATATATATATTCATCCGAGAGAAATTATAGTCAAACTCAAATCGAATATAGCTAAAGAACAGCTGATAGAGGATGTGAAATCATACAGCAAAAACAACCTGAATATAGAAGACAAACTAAATACCGCAAACATTGGAATTGCTGGACCGATTTCGAGGATCTACGTTTCCGAGCAACTAACATTTCGTGGCAAACAATTATTTTGGAAAACGAGGCAAGCTTTCGATTCACGTGGTCAAAGGCCGATCTGGTGTATATTAGACGAGATACGGGTGCTAATGCAATTTGGATATCTGATGAAGACAAGCTTGCAGCTTTGTGATACAATTATTGAAATAATAACACTACCGAGGTATGTTCCGTCTCGCTCGTTTCCAGGTATGTATATGCAATAAATCAATAACTCGGCGAGGCATCTAATTAACAATGTTCTACCAATTGAAATGCTTAACTAACATCAATTATATTTTTTCAGAAACCAGTATTTAAGAGACCTATTTGCTGTGGAGCCAGGAGATGCTGCAAATGCAACGTACACCCCAAAGTGGCCTTTTTTCAAATCGCTATTATTTCTGAAAGATGTGTTAAGACCGCAGGCGTCGACTGGCAATCTTAATAAGGAAGCTGCATCTATTCATCAATCAACATCCATAGCCAGTAGCCACTACACAGATACCTGGGATACTGAAGGAACTATTCTCTCTCCACAAACCCCACCCATGGATACAGATACGCAGGATGAATACTGCGTTGAAATTATCGATCCTTATATCGACGATCTGCCGCACACTTCTTCCTCGTCTACTCCAATAAGCAAAAAGAGAAGAAAGCCGATGAATGACTACAATCAGGCGATAGTGGATATTGAAATAAAAAAACTAGAATATTTAAAAGAGAAGTCCCGGAGGAAAGAATCCAGAGACAATGAAAACGATGAACATCACCTCTTCTTTAAAAGTTTACTTCCTCACGTCGGAGAGATACCAAAATCGCGGATACTTTCATTCAGAAGTAGAATCCAAGAAGTGGTGGAGCAATTTGCGTATCCAACACACCTCATATCACCTCCTCAGTCATGAGTCCAAATGCAGAAGACACAGCCACTGCAGATGTTTCACAGTCCATCTTAGACTTTAAATGTTAATTTTTTTATATGTACTTACCTATATTACAAAAATTTGTAATAAGGATGTTGAGTGAAAAATATTTTGACTTATAAAAAATATGTTAATGTTACATGTGTATTGTAAATGGACACACAGTCTGTAATACACAAAAAAAATAAAAAAAATGTTCATGTAGATCAAAAAATATCGATTCTAAATATATAAATATATTTCTATATTATTATTCTTAGAATTAGTTAAACGTTCTTGAAAAAGCATTAAATAGCAATAAACTGAACACGCTCCACGATTGGTCGAAAGAATTCTGACGTCACATGTGGTGATGGCTTTTAAATATTTCATGTTTTGTTTACCATATAATAAGGCACTGCTGAAAACCAGCTGCATTCCCGGAGAAACCCCTTTGTCAATAGGATCTATGTGAAAAAAATAGCTCCCATCTATTGTCAAATATATGTAGGTATTTGTTGTTATTATTATATGAAATGGATTTCTAAAGATACATATTCGTATAGTGCTTTATAATAATATGTTGTTTATTGCATCGCTTAGAAGTTTTTATTATTATACATGTCACATTACATGTGATTACACTTCAGGCCGCCGCGCAGTAAAGTCTCACAGTGAACTGGGCTGTAAACTGTTATTTTACTTTTGGTCTTTACTTTTCTGCGCGGCGGTCAACAAATAGCGTCTTCAATACCGTGCCGGGCGGGAGAAGCAAATATTCTAACTTAAAATATTAATTTAACTATGAAATCTTAATCAATTTTCTTTTTTTTTTAATAACATCAATTGGATCGTCTGAAACCATAGTGAACTAACTCACTTTTTGCAGTTTTTGAGTTAGTGCTTGAAATGAGGGCTCCAAATCATAATCTACCTTTGCCAGAGAGAACCATGTTGATTGACCAATCATAGATAGTTTTTTAGCACGGTGAACCAATCAGAAACGAGCATTCTTCCATTAGTTCTCAAGCCACACTAAACTAACTCAGTATCCAACATGGCTTCCTACATGACAGGTCGCGCGTCGGTCAGCAGAAATGATGACTTTTCAGAGTGTTCCATGTCAGATTTCAGTGAATTGTCAGATGACAATGATAAAACTTATGTTCCTAGTGATTCAGAAGGTAAGTCTATTTGAATAATTACTAGTATTTGGAAATAAATGTTATTTTGAACTGGGATCGTTCTTAGCCACTCCAGTCTTCAACCAAAGTAAACTAAGTAGCAAAATCATGATAACTTTCAATATTTTGATAAATAAATAAAAAATCATGTTTTTGTTGAGTACTGCAGATTGTGTTTATTATTAAGCATTTATAAGTTGAATAATAATTTTGGAAAGCTCAGGTTAAGTGCAATAAAATTCACACTTTAAAAGTTAGTTCAGTATGGTTGAATCAATGTAGGGGAAACTTGAAGCAACATGATACAGAAGGCTGCTGTATTTGATGGTTAGAGATAGTGTAGGGTTGAATTAAAGACTAAAATAAGTGAAATTCGCCATTCATAATAATTATTTTGTTTTTCAGATCGCATTTGCGCTGAAAATTCTCCTCATGCGGAACGTGAACTCACCGAAAATGCTGAAAATAGTGAGACTTCTTCCCCGGAGGGAAACGCATTGCCACTGCCAACTAATGCCGTTTTACACGAAGGGGCAAAAAAAGTGAAAAGCAAGTATGCTGATGCTGCGCAGTGGCGAAAAAATTTAAGGAAAAAGCACCGAAATTCGGCAGAAGAATACACTTCATCCAAAGGAAAGGTTATGACGGGCAAACCTTTTATCGATTATAAATGCACTTGTAGACGTAAGTGCTACAATTTTCTAAGTACTGCCAACAAAAAGGCATGTTATGACAGATTTTATGTGCACGGGTCTTGGGATTCCCAAACTGCATTTCTTGCTGGTTCTGTGAAGACTACCAGTGTGAAACAACGAGTTGGTGTGAAAGGATTGGCATCTAGAAGACAAGAGTCAAGGGCGTATTATTTAAAGGGGGACCAAAAGGACATTCAGGTGTGCAAACTGATGTTTTTGAATACCTTACGGATTGACAGTGCTCGTGTGCATCGAGCTCTTGTAAAAGGTAGATCCGGAAAGTTAACCGATAACAGGGGGCGCCATGTGCCAGGAAATAAACTTGATGCTGCCACTGAAAAACTCGTTCACGACCACATTAAAAGCTTTCCTCGCTACATCAGTCACTACACGCGTATCAAAAACCCCAATTGCAAGTATCTGCAGCCAGGGTTAAACCTATGCATGATGTACAGGTTGTATTGCGATGATTGCAAATTCAAAAACAATAAGCCAGTAAGTCAATCATCATACGAGAGAGTTTTTCGTAGATCTTTTAATCTCAAGTTCAAGACACCACAGAAGGATACATGCAAGACTTGTGATAGCCTTAATGTGCAAATAAGGGCAGAAGAAGGA
Source organism: Hesperophylax magnus (assembly GCA_026573805.1). NCBI lineage: Eukaryota > Metazoa > Arthropoda > Insecta > Trichoptera > Limnephilidae > Hesperophylax > Hesperophylax magnus. Next base: position 25,095,294 of record JAIUSX010000046.1, read on the forward strand.
AAACCTTTGTCAGAACAAGACAAAGACAAAATGAACAAGTTGAAAGCAGACCTTGCTCTTCACCACGCCCGTGTTGAAGCTACGCAGACTTCCAAAAAAAATGATATAGTGCTTGCAAAAAAAGGAGAAATTGAAATGCTGACTTTCGACCTACAGAAAACTTTGCCAATACCCAAGATATCTACAGGTGAAGCATATTATAAGCGTCAGCTCTCAGTTTATAACCTAGGAATGCATGAATGCAAGAATGATAAGGCTACTATGCATGTTTGGCACGAAGGACTTGCTTCTCGTGGGCCAAACGAAATTGCATCATGTCTTCTAAAATACTTAGCATCTAACGAAATTAATTCCAACCACCTTGTGCTCTGGTCCGACTCTTGCGGTGGACAAAACCGGAACATCAAGATGGCAGCAGCAATAATGTACATTGTTCAGAGAGATGACAACCCAATCGACATTATAGAACACAAATTTCCAGTGCCAGGACATAGCTTCCTTCCTAACGACAGCGATTTTGGGGACATTGAAAAACATCTAAAGTATCACAAAAATGTGTATTCCGTGGAAGATTACAACGCTATTATTCGTGAATGTCGACCACGAAAGCAATCCTTTGAAGTCTCGACGATGATCCCTGAAAATTTTGTCTCTACCAAACCGATTTTATCATTTCTCACAAACAGGAAAAAAACCACTGTCGCTAACAAAAAAATGAAAGTAGAATGGTTAAAAATGCGTTTAATATGTGTTGTGAAATCAAGACCAGGCATTTTGAAGTTCAAGTACACTCTCAACGATGCAGTTGAATTCTATGAAGTGAACCTCAATAAGCGACTCCGGGGAAAACCATTCAATGTTAGCAAGGTAGTTTTAACCCAACTGTACCCTGCAGGAAATCGAATCGCACAAGCAAAGAAGAATGACATAATGTCACTATTAAAGTATGTTCCACCGATTCATCACCCATTTTTTGAAGCATTGCGTACAAAAGAAGAATCAGGAAATGCAAGTGATGAAGATGTTGATGGCCTAGAACTTGCTTCAGACGACGAGTTTTTCGAAGAATGAACTTAGTTCACTTAATGTATGCAATGGAAGAGATTAGTCACATAATATAACCAGCCAGAGTGCACTAACTTTGAACTAACTTACCGAAGTATTCAACCAGAGTGAACTAACTTTTTTAAATGATTTTTAATTGATATGTTAAATATGCTGGAATAATAAATATATGTTCAAAACTCAATCTAAGCCTTTATCTTAAATTTAGGTCACAATTTAGTTCCATAGTGATGGTGGTATTTACACAGCATTACCAAACGCAAAACCATCGTTTTCTCAAATGTAAGTTTTTTGACTTAGTTCTATATGGTTTAAGACGATCCAATTCTAATAGACGGTTAACATTGGTAAAAAAATTACTGGAATTATTAATGTTTATGGAAAATTATTGAAGAATTAAATTTTTTTCCATACAAAATGTTTAAGCGACGTGGTTCTCACAGTTTGAATGACGTCACACCCACACCCCGCCTCTTACCGCTCGTTTTGGCGGGCTTAATAAAATTTAAACTTTGAGAATTAATTTAATTATGAAAACAAACTTAAAAAAAAAAAAAACCAGTATTTAAGTTTGAATGCGAACATTGATAAAAAAAAAAAATTAAAAAAATGGACTCAACTTCCTTATTTAGGTAAGTACATAGGGTAGGGTGGGGCAAAGATCCGCAGTGGGAAATGATCCGCACCGTCAATTTAAAATGATCGCTTAATATTGTCGTGGTTTTAGACACATTTTTATGCTGGCAACATTGATAGAAGACGACTCACAAAAGTTACATGGCGTCCGACCGGCACAACAAAAACAATGAGGTTAGAATTCTTTTTACTTGTTTTGATGTAATAATCCGTAGGTTATCTTCAGTTGAAAATGTAATTTACTATACGCTTTGCTTACTTTTTTACTGGTTCAATTCCATAATTCAGGTTTTGAAAGGCGATCTATGGACAATAATTTGGCCAAATGCGCATTTCTTGTTTTTAGATTAGTTTGTGTTTACAAAATGACAAAATGGGGCAGAGGTCCGCATTTTGCATGGGGCAATGGTCCGCGCGCGGACGTTTGCCCCAAGATTTGTATTCATTGTTCTAATTTTTGTTTTTACATTATAGAAACTACAAACGCAAAACTAATGTGAAGCCGTTCACACCAGAACTGTACTTGCAGGCCCAAGAAATGCTAAATTAGGGGCTATCCATTAGAAAAATTGGGAAGGAGTTGGGATTCGATGAATCAACTGTACGGAAGAGGTGGGTTACCCCTTCAGTAAATTATTACGAGTTAGGAATCACTAACAATCTTTTATTCTGAATGTCGATTTAATTTCTTACAGGTTGAAAAAGGAAGGCGGCGCCAGAAAACTGGGCCGGTTCACAACAACATTCACTCATTTGCAAGAAAAGGATATTGTAGATCACTGCCGAACCTTGAACCATATGTTTTATGGTGTTTCCTTCAAAACGCTCCGAATTCTTATATTCAAATATGCTGAAGAAAACAAGATTCGACACAACTTTAATAAAGAAAAGGGAATGGCAGGGAAGGATTACACAATTTCTTTCATGAAGAGACACAAACTAAGTTTGCGAACTGCGAGAAAAACGTCAGTGGCCCGAACAATGGGTTTTAATCGCAATCAAGTGGAAGGTTTTTTTGGTAACCTAGAATCGGCTTATCAAAAATACAAGTTTGCTCCTGGTTCCATATACAACATGGACGAAACTGGAATCCAGACTGTTCCAGACAAACTTCCGAAAATTGTGTCCGACCAGGGCCAGAAAGAAGTAGCTAAAAATGTAAGTGCCGAACAAGGCCAAACAGTTACCGTTATCTGCTGCCTCAATGCCAACGGTGGCTACATTCCGCCCTATTTTATATTCAAAAGAAAGAGGGAAAATCCTCTTTTAATAAAAAATGGCCCGGTCGGCTGTAAGATGGCGGTCACTGACAAGGGATATGACACTCCTACATTTATTAAGTGGTTAAAACACTTTGCAGAACATGCCAAACCCACTCCGGAAGCTCCTGTTCTTCTAATCCTGGACAATCATGCCTCGCATGTTTCAATCGAATCAATATCTCAGGCTGAAGCATTGAATGTGGTTATGCTCAGCTTGCCACCCCATACGAGCCACAAAACTCAGCCACTCGACCGGGTGTTTTTTAAACCCCTCAAAACCTACTACAACGAGGTCACGGATTCGTGGCAATCGTCCCACCCCGGGCAGGTAATAACAGTTTATCATGTCGCTGAGCTCTTTAACCGGGCTTATGAAAGAACAGCTACCATTGAAAAAGCAACTGCCTCCGTCCGCGCAACGGGAATCTTTCCCCTGGACCCCGGGGTTTTCTCGGATGCTGATTTTCTTCCGAGCCAGGTGACGGATCAAAGTCCGGAAGAAGATGATATCGTTAAAGAACCAATGCTAGATTTTGGCGACGATAACTGTGATGCCGTTCCCGATTGCCCTGTTCCTGAGCCTTCAGTGCTGCCTCAGGCTCCTATGTCAGTACTTGACCAAAGCCCGGAAGAAGATTTCGTCCAAGAACCAACACTAGACTTTGGCAACGATAACTGCAATTCAGCTCTCGACTTCCCTGTTCCTGGACCTTCAAGGCTGCCTGATCCTGTTCTTTCAGCTCTCGACTTCCCTGTTCCTGGACCTTCAAGGCTGCCTGATCCTGTTCCTTCAGCTCTCGACTTCCCTGTTCCTGGACCTTCAAGACTGCCTGATCCTGTTTTATCTACTGATTCTCCTGGACTTGTCTCCACGTCATCTCTTGTGTCAGTTGTGTCTCCAGCAGACATACTACCTCTTCCCAAAGCAACACGACGTAAGCGGAGCGGAAGAAGTTTAAAGTCGACACTTCTAACATCTTCTCCGCACAAGAAAGCCCTTCGGGACAAAAAATTACAAGCTGAAAGGTTGGTCAAAGAAAGAGAAGATCGTAAAATTAAAAATGCAATGAAACGGAAAGACAAGCTCAAGATGGCAGCAAAGCAGAAGAAGAAGAAGCCACCACGTAGACTTCAGTTTGATTCAGATGACTCATCTCAGTCTATTTCATCTGGAACTTCGGTCTACAACGACTCAGAATCTGACAGTGATCAGAAGATGGAAGAATCGTCTGAGCGGATGGTGCCTCCAAAGAGGTGCATAGGCGAATTTTGTACCGTTCGATATGAAGAAAAACTGTTTCCAGGAGTTATTACTGGCGTTTCAGAAACCCATGCCACTGTATCATCAATGGTGAAAGCTGGAAAATTATGGAAATGGCCCGACCGGCCTGACATTCTCGATTATGAATGGGGATCAGTCGTTTCGAGTATAAAGGAGCCAAAAAAAACCAGCACAACCCGAAATATTTATTCAGTCAGTGAACTGGAATGGTTTTACTCATAACTGTGAATAAATAAACTGATTAAAGTTAATTTTTCCGTGTATTTCATTTCAATGGGGCAAAGATCCGCAGCTGCGGACAATTGCCCCGCATCTGCGGACGTTTACCCCAAACAGTGGGGCAAAGGTCCGCAAAGGCAAGGTTGTCTACCTTTCCTTTTTTTTCCTAAATGGTGCTTATTTCGCTAGTAATAAAATGGTATATTGTAGCACATAAATTAAGATTTCCAGTGAAGCCAAAACCTGCAGGACCTTTTACTTATTGGGTGAGAAAAAAGGTTGAAACCTAAAATTGCGGATCTTTGCCCCACCCTACCCTAATTATAATCATTGTCTAATACCAACATAATATTCTTGTTTAAATACCAACAGTATTTAGTCACCCAATTATCAAAAGTACATATAATTAATTTTTTTGTTTATCTTTATTGAAATAGTATATAATATGTTCAATGGTTACATAATATTTAACAAAAACCTTATAATTGCTGATTAACAAATATTTTACCTACATCATGTAGGTACTTAGAAATTACAAAACACATTTTCTTAAATTCTATACATATTTTTCTCTTCTTTTACTTTGACTGGTAATTCTTGATTTCAATCAAGGAATTCCGAGATTTAGATTTTTTTCTAAATGGCAGTCTTATCATATTTCGTTTTCATGTAGAGTGGAAGTGGTTGTGGTTTTTAGATGTTTTTTAATTTTTATTGTCAGAATCCATTTACGTCACTCAAGAATCTATACAATTTTGTCATATTGTTCGTTAGCAATATCACAAATTTTACTAGTTTTTTTTGTTTCTTATTGGTATTTTTACAATTTGAGTTCAATTAATTATTGTAATGCAAAGGATTGTTTGAAAAATATGTTACATAAACATCTCTCACACTTTTAGCTACATTAGAGGAACGTCCTATAGCCTGTCTGTGTTCATTAAATACAAAAACTTCAGTTAGATGACGCTCAAATTCTTCCTTGTTAATTATTGTATTATGTAGAACACTTATACATTAGTATTATTATCTGCTAATGCTATATCTGTTTCAATACTTTTTGAAAGCAAACGCCATTTTGAATACAAAATACCGAAAGCACATTCCATAGTTTTTCTAGCTCTAGACAAACGTTTATTGAAACATTGTTGCTCAATTGTTAAGTTGTTTCCGCCAAAAGGTATTAATAAATTAGTGAGAAGTGGGTATGGTTCATCACCTATAAGCACGACAAGAGCCTTCACATTCGTTCCAGGCAAATTATCCGGTTCTGGAATATCTAATTGTTCATTGTAAAGGTGGTGGTAAATATCAGAAGCTTTGAAGGTGCCTCCATCACTATGTTTTTCATAACCTCTAATATCTACCGATATAAATTTGTAATTAGCATCTGCAACAGCTTGCAGCACAACTGAATAAAACTTTTTAAAATTATTAAACATAGACCCAGAGCTTTTTGGGCATTGGATGCGAACATGTTTTCCATCAATTGCGCCAATGACGTGAGGAAAATTCCAAACTTGAAAAAAATCTTTTGCTACTGAATTAAATATTTCTTTTGTTGGTACGGGCATATGCAGTTGATAAAATTCTTTCCACAATACAGCAACCGTCTCGGCAACAACTTTTCCCACTGTAGATGCTTCTATTCGAAAAGTAAATGCAAGAGTCTTGAATGATGACCCAGTTGCAAGATATTTGAAAAAGAAACAATGTTTTAAACTATTTTTCTGTTAAACTATTAATTCGAATGTAAGTTTCTCACTCAGCAAAAGAGCCAGGTGAGTAGGGCGATTTGTTTCTGTTGATTTAATTATATAAGGTACTATCCTGTTATATTTTTCTTCGTAAAATATTCTATTATATTTAATATATGCATATGATTGTACCTATGAATGAAACATAAGATGAACCTTTTATAATAATAATATCTCTAAGATATCCTCATCCGGCAATTTGTTATTTAATCTACTATTTAAAATTAGGACTTTGGTAATAAAAGAACCAATAGAATCTTTGGGTGATAACAGTTGGTTGACCCTCAGCCAATCAAGAGCATTTCCCTCAAATAGCTCGCAAGCTCCTATAAATTGTTCCTACTTACAGAGCGGGCTGGCGCGAGTTCCTCTACGCATTCTAGAAATTCTCTGATGCAAGTAGTTTCATTGTATCTAAGATTCCATTTATGGAGTGGTACCAGCGGCCCAGAGGAAGAAAGAGAAGCCTCTGTCTCCAATTCTCTACTCGAAGATATCTCGGGGTCTTTTGACTGGCTTCTAGTCTCAGGCATTGTAAATATGTGTACCTAAAAACTTAAAGGAAAAAGAAACAACTATTTAGTCACGCCCAAAGACGGAGAATAATGCTCAAAGTTGAGAAATCCTAGGTGCCAAAAGCTGCAACACCAAAGAAATGAGGAACCTCAACATAAAAGAAATGAGGCTCTGTGAATACATGTGTACCTAAAAACTTAATGGAAAAGAAACAACTATTAATCACTTCCAAAGGATCCGATCCGAGGATGCTCCCCGATGACCACGAGGACTCCCCGGTCGTGGTACCGCCCGGCGCCCACCAAATAGGGCTTCGCAAAAAGACCGGGACCATGCGCCTCACGGTCCCCGCACCACAGCCCCGCCCCGAGGACCCAAGGACCCGGAGGCCATCCATTCACACGGCTCCCACGACGCCCGATGCCACCGAGATAACAGAGCCCGTAGCAGGCCCCTCTTGGGCAACAGGACCCAGCCCCCAGGCGCCCCCCGATAGGCCCAGCGTCGGCCTACGTGGCGCCCCCGAGACCACAGCAGCCGATGGAGACGGCTGCCCCCCAGGATGGAGGTTGGACGAGGCCGTCTAACCCCGTCAAGAGGCCCATGTCCTTATGAGGACCACAACCGCTCCAGTGTGGCAACCGGTTTACCGAGTTGCCCGAGGTAAGCGAAGGCGCCGGCGCGCCGCGAGCAAAGCGTGCCAATACTAATAACATTTTCTCCCCCGCAGGTGCCGGCAGGAGAGACCGCGTTCCCCCGGTGGTGATAACCCTGGGGAACATGACGCATGCCCAAATCACAGCCACGGTTCAAGGACACCTGGGGGCTGGAAAAGTATTTACGTTTAAATACAATAGGGATGGCACGGCCAACATTTTCGTGCGCACGATGGAGGACCATCGCGCCCTCACCAACGGGCTGCGAACGGAGGCTCGCGGATTTCATACATACACGGCCGAAGCAGAAAAAATGAAAAAAGCCGTAATCAAGGGCCTGCCGCTCGTGGAAGTGGCAGAGATCGCGGTGGACCTTGAATCACAAGGATTCCCGGCTGTAAAGGTGGTAAAGATGACCGCCTCAGTAGAATACCCAATATACCTCGCACACTTCAACAAGGAGGTGAACATGGGACAGCTGCGCGCGGCCGTCAAATATCTGTGCCACTGCCGCATTCGCCGCGAAGCGATCAAATTCACAACGTTATACTCAAACATCTCTCTCAAAAAGCCATCATCTACACAACAAAATTGTTCAATGCCTGCCTCATGACCGGGCATTTTCCCCAGATTTGGAAATCAGAACACACAAAGAACACAGAAAGACAGAACACAGCCGACAAGTTGCCGGCCGATTAGCCTATTATCTACGCTGAGCAAGGTATTTCAACAGATTATACTCAACAGGCTTGTCCCACACCACAACGACAACAAGACTTTGCCCGACGAGCAGTTCGGCTTCAGAAAGAGGCACTCCACGACCCACCAACTTACCAGAGTGGCGGAATTCATCTCAAGAAAATTCAACGAATACCGCTTCACCGCCGCTGCGCTCATCGGCCTAGAGAAGGCATTCGACACCGTTTGGATAGACGGGCTCGTGCACAAGCTGCACCGCACTAACATACCCATATACCTAACGAGGCTGGTACAGGAATACCTAAAGAATAGATCCTTCAGAGTGTTCATAAGGAACGTGCTATCTTCAACGCGTGAGATTCCAAAAGGCGTGCCACAAGGAAGTCTACTGGGACCATTCCTCTTCATCCTGTTCACCTATGACATCCCCCGAGACGAGAGATGCAATCTGTCTATCTACGCAGATGACGTCAAACTTTACGTTTCCTCGCTGAAAGCGAGCTGAAGCGAGAATATGGCCGCTATTTACCTACAGCCATCATGTTCACGAGAAAACGTCAAAAAACACCTGACTTTAACATCGAAATGGGAGGACACAGCATTGAATGGAAAGATGAAGTGACACACCCTGATCATGGACTCGCGCCTCAACTGGAAATCTCTAAGCAGCGAGCAGTAGGTATTTCCTAAACTCCCTTCCTAAATATATAATGTTTATATATCTATTTATATATTATTTTATAATGTGTATGTATGTTTATTATCTATCTTCCCATAAGTACACACACACGCACGCACGCACGCACGCACGCACGCACGCACGCACGCGCACGCACGCACGCACACACACGCACACACACGCGCACACACACACGGTTTTCTGCGGTTTCCCTTACTCCAACAGGCAAATGCGGAAGGATTCCCACAATAGGACGCAGCCGAATTTCCCCCCCGATCCCAACACAACACAGACACGTATGTAGTATATATGGCCGCCGTCGGTCGCTGGTTGATGCTGATGCTGGAAAATACATGCAATTTTAGTAGGGTTTTTAGGTAAACAATTTTTTTTTCCCTACCAAGAAAATACAAGGCCTCTAAGTCTATAAAAGTCAGGTAATACATATTTGAAACACCCATATGAGGTAAAAATTGTGAGGCGCATATGACGCCGTTCTATTTGTACAAAGAACATTAACTTTAAATTCACAAATTTAAATGATTCACCACTTCATGGAATGTAAGAATCTAGGAAATAAAAAATAAAAAAATCACTTCCAAAGACGGAGAATAATCCTAGGTGCCAGAAGCTGCAACACCTATAATAAAACAAATGAGACTCCGTGAATACATGTGTACCTAAAACTTAATGGAAAGGAATACTAGATTTTCCATACATACATACTTTGTTTTATATTATGTCTTATATTAATCAATCAAAATAACAAAAGTACATAGTTCTTTTTTATTTTCTTTCAACATTATCTCAGTGTACTTCTAATAACAACTGTATCATTTCAGCGATAATATTTTTAAGTACTCACATTCTTATTTTGTCCTTAATACTTAAAATAATTTTTCCCTTTTGTGTACCACTGCATACTTATAATACAATGTATCACTTTAATGTTAAAGCCTATTATTTACTGATTTGCACTAAATTTAATTATATCCATTTGTCTTGTTTTCTTACAATTACTAAAATTCCATGTAAAAGTCCACTAGGGCGTTAAAAAATAAAAATCTTTCGAAACCAACACGGATCCGTAGTGCTCAATTAATGCGCATGGTAATTATAAACGATTGGACGATGCATGCCTCGTACTGAACACGGATTTGTAAAGAGAAATGGCGTTACAAACCAGTGTTCAGTAGGAGGACACGTGCCTCATATTGAACACGGGTTTGGAAGGAGAATGGCGTTACAAACCCGTGCGGGTTTCGAGGCAATGATGCCTCCTATTGAACACGTAAAAGGAAATACGCCGCCCGGTGCAACAGCAGATCGGCTAGTAATCGGCGTTCATAATACGGAAAGTACCGAAAACTTCTGAACTATTCCGAAACAGGTCTCCAGCGAAATAGTATTCTTACTTAGGGTTTGAACAAGAAACCATAATATGTCTCTCGCAAAATGCAACCATTAGTCAACGGGTATTACGTGCGATATTATTGTATTATATTATAAAGCGCTTAATAAGCTCTTTTTATTGCGTATTCGATTTTACACCGGCCGCGCCTACTTGGAAGTTTGTCGGTTAAGTCAGTTCAGTCAGAAGTCACGCTCTGAGGAATAAGCAGCTTCGAGTGATATCCCTCCTCGAACCAATAAAAGTTACTTGATTATTGTGTGACTTATAAAAATGCATTGCAATATTTGTGGAATTAAATTGTGCGGCAGGGGAAGCTTTTACAACATATGCCTCTTTGTAGTGGTAAAACCAAAGATACGACCGATCGACAAATCGAGGTAAGCTACGTTTATTTTTGTTATAAATGATATAGTTAGTTATTAATTAATAGTTATCTACCTAAAAACAAAATCACCGATGTTTAACCTATATTGTATAATCATTTATTTTTCATTAAAAATTCGAATTCGAAATTATTGCGATGTTATTTGTTGTACTGAACTATCGTTATCTTATTTTTTATTATTATTATTTATAACCAAAAATTACACAAATTTTAACATCACAATGAATTAAAAGTAAAAGCAAATATTAGTATAAATTATTAATACAGATGGTATAAATCACCTCCCTAGGCTGGGCCCGTTCCGATGTGGTAGTAGTTATTGTTAAGAGGATAGATTTACATAGTCTCACTGGCTCCAGATGGGAGCAGTTGGGACTCTTGTGCGGTATTACTGTAAAAAAAAAAAAATGTCATAAATATTTTGTCAACGGGATTTAAAGAAATTTTCGCCGGCTGGATCACCACCACCTTCGCCTTTATTACTTATTTCGAGAACAGATCAGACCCCACGATGCATTTAGAAATTGTGTTGAAAATATTATTTGTTTGTTATATCAATGAAGCAACCTCGTTATAACCGCACACGGTCGAACGAAGATAAACCCGAACTAAAATAGCATTGAGTAATTGATTAAAAACAATAACTTTGTAAAACATCACTTTTATTATATACAATAATGAATAATACTACATGTTTCTTGGACGATGTCCACTTTTTCAGGCATATTAGCAATATTGTTCAATACTTTTATTATATACAATAATACTACATGTGTACAACGAAACATGTAGTATTTTTGTATTTGGCAAAAGTGATGTTTTACAAAGTTATTGTTTTTAATCAATTTAAATAACTTCATCGCAAAGTTACCATCCAGAAGAAATTTTCTTCCAAAAATTAAAAATTGAGTAATTGCTTAATATAACCGTGAACTCACTTATTCGTGATCGTTATAACCAAGTTTGATTGGATAGTTCCATGTTCCATATTTGGGAAAAAAGGCATAGCTTGTTTTATCAATTATAATTATAATTATAACCGATTCTCCAATCCTGCATATAATATAAATTATGCATACAATATATAATATTTGTGTTTTTTAATTTTCCAGACTTTTACGATTTAAAACTAATCGGAATGGAAGACAACATTATTCCCGATACTGAGAGCAGTTCTAATGGATCTGAAGTAATCAAAATAATGAAGCCGATTACAGTAGATGAGAAAACATGTTTGGATATGAATTATGAAAGCTATACTTCACCTGAACCATTTTCAGATAGTGGCTCTGACTATGAACCGAGCAGCTCTGGTGAAGAACCGATCCAAAAAATTAGAAAAGTAGGCAATACTGCATTGAATGAAAAAGGTGACGAACACATTGAAATGTCTCCTGCCACAATACCAGAAGACTTGCCTCAGAAATTAATTCATTATACTAATGGCACGGAAAAAAAAAACAGACTCGTGTGACATTTTGATGGCAAGAAATGTTTTGGGTCAACGGAAATGGGACAAGAAACATTGCTGTATATTTTGCAATACATTGGTGTCCAAATTACCACGACATTTGGAAGCAAAACATCAAGAGAGAGAAGTAATAGAGTTTCTTAATACACCTAAAAATTCCGTGGAGAGAGAAAAAGACTCATAGAAACTCTAAGACAACTTAGGCAATTATTCGCATAATTCCAAGGTAATAAAAACTGGCACTGGTTCAATAATTCCAAAAAAACGATCATTGAAGCAGAGGAAATTAGAATTGTTTTCTCCATGCGGGTCTTGCATGGGGTTGTACCTGAAGAAAGATCTGTACTTGCATTACAGGAAATGTAATACTGGTGTGCACAGCAGGCCTTCGCGCAAGTGTGCAGCACCATTCCCGGCAGGGGACGCGGCTTCCCAAGGATTGCAAGACAACGTCCTGCCGACCATGAACCAAGACAAAATATACCATGTGATTCGAAATGATCAGTTAATATTGAAATTTGGTTCTAGTCTGTACAGTCGCCACAGTGCACACCCCCATTTAATATCTTACATTACGCAAAGAATGCGCCAACTTGGACGTCTGGTTTTAAATCTCCGGGATATTAATAAGGAAATTATCTACTTAGAAGACATGATCCAGCCCAAATTTTATAACACCTTCATACTAGCCGTAAAGACTGTAGCCTTATTTAACAAGGACACTAACAAGTATGGCATACCAAGTCTAGCCTTAAAACTTCGGACGTCCGTTAAATTCTGTGCGGACATACTCAAATCCCAGTACATAATGACAGGAGAAATAGCCCGTCGTAAGACAGTTGACGATTTTGTCGAATTGATAGGCATGAATTTCACGAACGAAGTGTCTACTCATGCCCTGAACACGTCCTATACCCAGAAATGGAATAAGCCGGTCATATTGCCCTTGGCTGAAGACATTAAGACGTTAACGGAGTATTTAAAACTAAAAGCACTACAAGTTGTCAGCGGAATAAAGGTCGCTTGTGACCCTTCTCTATGGATCAAGTTGAGTGAAATCACGTTGACTCAAACATTGCTTTTTAATCGCCGCCGGCCAGGAGAGGTCTACAGGATATATTTAAAAACATATGAGTTACGTGATCAAACCGCGATGAATGAAGAAGTACTCAACACTCTTAGTGAACTTGAAAAAAAAATCGCTAGCAACTTGACTCGATTTGAAACAAGAGGGAAAAGAGGAAGAAAGGTTCCTATTTTACTCACCAACGATCTTAAACTACAAATTGATTTGCTTTGCGAAAAGAGGTCGTCTGTGGGAATTTTAGACAGAAACGTATACCTATTTGCTAAAATAAATTCGCTTATGTTCTTGAGATCAGACACATCATTACGACAATTCGCTTTGGAATGTGGTGCTAAAGATCCCAAAGCTCTGACATCCACAAAATTACGGAAGCAAGTGGCAACTGCATCTCAGCTATTGAACCTCAAAAATAACGAAATGGACCAACTGGCAACATACATGGGCCATGACATTCGGGTTTATAGAGAGTTTTACCGTCTTCCTGAAAGTATCATACAATTGAGCAAGGTGAGTAAACTCTTGCTGGCCATGGATGGCGGAAAGTTGGCCGAAAATAAAGGCAGAAATCTAGATACTATTGACCTTCAAGAAAAATCCGTGTCCGCGACAATATTACCGTCTTCGGTATCCATTCCTCCGATTCCTAATGGTACAAACGTGGAAAATGAAGATTGGGATTCAGATGACCACGGAGTAGGTACGGATGAGATTCCAACAATAAATGCACATGTCACAAGGAAAAAGAAAATAACAGCAAGGAAAATGTGGACTTCTGCTGAGAAGGATGCCGTATCAAGGCAAATGGCTGTCTTCTGGATAAGAAAAAAAATTACAAACAAAAAAGAGTGCGAAGAATGTTTGACCAATGAACCAGATTTAAGACAGAAAACATGGAAAAACATTAAATTTTATGTGCACAACATCATACAAAAGAACGCCAAGAAATAAAATATAAAGAATCATGCCTGGAAGGAAAGAATTATAATTTTTTTAAATTTTTATTTTAACTTTATGAGTAAAACCTCAAATTGTAACATTTAATTAAATGAAGACAATGTAAGCGAAACTCAATCGAAAATCTGGAAACAGAAAAATCAGAAAAAGATATTGGCACCTCTAGGACTCGAGCCCAGGACAAACAACGACGAATTTGATATCGACACCTTGGCGCAGTGGTTAGCGCGTTCGCCCGGAAGAGCGAGAGGTCCTGGGTTCGAGTCCTAGAGGTGCCAATATCTTTTTCTGATTTTTCTGTTTCCAGATTTTTGCGCCTCCTGGTGTTCACATTCCGGCAATCGGCACCTTTTAACACGAAACCGAGGACTTTGAGAGAGTCCTCGGTTTAGGGTCTGTGTGTGATTTCCAGCATTAGCGGCGCCGCCCTGGTGGTCACACAAAGATTCCCACAATAGGATGCAGCTGAATTTCCCCCCCGATCCCAACACAACACAAACAGACACGTATGTAGTATATATGGCCGCCGTCGGTCGCGGGTTGATGCTGATGCTGGAAAATACATGCAATTTTAGTAGGGTTTTTAGGTAAACAATTTTTTTTTCCCTACTGAGAAAATACATGCCCTCTAAGTCTATAAAAGTCAGGTAATATTTGAAACACCCATATGAGGTAAAAATTGTGAGGCGCATATGACGCCGTTCTATTTGTAGAAAGAACATTAACTTTAAATTCAGTAAATTTAAATGATTCACCACTTCATGGAATGTAAGAATCTAGGAAATAAAAAATAAAAAAATCACTTCCAAAGACGGAGAATAATGATCAAAGAAGAATAATCCTAGGTGCCAGAAGCTGCAACACCTATGATAAAACAAATGAGACTCCGTGAATACATGTGTACCTAAAACTTAATGGAAAGGAATAACTATTAATCACGTCCAAAGACCGAAAGTAATGCTCAAAAATTTAACTTAACTTAGGTGCAGATACTTAAGATAGTAATACGAAACTCTCGAAGAGCTCAGCATACCCAACGGAAGAAATTTAAAACAAGGATAAAAAAAAAATACTAAAAGCCAGCAGAGACTAATCGCTGGAAAGATTGAAACTCCAGACGACATTTGTAATGAGTTTTAGTACCTCATGGTCACACATACGAAATTTCAAAACTACCCACAAGAAAAAAACCACAACGTTTGGTGCCATTGTAACAATGAAAAGATGTTAACGTACTTCGTATTGTACCAAATTCATCTATAACATGAATACCAACGTGTGGGGTAGGATTAGGGTTGACGGACGTCCTTTATTTTAAAGGACGTCCTCTATTTCAGACCCAAAAATTGATCTTGTCCTCTAATTTAAAATCTTCAATAGAGGACAATACTTTGTCGTTTAATTTGGAAAAAATAAATGAATCAGTGTGATTTCGCGCGATGTGCTGCGAGGCGGCGGGCGGCGGCGCGGCGCGGGCGGCTGAGTCGAAATGCGGGGGAGGGGAACACGGTTGGGCAAATATTGCTCGGTGCCGGCGGCATTACCTATTCCCTCTGCTAGGTGAGGTGACGCGCGACGTTAGAGAGCGTGTTATTTCGTCTGTATGCAAGTAAATGCATATTCTTCATTTGTTTATTTACTGCAGGGTGTAGTGTCGTGTCAGTGTTGTACAGAAGAGTGCTATCATACCTCACTAAACATACGCTATGTCTTCAGATACAGATTCTTGCCCGGCCTAACTGTCCCCCAGTGAAATTATTATACTTTATGCTTCATTACTATTCCCTTAATTAAAATGTCTTCCTCAAGTAATTATTCAAGTGACGATGATGAACTAAATATTAGTCAATATATGGAATACCTTACTGTGAAAAACAAATCTTTTGATAATAAAGACAACGGAGATAAGCGTGTCGCCGATCCAGTACCCAGCACATCAACGGGAGTGATCTCTACGTACAATATTAAAGAATTGATGGAGTACGTACAAAGTAAAAAGAAAAAGAACCCCAAAAAAAGGATAAAAAAATATATATAAAAGAGACAAAGGTGAGAAGCGGGTCGCTTCTCAAGATACTCAACCAAACCCGACCATCGTATCTATCAAGATTTCTCCCAATCAGGAGAATAGAAAGCGACCACGAATAAACGACTCGCCTAATAGCGAGCAGGAGAGAATTATTCCTTCTATGGAAAAACTCATGCGCATCATCAAAGACGGTAATAACAAACTGAGCAAGACTGACAAAAACGAGCTAACAACCATTGTGGACTCACTTATGACTGACCTGACCATGACATTAGAATTGACGAAAATTAAGACAAGGGGGGCAACAATTGAGGAGGTTCTGGAGGCCCAGCAAAAAATTTCGGACAAAATGGACAAGCTGACTGTTCAGCCGCCTGTTACTGTTCCTCAAAGACGAAGTTACGTCAGTATAGCCAGGGGAGCACCTGCTTCCCAAACAATAGTACTAAATGGCCTTGAATGACCCACCCCTCATAAACAACCGTCAGTACTGTTTTACCTAACAATTGCGGAAGGTAAAACTTTTGGGAAATCCTGGATCCCAAAAAAGATGGCTTCCAGGTTGTCCGCACCCGTAAAATTAAGGGAGCTGGCCATGCTTTACAGACCACCACACCCGTAGGTCTTAGCAACATTAAAAAGGCTAAGGAGAAACTGAACGCACAAGGCATAAAAATGATTTCCCCCCAGGGTAGATTACCTAAAATTGTAGTCTATGATGTCCCCAGGGGTGGTGTAACCTCTGACGCGGCTCTTTTCGAGGAAATATTTGTTGCAGATAAAGACAACCTCTCCAAGGACAATCACCTCCGGACTATGCGACGTGTCTCGCTTTTCAGAAAGAGAGACGGCCCTTGCATGAGTATGATTCTAACCTGCCATCCTGAAGCTAGGAAAATCCTAATCGACTCCGGATATTGTTTTTTGGTTGGAACTCATGCAGAGTTAGAGACTTTGTTGGTGCCACCAGATGCTTTAAATGTCACCTATATGGCCATATCTCCAAAACTTGCACCCAGAAAGTCAGCACTTGTAGACACACTGGACACGACTACACGGTTAAGATGCCCTAAAATTTCAAATTGAAGTTAAACAATATTCAAACCAAAGTCTGAAGCAGTGTAATTAAAACAATACGCTCATCTCCTCAACAGATGGCAGTAAACACCAAAATGTTTAAATATGATTTAAAACAATTTTCCAATCGTGTTTCTCTGTCACGAAGATCAAGGAACACAGTTGAAAAATTAACAACCTGATTTGTTCTAAAATTTCTTGTTCTTAAACATGTCTTCCATTGATATGCTCGGTGTAACTCTAAGTGACCAGCTCAGGCACGGAGGCTCCAACGAAGTCAGAGTCAAGCTAGCCTCACAGAAGCTGGGTGAACTGTACAGGGCCTGCAGATACTGCAGATAGTACACAACTGCTGACCCTGTACAAATCGCAAGTGCGCCCCACTGTTGCATTTGGCAGCCACCTCTGGTCTGGAGCCCCAAAACACCTGAAAACAACCCTTGACTCTGTGCAGAATCGGGCGTTCCTTTGATAGATTCCCCTATCTTACCAAGCGGATGGCAATCTTTAGCGCACAGGCGTCCGGTAGGTATGATTTCCTTATTCTACCGGTATTACAATGGAAAATGCAATCAATACAATACACACTACACACTCACACTTAAGGACCACTCCCTGGGGGCGTGGCTTGCTCAGATAACTGCATTCTCAGTCAAGTATTTAGCCATTAAACGTATAGAAAGTCAAAGTAGGTTAGAAAAGGACCCCAAGGGAGGTATACATGCTAAGACCGTTAGTTTCGATAGTCCGGGGGCCCGGGACATGTTGGACCAAGTACCGAATGGTCATTGCTACAAGTATGAGATGAATGTGCCCCGCTTAGATGGGCTGGACACAACTCTCTACCTGTCGGCCCCCAACCGTATCAACACGTGCGGCGTACACATTGGTAAGATTTATCGCATTAATAACGAGGCAGACATATGGCCAATGGACCACTGCTAGTGATCAGCAATCTAGAACAGATCAGCCAGGACTATTGGGGGGACGGGACTGAGGCTGCGCGGGGGAGGATCTTAACCACTGAGGAAGAAGGGCGGGACCTGTATCTGAAAGTCTCATTGAATGAATAAATTTTTATATGCCTTTAAAAATGATAATTGTATAATCGGCATCCCAAGAAGATGTTAATTATATTAGCGTTTTTTTCCGAAATCAAATTGCAAATGCTTTCCAGAATGTATATACTTCAAGAACAGCAAAGAGAATTGACCATTCTAAAGAAATTGATTGCGATGTATAACCTTAATGTCAAAAGTACGGAACTGCTCCCCAAATTTATATTGGATTCTTTTAACCGAACAGTAAGTGGTGAGTCTTTTCCGAAACTTTGCCATGACTTGAAGCAGCAGTCGCAATTCATGGAGGCAGTGGAGATGCAGACTAAAGTCTTTAACCGAGCTGTAGATTTCGTTTACTTCGCAGAGGGACAGAGTTACCTCAACTCGTTTCCGGCTTCATGGCGTTTCACCGGCTTTAGCGGCGGCCTTTGGTTTCGCTTTCTATTGCGGTGGACGAGAACTGGTCTCATTGCCTGTAAACATTGTTACATAATTAGATTTGTGTGGGTCCCAGCTCAAGACAATTTATTTTAACAATAATCATGATATTCAATTTGAAATGATCGATTAGTTTAGTAATCAAAACATACATTCAGATTCTAACATTAAATTTTTGGTGGAAATAAATAGATTGATAAAATGAACACCAAATTGAAACTAACATAATAAATATTATACATAAACACAGAATAAAGAATTGAAATTTTCATTTCCATCCAATAGAATGGCGATACGCAGAGTCAGGCAGTGTAAGAAAGCAAAGCGCTAGCTAAAAGAGCTAAAGTTAAAGGCATTTCTAGTTTGTATTTTATAGCAAGGAGAGTTTCTAAGTGCCGGTAGCATTTGGTTAATATTCTCACTCCTTCTATTAAAATAATTGCCCACAGAAACTTTACTAGCATTGGCAGTCGTTGTTACATCCGACCTAAATTTTTTTTAATAAAGATAATATAAAGGGGGAAAACGTTCATAAGAAGAACATATAAGAAAATAAAAAGCATGGACAGAAAGTAAAAATACCTACCTCAAGCTTTGAAAATCATTGGCTGTTTGGAGACAAAAATTTCTTAGAAGAGGTTTTATCAGAATCAGTGTCTATGGTTGTGGACTGCTGATAACAAGGAAGTGCTCCGTGCTCTTACAGCCAAGAAAGTTCTTCCTTTGACAAGTCCATCTAAAAAAAAACACAAAATAATAGTCTCATTAAGTACTTTTGATTTCCAAATAAACATGAACGCAAAGCTGCATTTTAGTACATAGCTTAGGTACTGGATAAGATTTGAAAATAACATGATGCATTCAGAGAGTCATCAAAGAGAAAAAAAGGAGGACAGATTTATATTTTACTTTGTTTGCTGGCGTGAACATGGAATCCCTCATCCCCGGAGAGTTTGCGTTGTTGGCTCCGAAATCCTGGAGTTTATATCCCCAAAAATCGTTTTTAGAGGAAGAAGGTCTACCAACATCCCTGTTACTGGCGATGCTGTGTTTGAAGGACTCCAGCGACATGCTAATACTGTTCACAGTTGGGTCATCGCTGGTCTCCAGAAAGTCATCAACAGCCTGACATCCCGTAGAATGTCTTCTAAAGTGGATGTGGACTTTCTTGCATTCCCGAGAGACATTTTGGAGAATGAAGGAATGGAGTTCTCTTTTTTGAATCTTCATTTAATGGGGGGAGGTATGTCGACCTTCCGGAAATCTCGCTTGGATTGAATGAAAGCTGTAATTAATATGTGACAATTTTATTAGTTGAAGGAATGTAATGTTTAGTATTGAAGATAGAATGGGGCCTTAGGGAGGTGTGTACATTAGTGCGGAACAAATTTTTTTTTTTTTCTCATTTGGAATAGTTGTATTAAGTTGCCAATTGCCATCAATTACCTCAATTAAAAATATAAATAATATCAGACAACGGTTAAAGCCCCCGCCAAGACATCGAACATTTACAAAAAGGACAGTTTAGGGGCTATTTGCGCGGCCTACAAAATAGTACAGACTTTATTAAAATAGTTTTATTTTATTTAATAACATATTCAAATATAGTTAACTAGCTATTGCAATCAAATATTTCAATATTTTAATATACTTTGGCACATTGACAGAGGAGCAAAGTGCGGGACGAATCTACGAAATGCAGTGTTTTGTTTAAACTAGTGTCGATAATTGTCTCAAGGTGAAAGGTCGCGCGTCAATTATATTCACGAGTACTTATTAATAAACCTTAAAGTTTTTTAAGCGAATCAACATGACTTGCATGAGACAAAATTTAAACTGTCCGATATTTGGTATAAGTGCAGAGATGAAAGAGAATATCCCACCTACGTATGAAAATCTGATGAAATTCTACGAATGGGTTTGACGAATAACACAACAAAAGAACCTACGTTTTTGAATTGCCGAAATAGTTTGAAAGAAAATTGAAGAATTGTGGATAAAATCTTCTATTCCAATTGTCGCACACAAACGAATCTTACAGTTACTAAAAAGTTATAACTCGCATTTAATGCATAATATATTATATTTACTTATTATTTTGTTAATAGGGTGTTTAACACAAATCTAATGTCTATGGCGGGAACTCGAGCTGTCGAGCTAGAACTTCCAAATTGAGAAGTGTTATTTACAATTACATAAAGCAACTTTTACCTGATATTCCAATTCGAATTACGAAAAAAAAAAAATTTTCATATAAAAGTGTTCCACCCTAATGTACGTATATTATTGATTGATACACCTACATACATAATTGAAATTTAAAGCAATGGGCTTATTTTTTACATGCGATCTGCTGTATTGTTCCAAGTAAGAGAAACTTGAATTATACAGGGTGTCCGGGGGTAAAATGCGATAACTTCGGGGGGTAGTTTGGTTTTTTTTTAAATATTTGGTGAAATGAATTAAAACTTAAATAAAGGGAGACTTAAAATTGTTAAAAATCGACCAAAGAAAAAGGGAGCATATTTGACCAGTTCAATGCATCTCCGGGCTGGATAGTTGGTCCTTTCCTTAAACATACCCTCCACACAGCATCCTCAAAGATGACATAGGCCCTGAGGGAATTTAATTTCCTCAGGACTTCCTGTGTGGAGCTAATGTAAAAAAAGCAATAAGTTTGATATGGATGACTACAACGAATTTATATAAATAAATAGTATTTATAATAGATATAAAATTGTGGTATTTTTTTTTTATATAGAGTAGGTACCTGTCATGACCTCGTCGGTCCATTGTGGATGTGGCTTTAGGGCAAGGAGTTTGTTCCAAAGTATCATTCAAATGTTTTTCATATAGAGTAGGTACCTGTCATGACCTCGTCGGTCCATTGTGGATGCGGCTTTAGGGCAAGGAGTTTGTTCCAAAGTATCATTCAAATGTTTTTCCCTAATTTGATTGGTCATCTCTATCGATCTTCGAGCTTTTGGAGGTTGAAGCATTTTAAATTCCGTTTGTCATCCATATTGTATGTATTATTCTAAAAGAAAAAAAGTATTACTATAAGCGTACCAACCTTAATAGCTTGTATATCTGTACACTAAGATTTTACAGAGAAGCAAATTATTAATCGTCTACAAAATATATTGTGTTCTTTGATGAGTTACGATTTTTTTGTAAAATTAATTGAGCAACATAGGTTTTAAGGGGAAGTATCATAAATAGCGCTAAACATCACTTTGTATTTACCTAGTAAAAGGAATACCACAAATAATTTGTCTAAAAATTCTATAGGGGTAGTTAGAAAAATGTCTTATGTTACCAGTGAATTAAATTTTTTTATCGTAAACTTTTTTATTCTATATGAAATACACATTGCAACTTTACATAAAACTTCAAAAATGCCTTCGCTGGAAGGAAAATAGCTCCTATCAGAGAGATTTTTTTTTTAAATCCATCGGTAATCTCAAAGTAAATATGATACAGGTCACTTTAAATAAATAAAAAACACTTTAACATATATGGATTTTTGTTGTGATTCAATTAAACTTCCCGAATATTTCAATTATTTTCCGTCATACAAAATCCTTTGGATGAAATCATTGTCCATGGCTTGAACGAACCCCGCCAGTCACTGCCAGTCTCGAGGTGAATTCGAAAGTGAGAGCACGATTGTTTTGTTTATTCTCCAGTCCGCAGCCAACTTTCAAATTTCTAATAGGAATCCAGAGGAGATTGGTGCTATAGCCAAGGGGTAAGTGGAAATTAAATATTATCTAATATATAATTTGAAACTTGTTTTACAGTCTCAATTTTTTTTTTACCTTTTTCAGGTACCAATACGAAATGGGAAATAATAAAGGGGCTCGCGCGTACAGCGCCTTAAGAAAGAGACCGCTCCACTGGAGGAAAAGAAGAATAAGGTTTGTCAAAATACATCATTCCGATGGACACGTTTTCTACAATTTTTTACCGACTTATATCGAAGTCGGTACAACGGAGTCGGGTGGTGGCTTGAACTCGGATCGAATTTCAAAATGCATTATTTCGGCATCAATCATGAATTTCTCCAGTTCTCTACCGATTTAGTTCAAAATCTGGATTAGGGAGTTTGGATGTGCACTGAACTCGGATCTAATGTCAAAAAACATAATGTTGGCATCCATTTTGAATTTCTCGAGTTTTCTACTGATTTGGTTCAAAATCGGGATTAAGGAGTTTGGATGTGCACTGAACTCGGATCATATGTCATAACTTTAGCATCCAGCTTGAATTTCTTGAGTTTTCTGCCGATTTGGTGCAAAATCTGGATTACGGAGTTTGGAGATGGACTTATGCGAGACTAGTGTGAAGGTGCTTTCAACGATTCTAGCGATTCCTTTCAAACTGTCGCTAAGATTGGGAACAGTGTCTATCAGAGCCATTGATAAATGCACTGAATTTCGTTGATGGCTAATTCCGGGTAGTAGTATTATAAATAAATTATTAAAAAAACAATAATTACCACTATACAAACGATACAATCAAATACATGAACCAGAAATCTTTTCCAAGTCAAAACACCATTAGATAAACCAGTAAAAAACTGACACGTCAAAAAACGTCCAGGGCGTAAAAGATGTGTCTGTATATCCATTATTTTGCTAATATGATTTTTATTCTGTCAAGTTGTATCCATAAATAAATATAAATAAAAAAAAAATAATAATAATAATAATAATAATGTTTATTTCAGCTGGACAGAGCGGTGTGTGCAATGCTCTGCCTGCCATAAAAGTTTACATTTAAGTTAATACATACATAAAAAGAAAATCATTAAAGAAATAAATAAAAATAATAAAAAATAAATAAAAAATCAATACATTGATGTGCACATTAGGTCTTTATGGTGGCTTTAGAGAAATTCTCCATCTCCGGTGTAGAGGCGCTCCCTGCCACTGGGCAACGGCCTGGACAAGAGTGTTGTCCGATCTCTGGTAGCGCTGCCTCGTCCCGGCTATTCTGTGGCGCATCAAAGCAGCGAACCCATGCACCCTTCCTTCGGTGAACATCTGTGAGGCGCTGCATCGCCAGGGGAGGCCAAATAGGGCTCTGTATGCGTGGTTGTACTGTACTCGGAGTGTGTTCATGACGCCTTGTGTGTATGTCGTCCATAGCTCGCTAGTGTAGAAGCTCATACAATATGTTTGGAAAAGTTGCTTCTTCACCGGAGGACTGCATTTGTTGAATCTCCTGGCAAGCATGTTAGCTCGCACGCTCAGTACTCTTCTTTGACGTTCTATGTCTTTTTTATCATTTAGGTCATCGGTAATGACATGCCCCAAATATTTGATTTCGCTGCAAATTGTCAGGTTGGCCCCGTCGAGACGTATGGATGGAATGACAGTGGGACCAGTATTTGCTTTAAATATCAGCAGGGATGACTTTTTAGCATTGTACATCAGCCCGTGACTATCAACGTAAGCTTCGCATATTGCCAGAAGTTTTCTCATCGCTCTTATCGATGGAGCTAGTATGACCATGTCGTCTGCATAGCTAATATTGTTCATACATACCCCGGCAATATGGCATCCGATTCTTGTTGTATTCAGTGTTTTACTAAGTTCATCCATATATACGTTGAAAAGCACTGGGGACATTGAGCCTCCTTGTCTAACGCCGCACTTTAATTTGGCTGCTTCTGATAGGCTTTCATTCCATCTGACAAAGTTTTCCTGTTGGTTGTACCATGTTCTCAATATATTGACAATTTGTGGTGGAACTTGTCGTTCGGTCAGTTTTTTCCACAACGCATTATGACAAACCCTGTCAAAGGCTTTGCTTAAGTCTAGGAAGCATGCGTACACCGTTGTTTTTCTGGCTTTATAGTATTCGATTGTTTGTTTCATGCTATATATGGCCGTATCAGTAGAGCATCCAGCTTTGAAGCCCATTTGAGAGTCCTCTGTATTGAGCTTGTCTTCCGTTAAATTTAAGATGACCTTAAATATAAATTTTATAAAGCACGTGTATTTTTATTTCGTATTTTATCAAAATGCTGACTGATTTATCAAAACTGTGTCAATCATTCCCCTATCTACTCAAAAGACGCAGGTGTTGGTCTTGTAAGCGCAGCTGTTCTGGCGGACGACAAATTCGTTTACAAGTAGCAATAATACCTAACTGTACTGAAGTTGAAATTTGATACCGTCCCCTTAAATAACTTAATTGTATTCATTTTTAAATAAGATTCTCCAGTAAATAATTCCAGATTTAAGAAGATTGACGGTTGTTGCAACATTTTTCATGGATTTCTGTAGCGATTGGGGTTTTGACAGTTTTGTAAATGACCATCGAAAACTATTTTGCTGCTTTGTTTAGGTAGCTAACTCAAAAACTTAACCAGCAAAAGACATGTCAAACTATTTTCTTCAAACGTCAGGAGCCATCAGAAAAATACTTGTTAACATTGGAAAAATCAACATAAAATACCAAAGAGTCCAAATTGAAGATCTTAACCCCCTTACGCAGTGTTATCATTGCCTGAAGTATGGACATACAGCATTAAGATGCCTGAACAGAACACAACCACCTCCCTGCCCCCATTGTGCACAAGACCATACCTTAGCAAAATGCACAGAAAGAAACAACAAACCAATCTGCTACAACTGTTCCAGCAACAATAAAAAATTCAAAGCAAACATCTTGGACAACCACCGTGCTGATAGCATTAATTGCACATACAGACAAGAAATGCTTCAAATCGCCAAAGAGAGAATAGAATATGAATAAAATTGCACAACTACTTATTAGTGATAAAAAAAAAAACAAGTCAACAAGTATTATGCAACAAATACCCAAATTAAGGTATACGCTGACTACGAGTGCCCAATAAAATTTAACACTTTCCCGACATAATTACTAATTCCTGATGATCTCAAACTGTGCCCGTGGTATTGTTCTCAGGTGCAAAGCTTTCAATTAGAACAAATTTCACCTCGTTTCATTTTTACTCAAAATAAATATGACATATTGGTAAAATTTCGATCGCGCTGGCCTCGCTTATTATGAATATTTTTTAGATAAAACCTTTAGATTCACCTTAATTACTGTACGACACAACTTTTTGCATTCGGGGCGGTGGAAAATGGTTTGAAAATGTCTACACTTGTTGACACTTTCTTTTGAATCACAAACCATGTTACACAAACCTAGCGTAGCCGCTAAACTACTTGAAAACTGGGATGTTTTTCTTGCCTTGACGCGAGCAGGCGCTATAAAGGGGGCACTTTCTTTTGTATCACAAATGCAAAAAGTTGTGTTATACAGTAATTAAGGAGAATCTAAAGGTTTTATCTAAAAAATATTCATAATAAGCGAGGCCAGCGCAATCGAAATTTTACCGACATATTTATCAAAATATCCCACTGGTTAGGTTAGGTAGTATAGTAAACTTGTAAAAATAATTACATCATTAGAAATCAACATGGCCGCTTATAATTTGTTAATAAATGTCTATCTCAAACTATTTTCTGTTTTTTTTCATGTTTTTCCTTTATTATTTCAACTAAAATGAGCATAATACGTTTGCCCCAAGGTAAGTTCATAATTACTTCTCATACCGTCGAGATTTGGCTTAATTTGACAATTTTAGCGCAAAAACAGTGAGGGCACTGCTAGACAGCAAGTTCCCAAATTAAGAACAGCGGAATTGCAATATTTATTTCAAATAAATATGTCGTGACTTTTGACAGAGAAATCCAAATGCACAATGAAAACATTTTAAATATGGAAATCAGTTTCCAAAAGTACACCTTTAGCATATTCGCTATATATAGAACCCATGCCTCAATATTACCAACCTATGTGGATGGACTAAAACACATTCTTCTTGCGAACAGAAATAAGAAAACCATCATTGTCGGAGACATTAACCTCAATATCGCAAATGATTACTCATCCTATGACAAAGATAATTATTTTAATCTGATGGCAGAATTAAATTATATGTCGTGTATTAAAATTGACGAGAATTATCCCAGGTCAGCGACCTTCGTGCATAGATCACATTTTCACAAATATCTAAGGTATAAAAAACATGGTATCTGCAGTCATACCAGTCATACATACGACAATCACAGATCATTTCGGGTGCATATTTACGTACAGTTACGAAAACAATGGTTACAAATACCAACCCAAACTCCGGAGAACGACAATGACCGACGCAAAACACTCCACCCATAAATAAACCAATCACTGACTCCACCATTAATTAACCACTATCTAGTCTAGATCGATATCATAAATAAACCACTCTCTAGATCGATATCTTCGGGCTTTTTGTATGGCGCCATTTTGTCACCCCCTTAACCACAGATAAAACGGTCGTTTGGTCCAGACAGGTAAATATATTGTGGACCATAAATAAATCTCAAGGCCATTTATAAAAGTGCAAACATAGACAATATAACTGCACCCAGCTAACATCGTTCATTCATTAGCCCACAAAAATTATATTTTAAAAATAAAAATATTGGAATGCAGGAAAAGGAAAATAAAAAAACCCACAGCTATGCACACATAAAAATACTTTTTATTTTCAAAAAGACAATGGACAGTAATACAAAACAGGGTCAGTACAACCGATGTATTGAGCATTGATTTATCATTGAAGTAGAAGATTAATATATCTAAAACAAATATCTATAAAGAAAACTAATATATCTAAACAAAACATGAAACAGAACAAGACACAGAAAAATAAAAAGTAACGGTCTCAACTAGGAATCGAACCCAGTCTTACTGCAACAACTTAATAGGATTTAATTTGACCTTGCACAAAAATACAAGAATATATACACAAATACATATTCAACAAATTTAAGTGTTAATTATTATTGCCACAGCACTACAAGTTATTCAAATTCTCCTGCAAGGGTTTCATATAATTTCCACAGCTTTGTCGTCAGCAAACATCATGGAAAATGCTGGTTAAATCTGAATACTTACATGATGCAATTCTGGAGAGGTTTAAATGACCTTGTATGATGTAATCGTGGCTTTTTTTAGCAGTTTTAGCATCCTAATACGTGGTATTGTATCGTGTCGGAATACGGATAGGTCTGAAAAGGAAAATTAATTAAATTACTAGCCAATGAAGTACATTCAGAAATCAGGAACATTGTATCAAAGAACGAGAGGTTAGTACCTGTATTTTACAACGGGTTCGGGTCCTTCTTTCAATTGGTGGAGATAGACCGGATAACACACTTTAACACAACACGGCATTAATTTATCACGTTGAAGAATTCTTCACGCAACATTATTTTTAGATGGGTGAAAGAAAATTCAAAATATTTACGCTAAAATCTTCAACTGACTTCAATCTGCGAAATGACGTCTTGGAAATTACCGTTATTTTTTTATCGGAGCATAACCGATGCTTAGCTTCTCTTTCTGTTACACGAGTCGCTACGGTAGAGAGCGAGAGATCAAGATACAATTTTTGCTCTGAGCCAATGAGATCTGAGCTTTCAGCCACAACAGCTTTGTCTATAAGAATTTGGGTTGAGGATAACTCCTCCCATCAGGGTTACAAGGTTATGCGAGAGTTATACGCCCCTGATCGATATCATCATATATTATCGATATCATAAATATACCACTCTCATCGATATCTTCGGGCTTTTTGTATCCAAAATTTTTATACAGTACTTAACCACAGATATACAAGCACATAAATAAACGGGAGTCGCTATATGCACAGCGACTAGTCGACAGGGGGCGTGGCCAACATATCCGAGCATACCCGAGCTGTTCCGAGTTGTTTCCCACTGCCTGTGATGCAAAATCAGTGAAACGCGGTGGGCGGTGAAACGAAACGTCAGAAATCATCAGAAATGGCATCTTTGAGTGCCGGTTTAGACCGTCTTTTAGAAGTTTGTTAAGTAATTTCAAAAAGAATTCAGAGACGCGTGTTATCAGTGGATACATTGACAATGAAGCAAATGATGAACCATTTCTGTGTTCTGTGAACGCGTTGGGGCACTCTTTTTCAATGAGAGACAGTATGAAAAAGAAGTTGGGAGGTATGTTCTAAACCTTAGGGCCTAGGTCTAGAGTAGGCCTTCCCATTTCTTCAGTTCATAAGCAGCTGCTGATATTTACGAGTTATTCGAAATTAACATTTCCAATCTTTCAGATGCAGTATACACGTTCTGCCCGCCTACAGTGGAGTTATCTAGATACTACACAACACTGGTTAGATGCAAGGTTATACAAATACCGTTTTGGACAACACAAATTTTTTTAGAAGGAAATGTGGTGGGAACATGTGGGAATACGCAACTTCCCATCGCTTACTTAAACACATTTTCAACATTCTTATCTATTGAATTTTACTGTAAGGCCAATGGTAGATGTCAGCACAGTACTTAAATTTAATGAATGCGTCTCACGCGCTATAGATTTGTTTGTTCCTAAGGGATGTTACTATCAACCCAAATTTCCAAATTGGTTTAGCTCAAAACTCAAACAGTTAATAATTGAAAAAAAGAAAACTCATAAGCTATTTAAAGACACTGGCAACTTAAACTTGTATCGAAAATTTTCTCATTTAAGGGAACTGTCCAAAATCGAATCAGCCAAATGCTATAAATCTTATGTAGAAGTTACTGAGTCAAAATTAATGCAAAACCCTAAACAATTTTGGCAATTTGTTGCGCAAAAGCGTACTGATAATGATCTTCCTTCTAGTATGCACTATAATGAAACTCATGCTACTAACGGTCTTGACATCGCCAACCTTTTTGCTAAACACTTCTCCTCTGTATATTCTGGTGCCTCATGCAACATCCCTCCACTCAACTATGACTACAACATTGACTTGAATGATTGCCAAATCTCACTTGTAGAGGTATACCAATCTTTAAGTAAACTTTCTAACAAAAAAGTACCGGACCTGATGGCATTCCAGAAATCTTGCTAAAAGAATGTAAATATTCATTATCTATCCCAATTTGTATGTTGTACAACTTATCACTCTCATCTGGAACATTTGCTGATTCATGGAAAATTTCATATATTCGACCCATTTTTAAATCCGGGAACAAGTCAAACATTGAAAATTACAGACCAATATCAATTATATCTTGTATTCCAAAAATATTTGAGTCGATAATTACAAAGATAATCACTCCTATATTCAAAAATGTTCTGATTGATGAACAGCATGGATTTAGATCGGTGAAATCTACAACAACTAATTTATTGTCCTTTACAAATACCATTGTTAAAGCCTTGGAAGACAACACTCAGGTTGACGTACTCTATACTGATTTCTCCAAAGCCTTTGATAAAGTAAATCACTCGATTCTCATGGCCAAACTTTATGCTATAGGCATTAGAAACCCGTTGTTATCATTCCTTCGCTCTTACTTGAGCGATAGAAAACAAAGGGTTAAAATAAACAACTTTGAATCCTTTAACATTGACGTAACGTCCGGCGTTCCCCAAGGAGCTCATTTGGCCCCGCTTCTCTTCAACCTTTTAATTAACGATATCACCAAAGTTTTTTCTCATACACGCTTCTGGCTTTTTGCGGATGATAATAAGATTCTTCAGATAATTAAATCCTACCTTGACTGCTTACATTTTCAACGTGATATTGACTCGTTTAATAATTGGTGCAAAATAAACTGCATGGAACTTAATGTTGATAAATGTAAAATTTTGTCCTTTTATAGAACCAAAAAACCTATTCAGTTTGATTATAAATTAAACAATGTTTGTTTATCTACTGTAACATCTATCAAGGATCTTGGGGTCACTCTAGACTGCAAACTTTCTTTCCGTGAGCACATTAACAACATTGTTAACAAATCACTTAAACTACTCGGCTTCGTTCATAGAATAACCTCTGACTTTAAACATATAAGTACCCTTAAAACTCTTTACTGCGCGTTAGTTCGCCCTCACCTTGAATACGCTAGTGTTATTTGGTCTCCTTTCTATGCTGTCCACATTTGTCACATAGAATCCGTACAACATCGCTTCCTACGAGGAATCGCTTGGAGGTTGGGTCTTGAAAGAGGAGAGTACTCATATGATGAAGTTGAACAAACTTTAAACATTTCTTCTTTGGAGAAACGTAGAAGGGACACTGATCTGATTTGCATATTTAAGATTATCAATGGTATTACAGACTCACCTGCTTTGTTGCAACTTATCCAATTCAACATCCCTTCCCGTAGACTCCGAAATAATGAATTGCTGTTCGTCAATCAACATTCTACCAATTATGGATACCATTCTCCTTTGTCCAGAATGTCGAGACTTGTCAACTCACTGTACAGTCAAAGCATTGAATTTTGTGGTATATGCCTAAATGACTTTCGACAGTCAATACGCAATGTCTAATTTCTAATGCCCTTTTTTTTTTTTTTTTTTTTTTTATTATTTATTCAGTGAGTTTTATGAATTACAATTTTTGTGTACTTAATAACTCCCACACTAGGCTAATGCCCGTGTTGTGGTAGTCATAATGCTATAAATTACAATAAAACCATATGTTGTAGTAAGAAAAAATAAAACATAATATGGAAGGAAAAAAAAGAAAATAAACATATTTAAGGAAAATATAAAACAAAATATATGTTTTTCATACATGCAAACATACATACATACACATATATATATGCTCAGATATATATACATATACATACATACATAGACATACATAGATGCATACATAAATACATTCATATACATCTATATATGAACACACACAAATGTAATGTGTATTCACATATAAACATAAGTATACAGATACATGGTTAATTTTATTATAATGGTTTAAAAGTTAGGAACTCATGTATTCTTTAAAAAAGGCTCGTCCCCTTTCAAATATCCAGTTTTGGACACGTATAATAAAAAGGGATATAGTATTAGTTGATTTTATGTCCCGGTCCAACGCGTTGTATATTTTAGGGGCGATAGACCAGAATTGTCGTTGAGCGAATGTGGTTCTAGTTTTTGGCACCACGCATCCCAGATTTGATGAAAAGCGGGTGTTTACTTGGTGTTGAGGAGCCACTATCAAGTCATTTTTTCGTATGTAGCATAAGCTTGTCTTAATGAATAGCTGGCGAATATCTAAGACCTTAATTTTAGTAAATAGTATTTTGGAGGGATAGGTAGGATGACATTTAAATATAATTCTGAGAATTAGTTTTTGTACTGTAATTATTGGATTAATGACGGATTCTGCACAGCCACCCCATCCCAGAATACCATATGTTGCTATCGATTGAAAAAGGGCAAAATATACGCATTTTAGAGTCGTTAGGTCTAAGATGGATCTAAGAGAGCAGAATATGTGGGAGAGTTTACGAAGTCTTTTTGTTGTTTCTTTTATATGGGTTTCCCAGCGTAGTTGGTCATCGATTATTATTCCCAAGTATTTAACTTCCTTTGAAGATTTAAGAGTTGAACACGTGCATTGAATGTTAGGTGAGGTTTCAGGAGTCTGTATGTTGAGTGAACACGAGTGGATGGTAGGTTTGGGGCAGTTATTGGGAAAGTTATGTTTGGGTATGGAAAACGTCATGTATTGTGTCTTGTCGATATTAAGTGTGAGGAGGTTTGTGTCTAGCCAATGTTTAACTTTTGTTAGGCCAATATTAGTTTTGTTTGTAACTGATTCCCATGTTTCATCATCAAATATTAGGACTGTATCATCGGCAAATGAAATTATCTTGCCTCCAATATTCATAGTGCATAGTGTGTTGATATATATGAGAAATAGAATTGGCCCTAGTACACTACCTTGAGGGACCCCATAGGACATGGATAATTTTTTGCTCATATATATTTTGTCAGAGTGGATAAGGGTTTGTTGTGTACGATTTGCTAAGTAGTTTTTAAACCATGTGTAGGCTATCCCTGTAATGCCGATCTGTTGAAGTTTTTTAAGTAGTAAGGGATGGGAAACCGTATCAAATGCTTTTGCGAGGTCAAGGAAAACAGCAAGTGGTTTGCGACCTTTGTCAAGATTTTGGGAAACAATTTTTGTGAGAGCAGCTATTGCATCAGAGGTATTCCTCCCTTTGCGGAAGCCATATTGGTTATCCGATATTATTTTATTATTTTCAAGGAACTTACAGAGTCTATGTTTCACCGCCTTTTCTATAATTTTAGAAATTGTGCTGAGTAATGATATCGGTCGATAATTATTAACAGATAATTTATCACCTGTTTTGAAGATAGGGATTATTGTGGCCTGTTTTAAAGAGTTGGGGAATATTCCAGTTTTAAAGCTTAAGTTGATAATGTGTTTAAGAGGTGGGGCTATAAATTTTTGAATGTGTTTAATAATTTTTGTTGAAATTTGATCTTTCCCTGCAGAGTTACTGTTTTTAAGAGATGAGATAAGTTCTATTATTTCTAGTTCAGTGGTGGGAGTGAAGTGAAAAGGGTTATAGCTGAGATTATTGACATGTATATTTTTTGCAAGATCTTTCTCCGAGACGGTGTTTTGGTCTAGAATATTTTTTGCTAATTTATGTCCGATATTGGAGAAAAATTGATTGAAATGGTCGGATATTTTTTCAGGTTCGGAATTGACATGAGTTGTTTGGTCTTCTATGTTAATTTTAACAATGGGTGAGTCGATTTTATGAATATTGGCTATATCTTTTATGATATTCCAAATTTTTTTTTGTCATCAGTAGCTTCACTGATTTGTTTTTTGTAGTAATCTCTTTTAACATTGTAAATAATTTTTTTGCAGTTGTTTCTATAATGTTTATAAAATATGAGTGAATCATAATCATTGGGATTTTTTCTACAGAAGTTATGAATCTTGTCACGCTTTCTGATACAGTGAAGAATACCTGTAGTGATCCATGGTTTGAGTTTTGTGTCGGATTGGTTTTTTTTAGTTTTTGTGTATGATGTTGCATCGGCCAAGTGGTTTTGTAAAGTATTTGTAAATATTTCGCATGCAGAAGTGGTATCGGTACAAGAATAGACAAGTTCCCAGTTTTCTTTAGAGACAGTATTTAGGAGAATGTCATAGGAAATTTTTTTTTGAGGGAGAGTATTTTGAGGTAGTTTGTGAATATTTTGGTTGATGGAAGTGATGGTTGCATAGTGATCTGTGACAGTTGATTGATATACAATGGATTTGCTGCCTAGTTTACTCTTAACAAAGACGTGATCTATACAACTACTAATGTTTGAATCTGATTCTCTAGTTGGGGCTGTGACGGCTGGCAAATATCCTAATAAAGTTAGTGTATTTAGGTATTCATTCGCTTGTGGATGCATTTTGTTGATTATATTAATGTTGAGATCACCAATAAGATAGGTGTTTTGGCGGTGTTCTATATTTGTTAAAATTTCATGCAGAGATTGTATGAATGGGGTTATATTATGTGTGCTTGGGGATCTGTATACAGTAATGATTGTTATATGATTATCAAGTTGAATTTTAAGACAGTTTGCGTTCTTAATTGTGACCTCTTTAACTGAATGTATGATGTGGTTTTTAATGTAAACAATAACGCCATCATTTTGAGTTTGGTTTTGTAGTGTATTATAGTGATTGTAGTTTTTTATCGTTTTTGGGACGAAATTTTCTTTGATCCAGCATTCGCTCAAAACAATTACATCGAAATCTGCGGCAAGGTGAGTGAGAAGAATTAAGAGTTCATCAAAATTTTGGTTTATACTTCTTATATTCATAGAGAATATCGTAAGGGTAGAATTCACTAGTAATAATTGACGTACTACTTCAGTGTCATTAGTAGTTGTACATGGGATCGGTGTTATGTTATCTAGTAAGTCTGTTATGTCTTCCATTATTTGTTTTTTTGTTTTGCATTAAATTTAACTTTCTTGATTTTGACAGTAGCTAAACATGTGTGATAATTCAAGGCATAGGGGATACTATAATTATAGAACATAGTAAGAGATTTACAATTGGTTATGTTACGACAGTAAATGTTGTTTAACAAAGCAATAAATATAATACAAAATACAAGGTAATTGATTTTGACATCAGTAAAATATTTGTGATGCTTGAGTGCAAAAGGTATAATAAAATAGTACAATACAATAATTGGTTTAAAGTTGGACATGTTAAAACTGTAATTATTGTTTAGAAAGGCAATGAAAAGAATGAAAACTTTTGAGTTAGTTCGCCAGTTATTAAAAGCAATAACAAAATAAGCAATGTATATAATTGTATAAAGCATAGTAAGTTGTAATGGTTTTGGTGCAATTACAATAACACATTTTTTACATGTTAAGACAACTAGATTACTGGAAAGAGGTGATTGTATTAAGTTATTTGATGGATTAAAAACAATGATGGGGTACATGCTTTTGTTAAATGTCTTTGGGCTAGAAAAATCCAATAATATGTTTTTTGTAACAGAGAGTATCAAGTAATATATAGATGAATATATAATAGTATACAGGAGAATCAAGTAAAATAAAAGTATACCAAAGGATGAAAATTGATTATAAGTTATTTGGTGAGGGAGATAAAAGGTTTTTGGTTTTTTCATTGATAAGTATGACGGGCGTCCCAACGTCTTTGCGCCTTTGAACCATCTTCATGCTTTGACTTATTATTATCTCCCATTCTTACTTTTATATTATTATTGTCATTATTATTGTCTTCGCTCCTCATTTATATATGCTCTCCTTTCACTGTTATCTCTGTTTATAAAACTTATTCGTGTAATTAATATGTTGTTAATGGACTATTTGTCCGTAAATAAATAAATAAATAAATAAATAAATGGCCGGAAATATGATTCCCAGGGCCTCAACACTACAAAATAGAAGGTGTGAAGCATACTTCCCTGTGCCCTTCAGGAAATCCGATATTTTTTTGTTGAAAATATTATTTTATATTTTTACTGCCTATCAAACCAATAATTACTGTTTTTGTTTGGTCCTGTTATTTTTATTTATGGTAAAACATTGTGGCTTTTTTTCAGATTCTGAAACAAGTGAAGGCAGCCCTTCAATCCACCAGCCCACCTAAATGTGTGCTACGTTATTACGTCTCGGCAACCGGAGAAGCGAGCCACAACCACAGCAGAGACGCGGCCAAGATGACACAAGAAATTCATCCTGACCTGATACAGGAGATCAACAGGCTTGTTGAAGCTGGAGTTTCCTCAGTACGAGATGTGTCTCTATTGTTGGAGCTATTTATTTACATAAATTTCAGGATGGGGCAGAACCTGATCGGCTCAATTCAGGGATTATCTGTCATGTTTAAAGGGGTTTGTTCCCTCACTGTTAATATTTCCTTTGTGTGGTGTAATGTATTATTTTCCATTCATAAAATAATATCAAATATGTATCAATGAATTGCCCGACTTCCTTCATTATTCACTTATCCTTCAACATACTATATGGCATCCAAATTCCCAAAATATACACATGGATGGCGCCGACAACTAACACCATAAATTTATCGTATGTTTATCACACATATAAAATCTAACACTTTATTATACTCACATAACCCTATGACAGGTAGAATCACGTAGCTAGTTTGAAGAGCAGGCGACTCAGAAAAATAAGGTTTATGAAATGGCTTTAAAACACAGCGGTAATGGATTCAACTCACTCTATCTCAAAAGAACCAAGGGATACCACACATACATAGATAACTAGGTTTCTAAACCGAGAAACAAAAAACCAACACAACGTTCGGTGAAGCCTTTTTATACGGAACCGTCACGTGAAATAATTACGTTCAAGGCCGTAAAACACGTAGACAAATCATGATGCACACAGTTGAAGGGGTGTGTAGTAAAGAGGGGGGAAAAGGCTTGTAAAAGGCAGGGAGGAAATTCCTACCCCGGATATATACATAACCAAAGCCTTATGGAAAAGTTACCTATGGGACTTAAAGAAAATTTATCGTAGAAAGAAGAGAAGGCAAAGTTTGAAAAGTGCTACGCTATGTTTGTGTAACATGGTTTATGATGCAAAAGAAAATGCCCCCATTTATACCGCCTGCTCGCGTCAAGGCAAGAAAAACATCCCAGTTTTCAATTAGTTTAGCGGCTACGCTAGGTTTGTGTAACATGGTTTGTGATTCAAAAGAAATTGTCCCTTTTATACCGCCTGCTCGCGTCAAGGCAAGAAAAACATCCCAGTTTTCAATTAGTTTAGCGGCTACGCTAGGTTTGTGTGACATGGTTTGTGATTCAAAAGAAAGTGTCCCTTTTATACCGCCTGCTCGCGTCAAGGCAAGAAAAACATCCCAGTTTTCAATTAGTTTAGCGGCTACGCTAGGTTTGTGTAACATGGTTTGTGATTCAAAAGAAAGTGTCCCTTTTATACCTATACTTCACTTCGGGTATGCTCCGATATGTTGGCCACGCCCCCTGTCGATTAGTCGCTGTGCATATAGCGACTCCCGCTTGATGCGGGCTGGCAAGCCGCTAAGCATAGACAATAATAGACAACAATAGACAACAATAGACAAAAAAACTACGTGCTTACGATCAAGCCGCTTGCCCGTGTCCCAGTCCCTTTAGGGGTGAAAAGCCATTAAATAAAAAAAAAAATAAAAAAAGAGCATTTGACAACTGTGTCATGTCATGGTCATGTCCCGCGTGGCCTCTAGCGAGATGTCAAACTCTAAGCCCATGAGATCTGAGCTTTCAGCCACAATGTTTTTTTCCATAAGAATACGGAGGTGGGCGTGGCGGTTTTAAATCGGTTTCAAGGCCAGAGCTGAGTTAAATGCCCCTGGATGGGTAAAAGAAAATTCAAAATATTTACGCTTAACGTAAACATCCGAAAACTTCAACCATAAATGAACCTACACCCTTCAACCTTCGATGGCGAATGGCGTCTTGAAAATTTCCGTTAATTTTATCTGAGCATAGACTCTTTCTGTTATGCCGGCGCCAGACATGTGTTCAAATAAGTGAACACTTATTTGAAGACTTTGCTCACACATTTGGTCACTTATGTGTGTCTCTGCCAGATATGTGTTCAAATATTTGATCACTTCTTTGTGCTCACAGTTTTCAAATGGACCTCACATAACATGGACGACGATTTGGTCGACACAGTTTGCTTATATTATTTATTTATTTATTTATTAATCTTAAGTTAGCTCACATCTTCGTGTGTGCTAATAGTTTTATAAACATATAAACATGTACATTGTTTGGCAAACATAATCTTTCTTTAAATATTTCAATAAAGTCACAAAAAAAAGAAACATTAATAATTGAGATAGACATATTTTCTTAATTCATTTTTGAACTTATTATGTGCTAGTAATTATTTATTACACGTGCAAATAAATTAACAAAAACAGCCAAAACGAAGACGTGAATGGATGTGTAAAATGTATCGTAATAGAACAAGGTAAGTGAGGCGTTTTGGGTCCCATATGTCAGGCTCTCCTTGTAATAATTCAATGAATTCAAACACGCCCTCATTGTTCCACTCCATCGCTAGTTCGCTTGGTTATGGCTGTACGCACGCGGCACGTCAAGTCTCCACGGCGACGCTCACGATACTGGGCTTCGCGCAGTGTGGCTGGCATGCAAACATTTTGACTTTGATCCCTTTGATGTGCGCCAAAAAACCGACACGGAACGGCAAAGCGCACTTAAGTGCGCAAATAAGTGAACACAGTATCAAATGCCCGTGCCACACATGTGAACACTTATGTGAACACTTCTTTGAACACATGTCTGGCGCCGGCATTACACAAGTCGCTATGGTAGAGGGCGAGAGATCAAACTACAATTTTTGTTCTGAGCCAATGAGATCTGAGCTTACAGCCACAACAGCTTTGTCTAAAAGAAAACGGGTTGAAGACGTCATGCCTCATCAGGGTTACAAGGTCAGACCGGAGATATACGCCCCTATATGATTAAAATATTTGAAGATAACGGTTCGACTCTACATTTCATAGACTTTTAATAATCCACAGACACAAACAGTATTTTAAAAATCCATAGACAATATTTTATATTTTTTATCCAACAAAATTCGTTATTTATAGGTGAGTCTGTTATAACTCTACTTAAGGGAAGTTAATAATT
The DNA here is from genome assembly GCA_026573805.1 of Hesperophylax magnus. NCBI lineage: Eukaryota > Metazoa > Arthropoda > Insecta > Trichoptera > Limnephilidae > Hesperophylax > Hesperophylax magnus. Next base: position 25,134,059 of record JAIUSX010000046.1, read on the forward strand.
AATATTATTCATGTAAAAGAAAAGGAGGAACGAGTAAAAAAAGAGAAGTTACTTAGTTACAAAACACTCTTAAAATTTATTTAAAACAAAAATGTATAAAGAAGGGTTAGTCTTAATCTAGCTTAATACTAGTCGTAAATTATAGTTCTTATCTGGAACCGCGGATCTCCATGTTCGCACTTATCACCGACATCACACAAGCGGCAACTTGGGTTGGATCCGAAGGGCGGAATTAGATCAGCCTGGGCCAAGGCTCCGAAGGGCGGAGTCGGCAGGCAGCGACTCCTGAGAGGGCAGCTTCCTCGGAGGGATATCCTCAGCGCCGCTCCAAGGGGGAGAGCAGGAAGTTTCTCGGCGGAGGTGAGACGGTAACTTCTGCTAGGGCAGTTCCCTGGTCGGCAGCTGCCTCGGCGCCGCTCCAAGGGGGAGATCAGGATGATGACTCCCAAGATGATGACTGTCGAGTGCGGAAATGGGAACTGTCGAGAACTAGGCGAGATCGTGACCGCCGAGAGGGCAGCCTCCTGGGCGGAGGCGCCTCGGCGGCCGCCCCAAGGGGAGGCGAGATGATGACTGTCGGGTGCCAAAAAAAATCAACTGTTGGTTGCGGAATCTGTCTTCAGCTGTTGAGGCGAGATGAGAACTGCCGAGAGGGCAGCTTCCTCGGCGACCGCCCCAAGGGGGGGGCGAGACGATCACTCTCCAGTGCCAAAAAATCAACTGTCAACTGTTTGACTCGGGGCTGTTGGTTGCGGAATCTGTTGAGCTGCGCAATCCGGCGACCGTAGCGCGCCTGTCGTGGGGTGCTGGAACTAAAGTGGTTCCGCTTTACACCACTTCGGTACGTTGTTTGAGTCCGTGGCGCTGGCATCGACATTCTCACCGCTAGAGTTACTATTATTTTAAAAGATGTTAAAATTTGTACAAAAGACCTTCAAACAATTACAATATAGCCTAGCCTTGGGCGAAGGTTTTTATTGCCGGGTCGCTGGTTTAACAATACACCCATTTCGGATTACGACTTGATGGGTGTATTTCCAAGTTGGCTTTCTAATTTTTTATTGCGGGACCGGTGAAACTATTCACTAAATACTTAAGGTCAAATAATTCGAACTGCCGCCTCCATATGCGTGTAAAATTACAGAGACAGATGCGGGAGCACGTGTTCGCTTTGGTCTTTCTGTGAATTCAAGTCATGTATATACCTAGGGACATATCAAGTCGTACTAGCTGTACTAGCTCGTCTTGGTACTTAAAACAAATAGTACAAGTATGAATAAATACCTAGTCCAAATACCTGTTCCCTAGTATTTCGCATTGTACTTACTTACAAGTGATGGTGGGCAAAAAGGAAATATTGTATGGGGTATTGCTCACTCGGTGCTGGATTCCCCACAGTATAATTTCTGCCCACACAAAAATGTCTGTGTGCATAATTCCCCACATAGATTTTTCAAATCCATGGGGGGGAAGGGGAATTCCCCCCATTTTTTTTGTGTCCACTGGTGCTTTGTGGGTAATCCGTATATGAGTTACTCGCAAGACGCGCAATACTGTTTTTTTTCTCTCGTGCTATAAAAAAATATTTTAAAGAAATGCCAAAATATTCTATACTTTTATCATATTTTCCATAAAGCTAAATAATTGTTTTTCACTATAGAAAATTTACAACAAACTACACAAACTGAGCATCAGACGGGCGCGTTCAAGAATGACACTGTAGTAACTTCGTTATTATTTTTAAATTACAGCTTATTACGAAATGAAAAGTAAGAACTCTTATCTCATTGTTTATTTTGTTGCCAATCGAAATAAATTTATTTTAGTAAGCTACAAACCTTTTTCACAATGCACAAAATAATACCCATTGAACACCGCTGTGGTCGATAGGCACATTCAAAACATGCTTTCTTTTCATAGAATCGAAAAGAAAGTATGTTTTGAATGTGCCTATCGACCACAGCGGCGTTCAATGGGTATAATTTTCGTGGCTAACAGACACTTTCAGCAGAGAATTAAAGTGTCGAAGGTTTTTGGATACGAGCTTGTAATAGGGTTGTTTAGTTATTTTGTTCATTAAAAATAATCATAAGATGCTATAAAAATACATTATAATAATAAAAATAATTGTAGTCATCAGATCTAATCTAATCAGACCATCACCTTGGATTATTGTGCCACAATAATCTGGTAACAGATATTCCATGTAAGCCCGCTGTCCCACGGGTCGGTAAGTAATTGACATAAACCGAATGATGCAAGACCCTGCGCAGAAAATCAAATTTCAGTAGGAGCAAAGAAAATAACGACACTGAGTAAAGATAGAGCCGTCATGCAATGCAACTGATATATTGGCCCATTTTATATTTGCTACGAGAGAGATTTTACAACCGTGAGTAGAACCCCTGGGAAAATAAGCCTAGACTAAAAAATACTGACACACCGGGCCATACCCAGATAGCTACAGTAGTTTGTGAAAACATTGGAAATCCAACGTGTAATATTTCAAAAACACAACCCTTACAACTAAGTTTGTTCACATCAGCCTTTAACACATCACTCACAGCTGTCCACTGAACAAAATGGACAGTTAAACAAAATCCTCCAGATTTCTTACTTTTTTCAAAAAACTCCCTTCGAAATTCAAAATCCCCCAGATGTGGGGACTTCCCCCCAGACATACCATCACTGGTCGACAGGCTAAGTATATATTATTATCGTACCTAATTCAAAATAAAAATATCTAGGACCACAATAATATATTGTCCTGGTGTATAATATTATTGAAGCGAGAATAAAACACATATTGCGAAATAAATTCATATTTATTTTAGTCAAGCGAAGGATGGCTACAAAAATCAGAGGGAAGCACAATATTGGCGAAATGCGTATCTAAATCAAAGGACACAATTCTATATTTTAAACCGTAAAAACGATACCTACAAAAAGAGTGTCCATTGACAACTACAAGCATCTTTGATTTTACAATATATAAAGGCATACAGAATCTTTCTACTGAGTGATTAACATGACTGGATATTATTAAAGAATTAAATATATTATTATTAATTTTAATCAAATATTGTACATGTTTTGTATACTGACTTATGTGTTAAGTGCAATGGCTTCAGATTATTTTGTACTGTTTCAATCTCCCCCTTCAAATATCAATTTATTAAAGTACCCTATGGAAATAAAATAATGTCCATTACTTTGATTACAAAAATACTAGTTATATTTCTCTTTTTGTATTCTTTGTTTCATGTATAATATTAGCATAGCAACCAAAGGAATCGGTAATAATATTATAATTTTCTTTGTCCACAAAATTGTGATAAAAATACGGATTTAAATATCGATTCAATACATCTTAACGTAGATTTTTTTGTAGTTTGACTATATATTTATATCACACAAGTATATAAAATTTGTCCAAAAAATTATGTTTCTCATTATACGACATGTCATATACATAATATACGAAATACATATAGTAGGTAAATTTATGCTAAAATTAGTAAAATGGCCGCAATTATGCCTGTTTTAATTGAAATACAAATAAACTTCTTGAATTCCGCTTCATGCTTAATACGCAAAAAAATTATAAATAGCACTTGGTTTCAACTTCATTATTACAAGAAACAACTATGTCGGGGGAGATGGTAAAAGATGGATTAAAGTTCCATTTTTTCTCAAAGTTGTTTGAAGGTTAGGAAAATAATAAAAACCTATTTTGTGCTTGTTTACTTAACACCCCAACTTAAATAGTTCTTTATTCTATTGGAATAACTTAATGAGTAAAATCTCAAATTGTAATAATTAATTAATAAAAAAACAATATTAGCGAGTCTTAAACGAAAATTTGAAACAGAAAAATCAGAAAATAATATGGTCACATCTAGAACTTGAGCCCAGGACTCTCGTCTTGCCGGGACGCCGCCCTACCATCTGAGCTAATGGGACCGTTAAATATGACCAAAGGAGATAGGGTCCCATTAGCTCAGTTGGTAGGGCGGCATCCCGGCAAGACGAGGGTCCTGGACTCAAGTCCTAGATGCGACCGTATATTTTTCTGTTTTAAATTTTCGTTTAAGAATCGCTAATATTGTCATTAATAATTAAATAGTTCTATCCATTAGGAATTTAAGTTGAAATCAAGTGTTGTTCTTTTTTAAGAGCCTTTGCATGAAGCGGAATTTGAACATTACCGAAATACATATTATATAGTATGGATTCTAGATTCAAGATTTAGTAAGGAATACAATCATAACCAAGTCTTTCTCCAGATCTTTGGTTCTTCATGTTGTGGTATAATTTCATTTGAAACAGTCATAATCTTTCCGCAGCTTTATTCTGAGAGATCATACCTATTCCTAGACTTCACTACTCTTGGCTATGGCCGCCCCAACTTTTCTCCATTCTTCTTTTCCTCGTCAGATATAACCCTTACTCACAGCCATCTACAATTAAAAGACCCTTTGGCATTCAAACAAGATACATCCGCAGATAAACATCTATTATTATAGTTTAAATGGTAAAGTAAAATATGTACTATAATTCTTATGTTAATTATTACTCTCGTCGTAAACACTATAATATTCAAAGTGCTACAAGAACACTATAAAATTAAATATAATATCTTTCATTACTTTCTTATTCTTAATCCTACTTCAAATATTATTTCTTCGGGTTGTTATACATATTTATATACAATACAATCTGGGGAAGATTATTAAATGCATAATGCATAAATAAAATTAAAATATTTATCAAATACATTTGTAGATGACTAGAGCCTTTCAGGCATTTCAAAAATAAAGTATTATTGCTTCAAAAGCTTAGTGAGTAAGTCTAACGGGTGAATCAAACAGAGAGAATCAAAACAAACAACAGGTACAACAAACATTTGTAAAATAATTAAACAAATAATCACAACCATAAAATACAAAACTTAAATAATAAAACTATCCATAATATATTTAGTTTCATTGTTGTACTTTAGAATTAAATCATTACTAAAAAAATTAAGGAAAGGTACTGTTTTTTTTTTTCAAGAATGAAATAATAAATGTTAATTAGGTACCAATATAATAAGTAAAAGAATACCATTGATACCTCCATTGTAACCTCTCACTCCTTCTGGTAAACGATGCATCTAAAAGAAAGAGAAGCCACAATTGAGTTATCAGCGGCAGGACCATAATATTAATACAGGCCGTGCTGTAGAAACTGCACCGACAGTTAAAGAGATCTGTTTTCGGACTTCTTGAACTGGGTTTAGCAAGGTTTAGTTACTAAACCCTGTATTAATAAAGATGGCGGTGATACCGCTAAATTAAGCATTAAAGAAAGAGAGGTTACAACGGAGCTCTCAGTGGCAGGGCCGTACTAAACCATACAACCAGATCAGTTGTGCAAGGATCAGAAAATACTATTTAAATGTAGGAACATCCGCTACCAACTGATATTATAATTTTACTGTTCCACACATTCTAATGCCAACAGCTAAAAAACTATTTGTAATGACATATTTTTATTATTTGCTGAGGTATTCCAATGTAATTTGTATTTGTACTGATGTTATGCTAAAGTAACAATTATTATTATTAAGAGTAGACCCTTCAAGTCAGTGCCACTGGCCATCTTCCATCAACAAAACACATGCAAAGTTGTTATATTCACAAATTGAGACGCTTCCATTCAACTTTGCATTAATCATTCAGCACTGTATTTTAGACTTATGTAACTAATTCTTAAAATCTATTTATAAGTTTACAACTCATTTCAAATACGTTATTATAAATTATTTTAAATAAAATCTCTCGCTTTTTCCACACTATTTATGTGCATTGTGTCAAAAAATGGTGCCAACAAAATGTGAGAGTTAAAAGAGAAATTTTTTTTTTCGTCGTGTCAGTTTTTTTTCTTTTTATCTCGGGATAGAATGCAATCGTATTATAATCCCGACTCTATAAAATTATTCCTTATTGGAAATTTACTCACACACAACTAATCGCGAAAATTGCTTTTGCGTACATATTTCCATCGAAGTCGGTCACAGATTTTATTTACACCACGTAATTTCTGATAAAATTTTGCGTTAATTTTGTATAAAGGTATAGTTTATTCAAGGATGCTTTGAACACATACGGCAATAAACATCAGAATATTATCAGAAATTTTGACAAATAATAATAAAAAAATTCAAGAATAACAATATTATTGCACATTGTGTCATGTTCACAAAGTTTGCGAATACATAATAAATTAAATATTTCCAAAGCCGCCACACTCTTGGGCACAGATTATGGAAATTACAATTTGTTTCAACAGTTATTACAAGAAATTGTCCCAACATGTCTTCCATTGATATACTTGGTTTAACTCTAAGTGACCAGCTCAGGCACAGGGGCTCCATCGAAGTCAGAGTCAAGTTAGCCTCACAGAAGCTGGGTGTACTGTACAGGGCCCGCAGATACTGCAGATAGTACACAACTGCTGACCCTGTACAAATCGCAAGTGCGCCCCACTGTTGCATTTGGCAGCCACCTCTGGTCTGGAGCCCCAAAGTACCTGAAAACAACCCTTGACTCTGTGTAGAATCGGGCGGTCCGTTTGATAGATTCCCCTACCTTAACAAGCGGATGGCAATCTTTAGAGCACAGGCGTCCGGTGGGTATGCTGACCTTATTCTACCAGTATTACAATGGAAAAAGCAATCAATACAATGCAACCTACACACTCACACTTAAGGACCACTCCCTGGGGGCGTGGCTTGCTCAGATAACTGCATTCTCAGTCAAGTATTTAGCCATTAAACGTATAGAAAGTCAAAGTAGGTTAGAAAAGGATCCCAAGGGAGGTATACACGCTAAGACCGTTAGTTTTGATAGTCCGGGGGCCCGGGACATGTTGGACCAAGTACCGAATGGTCATTACTACAGGTATGAGATGAATGTGCCCCACTTAGATGGGCTGGACATAACTCTCTACCTGTCGGCCCCCAACCGTATCAACACGTGCGGCGTACACATTGGTAGGATTTATCGCATTAATAACGACGCAGACAACTAAGAACTTGACTAACAAAACAAATGCTGGTTTCTTACAGAGATCATGAATGCTGTGTATAAACAAAACAAAAGTATAGTCAGGGCCGTTATACAAGGCTGGCCAGGCCTACCTCCGCACCTTGCCCAAAAAAGTTGATTGAGCAACGAGTTTGTTTGTTTATAGTTTATGTATTTTGGCAAAACTGGGTTTATTTATGACTCTGCATTCTGCGCATCACCGCACCTCGTGACAGTCGTGACGTTTAGTAAATCTTCTATTATTCTACTCTACTTATTAATGTTGTGTTTAGTGCAATCATGAAACCAAAAACAAGTCCTGTTTGGAACTATTTCGCTGAGATTGATGACTCAAGTGCCAAATGCAAACTCTGTGAAAAAGTGTATTCGCGAAAAGGTCGCACAACTACAGCTTTAAAGAGTCACCTAAAATCGATTCATGCCGAACAGTTTGCAGAGTATGAGAAGTTAGATGATGCTGTCAAACTTTCATTTTTGATTTCAAAGTTGATTGGACTAACAAAACAATTGTTGCGCTGGTTTCCTACAGAGATCATGAATGCTGTGTATAAACAAAACAAAAGTATAGAGTCAGGGTCGTTATACATGGCTGGCCAGGCCTACCTCCGCACCTTGCCCAAAAAAGTTGATTGGACTAACAAAACAATTGGTGCGCTGGTTTCCTACAGAGATCATGAATGCTGTGTATAAACAAAACAAAAGTATAGAGTCAGGGCCATTATACATGGCTGGCCAGGCCTTCCTCCGCACCTTGCCCAAAAAAGTTGATTGGACTAACAAAACAATTGTTGCGCTGGTTTCCTACAGAGTTCATGAACGCTGTGTATAAAGAAAACAAAAGTATAGAGTCAGGGCCGTTATACATGGCTGGCCAGGCCTACCTCCGCACCTTGCCCAAAAAAGTTCACTGGACTAACAAAACAATTGTTGCGCTGGTTTCCCACAGAGATCATGAATGCTGTGTATAAACAAAACAATAGTATAGAGTCAGGGCCGTTATACATGGCTGGCCAGGCCTACCTCCGCACCTTGCCCAAAAAAGTTGATTGGACTAATAAAACAAATGCTGGTTTCTTACAGAGATCATGAATGCTGTGTATAAACAAAACAAAAGTATAGTCAGGGCCGTTATACATGGCTGGCCAGGCCTACCTCCGCATCTTGCTCGAAAAAGTTGATTGGACTAACAAAACAATTGTTGCGCTGGTTCCCTACAGAGATCATGAATGCTTTGTATAAACAAAACAAAAGTATAGAGTCAGGGCCGTTATACATGGCTGGCCAGGCCTACCTCCGCACCTTGCCCAAAAAAGTTGATTGGACTAACAAAACAATTGTTGCGCTGGTTCCCTACAGAGATCATGAATGCTGTGTATAAACAAAACAAAAGTATAGTCAGGGCCGTTATACATGGCTGGCCAGGCCTACCTCCGCAGCATCTTGCTCGAAAAAGTTGATTGGACTAATAAAACAAATGCTGGTTTCTTACAGAGATCATGAATGCTGTGTATAAACAAAACAAAAGTATAGTCAGGGCCGTTATACATGGCTGGCCAGGCCTACCTCCGCACCTTGCCCGAAAAAGTTGATTGGACTAACAAAACAATTGTTGCGCTGGTTTCCTACAGATATCATGAATGCTGTGTATAAACAAAACAAAAGTAGAGTCAGGGCCGTTATACATGGCTGGCCAAGCCTACCTCCGCACCTTGCCCAAAAAAGTTGATTGGACTAACAAAACAATTGTTGCGCTGGTTTCCTACAGATATCATGAATGCTGTGTACAAACAAAACAAAAGTATAGAGTCAGGGCCGTTATACATGGCTGGCCAGGCCTACCTCCGCACCTTGCCCAAAAAAGTTGATTGGACTAACAAAACAATTATTGCGCTGGTTTCCTACAGAAATCATGAATGCTGTGTATAAACAAAACAAAAGTATAGAGTCAGGGCCGTTATACATGGCTGGCCAGGCCTACCTCCGCACCTTGCTCGAAAAAGTTGATTGGACTAAGAAAACAATTGTTGCGCTGGTTCCCTACAGAGATCATGAATGCTTTGTATAAACAAAACAAAAGTATAGAGTCAGGGAAGTTATACATGGCTGGCCAGGCCTACCTCCGTACCTTGCTCGAAAAAGTTGATTGGACTAATAAAACAAATGCTGGTTTCTTACAGAGATCATGAATGCTGTGTATAAACAAAACAAAAGTATAGTCAGGGCCGTTATACATGGCTGGCCAGGCCTACCTCCGCACCTTGCCCGAAAAAGTTGATTGGACTAACAAAACAATTGTTGCGCTGGTTTCCTACAGATATCATGAATGCTGTGTATAAACAAACAAAAGTATAGAGTCAGGGCCGTTATACATGGCTGGCCAGGCCTATCTCCGCACCTTGCCCGAAAAAGTTGATTGGACTAACAAAACAATTGTTGCACTTGTTTCCTACAGAGATCATGAATGCTGTGTAAAAACAAAAGTATAGAGTCAGGGCCGTTATACAGCTGGCCAGGCCTACCTCCGCACTAGTGATGCAACAGAGATGTGCTTCCGCTTCTGCAGAAGTTCCGCAAGTTTTTCACTTCCGTTTCCGTTTCTGGTTCCGCAAACTTTATAACAGAACTCTAAACGGAGAATACAGCGAGGAGCGCGGAGGCGGGGGGCGCGGGGACGACTGGACAGGGGGCGGGACACAAACGTGTCGCAACGAGTTCGTTTGTTTATAGTTTATGTATTTTGGCAACACTGGGTTTATTTATGATTCTGCATTCTGCGCATCACCGCACCTCGTGACAGTCGTGACGTTTAGTAAATCTTCTGTTATTCTACTCTACTTATTAATGTTGTGTTTAGTGCAATCTTGAAACCAAAAACAAGTCCTGTTTGGAACTATTTCGCTGAGATTGATGACTCAAGTGCCAAATGCAAACTCTGTGAAAAAGTGTATTCGCGAAAGGGTCGCACGACTACAGCTTTAAAGAGTCACCTAAAATCGATTCATGCCGAACAGTATGCAGAGTATGAGAAGTTAGATGATGCTGTCAAACTTTCATTTTTGATTTCAAAGTTGATTGGACTAACAAAACAATTGTTGCACTGGTTTCCTACAAATATCATGAATGCTGTGTACAAACAAAACAAAAGTATAGAGTCAGGGCCGTTATACATGGCTGGCCAGGCCTACCTCCGCACCTTGCCCGAAAAAGTTGATTGGACTAACAAAACAATTGTTGCGCTGGTTCCCTACAGAGATCATGAATGCTGTGTATAAACAAAACAAAAGTATAGAGTCAGGGCTGTTATACATGGCTGGCCAGACCTACCTCCGCACCTTGCCCAAAAAAGTTGATTGGACTAACAAAACAATTATTGCGCTGGTTTCCTACAGAAATCATGAATGCTGCGTATAAACAAAACAAAAGTATAGAGTCAGGGCCGTTATACATGGCTGGCCAGGCCTACCTCCGCACCTTGCTCGAAAAAGTTGATTGGACTAACAAAACAATTGTTGCGCTGGTTCCCTACAGAGATCATGAATGCTGTGTATAAACAACTCAAAAGTATAGGGTCAGGGCCGTTATACATGGCTGGCCAGACCTACCTCCGCACCTTGCCCAAAAAAGTTGATTGGACTAACAAAACAATTATTGCGCTGGTTTCCTACAGAAATCATGAATGCTGTGTATAAACAAAACAAAAGTATAGAGTCAGGGCCGTTATACATGGCTGGCCAGGCCTACCTCCGCACCTTGCCCGAAAAAGTTGATTGGACTAACAAAACAATTGTTGCGCTGGTTTCCTACAGATATCATGAATGCTGTGTATAAACAAACAAAAGTATAGAGTCAGGGCCGTTATACATGGCTGGCCAGGCCTACCTCCGCACCTTGCCCGAAAAAGTTGATTGGACTAACAAAACAATTGTTGCACTGGTTTCCTACAGAGATCATGAATGCTGTGTAAAAACAAAAGTATAGAGTCAGGGCCGTTATACATGGCTGGCCAGGCCTACCTCCGCACTAGTGATGCAACAGAGATGTGCTTCCGCTTCTGCAGAAGTTCCGCAAGTTTTTCACTTCCGTTTCCGTTTCTGGTTCCGCAAACTTTATAACAGAACTCTAAACGGAGAATACAGCGAGGAGCGCGGAGGCGGGGGGCGCGGGGACGACTGGACAGGGGGCGGGACACAAACGTGTCGCAACGAGTTCGTTTGTTTACAGTTTATGTATTTTGGCAACACTGGGTTTATTTATGATTCTGCATTCTGCGCATCACCGCACCTCGTGACAGTCGTGACGTTTAGTAAATCTTCTGTTATTCTACTCTACTTATTAATGTTGTGTTTAGTGCAATCATGAAACCAAAAACAAGTCCTGTTTGGAACTATTTCGCTGAGATTGATGACTCAAGTGCCAAATTCAAACTCTGTGAAAAAGTGTATTCGCGAAAGGGTCGCACGACTACAGCTTTAAAGAGTCACCTAAAATCGATTCATGCCGAACAGTATGCAGAGTATGAGAAGTTAGATGATGCTGTCAAACTTTCATTTTTGATTTCAAAGTTGATTGGACTAACAAAACAATTGTTGCGCTGGTTTCCTACAGAGTTCATGAATGCTGTGTATAAACAAAACAAAAGTATAGAGTCAGGGCCGTTATACATGGCTGGCCAGGCCTACCTCCGCACCTTGCTCGAAAAAGTTGATTGGACTAACAAAACAATTGTTGCGCTGGTTCCCTACAGAGATCATGAATGCTGTGTATAAACAAAACAAAAGTATAGGGTCAGGGCCGTTATACATGGCTGGCCAGACCTACCTCCGCACCTTGCCCAAAAAAGTTGATTGGACTAACAAAACAATTATTGCGCTGGTTTCCTACAGAAATCATGAATGCTGTGTATAAACAAAACAAAAGTATAGAGTCAGGGCCGTTATACATGGCTGGCCAGGCCTACCTCCGCACCTTGCTCGAAAAAGTTGATTGGACTAACAAAACAATTGTTGCGCTGGTTCCCTACAGAGATCATGAATGCTTTGTATAAAAAAAACAAAAGTATAGAGTCAGGGAAGTTATACATGGCTGGCCAGGCCTACCTCCGTACCTTGCTCGAAAAAGTTGATTGGACTAATAAAACAAATGCTGGTTTCTTACAGAGATCATGAATGCTGTGTATAAACAAATAAAAGTATAGTCAGGGCCGTTATACATGGCTGGCCAGGCCTACCTCCGCACCTTGCCCGAAAAAGTTGATTGGACTAACAAAACAATTATTGCGCTGGTTTCCTACAGAAATCATGAATGCTGTGTATAAACAAAACAAAAGTATAGAGTCAGGGCCGTTATACATGGCTGGCCAGGCCTACCTCCGCACCTTGCTCGAAAAAGTTGATTGGACTAACAAAACAATTGTTGCGCTGGTTCCCTACAGAGATCATGAATGCTTTGTATAAAAAAAACAAAAGTATAGAGTCAGGGAAGTTATACATGGCTGGCCAGGCCTACCTCCGTACCTTGCTCGAAAAAGTTGATTGGACTAATAAAACAAATGCTGGTTTCTTACAGAGATCATGAATGCTGTGTATAAACAAAACAAAAGTATAGTCAGGGCCGTTATACATGGCTGGCCAGGCCTACCTCCGCACCTTGCCCGAAAAAGTTGATTGGACTAACAAAACAATTGTTGCGCTGGTTCCCTACAGAGATCATGAATGCTGTGTATAAACAAAACAAAAGTATAGGGTCAGGGCCGTTATACATGGCTGGCCAAGCCTACCTCCGCACCTTGCCCAAAAAAGTTGATTGGACTAACAAAACAATTATTGCGCTGGTTTCCTACAGAGATCATGAATGCTGTGTATAAACAAAACAAAAGTATAGAGTCAGGGCCGTTATACATGGCTGGCCAGACCTACCTCCGCACCTTGCCCAAAAAAGTTGATTGGACTAACAAAACAATTGTTGCGCTGGTTTCCTACAGAGATCATGAATGCTGTGTATAAACAAAACAAAAGTATAGAGTCAGGGCCGTTATACATGGCTGGCCAGGCCTACCTCCGCACCTTGAAAGTATATTCTGGACTGTGTGGACACCTTGGGTGTACAAAAGTTTCTAGAAGCTTTTGAACATCGAGTTTTACAAATTGAGACCAGTAATATAAAGTTTGAAGCTGCCAGATTAAAAAATATTTTAATTCAGATTAAAAACACATCTTTAAAAGAAGATAATCACACATTCCTCTGTTGTAATGATATGATTGATATATATCCCCGAATATAGACATCGAAGCTTTAAACAAGAATAATGTCACTGTTGACAACCTGCTTGTTCTTGAGTTCGATACTCCAAATGATGATTACTCACACACAAACTACGATATTTTGAGAAGTTTATTAAATAATTTGAAACATGTGTCCACAAGAAGCTTGTCAAGCTGGGAACCGATAGATTCACAATTTTTAATGGATTTTAATCTAACCGTTGAAACTAAGTCTTTTAGTGTTTGAATTAAGCGATCTAGCTCTTGCGCGATCGCTATACACTCGCAAGAAATACAATAGCACTAGGGAAAGAAATGTTAAACCTCAATGCATTACTGGGAAATGATTGTACATCTGACGACGAACAGGTTCAAAACAAAATCAATCAAATAATTTCACCAATTTTAAAGAACCTCGTGACGGACAACCAATATATGGTTAAAATTCCAAACAACCTTCCGAGGCTTTGTGAACTAGATGCTTTCTATTCCAAAGGGACCAAGATAGTGGAGAAATCGAGACTTACCGAACTCCTGGAGAGGAGTGGGGCCAATGGACCACTGCTAGTGATCAGCAATCTAGAACAGATCAGCCAGGACTATTGGGGGGACGGGACTGAGGCTGCGCGTGGGAGGATCTTATTGTTCCAAAGGGACCAAGATAGTGGAGAAATCGAGACTTACCACACTATTGGAGAGGAGTGGGGCCAATGGACCACTGCTAGTGATCAGCAATCTAGAACAGATCAGGCAGGATTATTGGGGGGACGGGACTGAGGCTGCGCGGGGGAGGATCTTAACCACTGAGGAAGAAGGGCGGGACCAGTATCTGAAAGTCTCATTTAATGAATAATTTTTTATATGCCTTTAAAAATGATAATTTTATAATCGGCATCCCAAGAAAATGTGCGCGGTCGCTATACACTCGCAAGAAATACAATAGCACTAGGGAAAGAAATGTTAAACCTCAATGCATTACTGGGAAATGATTGTACATCTAACGAAGAACAGGTTCAAAACAAAATCAATCAAATAATTTCACCAATTTTAATGAACCTCGTGACGGACAACCAATATATGGTTAAAATTCCAAACAACCTTCCGAGGCTTTGCGAACTAGATGCTTTCTATTCCAAAGGAACCAAGATAGTGGAGAAATCGAGACTTACCGCACTACTGGAGAGGAGTGGGGCCAATGGACCACTGCTAGTGATCAGCAATCTAGAACAGAACAGCCAGGACTATTGGGGGGACGGGACTGAGGCTGCGCGGGGGAGGATCTTATTGTTCCAAAGGGACCAAGATAGTGGAGAAATCGAGACTTACCACACTATTGGAGAGGAGTGGGGCCAATGGACCACTGCTAGTGATCAGCAATCTAGAACAGTTCAGGCAGGATTATTGGGGGGACGGGACTGAGGCTGCGCGGGGGAGGACCTTAACCACTGAGGAAGAAGGGCGGGACCAGTATCTGAAAGTCTCATTTAATGAATAATTTTTTATATGCCTTTAAAAATGATAATTTTATAATCGGCATCCCAAGAAAATGTGCACGATCGCTATACACTCGCAAGAAATACAATAGCACTAGGGAAAGAAATGTTAAACCTCAATGCATTACTGGGAAATGATTGTACATCTAACGACGAACAGGTTCAAAACAAAATCAATCAAATAATTTCACCAATTTTAATGAACCTCGTGACGGACAACCAATATATGGTTAAAATTCCAAACAACCTTCCGAGGCTTTGCGAACTAGATGCTTTCTATTCCAAAGGAACCAAGATAGTGGAGAAATCGAGACTTACCGCACTACTGGAGAGGAGTGGGGCCAATGGACCACTGCTAGTGATCAGCAATCTAGAACAGAACAGCCAGGACTATTGGGGGGACGGGACTGAGGCTGCGCGGGGGAGGATCTTATTGTTCCAAAGGGACCAAGATAGTGGAGAAATCGAGACTTACCACACTATTGGAGAGGAGTGGGGCCAATGGACCACTGCTAGTGATCAGCAATCTAGAACAGATCAGGCAGGATTATTGGGGGGACGGGACTGAGGCTGCGCGGGGGAGGATCTTAACCACTGAGGAAGAAGGGCGGGACCAGTATCTGAAAGTCTCATTTAATGAATAATTTTTTATATGCCTTTAAAAATGATAATTTTATAATCGGCATCCCAAGAAAATGTGCGCGATCGCTATACACTCGCAAGAAATACAATAGCACTAGGGAAAGAAATGTTAAACCTCAATGCATTACTGGGAAATGATTGTACATCTAACGACGAACAGGTTCAAAACAAAATCAATCAAATAATTTCACCAATTTTAATGAACCTCATGACGGACAACCAATATATGGTTAAAATTCCAAACAACCTTCCGAGGCTTTGCGAACTAGATGCTTTCTATTCCAAAGGAACCAAGATAGTGGAGAAATCGAGACTTACCGCACTACTGGAGAGGAGTGGGGCCAATGGACCACTGCTAGTGATCAGCAATCTAGAACAGATCAGCCAGGACTATTGGGGGGACGGGACTGAGGCTGCGTGGGGGAGGATCTTAACCACTGAGGAAGAAGGGCGGGACCAGTATCTGAAAGTCTCATTTAATGAATAATTTTTTATATGCCTTTAAAAATGATAATTTTATAATCGGCATCCCAAGAAAATGTGCGCGATCTCTATACACTCGCAAGAAATACAATAGCACTAGGGAAAGAAATGTTAAACCTCAATGCAATACTGGGAAATGATTGTACATCAGACGACGAACAGGTTCAAAACAAAATCAATCAAATAATTTCACCAATTTTAAAGAACCTCGTGACGGACAACCAATATATGGTTAAAATTCCAAACAACCTTCCGAGGCTTTGTGAACTAGATGCTTTCTATTCCAAAGGGACCAAGATAGTGGAGAAATCGAGACTTACCGCACTACTGGAGAGGAGTGGGGCCAATGGACCACTGCTAGTGATCAGCAATCTAGAACAGATCAGCCAAGACTATTGGGGGGGCGGGACTGAGGCTGCGCGGGGGAGGATCTTAACCACTGAGGAAGAAGGGCGGGACCTGTATCTGAAAGTCTCATTTAATGAATAATTTTTTATAAGCCTTTAAAAATAATAATTTTATAATCGGCATCCCAAGAAAATGTTAATTATTTTATTGTTTTTTCCGAAATCGAATTGCAAATGCTTTTCAGAATGTATATACTACAAGAACAGCAAAGCGAATTGACCATTCTAAAGAAATTGATTGAGATGTATAACCTTAATGTCGAAAGAACCGAACTGCTCCCTAAATTTGTTTTGGATTCTTTGAATCGAACAGTAAGTTTTGAGTCTGTTCCGAAACTCTGCAATGGCTTGAAGCACTTGATGCGTTGGCTGAAGTCGCAATTCATGGAGGCAGTGGAGGTGCAGATTAAAGTTTTTAACCGAGCTGCAGACTTCATTTACTTCGCGGAGGGACAGAGTTACTTCAACTCGTTGCCGGAGTGTTGGCTGGAATTTGCGGATTCCGTAAGTTTCGCTTGTCGCCCGAGTGTCGCTCTCAGGCTGACAGTTTAGTTACTTACTGAGTATTTGTTACAAAGTAAGACACATTCCAAGCGGGTTGTATAACTGTTAGACGGGTTTAATGAGGTGAACTTCCCTCGCCAAAGAGACTCGTGGATGCACCATGTCTTATATATTTAGAATTAAAATACTCCCAAGGGAATATACGAGATAAATTATGAGATCCGCTTACTCCTAATAGCGTAGCAAATTTTTTGTTAAGCGAGTGTCGCTCTCAGGCTGACAGTTTAGTTACTTATTGAGTATTTGCTACAAAGTAAGACACATTCGAAGCGGGTCGTATTACTGTTAGACGGGTTTGATGAGCTGAACTTCCCTCGCCAAAGAGACTCGTGGATGCACCTTGGCTTATATATTTAGAATTAAAACACTCCCAAGGGCATATAAGAGATAAATTATGAGATCCGCTTACTCCTAATAGCGTAGCAAATTTTTTGTTAAGCGAGTGTCGCTCTCAGGCTGACAGTTTAGTTACTTATTGAGTATTTGCTACAAAGTAAGACACATTCGAAGCGGGTCGTATTACTGTTAGACGGGTTTGATGAGCTGAACTTCCCTCGCCAAAGAGACTCGTGGATGCACCTTGGCTTATATATTTAGAATTAAAATACTCCCAAGGGCATATAAGAGATAAATTATGAGATCCGCTTACTCCTAATAGTGTAGCAAATTTTTTGTTAAGCGAGTGTCGCTCTCAGGCTGACAGTTTAGTTACTTATTGAGTATTTGCTACAAAGTAAGACACATTCCAAGCCGGTCGTATTACTGTTAGAAGGGTTTGATGAGCTCTCAGGCTGACAGGTTAGTTACTTGAGTATTTGCTACAAAGTAAGACACATTCCAAGCAGGTCGTATTACTGTTAGACGGGTTTGATGAGCTCTCAGGCTGACAGTCTAGTTACTTATTGAGTATTTATTACAAAGTAAGACACATTCCCAGCGGGTCGTATTACTGCTAGACGGATTTGATGAGCTGGATGATTATGTTAAAGACAAAGAGAGTGCCGAACAGAAGATAATCATGCTCCATATTTTCTTTAAAAATATACCAGCAGTCCAAATATTCTTGACAGCTTGCATATATCTGAAAAGTTCGTCAGAAGAGGAATTATGTAATTTATGTACGTTATTTGTATCATTTAATGTAGAAGAGCAACAGAACTTCTTAGTTCTGATTTAGCGTTCCTGTCTCTCTCTTGAGCTGGAAGATTACGGAGAGAAAGAGAGACAACTAAAGGAGTACGCCGGAGAAGTGCTACGACAAGCAAAGCGAGTTCTCGGTCCAGACATGAACAGCTTCATGGGGGTTCCCCTGCAGCTGAGGATGCTGGTCGATCAGGCTGACATTAGTGTATCAGTCTTGGAAAATTTTATTAAAACAAATCAAAATTGGAACTGCGTCAAATCTGTACAATAAGTTTATTTCGTTAAAATATGAAATTTACTTTAATGATAAAACATCTCTAAGAGCAGCGATATGAACATATAATAAAAAAATTTTACTTGCAGTATAACCGAAATGCACTGTAAACTTGGATTCAAAACATTCTTTCCAGATTTTTTTGTTAAGAACTTTGACGTGGGTAAATAAATTAAACAGAAAAATTTTTTACTTGCAGTATAACCGAAATGCACTGTAAACTTGGATTCAAAACATTCTTTCCAGATTTTTTTGTTAAGAACTTTGACGTGGGTAAATAAATTAAACAGAGTTAGTTTGGTTCAAACAAAGGGTGACAGAGATTTCCAATTTGTCCACCGTACTTAAACGGAGTATTGCTCCGTGCAAACGGTGGTCCACTGGATGCATCAACGAACGCTCCATTGCAGGTATGATTTTTTTAAAGAAATACTTTTCCTTCAAATACTGCTTCATCCGGACAGCAGGATCATCAGACATTTCATGAATGTGCAACTAAATGAAACGGCAATGTCAGAGACACTTGAATTAAACGCCAAATGCATTAGTCAACTGTGGCTTGAAGACAGAGCGGTATTTAGGAACGAGTGGTACCAAACTGCTCTGCATATTGGAGTTGAAGAAAAAAACAAACACGGTGTCACATTTCTACTCAGTGTATTCAGTACACAAGAAGCCTTGGGCTAGTTGGGGTAGACTGAATATTGTTAAGTACTTAGTGGAGCGCGGCGCAGACATTAATACACGCAATGCAATGGACAGGTCTGTTCTGATGCATGGGGCCCTGGGTGGAGACTTACCAAAGTATCTCATTGAAAAAGGTGCTGACATCAACACTACAAGTAGCGATGGTTATACTGTACTACATGTCGCGGTAGAGTGGTGATAGTTAAAGGTAGTAAAATACCACCTGCAGCAGGGGGTAGACAGGAGGGGAGGCACAGCACTAACTACGGCATCGCAGTTTGGGAAGTTGTATTGGACAAAATAACAACAAATATTTTACACCGTATCGAAACTTGTTCTGATGAAACTAAGGAACAGATCTTTTTTGCAAGTTTATTTAACCGACGTATTGCAAACACCGTTGAAACTGTGGAAACAAATTTATCTAATCCGGATATTGCAAATTCTCGTGATACTGTGGTAAAGTTATTTTTTGCACGTTTTTTATCAAATTATTTTGTCAGGTTATTTATTACCTTAAGTTGTATCTCAAGAATAATTAATTGAGTAAAAAAAATTAAATCAGTAATCAAACCAGGTGGCTGTTTTAAATAATAATATTATACTTTACTTAGAAATATTATTAAAGAAATTAAAAAATAATGTTGAACGTTATTGTTTATTATTGAACATACGCAAAGATAGCTCAGATACGGAATCTGCCCTTCACCTTGCTGCAGGGAGGGGCCATCTCGATATGATCCTTTAGGTATAGCTGCTAGTCGGGGTAGACTGAACATTGTTAAGTACTGAGTGGAGCAAGCACAACCATTACTCAATGGATGGCACAGAGGGATGTGATGGAGGAGACTCCTTTAGGTATAGCTGCTAGCCGCGGTAGACTGAATATTGTTAAGTACTTAGTGGAGTGCGGCGCAGACATTAATACACGCAATGCAATGAACAACTGTAAAGTATCTCATTGAAAATGGTGCTGACATCGACACTACAAATAGGAATGGTTTTACTGTACTACATGTCGCGGTAGAATAGGGATCTTTAAAGGTAGTAAAATACCTCCTGCAGCAGGGGGCAGAAGGAGGTATTTTACTACTGTAATCTAAACTACTGTAGTATTTACTACGTAATCTCCAGGCTCGTTTTGGATTTAGTGGTTGTCTCGATTCATTCCTTCCGTTGATGGTATTCGAGCCACTTTGAACAATGGGTTAGCGTAATATGTGTATATTATACTAATTTGTTACATCCAGTTTAGGTATAGCTGCTAGTCGGGGTAGACTGAATATTGTTAAGTACTTAGTGGAGTGCGGCGCAGACATTAATACACGCAATGCAATGAACAACTGTAAAGTATCTCATTGAAAATGGTGCTGACATCGACACTACAAATAGGAATGGTTTTACTGTACTACATGTCGCGGTAGAGTAGGGATCTTTAAAGGTAGTAAAATACCTCCTGCAGCAGGGGGCAGAAGGAGGTATTTTACTACTGTAATCTAAACTACTGTAGTATTTACTACGTAATCTCCAGGCTCGTTTTGGATTTAGTGGTTGTCTCGATTCATTCCTTCCGTTGATGGTATTCGAGCCACTTTGAACAATGGGTTAGCGTAATATGTGTATATTATACTAATTTGTTACATCCAGTTTAGGTATAGCTGCTAGTCGGGGTAGACTGAATATTGTTAAGTACTTAGTGGAGTGCGGCACAGACATTAATACACGCAATGCAATGAACAACTGTAAAGTATCTCATTGAAAATGGTGCTGACATCGACACTACAAATAGGAATGGTTTTAATGTACTACATGTCGCGGTAGAGTAGGGATCTTTAAAGGTAGTAAAATACCTCCTGCAGCAGGGGGCAGAAGGAGGTATTTTACTACTGTAATCTAAACTACTGTAGTATTTACTATGTAATCTCCAGGCTCGTTTTGGATTTAGTGGTTGTCTCGATTCATTCCTTCCGTTGATGGTATTCGAGCCACTTTGAACAATGGGTTAGCGTAATATGTGTATATTATACTAATTTGTTACATCCAGTTTAGGTATAGCTGCTAGTCGGGGTAGACTGAATATTGTTAAGTACTTAGTGGAGTGCGGCGCAGACATTAATACACGCAATGCAATGAACAACTGTAAAGTATCTCATTGAAAATGGTGCTGACATCGACACTACAAATAGGAATGGTTTTACTGTACTACATGTCGCGGTAGAGTAGGGATCTTTAAAGGTAGTAAAATACCTCCTGCGGCAGGGGGCAGAAGGAGGTATTTTACTACTGTAATCTAAACTACTGTAGTATTTACTATGTAATCTCCAGGCTCGTTTTGGATTTAGTAGTTTTCTCGATTCATTCCTTCCGTTGATGGTATTCAAGCCACTTTGAACAATGGGTTAGCGTAATATGTGTATATTATACTAATTTGTTACATCCAGTTTAGGTATAGCTGCTAGTCGGGGTAGACTGAATATTGTTAAGTACTTAGTGGAGTGCGGCGCAGACATTAATACACGCAATGCAATGAACAACTGTAAAGTATCTCATTGAAAATGGTGCTGACATCGACACTACAAATAGGAATGGTTTTACTGTACTACATGTCGCGGTAGAGTAGGGATCTTTAAAGGTAGTAAAATACCTCCTGCAGCAGGGGGCAGAAGGAGGTATTTTACTACTGTAATCTAAACTACTGTAGTATTTACTACGTAATCTCCAGGCTCGTTTTGGATTTAGTGGTTGTCTCGATTCATTCCTTCCGTTGATGGTATTCGAGCCACTTTGAACAATGGGTTAGCGTAATATGTGTATATTATACTAATTTGTTACATCCAGTTTAGGTATAGCTGCTAGTCGGGGTAGACTGAATATTGTTAAGTACTTAGTGGAGTGCGGCACAGACATTAATACACGCAATGCAATGAACAACTGTAAAGTATCTCATTGAAAATGGTGCTGACATCGACACTACAAATAGGAATGGTTTTACTGTACTACATGTCGCGGTAGAGTAGGGATCTTTAAAGGTAGTAAAATACCTCCTGCAGCAGGGGGCAGAAGGAGGTATTTTACTACTGTAATCTAAACTACTGTAGTATTTACTATGTAATCTCCAGGCTCGTTTTGGATTTAGTGGTTATCTCGATTCATTCCTTCCGTTGATGGTATTCAAGCCACTTTGAACAATGGGTTAGCGTAATATGTGTATATTATACTAATTTGTTACATCCAGTTTAGGTATAGCTGCTAGTCGGGGTAGACTGAATATTGTTAAGTACTTAGTGGAGTGCGGCGCAGACATTAATACACGCAATGCAATGAACAACTGTAAAGTATCTCATTGAAAATGGTGCTGACATCGACACTACAAATAGGAATGGTTTTAATGTACTACATGTCGCGGTAGAGTAGGGATCTTTAAAGGTAGTAAAATACCTCTTGCAGCAGGGGGCAGAAGGAGGTATTTTACTACTGTAATCTAAACTACTGTAGTATTTACTATGTAATCTCCAGGCTCGTTTTGGATTTAGTGGTTGTCTCGATTCATTCCTTCCGTTGATGGTATTCGAGCCACTTTGAACAATGGGTTAGCGTAATATGTGTATATTATACTAATTTGTTACATCCAGTTTAGGTATAGCTGCTAGTCGGGGTAGACTGAATATTGTTAAGTACTTAGTGGAGTGCGGCGCAGACATTAATACACGCAATGCAATGAACAACTGTAAAGTATCTCATTGAAAATGGTGCTGACATCGACACTACAAATAGGAATGGTTTTACTGTACTACATGTCGCGGTAGAGTAGGGATCTTTAAAGGTAGTAAAATACCTCCTGCGGCAGGGGGCAGAAGGAGGTATTTTACTACTGTAATCTAAACTACTGTAGTATTTACTATGTAATCTCCAGGCTCGTTTTGGATTTAGTAGTTTTCTCGATTCATTCCTTCCGTTGATGGTATTCAAGCCACTTTGAACAATGGGTTAGCGTAATATGTGTATATTATACTAATTTGTTACATCCAGTTTAGGTATAGCTGCTAGTCGGGGTAGACTGAATATTGTTAAGTACTTAGTGGAGTGCGGCGCAGAAATTAATACACGCAATGCAATGAACAACTGTAAAGTATCTCATTAAAAATGGTGCTGACATCGACACTACAAATAGGAATGGTTTTACTGTACTACATGTCGCGGTAGAGTAGGGATCTTTAAAGGTAGTAAAATACCTCCTGCAGCAGGGGGCAGAAGGAGGTATTTTACTACTGTAATCTAAACTACTGTAGTATTTACTATGTAATCTCCAGGCTCGTTTTGGATTTAGTGGTTATCTCGATTCATTCCTTCCGTTGATGGTATTCAAGCCACTTTGAACAATGGGTTAGCGTAATATGTGTATATTATACTAATTTGTTACATCCAGTTTAGGTATAGCTGCTAGTCGGGGTAGACTGAATATTGTTAAGTACTTAGTGGAGTGCGGCGCAGACATTAATACACGCAATGCAATGAACAACTGTAAAGTATCTCATTGAAAATGGTGCTGACATCGACACTACAAATAGGAATGGTTTTAATGTACTACATGTCGCGGTAGAGTAGGGATCTTTAAAGGTAGTAAAATACCTCCTGCAGCAGGGGGCAGAAGGAGGTATTTTACTACTGTAATCTAAACTACTGTAGTATTTACTATGTAATCTCCAGGCTCGTTTTGGATTTAGTGGTTGTCTCGATTCATTCCTTCCGTTGATGGTATTCGAGCCACTTTGAACAATGGGTTAGCGTAATATGTGTATATTATACTAATTTGTTACATCCAGTTTAGGTATAGCTGCTAGTCGGGGTAGACTGAATATTGTTAAGTACTTAGTGGAGTGCGGCGCAGACATTAATACACGCAATGCAATGAACAACTGTAAAGTATCTCATTGAAAATGGTGCTGACATCGACACTACAAATAGGAATGGTTTTACTGTACTACATGTCGCGGTAGAGTAGGGATCTTTAAAGGTAGTAAAATACCTCCTGCAGCAGGGGGCAGAAGGAGGTATTTTACTACTGTAATCTAAACTACTGTAGTATTTACTATGTAATCTCCAGGCTCGTTTTGGATTTAGTGGTTGTCTCGATTCATTCCTTCCGTTGATGGTATTCGAGCCACTTTGAACAATGGGTTAGCGTAATATGTGTATATTATACTAATTTGTTACATCCAGTTTAGGTATAGCTGCTAGCCGCGGTAGACTGAATATTGTAAAGTACTTAGTGGAGTGCGGCGCAGACATTAATACACGCAATGCAATGAACAGGTCTGTTCTGATGCATGCGGCCCTGGGTGGAGGCTTACCAACTCTAAAGTATCTCATTGAAAATGGTGCTGACATCAACAGTACAAATAGGGATGGTTTTACTGTACTACATGTCGTGGTAGAGTAGGGATCTTTAAAGGTAGTAAAATACCTCCTGCAGCAGGGGGCAGAAGGAGGGAAGGCACCGCACTAACTATGGCATCTCAGTTTGGGAAGTTGAAAAATCTGCAACTTTTTTTTTTTTTCTAAAGTGAGTATCGCACAAGAGTCCCAACTGCTTCCAACTGTCTGGAGTCAGTGAGACTACGGCATCACCAATTGAGGTATGTCGAGAGGTGGAAGGTAGTGGGGAGGGGAAGTATAGTATAGTATATTCTAGTGAGGAGGGATACTTACTTGTTTGTATATGATTATGTTATTGCAATAAACGCCCGGAAATTTAAAAAAAATTCATCTCTGGTCACCAAACACAGCTAAAGCCATTTCAAGCAAAGTTTCGATTTTGAATGGTGGTCTTTCACCAGGGTGATACTAAAATGGTACACATTTGAATGTAAGCAGAAAGCATGCAATGATGGAAGACGCTTGCCTGAATCAATGAGTTCCAATTTAGAAAATGACATCAAAATTCAAAGTAAATCCGAGTTGTAGAGTTCATTGAAGCAGAGTTACAGACAGACATACAAAGACCTACAAGACCTACCCTGTCCAAATGGACTGAAGTTGAAAAAGAAAACATTTGTAAGATTGCATACAGTGTAAATAAGTTCTCCGAGGAACTAGCGTCATTGATCCCTTCGGCACCGGTGCATAATCGGGAAACACGCCAAACGCGCGTCCAACATATGTACACGGTTGACATTTGTCACATGAGAATGGGTCGCATCTACGACTCGTTCTTGAGTTCAATAGCTCGGCTGTGGAACGATTTGCCTGCCTCCGTGTTTCCTCCCTCCTACAAAATGGTCTAAATAGGTCAAATAGGTACATGTTCTTCCACTTCTTATTCACATGGGCTGGGGATGCCAGTGATCATATAGGCCCTGAGAGAAACTATTTTCCTCAGGGCCTCCTGTGTGGAGTGATGTAAAAAAAAGGGTTTTTAGGTTATTAGTTTGGGTTAATTAAGTAATTAAGATTGAAACGAAACTTTTGCAAGTGTCACTACAAACAAAAAAGGTCAAAATGGCAGCAAAGGGATCGTTTTATAAGATAAACTTCCATAGAATAAAAATGGAATTACAATGCATCTTTTACCATCTAATTAATGTTAATCGTTGTTTCTTGTATGTAGTAATTTAGTTGAACCAAACTGTAATTTCCATAATCTGTGCCTATTAAAAGTGAAAGGTGAAGTAAAATTCACCGATATCGAAATGCTTGTAACTAATTTGTGATCTGCCATTTTAATTTCACAATTAAAATCGCAGAAATTATTAAATCAAAACATGTTTCTTTTATGCCAACACTGATCGATACACAAATTTATAAGGGAGTTTTGAGAACAGAATATTGATGTAAAAGTTATAAATAATCAGTAATAAAATCATTGTCAGCACACTTAAATATATTCCCACATTTGACAACACACAACCTATCAAACCAAACCA
This sequence comes from Hesperophylax magnus, assembly GCA_026573805.1. Taxonomy (NCBI): domain Eukaryota; kingdom Metazoa; phylum Arthropoda; class Insecta; order Trichoptera; family Limnephilidae; genus Hesperophylax; species Hesperophylax magnus. Next base: position 25,160,026 of record JAIUSX010000046.1, read on the forward strand.
AACCTACTCTAGACTATTATGACAAAAGTTTTGACCACACCAAACATTAAGCACCTAATTGCAGACCATAATGTACCTTACACTACAAATACATTTGAGCTGTGATGATAAATGTACAGATGGTTTCACCTTCGAAAGAACCTAATTTTATTTTATTCCAACAATGCTTGAATATAACTTAAATAAATAATTACCTTCTTATGGATAAAATGGCAAAATCTCTACACAGTTACTATACACACTATCATCACAATAATAGTTTACTGTAAAACAAAACATCAAACACAGATTTTACAAAACATTCACAGTGAATTTTCCGTTATTGATTGTCTTACATATTGTGTGAGGACTAGATCTTGACGAGTATTTTCGGTAAACTTTCGTGATCGCAGGCCACGCTTAGTGCTAATATTTTTTAGAAAAAACGTTTAGATTCACCATAATTACTATAAAAGACAACTATTTGCATTCGGAGCGATGGATAATACTGCATTCAAAATTATAATTACGTTAAATGAAAATTTGCTTTGGTCGTATGGGATGACAGCCATTTACAATAATTTCTGTCCATTTTCATTTTGGTATTGACAATATAGATATATCGCTGACACTATAACATAACGAAGAGCTGGGAGAGACAATATTACCATTTCATCTATGCATATTAAATATACATTAGTTTGGCGGAATTCTGGAGTAGTAATTAAGGTGAATCGTTTTGATTTAATTGAAAAGTTTTAAAAAAAAATATTATTATTAAGCGTGGCCAGCGTTCCCGAAAATTTACTGTATTCTCAATAAACTACTAAACAAAATGTAAAATAAACAACTGCGTGGAGTCAAATCGACATAAAACATGACATGACATAAAACTTTGGTAAAAAGTTGAACTCTCATTCTAGCAAACTCGAAACATTAAAACTCATATAATTTGGAATGTAAGGTTATAAATTAGTTTAACAAGATGTCCTTTACTTAGTAATCATTATGAACCATCAATGAACTCGTATTTAAAACATTATTTAGAATATAAGCCTCATTTAGACAACATTTGTGGTAGAGAAAATATAAGCAGAAACCATCTGAAAACACTTTTTCAGTGACATACATAGACAAAAAAAATAGTGTTAAAAAATAGAATGAACACAAAACTTGACAATCACTTTTGTTTTGTTGCGGTAGGTACCTGTAACTAACCAGTTCTATGTACTGTATGACACCCTTAAAACAAATTATAAATAGAATGTTTCAATTCAAACCATTTTTTTAATGGACTCTTTTGCACAGGCTACTTAGAAAGCGTCCTTAGCAGCCGAAACGAAGGCAAGGAAGTCGATGGGTTTGGTCTGCGCCGAGATGGGCGCAGGAGGCAAGGGTCAGGGGGGCGGAGGGGCGGGGGCAGGCACCGCCAGGGACAGGAGAGTGCCCCCGTTGTTGGCGCCCCCCTGCTGGCTGAGCTCGGCCTTCACGCGCCGAGCAATGTGGGAGCGAGTGTGCTTGCGTAGGTGGTCTTTTCGATAGAAACCTACAAATTCACAATTTTAAGACATTTTTTTTATGGAACTTGATTCAGACCATAAATATGAATCCAACTGTCATACGAAAACTTTATGACGGGTTGTTTCACAATTCAAATGTAACATTGCCATCAAACAGCCAACTTTTTTTTTCAAAGTCTGTTTTAGCTTTTAAACAAATTGTGATCAGCAGAAGAGGAGAATTATCATATTTGATGGAAAGCTAAAACGCACCTTGAATCGACGTTCAATGGGGACCTTTCAATTGTCAAAAAAAAAAAATGGAGCTGAATGGCGATTTGATGACTTTATCAAACAAACAAAAATTGTTAAAACTAATTTTTTTTTACCTATCGCCTTAAATCGGTTGTAATTTGCATTTTTGGGTGTTTTCTTGGAAAAAGTGTTAATACACATAATAAACAGTTAGTAGCACAGACATAGGAATTAATAGACGAGAAGATATGGGCGAGGGGTAAAATCAACTGTTGAAGAACGAGGGAACGAGGGAACGAGTGAAGCTGACTGTGATTCGTCAATAAATCAATCTGACAGTAAATAGGCATCTCGCATTATAATATCACCATTTACTTCTTTAAAGTAAAATCTGCTTTGAATGAATAGACATTTTTACATGGGAGCGCAAATTACTCGCCACGTTATGAACAAATTTGCGAAGTCCAAATTCGGCAAAGTAAGGCAGCTTTTATTTTCAGAGTCGTAGTTAGTTTCAGAGTATTTAGTTAAGACACTTTTATAAATGTTCATAATTTACTTCCCAGCAACCAACCAGCTTTGTGTTTCGCGTCCAGACGTTTCTCTATGTGATAGTAACAACTGATTCATATTATACGATGTGAATATGCTTAAAATAAAGTAAAATAATGCTTATATATGGAATGTAATACGACAATTGGGTTTATTCTCTTTTTTCACATCTATTTTTACCAGTTTTCATAGTACAAGTCAAAATTTTGCCGTGTTATTTAGTAAAATGAACCGATGATGCCTCGACCATAGTTCGCACAAGAATGATGACGTCACGTTTTCAAATTTCATTTGAGGCCAAACGCGAGCCCAGCCGGCTCAATGGAACCGGTATGGGGAGTGGGGATAATACGCTTTTAATCACTTAGGGCAGGTCTACTAATATTCATATGTCTATGGTTAGTAGGTATGATTCTTGCAATAATCAATAATAACCACATAATATCTTTTTAGTCAAGCGGAAAAATATTTCAAAATAGTTATTTATTCCAAATTTATTCTACGTGCTCTGTGGCCGAGCGGTAATTTGTAAGTTGCATATCTTAATTAATTTTATCTAGCCAACACAACCACCCACCTTTCCCACACTCCTGGCAGATGTGCCTTTTCTCCCCCGAGTGTATGACGAAGTGGAGGGTGAGCTGCTCCTTCCTCTTGAAGGCCTTGAGGCAGACTGAGCACACGTAGGGGCGCTCCGGGTTGTGCGACTGCTTGTGACGGGTGAGGTGGTCCTTGCGCTTCAGGGCCGCATTGCAGATGTCACAAATGAACCTGGACGTAACAAATTAGTATAATATACACATATTACGCTAACCCATTGTTCAAAGTGGCTCGAATACCATCAACGGAAGGAATGAATCGAGACAACCACTAAATCCAAAACGAGCCTGGAGATTACCCAATATGGATATAAACTCACAGAGGGAGCTAGTATAAGTGTTGATGAAGCACCGCTACATCAGGAGACAGACTGAAATGGATATATTTATCTTGTAAGTCAACAGTTATCGTCTATAATATAGTATTTACTCCAAGACATTTTACCTTTTTTTCTTTTTATTTGAATTTTATCTAGCTTGTAACTCCTTTCTTCCAAGAAAACTAAGACTTTGTGGTAATACTTAAGGTTAAACGCAACATAAATTACAATCTACGCATTCATCGTGGTGCTATATTATGCATGCATAATTTGGGCGTAGCATATACGTCGGGGTGACACACCACGCTATAATCTTCCTCAGGAGAGGGGGCGAATCGACTAAAGAACTGCATGGGATCTTATCGTAATTACGGCGCTCCGTGAATTGTTGACCTCCACTCCTGCTATGCACCAAACTAATCACAAATCACCAAAGGTAGCCTAGAAGCTTGTTTGCTCAGCTTACTAAATCGTTGGGGTGTTGGTGAAAAGTTAGTTTACTGTCGTAAATAATCCATATATCTTTGATTTTGATATTGGGGTTGATATGTAATGAAGTTAACCTCCTCTCCATGGTGTGGCCGACAAGATGCTGCTCTAGCATACCCCTCTCCGGATAGGCCATGTGGCACTCGGGGCAGCAGTACAGCGTGCTGCCGTCCAGCGCCGTGGTCAGCCGGATCTCACCCGGCTTGGGCCGCGGCTTCTTCTCCTTGGGTGGCTTCTTCTTCTTCTTCTTCTTGCTGGAGGAGATGGATGGGGTGGGGGTTCCCGACTGGTTCAGCCCGATGGAGGACTGCACCACCACGCTGTTTGTTGACATCTGGAATTTTAGATGTGGTTTAAGATTCTCACGGCCAATAATAGAATCATTTATTTTTAATTACAATTCCTCTTCCATGTCCCTGTGAAATGTTGCCTCAAGAAGGAGGAGGACGCAATGAACTTTTTTAGGAATTTTCTACGACAACTGCCGACAGTTTAAATAGATTCTTTAAATAAATTAAGCACTTATACATATATACACCAGGAAGGTTATCGCACACATATTACCCCGGCACCAGATCAGCATCACCTCACCTTGAGCCGTTCAGTATTTTTTTTATGATTCATACTGCAACGAACACTAATTATCTTCATAATGGCATCACCTCATCCTTGGGACAAGCTAGTTAACGTTATGCATGGTAGACTTGCAGTCACTGAGAATACGTTGCGACATCGCCGCGCTTACGTCTTGCCTTCACCGCAGGGATGGCGTGCGGTGTCCCTCAGGTTACGGTATAAGGAATAAGCTCAACGAGCCCAGCCATAACTGTGCCGTAGCCCAGCCGACTCATCAGAGGTGCTGAGCAGATCCGCGGTTGTGCCTGTGTCGCATTGATGGCTGGTTGACGGCGAGGCGATGCTGATTCGATGCTGAGATGATACGTGTGCGATAACCTTTATGCCGTTTTCAAAAGAATGTGATAGGAAACATTTGTATAATATAAAACTAAAAGTCTCCCTTTCTCTTGGCTTTCTAACCGTCCGCTATCTGATGTCTAAATTAAAAAGCAGAAAATCTGTTTGTGTGTCCCACTAAAAAGCTATTGAATGGTAAGCTATGGGATTCTAAAATTTGTCCAGCTTTTTCTGTCGGAAAATTTATAGGTCGAGGCTACTATTTTCAGAACACAATGTCGTTTCCATCACTGAGCTGTGTGAAATATCCACTTAAATGCAAAAAAAAGACAAGGTGCAATATTATATTGGTTGTTCCATACTTTTTAACTGATTAAAAGAAAAAAACAAATTGGAATAAGAGGTCCGAGACTCAGGCCTTTCAGTCATATGTAAACCAAGTATGTACCACATTATTGAGCCCGTTGACATTGGCAGCCGCCGTAATCAGGTTGACCGTGTCGTCCTTCTTGATGGAGTCGGCCGAGTACTTGAGGAAGTGGTGCAGCGAGAGCGGCAGCGTGGAGGCGGGAAGGTGCGACAGGTAGTCGGCAACGGCAGAGCCCGGTGCCGCCAAGGATTGCCATGAGGCCGGCATGGCCATGCCACCGCCACCTGGGCAAAAAAAAAGTTATTATAGGTACTGCAAAATTTACAAGACAAAACCTTTGTTAACCCTTCTGGTCTATGAGTTTTTGCTGTCATGTCGTAAATAAATGCAAAGAGAAAATTTGGTTTTCTCTCTTTCTAACGCTTCTTAAATAATATATTATACCATAATACGAAAGGAGATAAAACAATTTTTATGAGGCCGTCTCAGTTGGTTCCGGAAAGGGAATGAATCGAATTTACTGCTATCGATGTACAGTGTACTAAAAGGAACCAATTGACCTTATGGAATAAGATAAAATATAGATATAAGATAATTCGAAATTGCACCCCTGCGGGTGCGATAATAAATAACTAGCAGTTAAAAACCAGCTCTGCCGGTTTTTTGCTGCTAGACCAAAGGCTAAACCTTATTACTTATATGTACTTTTTCCTTTAAAAAAAAAAAAAAAACGATTTTGAAAAATATTGATATTTAATATTATTTATGTAAATAATAATTTAAGCGAAAATTTGCCAACCGACGCACCATTTTGACAGAACACCGAAAAAAGTTCGCGCATAATTCGCGGTTGTTTGCAGGCAGTGTAGACACTGCCAACCTAACAATAAAAAAACATGAAACACAATCGGAAGCCAGAAACGCAAAAATTTAAATATAATGAAAAATATGTAATGATGTGATAATGTGTAATAGTGTGTAAAACGGGTTTTTGTTAGATAAATAATAAAAAACTTTTGTTTTTTTAAATTATGCGTTAGTTTATTTTACGATAAAAAACACATTATTTATTAAAATAGGAGCATTAAGGCAAGTCTTTTAAATATTTTTGTATGTAAAAAAAAAAAACCCAACTTAAACTAACATAACCTATCCTAACTTAACCTAATCTAACCTTACCTATCCTAATCTAACCTATAATAACCCAAACTAACCTAACCTAAACTATTTATTTTTATTTTTTTATTATAGCTACTATTTAAACATTGTACATACAAAATATGATGTTAAATATATGTATAGCAAATTGTATTTCTAAGTCCTCCTCACTAGGGTGACCTGTGCTGAGGCGGACTAAAGTTATTCATTTCTGTTTTATTAGTTTTCTATGTCGTTTTTAACGTTTTGTTCAGAGTTTTTTTAATTAATCTCTTTCAGCCAGATTTTTATTCTTGATTTGTAATCATTTAAATTTTCTATTCGTTTTATATCAGGGGCAAGGATGTTGTGGAGTTTTGTGGCAAAATAAATATAATTTCTTTGCTCGAATGTGGTTTTATGACCTGGAATATTTTTATGTCATTGTGATTTGACCTTGTTTGATGAATACGCGGTATTGTAGAGGATTCAGTATTTTTGAATAGTTTCAATAATATATTTGTTGTACATTTGGTACATCAAAACTATTGAAAATTTCAATTGATGGAGTTCTTATGGGTACTTTCAGTATGGTATTTATGATTCCTTTTTGAATTGTGTTCAGTTTATGTACTTAGATAGAGCAGATCCCCATCCAATAATTCCATATTCAATACAAGAATGACAAAGCATAATAGATTTTTTAAATGTCCTTTTTATTTACCACATTTCTTAAATTTTTAAAGAAATATATAAGTTTTGTAAGTTTTTCCGTGATACCTTTGATATGTAGGTCCCATCTAAGATTTTGATCAATTATTACCCCGAGATATTTTATGCTTTGTGACTTTTCTATAATTGGGCATTATACATGGTGTCCGGAAACTCGTAATACAAGCGGGAAACTGGTGAATCTACATCACATTTGGAGTCGATTTTGTAGTATAATTTTTTTTGATTTGAGCTTTCGTTTTCGAGTAAATCGAGTCAGAAGTTGATTTTTTTTTTGATCAAATTCTTATAAATTATTACTGAAGATCAAAGTACCCAACTAATTAAAACTATTTAAAAATTTAAAAGTAAAACAAATAATGACGAAAAAATTTGAACCCTGAAATAGCCGAAAAATATAATTTTTTGTTTTTTTTTTTTTTATAAAAATGCTCAAATCAAAAAACTTTATGTTTATTTGGGTTCCCCGTGTGGTATACATTCTCCAGTTTCCGGCTTGTACTACGAGTTTCCGGACACCATGTATAGATAATAAATAGAATCGGTCCCAGTACGCTTCCTTGGGGGACGCCATAGTTTAAAAGAAATAGTTTTCTTTTGTTTGCCAATCTGTACTTGTTGTTCTTGCTCTGTTATATACGTCGTCAACAGGTTCATTATCGTTTCGGCCATTCCTATTTTTTTTTAGCTTAGACAGTAATATTTTATGGTCTATTGTGTCAAAAACTTTCTGGAGATCTATGAATAAAGCCAGACATTTTTTCCCATCATCTATATTCCTTATGGCTATTTTTGTTAAATTTTCTATGGCATCAGTGGTACTTAGATTTTCCCGAAAGCCATATTGGGATGGTGATAATACAGGGTGGCGCAAAACTACCGTTATGGTTTGAATGTTTAATAACTTTTAAAATTTATTTATATATTTTTTTTTATTTCAGAATTTTGTGAAGAAAACTTGGGGAATTTGAAATGGAACACTACACAACAGAACAGCGATCAACAATTGTTGAATTTCATTTTGAAAATCAAGGGTCAATTGTTTTGACGCAGCGTGCTTATCGTCGTTTTTTTAATGTGCGTACTGGACCTTCAGCACCAACAATAAACCGCCTGGTTGCGACAACGTTTATTACTGTCAAACTTGTTGTGAAATTAGATATGAGCGCATCAGCAGAATGCTGCCTGCTCATTACATAATAATAATAATAACATGGTACAGTAAGACACCTTCCATGTACCGGAAGACCACGTACGGTCCACACGGAAGAAAATATTCAACGTGTTGTGGATAGTGTGCAGGACAGTCCAGAAACATCAACAAGAAGACGTTCGGCACAACTGGGGCTATCGTGGAGGTCCGTTCAGAGGATTTTGGCCACATTGCACATGTTCCCGTATAAGGTTCAGCTTGTGCAAGAATTGAAGCCGATAGACTACCAACAACGGCTTGATTATGCCATTTCATTACGACAAAAAGCAGAAGAAAATCGCGATTTCATTAACAATTTGATAATGAGCGATGAAGCCCATTTCCAATTGAATGATTTCGTAAACAAGCAAAATTGCAGGATATGGGCTACGGAGAATCCAAGAACAGTTCATCAGCAACAATTACACCCACTTAAGTGTACTGTTTGGTGAGGTGTATCGTCTGAAAGGATCATTGGTCCATATTTCTTTGAAATAATGCCATGGCGCCTCAGTTCGGGTAATGGTTCTGAATATCGAACGATGCTGGACAATTTTTTGAGGCCAGCTATAGAAAACCATCCTCAGTTGTGGTTCCAACAAGATGGAGCCACAGCCCACACTGCAAGGGACACAATGGCTCTGTTACGGGACCTCTTTGGCGAACGCATTATTTCGCGTAGAAGCGATTTCAATTGGCCCCAAGTTCACTGGATTTAACAGCTCCAGACTGTTTTCTTTGGGGTTATTTGAAAGAAAGGGTATACATAAATAAGCCAGCGACCATACCACAGCTAAAACAAAATATTCGCAATGAAATTCAAGCCATAACACAGGAAATTTTATGAAAAGTTATGCAAAATGTACCGGAAAGAGCACGAATGTGCGAAGCCGAAAATGGCCACCACTTGCAGGATATAATTTTTCACACTTAAGCCAAAAATATTCCCCATTAATATACTGTATAACAAAAAAAAAATAATTAACCATTAAATAAAAAGTTATTACACATTCAAACCATATCGGCAGTTTTGCGCCACCCTGTATTTAGTTATTTTCCAGAAATTTAACAATTTGCTTTTTCATGACAGTTTCCAATATTTTTGAAAAGGAGCTTAAGAGACTTATAGGTTGGTAATTAAATATATATCCTTTTTATTTCCATTTTTATATATGGGTATAAATGTGGCTTTTTTAAGACAAGAAGGGAAGACACTTATAGATATAGACAGATTGAACAAGTATGTCAATGGGAATGTCAGTTAATTTTGTAAGTGTTTTATTGTTTTATTTGAGATTATATTATCTCCCGATGATTTATTGGTATCAAGGGTTGCAATTACGCTTCTGATTTCAGTGCTGGTCACTTCAGTTAACTGTAGTTCTTTTTTCTGGTTCACATTTTCATTTTCTCCATGTAAAATGCTATTTGTTAAATGTTGTTTGATTTTCTTTGCCGATTGTGACCCCACATTAGTGAAACATTCGTTTATGTATTTGAGTATTTTGTCAGGATGCTTTGTGAATGAGATTTGAGTATTTTCAATTGTTAATTTGTCTATTTTCTTGTAATTAAGAGAAGATTTTGCATTTGTAATTTCATTAATGATCTTCATTAATTTATTTATTTATTTACGCCCTAATGGGCTTTTACAAAAGTAGTTAACAAGTAATACAGTTGTGTTACATAGTTTACAATAAATAATAATTTTTGATTAAATTAAGGTAAATTCAAATTAATAGTGTGGATTACGGAAAGCTAAATATGTATTAAGGAACATAGATATATAAAAACAAAAGTGTATTCACTATGGAGTTGTGAATTCATACTTCTCAGTAAAGTGATTAAAAAGATTTCGTTTTATAACTAATACGGAATCTTTAAACATGTCTACAATATTCCCAAATTTATTGCAAAATGATGTAGTCTATTTATAGGTGTATGAGCTTCATAGTTGGTTTTAAAATTGTCATAGAAAAATGTAGCACTTTGCCTCGTATTTCTAGTCGGTACGTAAAATTTTATTTTGGCGAGAATTTCAGGGTTGTCAATGCAATTATTAATAATTTTATTTAAAAGTACAAGGTCAGAGATAATCCGCCTATCTGACAGCGTTATTGTTAAGTTGTTTCATCAAAAGGACATAGTTAATATTTTGAATTGGAATATTCAGTTTAAGGTTAATAAATTCGTGCTGTACCCTTTCAATATTGTCAGAATGCGTTTTATACAATAGGGACCAAATAGGCGAATTATACTCTACCTGGCTTCTTACTAAAGAAGTGTACAATGTTTTCAAACATTCAAGTGACTTGAAATCACTCTCCGTTCTGCATATAAAACCAAGCATTTTTATAGCTCTCTTTGTTATATCATTTACATGCAGAGTGAATGTTAACTTTTCATCAAATATAACACCTAAGTCCCTGATCTGAGCGACTGAAGTCAATAGTACATTATTTAAAGAGTATTCATAAGTAACACGACTTTGGATTTTACGAAAACGAATAACTTGGCACTTTTGAATATTAAGAAATAATGAGTTGATCACACACCAATGATACAATTTATCCAAATTAGATTGTAAAATATGGAAATCCTCTATACTACGTATCATTCTATATATTTTCAAATCATCAGCGAAGAGCAGAACTTGTACATCTTTAAATACACTAACAATGTCATTTATAAATAATAAAAAGAGAATTGGTCCGAGGTGAGATCCTTGGGGAACCCCACTTGTGGCTTCGAAGATGTAAGATTCTACAGAATTTATTTTAACACAAAACTTTATTTTACTAAGATAACTGTTGATCCAGATCAATAAGGTTCCTTTAATGCCCAAAAGACTTAGTTTATGCAGAAGAATATGTCCCCTAACTTTATCAAAAGCTTTGGAAAAATCAGTGTATATCGAATCCACCTGATGCTTGAGAACAAGGGAATCAGTTATATAATTTTCATAAATGATTAAGTTACATAGAACATATATCACTGTAACTTTTTACTATTTCCTTGTTAAAAATATTATGAACTGAATATACAATTTGGCTGTCCTGAAACGGGTATCATTCCCAGTTGGACAGACAAAGGATCATTTTGAAATGTATTGTAATATATATGTACATCTATGAATAAATAAATGAAAAATAAAAAACTTAAAGTGTTTCTACCTGTGATAAAGCCGTGCTGATTGGGTACGATAATATTATTGATTTGTTTTGTAATGACATCTAGGACTAACAATTCAAAGAGTTTGGGAATAGCGGACAATATGCATTAAAAAGCTTTTTTTCCAATGATCCGGAAAACACCCGGATGACAAAGACTTATTAAATAATATGAATAAAGGTGAAGTCAAACTGTCAATACAAGATTTTAAATATATTGGAGGAAAACCATCCGGTCCAGCAGATTTATTGGAATCTAATGCTTTTATACCCTTTTCTATTGCAGCTATTTTAATGAAACAATGGCTTAGGTTAAGTGATTCTTTAAGTGTTATATCGTTAGGGATCTCACTATCAGGAATATCCAAATCATAAACACTTTTAAATGAATCTGCAAAAAGATCGACTAGCCTTCGGTACTGTTAGCACATTTGTTATTAAGATACATAGAACTTGGTAAACTACAATAATTCTTTCGCTGAGCATTAGAAAAATTCCACAATTTTTTTGTGTTATGATGAACCTCTTTTTCCATAAGACTAATATAATCATTGTAGCATTTACTGGATAATTCTTTGCATTGCCTTCTTATGTTAGTAAAACTAGTATAGTCGTTAACGTTTCTAGATTGTTTATACAATTTGTACATTTGTTTTTTACTGTGGATTATTACTTTTAATTCTTTTGAAAACCATATAAGATAAAGTGAAGCCTTAAAATTAATTTTAGGAACATAAAGATCTTTTGAAGTGTTTAAAAATGAATAAAATTGTTCTACTTGCTCAGTTATATTGTTACCAGCCTTTAAAAATGACCAATCCACATGGTCTAGATAATCAACAATATTTGGGCAGTCAGCTTTAGTAAAATTGCATGTTGAAGTGTTTAAATTCTGCAAATTTCTAGACTCATTTGTAATAATAATATCAAACGCAGGGTGATGTTGATCAAGAGGTAATAACAGTTCGTCCGATTTTTCCACTATTGTCTTTGGGTCACTTGAAAATACAAGGTCAAGCATTCGAATATTAGAGTTATGCACTTTATTTAACTGTGTTAGTCCTAGGAAGAAAGACATGTCCAGCATTTCCTTTGATTTGGCACACTGTACTTCTGTTTCGTTAGCAACCACTTCGTTGTTAATATCGAAGAACCAGTCAATTTTCGGTAGATTGTAATCGCCAGTAATTATAAATTTGGCTTTAGGATATTTATATTTCAGTATTTCTACATCCTCGTTGTGGTTCTTGTATATCTGTAGGTCTGACGTTGGTGGAATATAGGTACAAGCGATAATAATTTTACTGGTTGAAATGTTTGGCATTACAAACATCTGTTCAACGTTTTTGTACTTGACTGGTAACTTACAGGATGTTATTTTTTTGGATATGCACACCATTACACCGCCTCCTTTTGATTTATTGCTTGTAGTGTGGTTACGATCAAGACGATAAATGTTGTATTGATTTAGGCCTAATTCCGATGAACTGATATCCTTATTTAGCCAAGTTTCAGTTAGTAATAAAATATTGTGTGGAATGGTGGGAGAGATTGTTTTGAGATGTTGTAGTTTGGTTATCATCCCACGAACGTTTTGGTAGTACCCAAACAAAGGTGATATTTAAGTTTTTTGGTATATTTGTAACTATTTTTGGAACAGAGTTAATATACTTTATTGTAATATTGGTTTCCCCATCAGCTTTCCTTGTTTCAAACTCTTTCCATACATCGGATATTTGTTTTCTTTGCAGCTCCGTTAGATCTTGTTTCATTTTGGTACCATTTGTCAGCTTATATTTATTGAGAAATACTTCCCTAGCTTGGTGCGAATCGTGGAGTTCCACTTTAATGGGCCTGATTTTATCGGTTTTTCTTACTCCAAGTCTGTAAATTTTAGAGATATTTATCTGTAATGTACCGTCGATACTTTTCAATGTAGAACATACTTTGTTGTTGTCATCAGATATCCTGTTAGTTTGATTCTCGGCGTCCTTTCAGGGATGTTCAGCAGAATAAGATTTTTAGAATGTATATTTCTTTCCGTAATTTCATTAATTGTGTCACATATTTCCATTGAAGTGGATTGAGAAGTTCCAGTGATTGCAGGTTGGTTATTAATAATATGTTTGTATGCAGATATTTCGCCTTCCATGGTCCCCATTTTTAATTGTTCTTTGCTTCTTTGTTTCAGGCCAATTGTTCTTTGGTGAATTTATTATTACTGTCGGTAATAATTAAATGGATTTGATTGATTATCTCCTGCGCCTTCGTCATGCATTGGTTAGCATCCATATTTTTTATTATTTGGTAAATATGGTTAATGGCACAGCCCTGATTACACTATGAATGGTACGACTTTAGGTACTGTACTAGCCGATACACCAAGCACTGTGCACTATGGCAGCGATGAGCTCAGATACCTATGCCTACGCGAATAACAATGTCAACACTACGATGTAAACACATTACACTACAAACATATTACACTACTGTACACTACAATACAAACAAATATGATTACAGTTTCTACACCAGGACAGTTTGTTGCCCAATCAACTGGCGTTAATAACGGATATAATTTTAATTAATATTATCACTATGTAACAGCAGACTTGTATTTTAACATTGAAAATTGGTGAATTGTAGAACAACAACACAACTGACAGCTAAGAACGTCCATAGACAATTAATTTTATTACATTCCTCTATTTTCTTCTTATAATAGTTTTTTTTTACATTACCTATAAAATTTTTGCAGATATTTCTGTATCTTTTGTAATATCGTAGTATAAAAATATCACTTGGATTTAGTTTAACTTTTTTGTGAAATTCGTCTCTTTTTCTAATGCAATTTATAACGTTTTGAGTTATCCCTGGTTTAAGATGTTGATTTTTGGGTGAAATCTTTTCTTTTCTTTCTGTTGTTTTGGTATGACAAGATAACTAACTAACCATCACGCTGTTTCGCCGCAGGGGTAGGCAGAGAGAACGGAATGCCACAAAACTCGGTCTTGGCACACACTTTTTGCTTCATTCACATTCATGCATCGTCTCATACATACTCTTCTATTATTCTGACTCTTGACATGGCCCGACTCGAGTATCTGATTCACTTGATTGTGCCATGTATGTTAAGTTTGTATAAGTAAAATGTTATAAGTATTACTTGGAAGGGAATGGCCGGCAAAGATGTCGATGAGGTTCGCTATCCATCACATCGCCAACCCTTCCGTGGCGCAAAAAGGAGGACAGAACCTGATCAATGTCGAATTGACAAGATGCTGTGAGTGATATATTCAATGAATTTACTCCAGGCATTATTTGTATCAAGGTTCTCCAATAGGTTTATTCAGTTTGTATTAAGTAACTTAGTTGCGCGTGAGGTTTGATTGAATAGCCTTAAAATGTGTACCCTTCACCCTCCTTTGCCACCTTTCCTCTTGGAACATCACATCGTCAAGTGAAACATTTTTACCCGCCCCAGTGAATGTCACTGTTCTTATGTTATGTGAACAAGTGTTAAAAGGAATTGCCTTAATTATATGCAAACTGATTGGTGTAAAAGGAACCAGCGGCTAAGGAGGACGAGACCTAGGGGTAAGTTTTTGGCCTTTCCCACTCTTGTAAACAATATAAGGGAATTTCAATTCGTTTTGTTAAGTCTTTATCGCACTTCCCGCAACCTCCGCACAATTGCGAAGCAATTCTTTTGTTTTTTTTATATTTATATTTATTTATTTTTTATATATAGCATAAACAGCAATTATTTACAATATTAGACCAATAATGTTACATTAATTCTAGTCGTTGATTCAATATTTGCACTTATACAATATATTTATAAATGACAAAGAAATATAAAGAATAAACATTATAAGGAATTATAAAATGTTATAAAAACAATTAAAGACAGTTAGTACTAATACAGTTTTCGAATTGTTAAAATAAAAACAATAAAATAAACTAAGATGATAGGATTATTTCACAAAATAAAAAAATTAAGTTATCAGTTTAGTAAGTTGCATTTTATATGTATTCAAGTTACACTTGAAAATGTGTACATCTCGTAAGGCATTGTGAGTTTTACTTCAATCCATTGTGTTTCTGTTTTTTATAGGATAATTGGGTAGGGTAATTCTCGTAATGGATAAAATTGTCGTAGTGGTCAGTTATGGTTGAGTTGAATATGATAGAGTTGGTTGATTTAGTAGTCTTACTGAATATGTGGTCAATGCAGGATTTGCTGTCATTAGATACTCGGGTAGGTTTATTTATCATACTTTTAAATCCATGAAAGGCTTATGTTTGTATATATTCAGTTCTATTTGGTTGGCCATCGACTAATATGTCATCAATAAGGAGTACATTTTTGTGTTTTTTTGCAAATCAAGCTCATTAACGGATTAATATTTGTTATTGCTGGTGATCGATAAATAGCTTATTGTTAAAAAAAAAAATAGGAGATGTACCGGTTAATATGTAGGGGTGAATATTTATCCTTTATCCAGCATTCGGTGAGGATAATTATATCTAGATTCATTTTTAGATTCTTAACTAGGATTTGAAGTTCATCGAAATTTTTGTTGATACTTTGTATATTTTTATTTAATATATTAAAATTGTTTTTCAGAGTTAACAGTTTATCTGGTTCATTTGTAATAATTGTTTCCTTATCAATTTTAGGAGTACTTGAATACGGTTGGTTCAGTTAGGTATTTTGTTAGATTAATTTATCCAAGTCATCTAGATGATTAATATAAATAATTTTTCTGTCTTGACCTTTACGAACCATTATTTTTCCATTTTTAAACCATACATAATCATACTTTTTTTCTTTCGCCAATTGTTTGGTTTTCCATAGCAACTCCTTTCGATGGGACTTATTATTTTCCCGATATATATTTTTTCACTGGTTAACTCTTTTAGTAAATCGAGGTCAAGTTCCCTTTTTCAGTTAGAAGAATATCTTTTTGTTTTATGTTCGTAAATTTTAGGTGGAGCATTAATTCTTCGATCCGTGGATCTGGTTGCACTGCTGATATAGGCGTGTTTAAATGTTAGTCCTGCTGCAGATGCGATTATTTTAACAATGTCCACCAGCTGCTCTCCGTTTTTTTGTGGGATTCCTGCTATATCCACGCTGTCAAGTTTTGAGATGTATTCCATTTCATCCAGTCTGAGTTTTAGTTTTTTAATTGTAGACTTTTTCCCTGGGGATCTTTTTTTATATTTTCAAGTTTATTTTGAATTTTATTATTGTGGCTATTATTCAGATCCAATTTTTCAATTATTTCATCGTATTGAGCGCTAATATATTCAATACTTTTTATGGATTACATATTCTTTAGACTCTATTTTATTAATTATATCTTTTTTCAATGATTCAAATTTTTTTATCTATATATATTCAAATATTTTTTCTATGTTTGGTTTTTCCTCCTTTTCGAGGTTACATTTATTGCTGCGTGTATTTGACATTTTATAGTTCTCAAAAAATTTGTGTTCAATACTGCCCCACTTTGCTCAGAATTTAAAGTTGTCTCCTGTTGTAGTAACAGCCAGTACAGAATTCTGGTAATGTTTTTGTCTATGACTTGTTACTTGTCAAATGTCACTTGTCATGCTAATTTCAAGATTTTTATTTTTAAGTTCACGATTTTAATAAGTTTATTCTCACTGTAATTATTTATTATTTGTAATACAATGCACTTTTTTAATGTGTTACACTTTGTTTGTTTACGAGAAGCACAATGTAGATCACGATTTTTAGCACTTTTTGTAGACTGAAAACATTTGCTTGGTCAATTATAAACTCCATAGAAATAACTAAAATGACATAACTCAACCTAACCTATAATAACCCAACCTTACCAAACCTATCATAACCCAACCTAACCTTACCTCACCTATCCTATCCTAACCCAACCTAGCCTATAATAACCCAACCTAACAAAACCTATCCCAACCTAACCTATAATAATAATAATATCTTTATTTAGGTAAGTTTACACATTACAACTATACATACATATTATGGTGTACATTGATTTGTAACTTTTATATTTAAGGTTATAAAATTTACAAAAATGAAGAACTATTAATACAAACATAATATTGTGAAGGTAAGAAGAAAATAAAAGTACAGTTGAGGTTTCTCAAATACGCCTCACTAGGCTAGCCTGTGTTGAGGCAGAATTTTTCGTGTTAGTTCCTAGTACCTTTGAACATACCTATACTTGTATTAAGAAGTATTCGCTCAATAATGTGGTGACTTCAATAACTGCGAATTTGGGTGAATGCACCGGTGAAGGCCCTATTCTTATTTTTGATCCAAATTTTTACATTATCTTTGAATTTTTTATGTGAATCACTTTTGTTTTATGCATTGTTTTATGTGTTATCGGTATTTGTAGTAAATTTTTGTTGTTGCTTCGAGTACATCGTGTATTTGAGCTTTTTTCGTAGTAATTATGTATATTTGAGTATAGATGAGTTAGGATAGTTTTTGCATATAGCTGCCGAACATCAAACACATTCATAATATTAAAAATTAGATTCGAGGCTGTAATTATAGGTAGCCTTAGAATTATTTTTAAAATTGTTTTCTGAGCCTTTATGATTGGGTCTAGTGCAGATGAAGTGCCGCTTCCCCATGCTATGATACCATACTCAATAATACATTGGCAGACTGCAAAATAAATCATTTTCAGGTGTTGAAAGCCGAGAAAGTTTGGTATGATTCTGAAAAAGTGCATGGTTTTTCTTAGTTTGTTTGCAATTATTTGAGTATGAAGATTCCATTTGAGATATGGATCAATGGTGAGGCCGAGGTACTTCATCTGAGTAGAGCAAAAATAATAATAATAACCCAATCTAACAAAACCTAACCTATAATAACCCAACCTAACCTAACCTAAAATCAAAACGTTTTATTTAAAACAAACTCGTATTAAGCGTGGCCAGCGATCCCGAATAATTGCCTAAATGGGTAAAGGTAAATTAATATATATCAGATTAGAGATTCGTTTACAATCTATTATTGTTAATTATATTTTCATGTTTTTTTATTGTTAGGTTGGCAGTGCCTACACTGCCTACAAACAAACGCAACTATGCGCGAACTTCATATGGCAAATTTACGGATAAATTATAAATAAAATATTAAAAATCAAAATATTAAATATCAATATTTTTCAAAAACGTAAATGCAAAAAGTTGTTGTTTATTGTCATTAAGTTGAATCAAATGTTTTTTTTTTTAATGCAAATTAAAAACGGTAGTTGTAGGTAGAATTACCATTACAAATACTTGGCACGAGAACAGTGATTCATACTTTTACTTATAGGTTAACTTTTATGTCCCTAACAATTATACTCGAGGGAGATCCCATGCACTCTTATATGCTCCGAAAGCGAGGACTTCTGCCTATCAGAACGCGCCAATAAACAGAGCAACTCAAATGCTTAACGATTCTGCATTAGCCATCGACATTTTCAATGTCACCTACAGACAATTCAGTAACTATCTTTTAACACATGTCACAAAATAGTAAAACTGCCTCTGTAAACTTTTTAATTTGTAATCTTCTCCATGATATATTGGTGTATAACCGTTTTATGGAGAACATGAAAAAATAAATAAATACTCAATTAAGAGAATCTGAGCTTTAGGGTAAGTGGTTCTCGAAGAAGCCCGACCTAGTGGGGAGAAACCATCACAAACGATCACGGGGGTGTCGCGATTATAGCCCGACCAGGATTACAGCTAAACAAAGTAGCTCTCGGTACATTTAACACGTTTAAGTATATTGGATGCTGGGTTTCTTCTTCAAGAACGTCGTTCATGTTGTGCACCCTTTATAGGCCCGGGTCGAAACCAATCTCTGACGAATTTTATAATGAGTTTTCACATTTCTTGGAACTTTCAGTAGGACTCTCCGACACACTCCTTGTTACAGGCAACATTAATATTCGTCTCGAGCGCGTGACATCACCAAACACTGTTAAATTCTTAGATCTATTAGCCAGCTTTGGATGCCACCAGTGGGTCGACGTCCCAACTCACGATGCTGGTGGTACATTAGATGTACTAATTTCAAAGAACAGTGATCAACCGCTTTCAGCAGATATTCGTGATATAGGACTGTCAGACCATCGGCTTGTTTGCACTGATATTGATTTTAACCCGCACAAAGTACCAAATAGAACAATTGTATCGAGGAAATGGCGTAAATTTAGCTTTAGTGATTTTCTGGAAGAGTTACAGACCTCTCTATAATGTGCACCCAATGTTCGGGAGTCAAAGACCCCTACCGGACTTGTCATGACATATAATAAAACACTTTCATGTCTGTTAAATAAGTATGCCCCGACAACATCAAAAACACAAAAAGTTCGAAAGTCTGACGGCTGGTTTGACGATGAATGTTGAAACCAGAAGAGACTTATGCGGAAATTAGAGAGGTCCTATAGAAAAATTCTTCTGTAACTACAAGAGATAAGTGAGGTCGCAAGTAAATTTTGTAACGGTATTTCAGTATGAAATCGGGTCTTAATTTTCAAGTCTTAATTTTTTGGCTCTGGTCGCCTGCAAACCGAAATTAACCTTACGGTAGGTAAAAATTGAGGGGCAGAGTGGTCGTTTTATGCCTGCAGACCTCCGATTTATTTTTTTTGGCAAAGGTTATAGGGAATTTACCCGAAACATACAATTTGAATTCGACCAATCGGAAAACTGTCGAAAACAGGCCAAAACCGTCCAGACGCTAGCATATCACTAATACTTATTTTTGATTATTTATTATAGTTTAATTTATTTATTTGTAATTATGAATTATCATGCATAGTAAAGTTATTTATTACGTAAAGCACCTACTGCTGCAGCGCATGACGAATATAAAGTAAAAAATTTAAATTGCTATAAAATGATTCATTAAGGTAAAATAGATAAAAAATACTAATAGTACTCATGTTTGGAGCACAAACAGGACCAGCCCTAAGCGGACACAACTGGAGCAGCCGCCAAGGCGCTGATAATACCTCATCTAACACCCTTTATTATTTTTCATATGAACAGCGGTACCTGAAACACAAATCAACTAAATGTTGTTGATTGCAGAGAACTCCTACCTAAGTGTCTACTGGTTTTGTATTTCTAATCTACCTAAGAGTCTACTGGTTTTGTATTTCTAATCTGTTGTTGATTGTGGAGATCTACCTAAGAGTCTACTAGTTTTGGCAAGGGACGCCAAAAGGTTACTTGCGCCACGTGCCGTTTGGCTGTAACGTGTAGTGGCTGGGCAAGCGTAAATCAACGAGTGGCCGGCAGAGTCGCACACTTTATACTTATTTGTTTTATAAAAATATAGAAAATATTGTCAACAGAATGAAAATGTTCAATTACAATGTATGTGTGTATGCATAATATTATTACTAATTATAAATATACATAATATTGTTGCTACTGACTGCTACTGATATTCAGATTATTATTATTGGCATACAGTCTAAAATAACACTAAGTCTACATGCT
Organism: Hesperophylax magnus; assembly: GCA_026573805.1. NCBI lineage: Eukaryota > Metazoa > Arthropoda > Insecta > Trichoptera > Limnephilidae > Hesperophylax > Hesperophylax magnus. The sequence continues at coordinate 25,180,766 of JAIUSX010000046.1, forward strand.
AATAAATAACAACTATTTATTGACAGTGATGATTAGTATAAAGAATTTCTACTTATGAGCCATGTTTTCAGCATATAGCTGAATCTATTTTGGAATTCACAATTTTTTATGTTACTTTGGCACATTATATTCTAGGATTCTCTGTGTGTATTTCCACTGATACGAAATACGAAAATACATAGGCTAATATTTAAATTGAAGTAACTTTAAGTATTAGGTATAACATGGACTATTTATGTCCATGACATACGGCCACACATTCTTCATATAAAGAAAGAGGAATGCTCGGTATCTCTTTGAGAGATAGAAATACTAATGAATGGATTAGGAGCAAAACAAAGTATATTACATAATGAGTCATTGACTTTGGAATTGAGTTTGCAGTATTGAGTCACTTGAAGCAAATGTCAATCAGAATTTATCAGTTTCCGCTCTCTCATCCATTGATAATGATTTTGATGATGATAATAGAAAAGAATTACCCAAGAAGTCAGAGTTGCCGTTGGTGGGCGTCCTCTCGCGGATGTCGGAGCGGCTCTCCTGCTTGATGCTCTTGCCCGAAGAGTTGTGCTCCTTGGACTCGTGCACCACCACTACCAGCTGCTGCTGCGAGCCCGCCGCCTGCTGCAGCTGTTGGAGCTGGTTCTGGTTCTGGGATGCTGGAAATTAAATTCATATATAGGTGTTGTATTGAAGACTCTGTGTGTTAACTCCTTCCTTTCCTCAAAAAAACCCCCCTACACAGCATCGCCGAAGATGACAGGCCCTGCGGGAATTTATTTTCCTCAGGGCCTCCTGTGTGGAGTTAACATAAAAAAATGATGACAAGGAGTGATAAAAAGTGATTCTAAAAGATCAATAATTTGAAATATTTTTTTGTTTATTAATCGCGTTTATTTCACCAAAATCATCTTTGGGGAAGCTGTGTGAAGAGAATTTTTTTAGGAAAGAGTGAAAGGAGCGAAAATGGGACTTGAACATTACAAAATTAAACAAAATCGTACATGATCGGTTCTGCTTCAGAAGTGTTATTTAATTGGGGAGCGCCTCAAACTAAACAATGCGTGACCATGTCAACTACCGTTTCCATGTGACTTCTCCACTCTCCTCCGCTTACATGAAGTCGGTGGCTCTCGGAGGCGGGCACTATCTTTGCCTTACTAGCGAATCATTGTACTGCGTTGTGTAATGTGTAGTGGCTTGGCGAGCGTAAATCCACATATGCAGAAATTCTGGTTTTGTCCTGACATTCGGGTGACTATTTCAAAATCAAAAAAAAACTTTAATATTATCACATCGCCATGTGTGCACACCTCCATATTGCAATGGATTTTGATAAAGATGCATAAGAAAAAATATTTAAAAAAAAAACGCTTCAAAAAAAGTTATTCATAAAATCATAAGTAAGAACTTTTCCTCACCTTGCTGTTGATGTAATATGGTGGCATTCATCATGTCCTGGTCATACTGGCCCTCTCTGTTTCCTTTATCCCTGTCCCCCTTCAGCTGTTGTTGCTGCTGCAGGGTCTCCGAACCCCCCTGCTGTTGAGAGTAGGGCACGGAAATCTGCCCCGAGTACTGGTGGCTGAGGTTGTTCAGGCCTGAAGAGGAGGTGGTTGCTGTTGTTATGGTATGGTATTTGCCGCCTGTGTTAACTGGGGTTGAGAGACAAAACATTTTTTTTTTCTTTATTCAGTGTTTTTTGGTTATTAAAATTTTTGGGTATGTTAAGACCACCAAACTAGGTACATGCCTGTGTTGTGGTGGTTGAATATATATATATAGTACATTAAAATAATAAATCAAGTATGAAACATAGAAGAGGTAAGCAAATGTAAAAATATGGTAAACTAGTATAAGTATGTGCAAGTTACAGCTACACATGTGGTGGATTCATTATTCTTCAGCATTTTAAGTATGGATTCTTGTTTAAACTTTGGCTAATAATACTAGAGTGAAAAAATTACTGTCACAATATTGTTCTTAACAAATACTGAACCGATCCTAAAGTACATGAAAAGTATCAGAGGTGTCAAACCATTTTTAATAATAAATGCAAAAAATAGTAAATCTTTCTGCTTATAATAATAATATTACATATTGTAATTTATATGAGTATTGTCTCTGTGAAAAGGTAGTTTTTTGCTATAGGAATTTTGCATTTTATATGCGTTGAGTAGCGTGTATGTATATCTTTTTGTGTAGTTTATCAAACCATTATTCCGGATATGGATGAGAATTGTCTTGATGTTATAGTTGGCAAATGTCTAGGACTGAGAGTTTCTTAAAAATTGGCTCTGATGGATGAGAAGAGAAACATTTGAAGATGATCTTAGCACAAGTTTTTGAATGGTCACTAGAGGGTAGAGAATGGATGCTGTACAACCTCCCCATCCTATAATGCCATAAGTTGCTATCGATTCAAATAGAGCAAAATAAACACTTCTTAAAGTTTTATGTCAAGGATTGATCGAAGAGAGTAGAAAATATAGCATAACTTCCGGAGTCTCTTTGTTATGGAGCTAATATGGGCCTCCCAACGTAATTGGTTATCTATAATGACACCTAGGTACTTTATTTCATTAGTCGGTTTGAGAATTGGGCATGCACAACTGTTATTAAGAGATAGTGGAGATGTATCTAGGTTTTGTGAGCAAGTGTGAATGATTAATTTAGGAAGGTTTTCTGGGAGCTTAAGTTTACGGATTGAGAAATGTATGAATTGAGTTTTTTGAACATTTAGTGTGAGGAGGTTAGAGTCTAACCATTTTTTTTTTTTATTTTGTTCAGTCCACAATTAGCATTCTCTATTGATGTTTTACTTGTCAATGTTATAACCGTATCGTCTGCGCAATATATTATATTACCGTCGATGTCCAAATTCAATAAGGAGTTCATATGAGAAATAGGAGATGGGTAAATGTTTACTTTTATATTCCTGATTGGAGTGAATGACAGTTGTTTGTGATCTTTGTGTGAGGTAGTTTTTAAACCACATCAGGGCAGTACCTTCTATCCCAATCTGTTGTAGTTCTTTTAGAAGAATGAGGTGTGAAATTGTATTGAAGGCTTTAGACAGATCTAGACAGACAGCAAGAGGTTTATTGCCTCCATAGAGGTTATCAAATATCAGTTTGGTAAAGGTTGCAATTGCATCTGCAGTACTACGATCTTTGCGACAACCATACTGGTTATTTGATAGGAACTTGAGGAGTCTTAGTTATCCTACTTTTTCAATGATTTTGGAAATTGTGCTCAATAGGGATATTGGCCTGTAATTATTAAGGGAGAATCTGTCACCTGATTTGAATATGGGGATGATTGAAGCATGTTTGAGAGAGTTTGGGAATATGCCAGATTGGAGGCTTAAGTTTATAATATGCTGGAGGGGCTTTGTAATAAAAACTTTCAGGTGCTTAGTAAGTTTAGTAGAAATGATTTCTATGATTTCTAGTTCTGTGGCGGGAGTGAAAATAAATGGACTCTATCTCAAGGGGGCCAGGGATATTTCTTTAGCAAGGTCATGTTCCGAAACATTATATCTGGCCACAATATGATTGGAAAGGTTAGGACCGATTGAAGTAAAAAATTCATTGAAATGGTGTGCGATTTTTTCAGATTCACTTCATTCTTCACTGTTAATCTTATTGATGGGTGTTGTCCCTTTTTTTGTCATTTTCGGCATTATTAATTAGTTTTTTATAGTAATAATGTTCCTCTTCTATAGAAGCTGGCGCTTGTGTCTAGGAATGGCCTTTCTCTGGCCTTTGAAGTAATTTTTTTACACACATTTCTGTATTTCTTATAGAATAAGTCAGATTCGTAGTCGTCAGAATTTATTTTACAGATTGCGTGAAGTTTATCACGCTTGCGGATAGAATGAATTATACCAGCAGTTATCCAAGGTTTGAGTTTAGTGTCATGGCGTTTAGTTTTGTGAGTTGTGTCGGATGTGGCATTGGTTAAATGGTTATGTAGTGTGTCGGCAAGAGATTCGCAGGCAGAGTTGGGATCATTCTGTTTGTAAATATTTGACCAAATTTCCTGAGACCAGTTGAAATAGTGTATTATAGGATATTTTCTTTTGTGAGATTTCACCCGGCGGCGGTTTTTGTATTTTGTGCGAAATAGAGGTTATGGTAGCGTAGTGGTCTGTGACCGTGCATTGGTATACAAGGGATCTAGTTTTTTATTTACATTTTGAAAATACATGATCAATACAACTTGCTGACGAGCCACATACTCTGGTGGGTGCTGTGATAGGAGGGACAGAACCTTGTAGAGTTAGTAGATTTATATATTCATTGGCTTGAGGATGAATGCAATTAATTATATTTACATTGAGATCACCAATAATAAGGATATTATCACAATCAGATAAGGAGTGATTTAGTGAATTTAGAAAAGGGGTTATGTTAGATTATCGCTAGGTTATCGATATATAGAAAAAATGGTTACGTGTTTATCTATAACAATTTTGAGACAGTTAGAGTGATTGGTTACGATTTCGTTTACTGAGAGAGATATGTGATTTTTTATGTATATAATGTCTCCATCATTTTGAGTTAGGTTGTTCTGTGTGTTGTAATGTGTGCAGTTTATTATGTTTTTAGGAATATAATTTTCATTGATCCAACATTCACTTAAAATGATTATGTCAAAGTCAGAGGTCAGGTCTGTGATTGGTAACAACAATTCATTAAAATTTCGGTTTATGCTTCGGACTTTCATTGCGAATATTTTTAGGGCAGATTAAGTTAATATTTGTTGAACTACGAGAGCATTGTTTGTCTCCGTACACGGAAGTATAGATAAGTTATCTAACTGATCAGCTATTTCCACCATTGATAATGTTTGAAAAAAAAACATAGAAAGCTGAATAAAATATGTCAATAGATTTGACGCATTATTTAAAATAACATTGAATGGCTCTACACATTTAAAAAATAGATTCAGATTAAGATTTAGGTTAAATATCAAGCAATTACCGTACTTTTGGCAACTGCAACTTATTACAAGAAAATTACTTTAGATGTTGGTTGAATAAAAAAAATTACTGCTAAGAGTTTTAAAATAGGTGTGTACCTTTATATTTTGTGTAACATATAATACATGATCACTGTAACACTTGGTATTGTTGTATTTAGTTCTTAATTTAGTTTTGAGATATACCTCTGGCAGAGCACACACCTACGTGACTGTGATGCAACCACAAGTAGTCTACAGATATGCTACTCTTTAAAGCTGGTTTCCGTACACTGCGCTACCTGAATTATCCTGAACTTGAAAATTTGTTCAAGTGCAGCCGTGGAATTTATAAAATGTCAAGTGACTCTAGCGACGAAGACAATACATAATATCGTTCTTCTTTATATTTACAAGGATAAAAACTATCTAAAAGAAGATTTTGGGTTCACCCATACAATGAAATAAATATTAATAAATCCTTTCTAACATACTCTGGTAAATTATAGTTACATAAACATTGATATTCTCAACAAATTTAGAACAAATTTAACGTTATTTCTGTCAAACGAGTAGTATATGCGAATGCAACTCAAGTAGCGTGCAACTGATGTCAAACTAACTGTACTAATACTAGCAAAATAATATGGCAGATATTCATATGCTATGCGTAACTTGAGTCGCTTGTGTACGAATGGACTAAGACCATTTATGGTGCTTTCATAACCCCACGAGGGTTCAATGAACTGAATGAAATTCGAGTGAGTTTTTTAATTATTAGAATTTTAAAATTAAATTGAAGATTCTCTTTGTATGGCTACTATTCCAGTCTTCCTCTTCCTCTTTTCATTCTCCTACCAATAATTTATTTCAGCAAGAACTTTCCTCAAATGTTGACAATGCCAAAGTCTCAAAATAATCATATTGTCATTATTTGACAGGTACAAAATAAAACACCTTTTTTTAGGGATCAACATAATTATCAAACATCTTTATCCAGAATTTATTAATTTAATATTGCTGAAATTGGAAATCCCCGGTAAGTGGGTACTTGAAATGAATTAAAATGCACAATCAAATGCAGATAAAAATGTTGTCAGTGTATATCAAAGTAGGTCAACAGAAATAGCAATTGGTGTGTCATATAACATGAATGGGATTTGTTGATTAGATTGTGACTACCGCACCGGTATTTATAACATGGCTAGGAAATAATAAAACTTGGACACTAACCTGTATGCATGATGCTGTTCTGCTGGGCGGCGTTCCCCCCCGAGTTGGGCACGTTGTTGAGGCTGACCACCACATTCTCCGCCTGCCGAAACTTGCCCACATTGACAGCCATGCCCAGCGATGTGTGGTGCTGGTTGAAGTGGCTGACGTTGTTGGCGTGGTAGCGGTTGCCAGAGTCCTGACTCTGCACCAGAGCGGTGGCGGTGCCATCATGAGTGAACTTGGCGGCAAACTGGTGTATCGTCGGTATCGTCGCGGGAAAGTGGCCCGTAAATGGTGAAAAATTCATTGTTGTCAAATTACATCTAGTTGCCCTGCGGATAATTAAAAACTTTAATTAGCCTTCGGCCTATCCCAATGTTAAAGAGGTCATCGATTTTTCGCATCTCGTAAACCGGAACCGCGCACATTTTCGTAATATTGCGATAATTTTCACTATCGGCGTAAGTAAATACACGAAACTTTCACACCTTTCGCGGACACGAACGTTTGACGGCAATTAAGGCGTCCGACGGAGATGGCAAAATGCGCAACCCCCGCCATTCGACCCCATCCCCGGTATATTAGACGGTTGTTTTTTTATTTTTACCGGCGTTCATTTACGCCAAACTGACGATCAAACTGGCCAACAAGACACGGAGACCGATTTTATACACGATTAAATATTTATTGTCAAACTTACCATATTATTTACACCATTTTCTTTTGTTTCCCTAGATTTTTCCACTGTGTTTCTGACATAAATTTGAGTCAGCAAACATCTGCCCCCCGCAAGGGGCATCTTGTGTCAAAGGGATGAAACTATTTTTGAAAAATGGCGGCAATTCCACGCGAGATTTATTGACTTGCAAAATTATAATTTTATCTTATTTTTAGAACCCGTTATGTTATTTATACATTCAAAATATTTAATCCAATCCTTCATTCATATATTCCGACAAAAACATTAACTTTCCCGCTTTTATTAAGCGGGTAATAGCGCTAATAAAAAGGTATGTATTTCTGTTTGTCATATTCATCGTCAAGGTCATCACACCACCCCACCGGAAAGGAAATTCAACTGTCCTCACAACTAAATATTGTAAGTGAGGTAGGAACTGTACTAGTGTGGAATAGGAATGTGTATATTATTACAATGTATTCCAAACAACCACCACACCACACCCCATACCATCTCACCCATATATCAGAGGTGTTCAAATTACGAAACTAGATATCTTCGAAATATTTCGCCACTATGAAAATTCAATCTTGATTCTGTACATTGAATCACTTGAACGCTGTATTCGGCAAAATCCCATGTATTGTTTCATATCAAAAAATGAAACTGTATGGTATTTAAAAAAAATACATTAGTTTATTTATTAATTTTCGGGAAATCGACAGTTTACATTTATTTCAGTCTGTACATAAGTATTATATAGCCAAAATAAAACCAATTATAGATTTCCCCCTTGTGACTTTACCTGACTTTACCTCTACTGAGTCAGCATAATAAGGAATGAGTAAATTAAATTTGTAAGAAAGGAATATGAAATCAAAAATTTATACAAAACAAAAGATTATACAAAACGAAAAATTTATAGCCATGGAGAGAGGTTTTAGATATAAATCAAATCATAATAGAAATATAAACAATCATAATATATAACCATCGGAGAAATATTCTTTTATGGACCTCTTGTATTTGGTAAGTTCGCAACTGAAAATATCAACCCTGGATAATAGGCTATTGTAATTATTGCATAGTCTGTTCAGGCAAGAATTCTGCTTAGAGTTCGTTTTGCACTGATCCACCCTGAACAGGACATCAGAGCGGGTTGAACGCGCAGGTACATTGAATTGAATCGAGGCGTATTGAAACAAAGACAGCAATCTCCACCATTGGTGTAAAATGAGTTAGATATGGCGATGGATAGAGAATCAAAAATACTATCGACTGATGCAAAGGTTTTGTAGCATAAACGACAATTTCCCATACATTTTTGAATTTTAATATTTAGTTCCACAACAAACATGGCAATCTCCTTTAGGTTACGGGACAAAAACAGCAGTTTTTGTTTGAGCCAATCAGAGACCCAGAAATATGATATTCAAAATGGCCACCCCATACAAAGTGTGAACAGCTGGTGTTATACATAATCTCGTTTTTTTAATGTTTTTGTGGTGAAAAAGTGATTTATATTACTGTAAACTTTATTGAAATCAAAGATGAAATGTTTTCCAAGTGAAGTTACACCAGAAATGGCAAGGAAGCGTGCGAAAAAACCAGAAATGTCGAAGAGGAATGTTGCCAAAAAACAGAGGTTAGTAATGCATATAATGTTATTGTAAACATCAAACTTTTGTCCGTTTGGTGAAATGCCCATGCATATGTTTTTAGTACCCGTGAATTATTAAAGTGTAATATTGTGATAAAGAGGATACTGAAATATTTATCTTACTTTTATTATTTGGTACTAACCAATTTAATATACAACTTTTTTTTTCAGGTATTCGGCAAAACAATTCCTGCTCACTCAACAACTTTTGTTCTTTATTATGACCATTTTTCAATATTATTTGTGACGCTAAAAAACAAACGTGGCCATCTCCAAAAATCGTATTTTTTAGGTTTTTGATTGGTATCACTGCTTATGTTTTTTTACTTTATAATATTCAGTTCAAACATGGTTATATCACGTTTTTCTGCTTTAAAAATGAATTTAATAGTAGTAGTTTTTTTCAAACTCGGTCATCTCCATCCTGTTTTTAAATCAAACATGGCCAAATCCGTTTGATCCGTTTATACTTGATTAAAATTTACTTGATAAGCTACTTTTGTATTTTTTTTAATTTGAAATTAAATTCACTAGAAAATATTTCAGAAATTTTAGAAAATAATAATATTATTTATGATGTCAGGATACTGTCTTTTATTCGTCACTATTTTGTTTGTTTTGTGTAATTAATTATTTTAAGAGTTACATATTAGTATTTTTTTTCTGTTCTGTTCTTATTTTTTGTACCGTTGTTTCTTTGCCTAATTTTTTCAAAATATGGAATCTATCGCATTGCACTACCGCTGCATACATTCTGTAAAATTGTCTTTCCAATATGTAAATTGTCTTGTGTTGTAAAATATGTCTTTCCGAATAAATATGTAAAATGATACTTATTACTGATTTTCGTGTTTTACTGTAACCTAAAAAAAATGGCCTTTTCAGTTCGTAACAAAACTAGCAAAATCCACATGTGTTTGGAACAAAACCGGCAGTGTCCAACCTTCCAGAACAAAAGTAGCAATATCCATCTATTAATTGAAAATAACTCAATAATCTAGCAATTAATCGCAATAAAATGTACACAGAGTGTTACTTAAGGAAACATTTACTAACAAAAACTATACTTTATAGTTACGGTATTGGAAAAATACAAAGAAAAAACATTTATTGCATTTTACTCAAAATGAAAAGAAGTGGAAATTGCTGTCTTTGTTTCAACTTATTATCTTATTTAGCAACTCTGGGCATTGAATATTATTGTTAACTACTTTATACAGGAATAGTGCATCCTTATGATGCCTCCGTACACTCAGTGAATCGATTTTAAAGTATGAAGGTGCCTCTGATTTTAAAGTAAGGCTAGCTTTAGACTTGTAAGTTTTTTCGTAAATTTACGACTTCTAGCCAATGGGCATATTGGATTTTCAAAATGCAATATGCCCATTGGCTAGAAGTCGTAAATTTACGAAAAAACTTACAAGTCTAAAGCTAGCCTATGAATTGCTTCGATTTTGTTTATGTGGATTTTGTAAAATAATAGACCAAATACAAACTGATGCAAACTCCAGATGACTTCGTACGTAGGCAAAGTAGAGTTGCTTGATATCGAAGCAGAGAGGTTTTGCGAGTGTTTCGGCGCAATTAGCTATAAAGTATGATGGGATGTCATCACACCCCGCGCTTGTGTTTATGTCAAGAGCTTTTATTTATTTTAAGACTATTTCTCGTTTGAATTTAACCATGGTGATATTTGTGTTTTCTGGTATGTCGAATGCAGGTAGGTCATTATCGTTTATGTAAACTGATTGGAAATATTACATATGTCTTTAGCATTTTCTGCTTTTTTATCATCTAGGTGCATCGTCCTTGGAAGAGACGATTGTGTTTTTTTATGTTATTGAAATGATTCCAGAAGATTTTAGGATTACCATTCTTGTTACTTTCAGCAGTATGTTTATAGTTAATGTAGAGTTGTTGTGCAATTCGTTTTTGTCTAGATCTTAAGAGTGAAAACGTTTGGTAGTCACGTAAATTTAGAAATTTTTATGATATTTATTTTTTTCTTTAATTATTTTTATAAGAGATGATGTATACCATGGTGGATAATTTTTTGCCGGTTTAGGTGGTACATAATTTATTTTAATATTGATCAATATGTTGTAGAAGACGTCACTTGCGGGTTGAGTATTCAAATGGTTCAGTTCATGATCCCAATCAATTTCGTTAAGTTTTGTGTTTATTATTGAATAATCCGCTTTTCTGAATTGTAATATTTGTTTTGTGTTAGTTTAAAAGTTTTTATTTTTTTAGTAAGAATCGAGATTAGCAGTGTTTTATGATAAACATCTTCTGGTACTAATGAGACATTGTTGTGCGTAATTTTCAGTATTATGTTGCTTACAGCTAAATCAAGAATGCGATTATTCTGATAGTATTATTACGCTAACGTCTGGACGGTTTCGGCCCTCTGATTGGTCAAATTCAAATCTTATGTTTCGTAAATTCCGCATAGCCTTCGCGCAAAATAAATAAATCGGGGGTCTGCTGGCAAAAAACGACCTGCCCCTCAATTTTAACCGACCGTAAGGTTCATTTCGGTTTACAGGCCGACCAGGCCGAACAGGCCGGATCGGTTGACCGGACCCGAAAAATTAAGACCCGATTTCACACTGAAATAGGATCGCCTCATGTAATACGTGATTTCTTAAAAAAACATATATTTCTTAAAAAACATGAACACTTCTTTTAAATATTTTCCCACTTAACTGGTCTTTCCCGTCTAACAATATTGTAATTCCTAATTCTTATAAACCCCACCCACTCTTACCCCTCCCCCCTCCTTTCACTTCTTTTTTCCAATTGTAATCTATATTTAATTTTTGATTTCAGTGCTTCGGTGTATACTTACTTACTCCTGATGAGGTGAACTTCGTTCATGAAACCTGTAGAGGTTGTATATAATAAAGTGATGTAAACAAAGTTATTTGTGTTTTAATAAAATAAAGTTTAGTAAGATTACATTATTTAATCCATTTCCGTTGTATATCAATGCATATGTACGCAATAAAATTTCAACATTAGATGGTAATAAGCTATTATTTTAGTATACTTTGTTATAAATTTTACCTTTATTAGACACAGTAACAGTTGATATCAGTTGGGTTAAACTTTACCTACAACTACCATTTTTAATACGCCTTTAAAAAAAAGCAAAAACATTTGATTCAACTTTTAACTTGGGTTATTATACGTTAGATTAGGATAGGTTAGGTTAGGTTAGGTTAAATTAGGTTAGGTTAGATTAGGTTAGGTTAGTTTAGGATAGGCTTGGTTGAAGTTAAGTTGAATCAAATATTTATTTGTTTTTAAATGCGTATTAAAAACGGTACTTGCAGGTAAAGAATTACCATCAGTTGGAGTAAAATCAACACATTTGAATTAAAACGTGTTAAACTCATCGCACAATTGCGCTTCTTTTATTCATAAACACGGGTACAATTAATCAATATGTAATAATCTATTATTTCAGTCAACTTTGTTTTTTTTTTTTTTTTTTAATTCTTTATTTTTGCTTTCACCCATTAGGGGTGATCTTGGCCATTTACAATTAACATAACGTAACATATATAAACCAAACATAACATAAACATAACATAAAATACTTAACATAAACGGAACAGAGTTGGTAACAGTAGGATATCACAAAATTATAAAAATAGGAACCTGTGTACAATTGGGCGCTTTTCGTTATTTAACCAAAGATTTATCTAAAATTAGTAGCGTTTTTTTTAAACAGAACTATGAAATTGGCAATCTTATAAACAAACACAGCATATGAGAGTAAACAAATGTGATTATAAAATATAAAGATAAACATAAAACAAACATACCATGAACATAACATAAACATATCATAACATAACATACACATAACATATCATAAACATAAACCTTAACCTACCATAAACATAACATAAACATAACTTAACAAAAACAATACAGAGCTATTAATTATAGGTAATTACAAAATTATAAAAATAGGAACCTGTGCACAATAATAACTGTCTTTAATTGCTGTGACAAACTATACGATATTGATTTAACTTATAGACACTGTTGTAACACATATTTAAGCACTGCAAGTCTCCTAAGAGAGCAGATTATATTAGATAAAATTAATACAGTTAATATCAGTTGTAGACAAGTAGTAAATAATAGAGTTTCATTTGAAAAAAATCCATCACAAATACGTACAATTTCATTTATTCAAACAACTGTCATTCTTATTATGCCTAAATTGAACGGATTATTATTCATTAACTCCTTCCTGTTCTGTGTTTTAACAATATATACTCACCTTATCTCTGTGAATGACCTAATATCTACCTATTAAATGTAACTGTTGTTAGTATCACTTAATTTGGATTAAGCCCAACTAAGTGCCGCCAGCAAGGCCCGCGGAGCGGGTTTTTAACTGCTAGTTTATATTATTACTTTGAGAGTTATATTGTTTCAGATTATTAAATGATAAAAATTCCATAAAGTTCGAATGGGCGGGATTTAATGAGCTGATGGCTTCGGTGTGCATATAGTCACCGTTCTCATTTATTGGTGAGTTAGATTGTAATCTTCTACCATAATGAAACTTTCATTATTGTTATCTGTGATAATTTGTAATGCTTTGTTTATGTGTGACATAATATTTATGAGTTGTTTATTATCTGGTGGGATATAAGTGCATATGTGATTTTTTTACCAGCAAGTGAAATAATTACCCATATGTCTTCCGCATCAGAGCCCCATTCTATTTTTTGATCAAAAATATTTATTTTTTACTGCAATTAAAACTCCACCACCGCGATTCTGATTGAGGTTATGATAATCTCTATCTTGTCTGTAAACGTGGTATCTTGAATCGAAAAGTTCATTAAAGATTGAATTGTTTAGCCATGTTTCACTGAGACATATTATGTCGTAGTTGTTTAATAGTAAATTTTGAAGAAAAGTATTTGTTTTAGTTCTGACACCTCTTAAATTTTGATAATATAGCTCTAAAGATTCCATTTACAATGCAGTTAATATGAAAGTTGCTGATATGTTTTAAGCGTTTTTGAAGGAAATATCGTATTTTTTAGTTTTTCTAGATCGTTATAAGAGTTTATTCAATAGTGATCTGAGTTTTCATTTAGTCTAACATAAATTTTACAATTTTTAATCCAGCAAAATTTGAATTTATTAATTTTGGTAAACTCTCTGACCTTTTTGTAGAGTACTTTGCTATATATATATATATATATATATATATATATATATATATATATTTTTTTTAATAAATACACATTTTCTTTTGACTATCACACTAGGCTAGTGCCCGTGTGTGGTAGTCATATGTTAATATTTATTTATGAGTTAAATGTTCATTAGCATTGATCTGATGTTCAAGTTAATATCCTCTGCTGTTAGGCCCCGCCGGTTGCTTAGGTCCGGATTGCTGCCATGATGTCATCTTTTTGTTTTCTGCACTTCAATTTAAAGATAATATTTCGCGGTTTTCCTTCAATCTTCTTCTTGGGGGTTACTCGGGTGGAGATGGGGTGGCTTATTCGATTTCGCTAGGATTTACTATTTTTAATTCTGAGTAGATGCTTTTGATAATCTCCCCCAGGTATTTTTGTTTTTTTCTGGTATCCCAATGATCTCTACGTTATGCGTACGTGTTGTTCGTTAGCATCCTTTCTCCATCCATCTGGAGAAAATGTGCCGTAAGTAAAGATACCTTATAGCTCATATTCGCAGGACCGCACTTTGTGAGTTGGAGCCTTGGCGTCCTGGGAGAATCTGTTAACATTTCTAAGATTTATTTTTAAAATAATATTTTAGGCTGATGAATAGCACAATATGATCTTCCCTAGGTGCCTACCTAAGAAGGATCATATTGTCTATGGCCGCGCTTTTTTTTATTGTCTCCTCTACTTTGCTGAGTGGTTTGTTTATGACTCAAATCTTTTTTTTTTTTTTTAATTCATTATTTTGGCTTTCACCCATTAGGGGTGATCTTGGCCATTTACAATTAACATAACGTAACACATATAAACCAAACATAACATAAACATAACATACTTAACATAAACGGTACAGAGTAGGTTATCACAAAATTATAAAAACAGGAACCTGTGTACAATTGGGCGCTTTTCGTTATTGAACCAAAGACTTTTCTAAAATTAGTAGCGTTTTTTTTTTAAACAGAACTATGAAATTGGCAATCTTATAAACAAACACAGCATATGAGAGTAAACAAATGTGATTATAAAACATAAAGATAAACATAACACTTGGGTCTTGAAGAGTCCGATGTTGTAGGAGGGAGGAAACACAGAGGCCGGTAGCTCGTTCCACAGCCGAGCTGTTGAACTTAAGAACGAATCGTAGAAGCGACCCGTTCTCATGTGACAAATGTCAACCGTGTACAAATGTTGGGCGCGCGTTTGGCGTGTATCCCGACTACGCACCGGTGCCGAAGGGATCAATGACGCTAGTTCCTCAGAGCATCTTCCATTGTAATACCGATAGAACAAGGACAGCATACCTACCTGACGCCTGTGCTCTAAAGATTGCAGTCCGTTTGTTAAGATTGGGGAATCTATCAAACGGACCGCCCGTTTTTGCACAGAGTCAAGGGTTTTTTTCAGGTATTTTGGGGCTCCGGACCAGAGATGGCTGCCAAATTCGACAGTAGGGCGCACTTGCGATTTGTACAGGGTCAGCAGTTGTGTACTATTAAAGTATCTGCGGGCCCTGTACAGTACGCCCAGCTTCTGAGAGGCCAGCTTTACTCTGGCTTCGATGGAGCTCCCGTACCTGAGCTGGTCACTTATAGTTACACCAAGCATATCAATGGAAGGCCTGTTCGGAAGATTGCTTCCGTTGAGGGAGACTAGATTATCATTTAGATCCCTTTTAGACGTAATCAGACAGGATTGGGTCTTTGAAATATTTGAAACATACCATTAACATAAACATATCATAACATAACATACACATAACATATCATAAACATAAACCTCAACCTACCATAAACATAACATAAACATAATATAAGTATAACATAAACATAACTTAACAAAAACAATACAGAGCTGGTAATAATAGGTAATTACAAAATTATAAAAATAGGAACCTGTGCACAATAGTAGTGGGCGTTTTTTGTTATTTAAAAGAACAGATTTTTACAAAATTAGAAGAATTTATTTTTTATTTTTTATTATTCTTTATATTGGCTTTCACCCATTAAGAGTGATCTTGGCCATACAATACAACATTTTTCTTATTAATAAATACAACAAATTACAGGATAAAATTGATTACACAACATGACATAACATAACGTAACATAAATAAACCAAACATAACATAACATAAACATAACATAAACATAACATAAACATAACATAAACATAACATAAACATAACATATACAAAACATAAACATAACATAAACATAACATAAACATAACATAACATAACATAACATAACATAACATAACATAACATAACATAACATAACATAACATAACATAACATAACATAACATAACATAACATAACATAACATGAACATAACATGAACATAACATGAACATATCATAACATATAATAAACATAACATGGGTGTAACATAAACATAACTTAACAAAAACAATACAGAGCTGGTAATAATAGGTAATAAAAATAGGAACCTGAGCACAATAGTAGTGGGCATTTTTGTTATTTAAAATAACAGATTTTTCCAAAATTAGAAGCATTATTTTTTTTAAAACAGTACTATGAAATGAATATAAACAAATACAATAAAAGAATCAAGAAAAATATATACAAATGCATAAAGAATAGTGTTTTAACTCAGTCAAAATATGCAGAGTTGGGATTAGTAAAAAAAGATGAAAATAAAGATGAAAATAGGAACCTGACCAAATGAATACAAATGAAAGTGAAAGAAATTTGGTTTAAATTTATTATTATGGTCAGATATTAAGGCCATTTTTATAAATAAATTTTTTCCAACAAATAGTAAATTTCAGTAGTGTTTAGACTAAGAAGGCAGGGTATACTGGTAGGCAATTTAATATCAAGTTTTAACAATTCATGCATGAAGTTTGGAAATTGGTCATTGATAGGACACTCAAAAAAATTATGGTCCAGAGTATCCTCTGACCCACAATCACAGTACGGCGAACTGACTATGTGGAACCTGGCAAGATGGCTAAGACAACAAGTGTGACCCAGCCGCATTCGGGTTAAGGAAGAAATATATTTTTTAGGCATGGTAGTGTATTTGTGAAACCAGGGCTTAACAGGAATAGAAGGTTGGATTAATGAGTACTGGTGACCTTTTATCAGAGAAGATTTTTTCCATTCAGAAGACCATTGGAGTTGGTACTTAGTTTTTAGAATAGGGAAATGGTCTCTAACCGGAATAGGGATATCACTTAACGGACCATGGGCAGTGGCTTCCTTAGCAATATAATCAGCCATGTCATTCCCAGTAATACCGAGGTGTCCCGGTATCCAGGCTAGGACCACTGATGCATGAACCAGTGACATGGAATGCAGTAGGTTCCTGATCGAGCAGATTAGAGAGTCGCTACTGGAATTGAGTGGGGATGCGCTTATTTTTTGTAGTGAGCTAAGCGAGTCTGAAAGGATGAGTGCGTTTTTAATATTTAATGATTTGACGAGTTGAAGAGCTTCTATGATAGCTATGCATTCAGCAGAGAAAATGGAGCATTCTTTGGGAAGTTTGTGTGGGAAACACAATTTTCTGTGAGGAACATAGACACTGGCCCCGCAATGGGAGTCCTGACTGAGTTTGGAGCCATCTGTGAAAAATTTTATGTAATTTGGCCAGTTGTTTTCAATAATTGTGTTAAATTCTGCATTATTTAATTGAGTTGAGTTTTTAATGTTTTTTTTACTTATTCCGATAAATTGATGGACCTTCGGATAGAAAGTAAGGCTTTCATAGGGGTATGAGTATAAGGGAAGAGATTCATTGAGATAGGTGTTTCTAGATAAATCCAGGAAAGGGTTGTAGCAATCATAAAAAAGTGGAGGGGTATGATTTTTCCAAAAGTGATTTGTATTAACCTCATACTTTAACGATTGAAGTATAGGAATCAAGGGATGGGATGTTATTGAACATATTTTGTAAACATTTTTCTGCCAGGCATCGCCTTCTTATATGTAAGGGAGGTTCGCAACATTCCACTTGCATTGCGTTGATTGGATAAGATTTCATGGCTCCTAAGACAAGGCGAAGTGATTTTGACTGGATTTTATCTAATTTATGAGAATTTGACGTGGAAATTGGATCAAACAGACAAGATCCGTAATCGAGATGGCTTCGGATGAGGGCATTGTATAGAAGTTTTAAAGAAGCTGGGTGGGATCCCCACCACACTCCGGCTAGAAATCTAAGAGGATTGATGTTGCTTTCACATTTTGTAACAACGTGATTTATATGAGAGTTCCAAGTAAGCTTGGAGTCCAAAAACATTCCAAGGAACTTAACTTCCTTCGAGATAGGGATCACTTCATCGCCAAATATTACCTGAATATCCGGAAGCTTTCGTCGACGAGTGAAGATGACAACTTTGCTTTTGGCAGGGGAAAGTTCAAGACCATTAATATTTAACCACGCCAAGAGTTTTCTAAGAGCGTTGTTAATTGCTGATGCTGCGATGAAAAGATTGGCGAATATTTTGTAAAACGTTAAGTCGTCAGCATATTGGAGTACGTTGCACATGAAATTAATAGATTTTTCCAGATCGTATGTGTAAATATTATACAGTATCGGGCTTAAGACAGACCCTTGCGGGAGTCCTTTGAATATTTGTCTTATGTGGGGAGAGGATTCGGATCCATCTACAAGAACAGTTCTCTCGGAGAGCAAATTGATAATGAATTGAACCAATTTAGGAGGAATACCAATCGCCAGTAACTTTTCTTTAAGAATGGGTATATTTACATTGTCGTATGCTCCACAGATGTCTAAAAATACTGCAATACAATATTCGTTTTTAGATAACGCTAATTTGACATCTGTAACAAGAGAGGAAAGGTTGTCAAGGGTACTTTTACCCTTTCTAAATCCAAACTGCGAAGGGGGAAGAATATGATTTTTCTCTACAAACCAGTCTAATCTATTCTTAATCATTCTTTCAGCTACTTTGCAAAGCGTTGAAGAGAGAGCAATCGGTCTGTAACTTGAGCCTAGACTTGGATCTTTGGTACTTTTGCAAATGGGAATGATTTTTTGAATTTTCCAGTCCGGGGGAATAATACCAGAGTCCAGGAAGATATTGATGAGAGAGAGAAAGTAGGAAAGGGAATCATCATCAGTGTGGCGGATGAATATGTTCAAGATTTCGTCATTGCCCGGAGCTGAGTCTTTTAGGTCTTCCGTGGCTCTTTTTAACTCGTCTATGGAAAATGGAGCATCTAACCAAGATGAATAATTTGGGGAGTAAGATAAAACAGGCACTTCGTCAAGATTAGGTACATAAGGGGGAGCAATTTTGTTAAGAAAGTCAGAAATCCAAATATCAGAATTGTCAGATGACTTCGGCAGGGAAAAGGAAGACCTAAACCTGCGAATCATGGACCAAACCTCCCCCGCCGGAGTAGCAGGGGATATATTAGTGCAGAAATTACGCCAGCTGTTTTTTTTTTAAACGAAATGTACGTTTAGCAACAGCTTGGGCATTCTTGGCTTTCAAGAAATTTTCCATTGTCATCTGTTGGCAGTATGTCTTATTGGCCGATTTCCTCTCCTTCAGCACTCGAAGGCATTCTTCATCCCACCAGGGGGGAGGGTGAGCCTTCGTGCCTACAGGGGATGATTTGGGAATAGAATTGACTGAAGATTTTAGAATGGAATCAGACCAAGATTTGTAAGAGGAGGTGCAGTTATCTGAAGAAGGGGTAGGCAGGGAAAGGGTGTGACCCTGGACAGATTCTCTAAAATGGCACCAGTCGGCTTTTTTTGTGATAAATTTTGGCTTTCTTTTAAAGAGGTTAGTATTTAACCCTTGAGCCAGATTTATAATGATTGGATAGTGGTCACTGCCGCAGGGGTCTGATGAAGTTCTCCAGGAAATTATTGGATATATACTTGGGGAACAAAGAGTTATATCCACCGCACTAGGGCTCTGCCCAGGCAGACTTAACCTTGTTGGAGATCCGTCATTTAGAAGGCACATGTTCAAGGAGTCCATAAGGTCAATTATTTTGATTCCTGAGGGATCCGTTGATTAAGAACCCCAGAGAGGGGAGTGGGCATTGAAGTCACCCAGAATGACCAGGGGAGAAGATATTTTTCTAAACATGTGGATCCATAATGAAATGTCAAATGGGGTAGAAGGAGGAATGTAGAGGGATACAAACGTAATATTAGAGACAGTAGCTGCCACTAACTGGAAGGATGAATCTGGGGGTTTAATGGAAATAGGGGTAAAGGACAGGGAGTTTTTGATTAGAAGGGCTGCACCACCCTTCCCATCAATGCGGTCGTCCCGCAGACATTGGTAGCCACTCACCTTGAAGAGCTGAGATGGTTTAAACCCAGTCTCAGAGATGGCAGCAATAGAAATTGTGTGTAATTGTAGAAGGCGGATGAGGTCAGCCTTATTGGAGAAGGCGCTTCTACTATTCCACTGAAGAATCCCTGCTGTCAGGGCAGCCATTGGAAACAAGAGAATTTAAGGAGGAGAGTAAAGAGGCAGCGTTGGACGGTAGGGAATTATTGTTATTAATTATAGAGATAAGTAACATGATGAGAGATTGAATAATATTAGAATTGTCATTAGAAATGATGTTGTTTGAGGAATTGGGATGTGAATCAGGGATAAAGGAATTGCAGTTCAAAGAATTGGTGTTAGGAAAGACGGTATTTTGTGGAAATGGGGAGCTGATGTTACCATTTGGGAACAAGAGCTGGGAGTTATGGCCAAGATGATCATATCCGGGGGATTTAAGAGGACGAGAAGCAGATTTTGTCATTACAGTCTTCCTGTATGACGAGTTTGGAGAAGTAATGTTTTGAGATAACTGGGGTTGAGAGTCGACTTCAGCAAAAGATTTTTTAGAGGGAGCTATTATTTTAGAAGCGTGGAAGTATGATACGCTATTGGAAGCCATATAACTTTTAATGTTTTTTTGGCGTGAAAGTTCGGGGCAGGATGGATTTATGGCTGTATGAGAGCCTGAGCAGTTGATGCAGGTAGGGGGATTGGAAGGGGAGGGGCATTGCTCTGCTAAATGACTTTCTGCACATTTAAAGCAGCGAGGAGAAGAACGGCATGATTGCTTGGAATGGCCGAACCGACAACAGTTAAAACATTGAATTGTCGGGTATGAATAAATTTCCACTGGGAGAGAGTTGTGGAAAAGGTATACATGATAGGGAAGAGATTGGCCTTCAAATGTAAGAACTACAGTTTGGGAGGGTTTCCAAACTATAGAATCGGAAGTCTTATCTTTATAATTCAGCCGCCTAGTCTTTAAAACTTTCCCCGAAGATGCTGGGATAATAAGTTCCGTGATAAGTTCTTCCTCGGATAGGTCTGTAGGGATACCTCTCACTAGACCCATGCGGGAGACATTAAATGAAGGGATGTAAGCCTTGTATTTTTTGGCAGAGAGGAAGTCAATGGAATTTATAAATTTATTGGCATTGAGTGCAGTTGTGAACTCTACACAAATGCGGAATCTTCCCTCCGATCTGATACCACCTGGGGAAATGCCAAGTGGTTTTTTTCCTATAAATTTACCAAAATCAAGGGGATGCAGTGAGTGGCCTTGTGTGTTGTTTTGCACATACACGATGAAGGGGGCTTTTGCTGAAGTCGGGTACAGTGAAGCGAATGGAGGAGCGACAGTCTCTACAGGAACTGTAACCTGAGAAGATTCCTTTTTCGGAAGGACGCTGACTTTTCTTTTTTTGGGAGTAGAGGAATCAGTCATTATTTCAACCTCGCTAGCAATGTCATGTTCAAAATTAACAGGATCAGGATCAGGGGGGACGGGATCTGGTGGTTTCTTCCCCATGGCAAAGGCCATTGGGGCAAAAAGGAATGTATATTAATATAAAATAACACTTACTGGACTTGGTCAGCAATAAAGGCACTCAAAGAGGACAAAAAATATAGTTTTAACCTACAAAAGGCAATAAAATTACATTTTTTTTTGTATTCGAACGGAAAAAGACAAGAGAGTTCTTCAACTGTCAAAGTTCGAATCAATTATTTTTTAAAAAAACAGTACAATGAAATAAATATAAACAAATACAATAAAAGAATCAAGAAATATATACAAATACATAAAGAATAGTGTTTTTACTCAGTCAAAATATGCAGAGTTGGGATTAGTGAAAATAGATGAAAATGGGAACCTGAACAAATGAATACAAATGAAAGTGAAAGAAATTTGGTTTATATTTATTATTATGGTCAGATATTAAGGCCATTTTTATAACTAAATTTTGCCAACAAATGGTAAATTTCAGGAGTGTTTAGACTAAGAAGGCAGGGTATACTGGTAGGCAATTTAATATCAAGTTTTACCAATTCATGCATGAAGTTTGGAAATTGGTCATTGATAGGAGACTCAAAAAAATTATGGTCCAGAGTATCCTCTGACCCACAATCACAGTACGGCGAACTGACTATGTGGAACCTGGCAATTTTATTTTATTTATTGATTTTATTTTAGTAATTTGTACATTTAAGATTACAAATGACTAATTAATTATTACATTTAAATATACTATGTTTTTTTTTTCTTTCTTGATATGGCTCCTACACAACATCTTAAACTTTTCAATTGGGGCAGACTTAAGGTTTTCCGGCAGCGCGTTATAGTATTTCATCCCTTTATAAAATATACTATTCTGGGTATTCGCTTTGTCCTTCTTTGGTAGCCTGATTTCATTGGTAAATTTAAGAATTAAATTTAAATTGCAAGATGGCTAAGACAACAAGTGTGACCCAGCCGCATTCGGGTAATGGAAGAAATATATTTTTTAGGCATGGTAGAGTATTTGTGAAACCAGGGCTTAACAGGAATAGAAGGTTGGATTAATGAGTACTGGTGACCTTTTATCAGAGAAGATTTTTTCCATTCAGAAGACCATTGGAGTTGGTACTTAGTTTTTAGAATAGGGAAATGGTCTCTAACCGGAATAGGGATATCATTTAACGGACCATGGGCAGTGGCTTCCTTAGCAATATAATCAGCCATGTCATTCCCAGTAATACCGAGGTGTCCCGGTATCCAGGCTAGGACCACTGATGCATGAACCAGTGACATGGAATGCAGTAGGTCCCTGATCGAGCAGATTAGAGAGTCGCTACAGGAATTGAGTGGGGATGCGCTTATTTTTTGTAGTGAGCGTAGTGAGCTAAGCGAGTCTGAAAGGATGAGTGCATTTTTAATATTTAATGATTTGACGAGTTGAAGAGCTTCTATGATAGCTATGCATTCAGCAGAGAAAATGGAGCATTCTTTGGGAAGTTTTTGTGGGAAACACAATTTTCTGTGAGGAACATAGACACTGGCCCCGCAATGGGAGTCCTGACTGAGTTTGGAATCATCTGTGAAAAATTTTATGTAATTTGGCCAGTTGTTTTCAATAATTTTGTTAAATTCTGCATTATTTAATTGAGTTGAGTTTTTAATGTTTTTTATACTTATTCCTATAAATTGATGGACCTTCGGATAGAAAGTAAGGCTTTCATAGGGGCATGAGTATAAGGGAAGAGATTCATTGAGATAGGTGTTTGAAGATAAATCCAGGAAAGAGTTGTGGCAATCATAAAAAAGGGGAGGGGAATGATTTTTCCAAAAGTGATTTGAATTAACCTCATACTTTAAGGATTGAAGTATAGGAATCAAGGGATGGGATAACTCAAATCTTGTAAGACGTCATCGGTTATGTCATCGGTTGATTTATGTTCATCGGTGGACAAAATTTCTCCCTACTAAAGGCCGTGATTGGTTTATTTATGTAAAGGCCACTCCCGTTGATTTATGCCACTCCCTACACCATACACTTTATTTATGCTAAAGGCCAAAGTTATCAATCTAGTAATTGGTTAATTTATGTATCCAATTGTTTTTGCAATTCGTTAAATTCACTTTGAATTACGGCATTCTGTTCCAGGGTTTTTTCAAGGCTGTTGTTTTTTTTGTGTCAATTTTTTTTTCTAGAGTTAATATTTTGTTTTTTAACTCTTCGATTTCTTCTTTATACTCGTTTTTCACGGTTTCCATAAATTGCACCTTAAACTCTTGAAAGATTTTGTCAAGGAGTTGTGTGTCTGTATGATTTAGTGCAGTCTTTGCAGCATGCAGTTGCCCTTGTAGTCATATTGGCACGGAATATTAGTTAATATAACTAATATAACAACACTCCACTATTATAAACTATTATAAATATCTAAAATATAGATATTTAGATTTTAGCTACGACTTTTGTTTTATTTTGTGAAATTTCTAGAGAGCGATGAAAAACACGACAGCTGTCATTGAATATTATTGTTCTATTGATACCTAATTGATTTTTAATATTATTATTTTTAGTTACACAATGGGCTTAACTTCTGAGCTGTGCTGATTACGGAATATAAATTTGTCGGAGAATCTTGATTTGTGTAATTATAAAATGAGAAGATAAAACTAACATAAAATTGTACAGAACAGTTTTATAAATTCCCGATTGCTCTACATATCACTAGAAAAAATTAATAGAGAAATGTAAACCTCCAGCAATAGTTAGATATTTACAGTTTTTTTTTTAATTCCAGCAGAACAGAGAGGAAAATAACTTAAGGCGATGCACTACGTAGTAATGCTAAATCATGTGTTTTTGGTTTGAATATTTGGTCACCTAGAAATGTTTCAGATGCTTTAATGAAATACTGCGAGTAAAATACATCCTGGCCTCTGAAATAATCGAGTATTTTTTAGAAAAGTCTTTTTATAAGCCCAGAAAAAATAATGTATAAGGCCTATGGTCTGCTTTAAAGTTCAAAATCTCCTGCTTACGAACCAATTTTCGGTTATGGTTTTATTGTATAATGTGGCAAATTAAGTTATTTATAAAATGATCGAAAAACATTTAAATATTTGTGCCTGAATATCCACAAAATAAAATAAAAGGCACTTTTTGGCCATGTTTTTTCTTGCATAAATCACAACAGGTGGATGGTGTTAAGCGGGAATTTAAGCCTTATCGCCATCTACGTAAGGTGTGTTATTGATAGCGGTTCGATTCAAAATATTACACTACGTAGTGCATCGCCTTAAACAGAACTTTACTTTGAAATTTGACGAATTGTTGAAATTGAATGAAAAGAAGAAAAAAACGTCAACTATGTCTGAAGCAGGCGCTGTGAATTGTTCAAATTCTGTGAAACAGCCCGTCCCAAGAAAAAGTCGTTCGTGCCTACATTTAGGCCTCCACCAAAGAAGAAAAAAACGTCAACTATGTCTGAAGCAGGCGCTGTGAATTATTCAAATTTTGTGAAACAGCCCTTCCCAAGAAAAAGTCGTTCGTGCCTACATTTAGGCCTCCACTGAAGAAGACAAAAACGTTAACCATGTCTTAAACAGGTGCTGTGAATTGTACAAATTCTGTGAAACAGTCCGTCCCAAGAAAAAGTCATACGTGCCTACATTTAGGCCTCCACTAAGGAAGAAAAAAACGTCAATTATCTGTGAAGCAGGCGCTGACGATGTGTTTCAGCCAATATATACAGACTTCGTAAAAGCCTTTGACAAAGTTAACCACAAAATTCTCCTCAATAAACTTAGCAAAATTGGAATAGAGGATAAACTATTGGAATGGTTAAAGAGCTATTTAACTAATAGAATTCTACAAGTTAAAAACAACTCTAACTTTTCACATAAATTCATGGCTACTAGCGGTGTACCACAAGGGTCGCATTTAGGCCCAATACTTTTCTTACTTTTTATAAACGATATTGTCACTGTTTTTGATGAAGTGTTGCTTTTTGCCGATGACTTAAAACTATTTAAAATTATAAAAACACTATCTGACTGTACCAACATTCAAATTAATTTAAACAAATTACAAGATTGGTGCCAACTTAATAAACTTCATCTTAACATTAATAAATGCCACATTATAAGATTTTCCAGAATCACTCATCCCTTTAACTACCAATATAAACTCAACAACGTTCCTCTCACCTTTGTCAGTGAAATTAAAGATCTTGGCGTTATTTTCGATTCAAAATTTAACTTCCTTTCACATATAAATTCAATTACCAACAAAGGATTAAAAATGCTTGGTTTCATTCTACGAAATGGCAGAGACTTTCGTAAAATTTCAACATTAAAAATCTTGTATTCTTCTTTAGTTCGTAGTCAAGTTGAATATAATTCTTTTATCTGGTCCCCCACTTCAAAATCCACTCTGACTCCATTGAAAAAATTCAGCATAAATTCCTAAGATTCATTAACTATAAACTCGGTCTACCAATTGAAATAATAAACTACAATCACTTAATGAAAGAACTAAACTTATTAAAACTCTCAGATAGAAGACTCGTTTCCGACTTGATTTTTATTTATAAAATTGTTAATGGTATTATAGACAGCCCTGATTTATTGAGTCTAAATTACCTTTCATATACCTACAAGAGCTAGTCGATCTAAAATTCTTTTTAATTGCAACAACATAATCAGGACTGAGTCATTTAGATACTCTCTTGTACCTAGATTACATGCAGTTGGCAATGTTTTCTCAGATGTAGTTGATGTATTCAATTGCACGGAATGTAGTTACAAGAAGGCTATAATAACATACCTCATAAATAAATATTAATGTTAGCTTTTGTTATATTAGTGCTAAATTATTATAATTATATCACATGTTTGTAAAAGCCACTATGGGAGTGTAATATAAATAAAAATCGATTCGATTTCGTTCGAATTCGATCGACTGCATATCCGAATTTAACACTTTGAAACTAAATAACTTTTTTTTTTCTAAATTCATTTGTTTATGAAGATTTTATTGCACATGTTCAAACCATCGAGATATAGATGTACACAATTTGTTGGGGGATCAAAAAAATAGTGGTCAAAGTAACCTTTCGGAGAGGGTTAACTTTTACATGCAATTTATAAACTTATTACAATGACACTCCAATAACGAAAAAAAATCTAAAAAACGAATCACGCTTATATATATATATATGAAATACATGATAATACACAACTGTAATATGTAGTGAACAACTGCTGACCCTGAACCAATCGCAAGTCACTTATTAGTAGTCACCTATGATCTGGTGCCCCAAAATAATTTGAAAATGCTGACTCAATGCTGTGCAGAAATGGGTGGCCCTTTGGAAGACTACATTTTAGATTACAGGCGTCATGTAGAAATGCCATACTTGTTATACTGGTAAGGAATTAGCATCATAGTCGGGAAACAAAACAATATATTATTTCTTATCCAAAAGTATCATAAAATCGTTGACAGCCCTGTTTTACTAAAGCCAAATTGCGATACTTGCCCAGCTATTCCAAGTAGAATTAATTTTGAAGGCAACAATAAACTCACTACTAATTAATCTATTATAATATTTTGCTAGATTATACATGAGAAAAAGTCACTTTTTTATTACATATTAATATTCTGTTCAAATAAAATATTCTCTGTTATTATAACATTCTAGGCTTTAATAGAATTTACTTTATATTAATTACTATTCATTATCATAAACACCTCATACCTCGATTTATGTCAGGTTTTATATAAACCTAGTATTCATTCAACTATTTCTACACTAGTGGATATTTCTTTTAATTATGTATTGTTTAACTGCACTTCTATTAACAACTGTATCACTTGCAACAATATTTTTGCGTACACATTACTTGTTCTGTAATCACTCTATTGTAAAAGCCATATTATGGCGTTTAAATAAATAAATAAATATAGTTTGCAGACAATATAATTTATGGAGTTGATAAATACGGAAGACGAGGTAGGTTCATACATTTATTTTGGTGGGTAAATAAATTATTCTATTCTTAATAGTTATCACTGCAGAGCACTGAATATGCACTGAAGCTGCAAATAATTCTACGTTCACCCGCTGATATCGAATCATACTTATTAGTGTGAAGCGGCAATGTGAGTACTCACCGCATTCGAAGCTGCCACAGAAGTATTTTGGGGAGTATTTACAGCAGTGCGAGGAAAACATAATTTTTTAGGTACCCACAAATATTTTGACGTGGAACATGAAATAAAACACTTGGTAAAAATAAATTTCTTTTTTAATAGGTACCAAATAAAAGTAATCAATAGAGGGTAAGACACCATCACTTCGCTGGCAATATTCGAGTGAGATCATAAAAAGTGTATATCGTTCAATTTTTTAAATTTAAATTCATACATAATTTTTAAATAAAAAAGTAAATGAAATTAGTATAGCTACATAGAATAAATTACTAAATAATATTGCAAATTTTTTATACAATAATTTATTCTGCAAAAAATTATATTTGGACAATTGCAGAGCCGATAAACTTCTGTTTTTGTAGCCAAAATTGTCTCAACCATAAATTGAAATATGTATATAAGTACCTATAAAATTTTATGCTTTGTGACTTTGTAGTTTTTTAAGCTCTTTAGCTCTGGGCTCAAATTTCGCAGGTTCACAACTGGCGTCAACATTTTCATTTATATTGTTTTTTCCATATATGAAACTGAAATAAATTAAAATACAGTATATCGTTGTTGCGCTTGCAAAGACGGCTAAGTGCCAGATTTCAGCAGAGTTATTTAGATCAATTTTTTTTTAAAATCAAGTTATCGGGCTCAATCTCGGCTATGTGCATAAGTGTTACCGTTATCACAAAATTCATTCAAACATTGTTTGTTGATACATCTGTATACAAAATACAAAAATATCACTTACAGACAGTTCAGCAAATATCTTTTGGCATATCTATATCACAAAATAGTAAAACTGCCCCCATGACCTTTTATACTTATGTGTACCTCAAATTTGTGATCTTCTCCATATTATATTGGTGCATAACCGTCTTACGGAGAAAATGAATAGATAAATAAATAAAACCGGGAAGTTTTTGCTTCCCCTGTAAAATTTGGTAAAACTCTCATAGCCGGTCTTGCATTGCGCTTCAATGATATTTGCACCTTGTTCCGGAGTGGCTGATGCTCTGAGCATCACCCCGGTAACAGACCACCATTAAGAATTGAAACCTCGTACAAATTAGTAAGCAGATCGGAATAACCAGGTATTTCCCAATCTCTTTCTCCTCCCCCACTTGCTACGTCCTTAAGACTTTGCCCAAATGGAGATTTCATAGTTGTTCTTGCTTACGGTGACTGGATAACTCATCAAAATGACAATTCAAAAAAACTTTTAAAATGTGATATAAAATCATGAAAAGTGATGAAACAAAAATCTAGGTTAGGTTTATAGATTACCTTTTTTCATCACTTGTCAATACAATACTTTGTATCGCTTTTTAAAAGTGTGTTGTCATTGTGTTGAGTTATCACGAAACCCTTGCTTACATCCGCAGTATATAGTTGTTGTCTAATGATGATGAAATAAATAAAAAATAAAAACATGTATAAAAAAATCTTTATTACTTATATTGGTAATTATACAAAATGTTATCATTAATCTGCAATTGGTATTAATAATAATAATATGTAATGTATTTTAGGAGAGCAATTTATCATTATCATCTCCATTCGCACAGTTTTGTTCGGTTTATGGTTGTAGTAAACGTAAATACCCCTTGCAAGCTTTTGGTAGAGGACGGACCATCAAGATTGGAATACAACCATCTTTAGTAGTTTAAAATTAACAGACACACATTTAAATAAATGTTACTCGACTTACACTGACGCAAAATACAACCATGAAAAAATCAACAAAGTTTTTTTTACTATTTGTGAATATATTTTTTTGGTTTGGGATTAGGTTACACAGACATTTATTTTGTATATTAAAAGCTGTAATGTTATCCAATTTCAGAGAAATGCGTATATGTGAAGGCATATACACATACAGGTGTGTATGTATGATAGCCACCAAAAGTTGATAGTATGCATTGCCATTGAAAACGAGTCTGCCGAGTTTCAGGTCGATCGGATGTCGGAAAGTGGTTTAATTTCTACTTCCGAGATTTGTATTCATTGATCCACAAAAACAAAATCGAAATTCAAATATAGGTATTTAAAGAAATGCAAATTCGACATGTTGATAATGGCATTATGCATGTCACCCTCAACCTAACCTACCCAACAGCATTCCTCTCCTTTTTGTATTACTTCTTCTGCTTTTATAAATCTGTTGGGTTGGGTTAGGTCAATACAGCCAAGCAAAAACTTGGGACTTTTTTTTCTATTGTATTTTGCATCTGTATAACAAGCAGGTACCGAATAAATAGTTGGAAGTACAATAGCATACAGTAAATTGATTCAACCACTTCATTATGAAATTGATTTTATAAAATCATGAAGTAAACTTAAGTAAGTAATATTTTGACATAAAAAAGATTTGGTCTGTCTGTTGTATTTCATATTAACGGTGTCTGGAAATTCATACTTCAGGCGCGAAACTTGTGAATGAATCTATATCACATTTTGAGTCGATTTTGCAGTGTAACTTTTTTGAATTGTGCTTACGTTTTCGAGTAAATGGAGTCGGAAGTTGAATTTTTTAAGTTCAATTTTGTAGGAAATCGGTCCGTAAGGGTTAATATGAGCTGTTTAATTAATATCTTTTAAAAAGCGTAGACCCGGCGCCAAAAGATTTTCAAAACAAATGAGTTAAAAAAAAAAAAAAAACCCTCAGATACTTGTACTATGAGTTTCCAGACACCGTGTAAGTTGTTTGTTTATTATTTCATATTATAAAAGTATTGTAATTTGTATACTGAGTTCATAAAAACATTTTAAAGTAATAAAATATTTCATTTGGTTCGTAAATTTTTTTTTTAACAATCTCTTTATTTACAAACCATGCATTCCCCTTCAAAATTCAACAAACATTTAATATGTAATATAATTTATAGATTTTTGGATTTATTACTAACAATTAAAGATAATGCGCACTTGAATGATTTTTCTCAAAAACGACGCTATACAAATTATCCAATTATTATAATTATGTTTCGGTGTTCTAATAAAAAAAGGTAAGGAATTCTAAAGAGCTTTATTTTTGGGAAATTAACAACGCTCGTTATTATTCGATTTTTATTTTATCCCAATGAGTTTAATAAGAAAATTCCGACCATACACTTTAAAAATATTAATTCTGAAGAAAATAATGCCATATCATATAATGTTGCTGAAAGATTAGTCGTAACCTTTCACTCTTTCCCATGAGAGAGGGGGTACAACTATAAATAAACCTTTCACTAGATCGATCTTCGGGCTTATTGTATGAAACAAATTGGTCCTAAAAAATTATACTCTACACCAATGAAAAAACTAAGAAAGTTTATTCTATAGACTTTCAGAGTTTTTCATTGGTGGATACAGTTGGGCAATTATATGACGTCACAATATTTCGGTTCCAATTTTCGATCGGAGTTATAGCCCCCCCTGGGTACAACGGAGTACAGTGGCAAGGCCACTGAGAGCTCCAGACCAGGTCTACATGCTTTCCAATAATTCAATGGAAGTTATAAATAGAATACTGAACATTGATTATAGAACTAAGAATTTAAATATTTTTGTTGAGAGTTACCAGCTAAATAAAGAGGAAGTCTAAGTAGCTACTTATTAAATGTGAAGGCAAGAACAATAAACATTGTCATAACCCTATTACAAGTTTTTAAAAAATAAATGCTTTTCAGAGTATAGCGTTCTTGCAATTGCATTTAGCTTTAAAGAATGCAAATTAATTTTTGATTATCATTTCACCCAATAGCCTAAATGCTTGTAATGAAAATGCTGTTAAACAAAGCCTCCAGTACTCTGAGTTAGACAGGGATAGTGTTAAGAAAAATAATTTAAAACTATATGATGAAGGTTTTCTCTTAGCAAATAATGTACATATTTTCGATTAATTTGCTAAAAGCATCGATATAGAACAACCCAGATAGGGCTTTGAAAGTTATTATCTTACTCCAGCCAGATATTAACTGTCTTGTGGTATTTTTTTTACCATAAAATAGATATTTTAAAACACAGCTCATTGCCTAAAATACATTGTGACTCAAAAATAGTTGCGTTGACTTAGAAATTCCAAACAGAAAAAGGTGTTCAAATTTCATTATGCCAGAGCGCACTGTTCAAGAGATTTTGCTGATATCTTTAGTTAATGATTTCACCTCAGGCAATCTAGTCACCTGTCAGAAAGACGTGCCAATCTAGAAATCCTATGTCAATGGATTGCGAGTAGTAAGGTGGTTGTTCCACAGAATTTGAACAATTGTTCAAATTTTAAAGTTCAAGTTCTGTTATTCTTTAATTATTGGCCAGTTGTTTTACAAAACTGAAATAATAACATAACTTAAATAGAACCTTCACAGAATTTGAAAATCAACTTTGAAACTTGATGAATTTTTCAAATACTGTGAGACAACCCTTCCTAAACGTACACTGGGAAAATTAAATTAAATTTGTAAAAAAAATCGAATTTTAAAATTAATTAATCCTATTATCAAACATAAATTATTATTAAAAAATGTACAAAAAATAAATAAAATGCGTATGCTGTTGGGATCAAGGTCAATTCATCGATAACTTGATATGCCTATTCAAACTTCTGCATTTATTTTGGTAACATCTGCCTGTAAGATGCGCACAATGAAAATTAAGTAAAATAAGTATTTACCTTATAAAAACAACCACCAAAAAATATAATTAAAAGGCAAATATATTATATATATGTACACATTTGAGTAAAATTAATATTTACAATATTTAATTACGAAAAAGAATACTTTACACATCAATTTGTCAATTCACAATGAAATCAGATGCTCCGAATATTTTTACAAAAAAAATAAGATATGGATTTAAATGATTTTGAACTAAAAATTAAGATGATTTTAATATAAAAAAAAATAAATAGGTTAGAGAGAAAGTATGCATTGTTACATAATCTCTCGTAAGAAATAGGTAGAAAGGTTGAAGCACCATGTTTATCTGTCCTAACCAAAAATAATAATACATCGTTTTTTTAAACCAAACCTATAGTTACAGACACAAACGTCTGTTGCCTGCAACACCTCGTGTCCAAGTGAAATCATAATACATAATTTATAAAGCCCCTGGTTAACGAAAGGGAAAATCAACCATCAGTAGTATTAGTTCTAATACATGTCAAAGTAGATTTTCGCATTCACCAGCAAGTGACTTCAAACATTTCAAAGATATTTAATCTATAAAGGTTAGTATACTCACAAAAATATTTCATTCAAACAATTATTTAAGCGTATTTTTCTTGATAATTACAAATTAAACCATTTTAGGACATATCTCACCGATTTGTATTTAAAATCACAAAAGTGTGTATATTTTTAACTAGATAATTAATCATTCGGAATGGAAATTTAGCAACGAGTTAAAGACAAACAGAGATTTAACATTTATACAAAACAGGTCGAAGCGTAATAAACTGGAAGGCATCAAAGCAAATTCATCGATAACTTTAAGACATTTATGTTTCGTGGAAGTTAAACTATTCAAGACGTATTATGTATTATTAATTATCAACGTAATACGCTAACTAAGTAGTATGTGAAGGGCCCTGTAAACGTTCAAACATATACAAGGCCGAAGACGTTCGAACGAAGTTTGTTAAACATCAGATTAACAGTTTTTGCAGGGGATTGTTGTATCCTGTCTGAAGTGTAATTTTTTCACATCCTCTTCAGTGATGTTTGGACGGTGTATTTTTAATAAATTTGTAACTTTTTTCATAGAAGTGTTTTCTTTATTTTTATCCATATGTTCTTTATATTTAATCCTCCGTAACTGCGGTAAGTCTCGATAAAATGAGAAAAATAAAAAAGAAATTCTTTCTCGCTCAAATTAGACGATGTCGCAGTGCCCTCCACGGCGGTGTCAAAACACTTTTGTTTGACAAACATTCACGTAAAAACCTTCAAACATGGTCAAACTTGCCATCAATCAAAATTTCCGACAAACACGTAGTTTGTTTAACACACACATCAAACAAAGCCGCAGAAGTTCAAATAATTTGATCGTCTACAGGGCCCTTCAGATACATTGAAGATTTGAACTTCGTACTAAAAGAAATAATATTACTAGCCTATACAGACTCATATAAAAAATACATCAACGTTGCAATATGTTTTATGTTGGTTAGTTTTTGGATTCCGTTCTCTCATTCTTGAGTCAATGTTTCAGACAACCTAGCAATATCCATCATCAAGGTCGTTGTGTTGAATTAGCCTTTCCGTTAACGAGACACATTTCAATCTTCGTTTCCTTTAGGGGCATTCAATAAAAATTGACAATTTAGTTATTTAATTTAACAATTCTGCCCTGATGATCGACAATGTGAAGAAGAGATGAAATGTTAGCTCAATAAGGAGAAAAAAAACAGTCAACATAAGACTGTATTGGCCGTGGAAATCTTAAATAAATAAAATATTAACTTAAATACTGTTCAATTACGATGTCATGTTGTCGTAAGGCTCTCATTTACAAAACTGTGATACATATAACATTTCATAAAGTTGTAAACAGCAGATCACTTAGGCCCAGTTGTTTCACAGAAATTGAAATGGCCACTCAGTGCCATTTTTTTTGACATTTTAAAGGTCCCCCTTACCGCCGATTCTAGGTGGTTTTCAGCTTTGTATCAAATTGTAATAAGCTGACAAGCTTAACAACATAATAGCCGTACTCTTCAGCTGGTTAAATTTTGTTCAACAGCTGAAACGAAATTTAACGGGAACCTTTCAACTTTCAAAAATACAAAATAACCGTTAGATGACATTGTCGCATGTGAATTTTTGCGAAACAACTAGACATTATTAATATTTATGAAAATAGAATCATTGTACAAGAAAATCTTTTATCTTTTTTTATTGTGGGATTGCCTGGGCATGCCGTGATATTTAAAAAAATCTATATTCTAGAAAATAAGTTTTGTTTGGTATTTTTGGTTGACTTCTTCTAGGAGTTTTTTAAAAGAGACAAAAGTGATCATTTTTCGCACTTTTTCAACAGCATTTTTCTGTAGAAAAAAAAAATGTTAACCGCTTCATGCTTTTAAACGAGTCACGCTCGTGTGCTAAATGCGTTCCAATTTTTGTTAGCCCGAGTGACGCTCGCCGGTTTCAAACTTGCAGCGTTTTTAGCTAACACAAGTAATGCCCGTGAAAGTTAGCCATGTATTTTACTCAGTATGAATTTGCCTGCAGTTGAGATCGGTCGTGTTTTTGAGCTGCTTATTTCGTTCTTATTTATATTTTAATTGAAAAAATGCATCAACTTTGCATAAAACATTTTTAAAAACATGTTTTAAAAAAACTTTTTATTAAAAAAACCCTAGCATTAAGTGGTTAAAATACCTGCCAAATATTTTCTTTTTCAAAATTACTTACTTACATAAAGTAAGTAATTTTGACTTACTTACTATTATAAGTAAGTCAAAATAGATGACTTATGATAGTTCAAGAAAATATCATAAGTCGGAAGAAAAATCACAACATGCTTGTGAGTTTGAAACAAAATGAATTATTTTGAATGAGGTACTCGGTACTCCACAAAACAGGCTTCCCGTTGTAAAATTTTCGCAAAACCGGAAAGCGGAAGACGATCCAGGAAGATTATCATCTATTGTGTAAAAGATCAATGGCAAAATGTACATAATGTTATGAATTTAAATTTGTCTCAAAAATATATACACATTTCGAGATAGTAGCATTACTAAAACAGCTTTACTGTGTGCCTCAAAATAGTTCTACAGAACTTAAAACCGAACACAAAACGAGTAGTAGGTACATACTTTTTATGGATACATAATATATTATTATAATGTCCAAAATTTATACAAACCATTTGCTGATGAAAGATTTTCATTAGTAGATTATTATTGCTGATTTTACAATCACAGTTTCAAGATAGCACCGATTCTATCGGAGCAGAAAACGGCACAACAAATGACACCAATCAATTGGCAATAAGTCACATCACACAAAGTGTCACTAGCCCTTTGAACACTGTCTTCGCCATCTTGCTTTATATTTTCAGTTTTCCTCTTCTTCTGGTGCCTTTGCCTTTCGGAGTTTGATTTTAATAAAATTGCTGGCGAGTTGTGTATCTACACCTATTCCTGTATTGTGCCGTTGTGAGTTTGCATTTCGAAATAATTTGCTTTTCATACATTTTTAAAGCATGAATTTGTATCCACCAAGAATCGACATGGATCTTTTCAAAGTCATGGCTCTCAATCCTCCTCAGAAAAGAGGAAGAAACGAAAGCTAGTAACTTTTATAGACTTCATCATACTTCATAGTAGGTATGATCACCCAAAGAGCAGTTTCTCTTGTGCCTTGAGATCAGGTAGCAATGTAAACAAGATAGTCGATTCCAGTTCAGGATAACGAAAACCCTCAGCCACGAGAATACAGAATGCCCATCAGAAGACCAACAGAGAAGAAAGAACAGCGGTGTGGCAGATCTAGCAATGGTCAATGCTTTCATATAGTTTCTCCTGTGCCTTGATATCAGACCGAAATAGAAACGAGATGAAATAGCCGACTCCAGTCCAAGACAGGAGATGCCGGCAAGGTGTCCGATCTAGCAATGGTCAATGGCTTCTATGTAGCGCATGAGCCTATCCTAGGACTGCGGTTGCTGCTGGTCCCCGTTGGCCTGCTGGTTACGGTTCTGCTGCTGGGAAACCAGTTGCTGCAGCAGCATCTCCTCCATGCCAGGCTTGATGGTGATCTGGTGGCCGGACCCGTTGCTGCTGTTGGCCATGGAGACTATGTGGTGCGGCACGCTGATCTGCACGGGGACGGGGATGTTGCTTGTGGGCACCTAGAGATTAAAAAATTAGAAGAAATTATAAATAGGAAGAACACAATACAATTTATGAATCCTAATGTTGCAATTTTAATCATATCACAACTCTATGAACGTGTTTCGTTAGAGAAAAATGAATTGCTGAAGCATCATACGATTATTTTATTCTGCTCATAGACCAAAAATTATGCAATTGTCGACATAATTGGTAAGCAATTTTTGCTTTGGTTTTTTAGAATTGTATTTAATTTGTTGTTCTGGGGATTTTTCTCCTTCTGTTTAGAATGATGGTGTATGTTTATAATTTGTACCATAATTGAATTCACTTTCATATTTATATTTCACATTTCTGTATCAATGTTGTAACTATTTTTTTCTGGCCACAACGCTCCTGCTGACAAACTAGTTGAAGCAGATTAGCAATATTTACTTTTTTTTCCGTACTAAACTATCACAATTTTGCTTGCAATAATATAATGTCAATTGGTCTAATTTTATATGAATATCTAATTCAAAGACATAAATAATAAGAAATAATAAAAATGTAATTGTAGCGTGTTTAGAATAAGGAATTAGAGTCCATTTAAAAAAATATATATAACCTTTTATCATGTAAAGAAGATCAGCGTACCTACACAAAACTGTTTGGTAACCTTTCCCTCTTATTTGCAAAGTACGCATGTAACAGAAAGAGATGCACAGAGAGGTGTTGGTATCATATTATACAAACTTAACACGAGTACATTCGTTCGACCAATCATGGAGCGTTTAATAATTTATTAAATCAAAGAATAAAAATATAGTAATATAAAAATGTATATTCAAACACAATGTGTTTTTTTAAAATCTATATGAACATATTTTATAAAAGTCAAAATATGTTTCAACACAAAGGCCAAGGTTTTTCAGAAATTCACATGTGACAAAGTGTTAATTATTTTTAATTAAAATGGTGCCACAAAATAAGTTTGCTGTGTTTGAAGTGAAAATATTTTTCACTCAAATTCCTTATTTGAGTGCTGGAAGAACAAGACCAAAAATTGACAAATTGATTTCAAGATAGGTACTAGTGTATAACATTTTTTATAAATAGTTGTTTAATGTGTGGTAAGATAAAGCAGAACAGTGACAATAGAGAACATGATAAAAAAAATAGGTCAGATTAGGTGTTTTTTCCCTTCACTTCACATTTCTCCTTTTCTTCAAAGTTCTGTTTTGTCATGGAACCATTTAAGTCACCTTAACATGTATGGTGATCTCCGACTCCAACATGTTGGGGTTGGGGGTGAGAGGGGGTGGGGGGGGCAGGCGTGCGCCGGGCGCCGCCGTACCCGGCACGTGCTGTTGCTGCTGCTGCTCCTCGCGCGCGCGGCGCGTGGCGTGCGAGCGCGCGTGTTTGCGCAGGTGGTCTTTGCGGTAGAATCCTGCATGAAATAATGGCATTGAATAAGTATTTTTTGTTTTAATGATGTTTTAAATAAATTAATAGTACAGTGTTAAACCTATCTGTTTATCAAATAATTTTTTTTTTTAACTAACCAACTTGCTGTTTCACAGGGGCAGGCAGGGAGGATGGACAACTGTCTTGGCCTTGCTTCATTTACATTCATACAATACTGCCGTGTTAAGTAAAAACACAGTGTTTTCTTTGAGAGTCTCAAGAAAAATGCTGTTTTTACTTACCATGGCAAAATACTTTTGACATGGCCTGACTTCTTCTTTTAAATACATCTATTTCAATTTCACTTTCGTTTTTCTGACTGAATGAATGCAAATCTTGGATGTAGAAATTAACCCACTTCCCGGCATCAGATCGAGCTGAAACTCGGCAGATAAACTCGTTGTCGATGACAATGCATTCAATCAACTTTTAGCGGCAACATATATGACATTACGGCAGTTAACATACAAAATGAATATCAGTCCTATCCAATCGGGATTTGGTGCGGTTTTTAGCGCAGTTGACTCCAGTTCCTGGGGAGGAAGGTTCAATCCTCAGTCAAACCATTTTTTTTTTTTTAGTTTTAATCTGTGGAGAGCCGCAACAGAAAATCATCTAAATACACTCGATTGCCGGACGAAAATACGCAGAGTAATGCCAAAATTACCTTGACGAGTTTTGCTTAAAAATCTGACTAAAAATAAAAATAATATTTTTTTCTCCATTCTTTTCTGTTTACCAGATAATGTATCTTATTATTAAAATATATTTCATGTTTATACTGTAATTTTCCCCAGAATAGCAAACTTTATAAAAAAAAAAAAATTAAAAACCCTTGAGTCTCCTTTCAGAGATAAAAAAAAAAATTAGAACAATAAAGCGGTTTTATTATTTCTACATAGACCTGAATATGTATGTGCTCTACACGAAAAACATTAATCAAAAGTTATTTTCAAAGAAATAATGACCTTGTATACTACTTTCAAAACTCAAATATTTTCATTTTCGCGAAGTCATTTTATGAAACAAATTTTGACATTCGTAGACAATTTATTTCCTGAGCAGTCACAGAGGCTACATTCATGCAATCAACAACAGAATCTACAGTGATATTAGCAAAAGCGATTCTGATTTTTTCCTGTGTACGAAAAGCATAAAGGTTAAAGTTACATAGGAAAAAATTCGATATTGACACCAGCCAATAATTCTAATCTCTAATACCAATCAATTAGAGAGGGCACATGTGCGAGCGCAGAGCACGGTCGTAAAAATTGTCCTCACATTTGCTTGAAAAACAGTCTACAACAACTGGTTAAGTCAGGTAAGGTGGGATATTAATTATGTACCAATACAAGTGTATAGTGTTTGGAGTGTGGCGCTCAGGGAATGGAAACAAGGCCTGCAATAGCCATTCCAAGCCAAGGTGTGAGCTACCACACTCAGACTGAATGACCTGGAAAAAAATGTCACAAACGGTGCCTCCGGGAAACAGGGACGCATTTACGTGAACTCTTCCCTTGTGAGGCCTTCAGGGAACCAAGGAGGAGTGGAGAGGAGAAATGAGGAAAAGGGAACCAAAGGGGAGTGGACTCTTCCGTCGTGGGGCCTTCAGGGAACCAAGGAGAAGTGGAGGGGAGAGATGAGACCCTTTTCCCTCGCGGTGCTTTCAGGGAACCAAGGGGGAGTGGAGAGGAAAGATGAGACCTGGGAACACACACTGTGGAACCAGAAGACAAAGCCTCATGTCCAATGACAATCCTGGTGAACTGTATAAAAGGGACCGGGTTACTGTTAAAGGAATAAGGTTAAATAGGAGCTAGCACAATGGACCTATGACCTAAGTACTCGTGGGAACTATATGTAAACCGTGTCGGCTCTATAATACAAATAAATTCAAGTGTTTGACAATCAGGTTATGAACTTACCCTTCCCGCACTCTTGGCATATCTCGGTCTTCTCCCCGGAGTGTATGACGTAGTGCAGGTTGAGGTGCTCCTTCCGCTTAAAGCCCTTCAGGCACACGGAGCACACGAAGGGTCTGTCGGGGTTGTGGCCCAGCTTGTGCCTTTCCAGGTGTTCTCTCCTCTTCAGCCTAAATACCCAAACAACAAAGTTACATATTATTTTTTTAGTGAACATTTTACATCTGAATACATATGTGTAGATTTATGTACGGTTGTTTACGATAAAGAAAGATTACAAACAATTAATGAACTAAAATTTACAATGAAAAATGTAAGCAATATGATTCCTAGTTGTAGCCGTTATCTTTTTATTTTTCTGTATCTAGTTCTGTTTCATTTAGATTTATTAGTATTATCTTCTTCTTCAATAATAAATAATTATTTTAAAAAAATATGTGAAATGCATTTTGTAAGTTCTTTCAGTGCCATTAAAAATGCATGGTAAAAGAGAGCTTCTAAACAAATTGGTATTGACATTA
This sequence comes from Hesperophylax magnus, assembly GCA_026573805.1. Taxonomy (NCBI): domain Eukaryota; kingdom Metazoa; phylum Arthropoda; class Insecta; order Trichoptera; family Limnephilidae; genus Hesperophylax; species Hesperophylax magnus. The sequence continues at coordinate 25,221,204 of JAIUSX010000046.1, forward strand.
TTGTTGCAGCGAAAGACATTTTTTAGTTCACTTAACTCTTTTTAGGAACATGAAATTAAATTAGTTGCAATAATGCAGGGCTAACAAGGGAATCAAAGATTTTTTTAAATTTTCCCTTATGTCTAAATGTGCGGTGTTCAATATAAAATGGACAAGTACAATATAGGGAGTGCTTACCCCGCTCCGCATATGCCGCAGATGTAGCGCCGCTCAATCTTGTGCCCCACGAGGTGCTGCTCCAGCTGCTCCTTGTCGCAGTAGGCCATGTGGCATTCGGGGCAGCAGTAGAGCGTGGTGCCGTCCAGAGAGGTGGCTATCACAACCTGCCCGGGCTTCGGCTTCTTCGGCTTGGGTGGCTTCTTCTTGTACTTCTTCTTCTTCTTGGTCTTCATGGGGACCTCTCCTGCGCACAGTAAAACATCATCAGTCATCTGTTATTAACAAACTTCATTCAGAATCACTAGTACTATACTAGATAGATTTATTTATTAAAACATCACTTAAAAGGGAGACAATCATGGCACTTCCCCGCTTCGCACAACTTGGTTTGTTCCCCTTTCCCTCATGGGTAATAGAGGCTCGTGACTTTTGAGTGTGAAGAGTGCTAAAAGTTTGAAAAATTCTACATTATTGATGTTGTTTAGACAAAACCATTTTTTTTTTTTAGAAAATTTGTATTGTGTATTAAGATTTTCAGGAAATTACAGTTTGCCATGCGCCGCACTGATTTCCTGAAAATCTTCATACAAAAAACCGAATTATCGAAAAAAAAAAAAAAAACGTTTTCAGCTATAATGCCTAATTTTTTTAATATTAGCACTAGTATATCCAAAAGTCATGAGCCGCCACTGCTCATGGGCGGGTCTATTGTTTTTTGTGTCTATGGAATCCGACATGATAAATTATTATAATCTGAAGGTGACAAATTCACGTGAAATAAAATAATTTTTGGTTAGAGTACAAAAATGGCGCTACAAAGTCCCCATATTCAAAATGGGATACCTATAAATATTATACATCGTTCTATGGGATTATTTACTGGATATACCTGTCTCGGTCTGCTGCAGCATGTCCTCCATACTGCTGTCCTTGAGGTCATCATCGCAGCCATCCTCCTCCATCCCGTCACCCTCCCCACCCGCACCCCCCTCCGACATCTCGCTGCCGCCCGCCCCGCTGCCGCTGCTGCTGCCCACGCTCACTGAGCCCCCCTGCGACACCTCGCGCTTTATGTTGTTCATGTCTGCGTTTAATCTGAAATTTAAGAACATTTATGAATACTTCTGTTGGGAGTACTACGGTTAATCTCGGTTCCATACCCAACTGAAGAATACGTTGTTTGTAATTTGCTGAATCCGAGACAGGACATCAGCAATTCCGATGAGTAGAGAAATGACAACACAACGATGGCTCGTTTAGGGATGATTAGGTAATCACCAGGTTAATTTATCCTTTGATTCGTGGTTAGAAAATATATACTATAAGTAATCTACGTAAAATACAAGAGATAAAGCAGACATGCCCATTTATACATTCTGCATAATCACGCTATCTCATGCATACATGAATGTCTCTGTCATACCCTTAGACACACATTCCTTACACTAACTAACCATCATGCCGTTTCTCATCACGCAGGGGGAGGCAGAGAGGATAGACCGCTACACGACTCTATCTTGGCACACACTCCTGGTCTCACTCATACTCTTCTGTTATTCTCATTCTCGACAGTTCAATTCATCCCTATAAATTATACCTGAGGAACTGTTGGAGGGAGACTGGGATCTGGCCACCTGAACCCGAGACCCTGTTGATGTACTCTGCTAATTCCACTCCGGGAGCAATGGACCACTGGGGGGTAGACACGTTACTCTGAAAAATAATTATACATACATACTTATACTATTTCAATTACAGAAAAGATCAAATAGAATCGATCGGCTTTTGAAGGTTAGCCTCCTCTGCTATGGTAGATTTTATGATTAAAATGAGTATTGGTAAAAGGAACAATGGTCTAAAAAGGGCAGAGCAAGTACAATAAATCTGAAATGTAGTGAGGCAAAGTAAGATGCACATAAAGTGTACTACCATTCCACATAAATCAGTGTAAGTCCAATACTGCGGAAGCGCCATTTGTACAGGAAGGACTAAAAATTATCTAGGCAGATTTATTTTATTTTTTATTTTTATTTTATTGATTTATTGTGAAAAACAGTATAATCCATTTACAATTCACAAATAACAGTTTATAATAAGTAAGTACATACATTTATTTGCATGGGTAAGTACATCAATACTATCTGATTAACCAGATTTGTTAAATAGTATGCTTATTGCCGTCTTAAATTCTCTTTGGTTCAAATTGAAAATGTCAATCACAGAAGAAATGTGATTTAACAAAGTAGTTATACATATAACATGCAAGCACCAATCGATGCGGCTATTACTGTTCAACTGAAAGCGCCAGACTCGTGCGCGGTACTAGATATATATGTAGACGATATAATATGTACTTTACTTCTGATTATCTTTAGCACAGTGATTTGATAAAACAGAACATGATAAATTAATAGGTTAGGTTTGATGTTCGTTTGTTATTTCTATTCACTTTTCTTCGATGTTGTCACGAAACACTCTTGAACTATGCTGTTATTCACTCAAGCGATTTTTGGCACATTATGGTAGGTTTGCAAAAAAATTTTGAGCGATCACTGCCAAATTTATAGAACCTAAAAATATGGGATAGACGGCAAAATCTAGGTGGATTCATTGGCTTTAAATCGCAGTTCATTTGTTTCCATATTAATATTTTGAGGAAAGATATTAATTAAATAATATGGTAAATGTACATATATATACAACCGATCGCTAGAGTGGATATGCATTATGCTAGTAACGGGATAGAACGCACTCTACTTCGGTATTCTTCTACTAAAACTAACAATGTAAACTAGGCATTAACAGGGCTAGCCCTCCAGGCGCTGAATTGCCAAGGCGCCGATAAAATGACGCTACACAAAAATATAAATATCATTGATTACAGTGATCACCTACCTAGGCTCTATTGGTTTTAAAAAAAAGGCGCCAAAATTTTACTAGCGCCAGGCACCGTTTGGCTCAGGGCTGACCCTGATTAAGTATTATTATGTATAAGATATTAAAATACAAGTCAAAATAATCTTACCTCCGTCGTGGCGGGTTCTTCTACATTAGGAATCTCCTGCTTTATTCTAAACTGCGTGGTGGGGGCGTTGTTGTTATTATTATTAATAATTATATTCTTCTTGCTGTCCTCGTTCATCATGCTGTTGACCACCTGCTGTCCGGACATAATGGAGTTGATCTGGATGCCCTGGGAACCCACGTTGTCTGTGTTGTTACCCTGGGATTTATTGTGCTGCTCAGAGGACAGGTGCGCACTGAGCATTTGCTGCATGTCCTGCGGCTGGATTGCTGCCACCACTTGGATACCTGTGAAAAATATTAAGGTTAGGATCAAATAATCACAATCTACATAGCCTACAATGGATACATAACCTGCAAAATCTAACCTAGAAAATGGGGGCTTCAGCACAGGAAGAATGCCTAGTGAGGGTAACATCAGTAGGTGCTCTTCCTTAGCATGGCGGGCAAAATAATACTAGCCTAAATCTCATTTCATAAAAAAATAAAAAATGGTGCGTAGGTTTGAATCCTACCAACTATGTCAATGTTATTTAGAGGTTAGAGTGTAGGATTTATAAAATAGTCTTCAGGCCATAAAATCATACCAGGTAACAATGGAATATTATGATGCTAAGGTCTGAGCTGGAGGAGTTCAGGGTATCAAAGAGACTGAGCGAGCATGTACTACTGTATATAAAGCAATGTCTATTGACATCTCACTCGAACTCTGCAGTAGTCAAACTAACAACATTACTATCCCATATATTGTGTATTAATAATTAAATTGAAATTAATAAAACGTCAGAAATAAAAGATAATTTCCATGTCAGGGTAGTCCGTATAAAATTAAAGAGTGCAGTATGTATTGCAGTAAAAATTAAACAATAATTTTAGTACTTTACAGAAATGCAGTTATTAAGGAAAGACTAGTACATAACAGTGACTTGAAAATTCAACATTATTGTTGTTATTTAGTCCAAAACCATATTGTATTTTTTTAGAAAATTATGTATTTTGTATGAATATTTTCAGTAAATTTCAGTTTGGCAGTGTGTTGCTCCGATTTCCGAAATAAATACGTTTTCGGCTAAAACAAAATCATTAATGTCATTTAAAAAATATTTATCAGCACTCTAATACACCCCAAAGTCACGAACCATCACTGGTACATAATATCATTTGTTGACAGAAAACATAAGAACACTTTTGTTTGGAAAGACAATTTACTAACATTAATGTTATTGGATTACTTACTAGTATCACCGCCATCTTTATTAATACAGGCCAAGCCGTAGAAATTGCACTGACACTTAAAGAGACCTGCTTTCGGACTTCGCACTAAATCTGATAAACACAGCGCAAGAAGTCCTAAAATAGGTCTCTAACTGTCAGTGCAGTTTCTACAACATGGCCTGTATTAATAAAGATGGTGGTGCTAGTATGTATTGTATAATATTGTAACTGACATAGAAGTTGTTTAATTTTTTAACAATAATAAATAAAAAAAATGCCGGAGACAAAATCAACTTAAGTATATACATAATATAAAAAGAAAGAAGGTATTCTTATAATATAAATAAAGAGCAATTTAGTCTTAAATAAGAATAATAATATGATAAAGAAGAGATGAAACGTATTTTGTGAAGGTGCATTAAAAAAATGTAAATCACTGGTGTCAGAAGAGCTAGACATGACCTGACGTAAAATCTGGATATCATTTCGACGAGCTGGAGGTAAACCACGTAATCCTTTCGGCACCAGGAGGGTTCTGCATGTCTCATATAAACTACGACAACTTTAGTACATTGACTACTGACGAATGCACATCGAAAAAAGCAGACTCTTCGCGGAAAAGTAAAGTTTTCTAAAGTAAGGTAACGGTTTTCAGCGCAGTCCGTCAGGCGTATTTACTGCGGTGAATAAATTATAACCATATATAAAAGATTCTAACTAAGTAATGTAACAAAATATTCAATTTGATTGGCCGCAATAATATTGACTGTTGAAAGATAAGAGGGAATAACCAATATCTTGTGGCAAAATATATACATAACCCTTTTCCAAAAGGAAATAATTTTCAAATTCCATAAAGTAGGAAGTAAATTACATTTATAACTATGTAATACAAGATAAAGAGTTAATCCAGAAAATTTGGATTCCACGACAAGGCAAAAGGATTTAAAAAAGATACATCACAAAAATCTAAGATTACACCTCATGATTATATAAGCTTAAAATAAAAATATCATTTAAAAACAGAATTAAAATGTTTCAGTAAGATTTATGATTGTAGGCTAGTATACACAATGTACGCAACGCATTAAGATATCCGGACAACTTACAATCCATACATTTTCTATGTAAGTAGATACTTCAGAAACATACTTGATACACGTAATGCAATCCTACGCTTGCCATCCAACATTTGCAGTCCAGATCGGTGTGGGACGTATGAAAGAAAAATTGCATTGGTGAAAGCCTTCCAACGAGTTGATTTCACCTTTAAGGTTACACTTGATTTGGTTTTAGGCGTTTTTTTACATTTGTTGCTTGTTTTGTTGTTAAAATATGAAATGGACAACAAATTGAGTAAGATGTTACAGAGTATTATAACGGGAAATCAATTGAATATCACAATACTACGATTGAAATTTACGTTGGGTGCCTAGGACAAGTGTGCACATTGGCCTGGGAACGTACTAATGCATAGGTTGCATAAGTGGGCCCAGTGTGCTCTAACCTCTATTCTTTTCAGTCGACATTATACAAACTTTTCAAGGATCTTAAGAGATTAGTATAATAATATAAATATTACAATATAAAATACATACATAGGATAACATAAGGCTTGGTATTGCCAGCCTTTCCATGGGCATTCCTTTAAAGTAATATAAAGTTTACTAACCGTTGGAAGTGGTGAATTGTTGTAACATACCTTCTGGTAAGCCGCTATTGCCTATAATCTGTACCCCCTCACTGCCGTCCTGTTGCGTATATGCTACGGTCAATACTGTTGTACCTGCCGAATGTCAATTCATAAATACATATTACTGCTATTATTAAAGAGATACACTTAATCAATTCTTCTGAAATAAATTTGCTGGTGTCTATACGTCATTCATAGAGCTGGAATACAATAATGACATAAATGGAAAAGATGTAAGAAATTTAATCTACAAATTTGTCTTATTTGTCATGAACTCAAATTTGCTGTGAATTTAAGTGAGGTTTTCAAAATTGGAACCGCTTGTGTAACAAGCGATAAAGAAGGTACTTGCCTATAATATAATATTTTAACAGAAAATGAATTTAATTGGTCTATTTTCAAAATTGGAATTATAAAATCTGTGGTTTTCACGGGGTTGAGTTGGCAATAAATTTCTATTTATACAAAGAAAATTGTCTGTGGCGGTCAGCAGGCGGGCGGCGTTTGTTAGTTTTTAAACAAATTTATAGTTTCATTACGAGATTGATGAAGTTTTGCACACTTGACCATCAAGACAAGAGAAATGTTACTGTCCAAGTCTGATTTCGTAAAACTCTGTGTAAAGCCCTTCAGGGACTTCAGCTAGTAATTAAAACATTATTTTGGTAAGGGAAAAGTTGATATGATTTTTAAAAGTTTGAAGTTAAAACTTATTTTATAGCTAGAGATATTTTTGGCCTAATAATTTTGTTTTTTACATTTTTGTCCTTTACATGCAATTGTTATTTGATTAATCAAAAAGTTAGTTCACCTAATTCTCCCTGTTGAAATGCCTGTATGGGGATCTGTGTCATCTGATATTTGGGTTGATTCATACCTCCCTGGGTATTCATATTGCCCATATTAGGGTTCATCACCTGAATCTGAACTGTCTGCTGGGGATCACCTGAAACACACCAATAAATCAGTTAAACATCATTCACAGAACTACTAGTTAGTCACTGGGCTACTACAACTGTTAAAGAAATAAGGTGAAGCAAGGGGTTATAGCGTGAGTGCTACGGAGACCATCTACGAATCAATGATAATAATTAATGTTCATTAAATCAATCCATCGGCATATCCAATTAATAAAACAAGTTTGCCAATTATTTTATTATGGGTTATTAATCAGAAGAAAATTTTATTGCACTTGAAACAGAACATGACAATACGGTAGTAAATCAATGCAAGTTTTGCAAAATCAGCAAAAATACATTATTGATTACATTTCTACAACATGTGTCTCTTTCTCCTCACAACTCATAACAAGTTGAACTTCCGCAATTTGAACAAAAACTGTGTTCTAGAATGTGTTTGAAATGAGATGCTAATCAATTTGTATACATTTTATAAAATCTATGTATAAGTTTCTATGAATTCATAGCGCAAGTCTTTAACCCCAGGCTACATCTACTGCAGGAGACAAAATACCTCAATGGGTTCACGGGCCTTTGATAATGAAAAATATTATTGGATGAAATATCCTGATCTATTTTATAGAACAAACTGTGAAAATATGTAGAAAGGTATTGTTGTGCTATCACACTTGCTCTATTCTATTTCGTTCACACATGCCCTATTCTATTTCAATCAAACTCTATTCTACGGTTGAATCTATGTGTAAAGAATAGAACGAAAGTTGAAGTCGATTCAACATTCCTTAAACCTGTTCTCATTGATCTATTTCATAGAATGGAAGAGGTGGGAATGTGCCATTACATTGCTTTAAAATTGAAAGCTGTAGACATTGGTATAGTAGGTAAGTACCTAAAAAAATTAGGGTAGAGCTTTTCAGGAATATTTACATGTGTTCCATTTTTTAAATGCAGTATTCGAAATTCAATGAGTTTTTTTAAAATTATAGATTGCTCTTGAGGTTATGAAGAGGAGTTAGTTGGAGGGAAAATATATTGTGGAAATATGTGCAATCTGTGTACAGTGAAATACTATGAATAATAATGTAAAAATTGAATGGTTTAAAGGGAATATTGAGCTAACGGAACAGAGGGAATGTAGAAAGCAAGTAAAAATTTACCTGGCTTAGCGCCTGGCATGGTGATGGGCAGCGTGATGAGCTGCTGCTGCTGGTGCTGAAAGCCAGCGCCCCCCTCCACCGGCCGCAGGTAGTGTACACCCCCCTCCCCGCCGGATAGCACCCCCACCACCTGCAAACAAACAAATAATACCTATATAACCTGTGGCATATTGACAGTTATATTTCTTAAAGACGCTGTAAAAAGGGCGGACAATTTTTGTGTATGTCCACTTTGTAATAAAATCCAAATAAATGGGATATTTCTGAATGTATCCGAAAACTAAAAACTGTTTTCGAAAAGTGATAAAATACACTTAAAACTTTTATTAAAAAACATACAATTAATAAAACGCTTTATATTCAAATTTAGAAGTTAACCACATAAGAATTAAAATGTATTCCTCTATGAAACCAGAGGTTCGGACCGCAATTTGAGAAAGTTTTATGAAATTTTTAAAAAATTTTATATGAAATAACAAAAAAGTGAGGTGACAACAATTGTCTAATAAAGTGTGAGTGTTTTTTTCCATTACAGTAATTTTAGTTCGATGTTATGAAAAAACGTAAGGTGAGCCATTTTTAAAACTTTATGTTCGCATTCAAAATTTTATTATTTCATAAAAATTGTATGTTTGATTCTAATAATAAAATTTGAGTAATACCTTTCGAAAACCCTTTTTAGTTTCAGATACGTTCATAAATATTGCATTTATTTGGATTTTATTAAGAAGTGGAAATAAACACAAATTCCCCGAATTTCTGACAGCTTCTTTATGAAACATAATGGTCAATATGTCATAGGCATGAAGGGTTAATAAATTGTGAAAGTGTATTTCATCACCTTTCAAAAACTGTTTTTGGATACATTCAGAAATATTTCATTTATTTGGATTTTATTGCAAAGCAGAAATACTCTGACCTTCTGACTGAATAAGTCAGAGGCTTATTACATTGAATACAAGCTTTCAATTAACCCTGTCGTGCCACTGGTTGATAAGCATTCGACATAAACTGAATGCCGCAGCAAGACCCTGTACAGAAAATTAAGTTATAGTATAGAACTTTTCGTTTATATCGATTAACGGCTAGAGGGCAAGCATTTCGGTAGTGATTAGAGTAGATTTACATAATTATTTCACTAGATAACTCGTTACACCTGCTTGCTATCTATTTTCGCCACTTGAACGCAATTACCCTTGGCCCAAAAATTCATTCAAATCCAATGTTTCAAAATAAAGTTAGTAAATATAAAAAATCTAATCCTGAGAGCTTCGCCAAGAAAGTCACCGTTTGACTGAATGATTGATGTGCACAATTTTGAAGTGACTGTAATTTCATAACACAAAAACATTTACATTTTATTGAATTCATTTGATTCTGATGAACGTAGTTCGGTATGTCTTCATTAAACAATGATGTGAAACTAATCAAATTGGACAAACATGGTGTAAGATATTTTGTTATAAAAATTGAAATTATAACATGCTTGCGCAAATAGTTTGTTGTGTAAACAAATAAACATGTGGAAAAAAACATTCAACGAACCAACATATCGTTAACCTTTCCTTATCTGTGGTGTGTATTTACTACACATTGCTTCAAATAACTCTATAAATATAATAAATTCTGGGTTCTGATTTTAGGTATTCCTCCATTATACATTTATGCACTGAATTAAAAAATAATATTTTACATAGTTTTCAAATTCAATTAAAAACAGAGATTTTTGTTAAAAATCGGAAACAAATACACCAATACAATCAACCGTGTGATACTGCTACGTGAAGAGTGTGCGAGGAAATGACACGCTATTGATGTCCCGCTTTAGTTCGCTACGCGGGAACATGGGAAATCCACACGTCCGCAGTTGTATTTTGATTTAGACCATCGATACTTACGACCGCACAGATGTGTGTGCCAGCCGCCAGCCCAGCCAGTCGGACGCGGACACTCGCACGTTTTTTTAGCATCTGCCGATGGTTTTTTCATGTTTTCAGCAATTAAATTACAATTATTATCACTTTTGATATAAAATATAATGAACATAAGCGATTAGCTATGAATATTTATATTTTTCCGATATTAAATCGATTATTTTGAGATGTGTATTGACTACACAGCACCGGAACGCGTGGATTTTTTTAGCACAGTAAGGGAAAGGTTAACCTAATTAGAATAACACTAATTCCGTAATATAAAACAATTAAAAAAATCAACCCGTAAAAAACAAAGTTTTTTTACTATAATATTTCAATTTTCGACCTAGTTGCACCATAAAAAACTGGCATACCAAGTAAGAGGAATCGACTGTATGTATGTATACAGGGTGTCCGGAAACTCGTAGTACAAGCGGGAAACTGGTGAATCTACATCACATTTGGAGTCGATTTTGTAGTATATTTTTTTTTGATTTGAGCTTTCGTTATCGAGTAAATCGAGTTAGAAGTTCATTTTTTTTTTTTTTTTTTTTTTTTAATCAAATTCTTATAAATTATTACTGAAGATCAAAGTACCCAACTAATTAAAACTATTTGAAAGTAAAACAAATGAAGAAACTCGGATTTTAAGCATTATTTTGAAATCACCCTTCATTTAATCCGGTGTAATCATAAAATATTTCTGCTCTGCAGGGTTAAAACATCTGTTGTTCAACCCTAAACACCAGAAAAAACTTTAACCCAAAAATAGCCGAAAAATATTTTTTTTTGGTTTTTTTTTTTTTTTTTGTGAAAATGCTCAAATCAAAAAACTTTATGTTTTTTTGGGTTCCCCATGTGGTGTAGATTCTCCAGTTTCCCGCTTGTACTACGAGTTTCCGGACACCGTGTATATACAGGGTTTTCCAATAAGAGGTGTTATTTTGATATTCAATCATAAAAGATCAATGGTTTCGTTGCTTGTGTGGCACGTAGCGCCGTCTTGTTGAAAGTAAACGTTGTCCAGATCAATACCATCCAATTCCGGCCATAAAAAATCATTAATCATCTCTCGATAGCGTAATCCATTCTCCGTAACTGTTGGTCCAGCCTCATTTTCGAAAAGTAAGGTCCAATGACTCCGCCGGACCATAAACCGCACCAAACAGTCACACGTTGAGGGTAGAGAGGCTTTTCAACAATAAATCTTGGGTTTTCCGAGCCCCAGATGCGACAATTTTGCTTGTTGACGAAGCCACCGAGGTGGAAATGGGCCTCATCACTCAAGATGATTTGCATTTGATTCACTCAAGTGAATTTTAATATTTTCAATGTGTTGTTGAAGCGTGTATCGTTCCATTTTTATTAATGGCGTAGTTTCTACTTGTCAAATGTTAAAAAATGACAGCTTCAAAAGTAACATCTACCGAAATAGCGGGCTATTCAAAATAACACCTCTTATTGGAAAACCCTTTATATAAAATATATAATATGTTAAAGGAATTATAGTTTGATGCTTTACCTGTCCCATTTGTGTTCCATTGGAGGCGGCGGTGATGTTCTGAGCGAACTTGGCAGTGGTGAACTGATGCATGGCGGCCGCTGGGATTGAGCCTGCAAACTGACTACTAAACGGAGTGAAGTTCATCTTGCTCGAGCCCCTTTAATCGACTGGACCCAATGTCCCTTGCTGGCACCCTGGAAAGATAAAGATATTAAGGTAAGACCAATAATTGATGTTTTTAACTTTTATCCCCTTATTATGCCTCTAGTACAGTTGGGTGAGTGATTATTTACGTTTACGATTTACGATGTCGGCATGAAGTAAGTAGCGAACAAAGTTTGAAGTTTATAGATTTCTACCAAAATGAACCAATAATATGAAATATTATTCACTCCCCCAGATGTAAATAGTTGGCTTTTATAGTAGTTGAGTTGAATTAAAGTTTTATTTAATAAAAAATCTTCTTATTAAGCATGGCCAGCGATCCTAAAAGATTACCTAAATTACTATTTCCTTATATTTCCATAAAATAGTGCTATTTAATATTATTAATGCGTTCACATATGTTGGCTCCAACATTGACCCAATGCGTTGGGCCGAAGTGTACAAGGGGCATTACATATTATGCGTCAATAACCCGTGTTTACAGCATTAGGGGCAAAAGAAAATAATTTTGACTGTCAATCTTAACTGCAGAGCACCTAGGATATCATAACTGGATTGTGTGTGAATTGGGGCTCCGCTAGCTGCTTCACTGAATATTGTAACCTTATTAAATTGTGCAGGTATTAATATACTACAAACGGGCGAAAACACGTTCCCGTTAGAGAAAAGGGATTTTGCTTTAATCCGCCATATCTTTGAAAATAACACACATATTATAATGATTTTTTTTCTTTACATAGATGTCACCACACTCCAACTATAAAAGTACTGTATAAAATTAAAGCCTACTTTGTAATACAAAAAAATGGGTTTTCACTTTTGCACAAATCATTACAAAAAAAAGAACGATTTCCGCTACTCCAGTGCCATAACTGCAACAATTTATTTACCCAATCTGAATTAGTGTAGTTTCCTTTTGATTAAATATTTTAAGTGGGAGACTTATATCACATTTTTCATACATATCGATTATGGTTGGGACCCTTACAAAAAGGTTGGTGCACAATATTCATATAGAATTATCGGACAGCAACACCTTTACAGCCATTTAAGTAGGACCGGATTAAAAGGTAGAACTACCCGCTGTGTGTTAATGTAATTTATATTTTATCCATACAAAACAGAAGCATTTATATTAATAACTAGCTGTACCTCGCCACACGTTGCTGTGGCTCATTCTCTCTGTGCAGATAGAGAAACAATAGCGCTTGTTGCTTTTACATCCTACAGATGGCGCTGTTTTAAAAAAAAATGCATGTTATTACCTGTCACATGTGACATCTATATAATATAGGTATATAAAAACACACGCATATGCGAATACAACGTTGTGTCAAAAATTCAAAGCAATAGCTGAAGAACTTTAGAAGATTTAACCTTCCAGCGGGCGCGCTGTCGTAAAATTTACGAGACGCGCCATATCGCTTCCCCCACTCTTACCACTTATTCGTAAGCATCGAGCTTCGAGCTATGCTAGAGTCAAATCAAATCAAATCAAATGTCAAACATTTACCGCAAGATATAAGTGCTTTTCTCAAAGTTAATTACGGTCGGGCAGTTGAACCGATAACAGAAGAAGAAAACAGAAGCTTTCCAAAATGCGGTGTTTGTCGGTTATGTGCACTGGATAAGAAAAGATCCTCAGCATCAATGAAGTGTTGCTGTTGCCAGTCCTTTACATGCAAGAACCATTCTTCAGTTGAGGTGGTTTGTAACAATTGTAAGGATGAGAATATTGATTATGACTAAATAAGTCGATAAAATATTTTGTTTTGAAATACTAACACGTTTAGAGTGTTGCTTCATTTTATTTTAAGAAAGTCAAATAATTTTTTTTTAAGTACTGTTATTATCATTTTTTATAACCTTAAAGAAATCCCCTAACATTTGTATAAAGAAAACACAACTTACATGGAGAAAACTCGATGACGTAAAATTTACGACAAGCGCCCGCTCAAGGGAAATTTCTCAACGCGCCCGCTGGAAGGTTAAGATTTTGAACAAACGGACATTTACATTTTTATTTAAATATACAGGGTGTCCGGAAACTCGTAGTACAAGCGGGAAACTGGTGAATCTACATCACATTTGGAGTCGATTTTGTAGTATATATTTTTTTGATTTGAGCTTTCGTTATCGAGTAAATCGAGTTAGAAGTTGATTTTTTTTTTTTTTTTTAATCAAATTCTTATAAATTATTACTGAAGATCAAAGTACCCAACTAATTAAAACTATTTGAAAGTAAAACAAATGAAGAAACTCGGATTTGAAGCATTATTTTGAAATCACCCTTCATTTAATCCGGTGTAATCATAAAATATTTCTGCTCTGCAGGGTTAAAACATCTGTTGTTCAACCCTAAACACCAGAAAAAACTTTAACCCTAAAATAGCCGAAAAATATTTTTTAAAAATCAAAAAACTTTATGTTTATTTGGGTTCCCCATGTGGTGTAGATTCTCCAGTTTCCCGCTTGTACTACGAGTTTCCGGACACCGTGTATATAATAGATTAGCACAAATGCAATATGTATTTTTGAGCAGTGACTATTTTTTCTTAAGTGTGTTTGCGCATTAAACTCCCGTAAAAAAATTAGACAAATTTGTATTATAATTTTACCACGATTATAATTTTAACAGCGCACCATTCAAATGTCGTGCTAAAAAATCCATCCACCCGGATGATGCTGCCCAAGAGCGAATTCGAAATTAATCCCATATGTGCGTTATGAATACGTATTAGCACCTATGGAACTATCCATCATATTTCTTAGGTTCAAACAAAACAATAGTGGCGTGGCGCCAGAGTGGTAGTCCTGCAAACCTCGAGAATCTACTATCCGCCTGAGTTTGCAGCAACTATGAAATTTGTTAACAGATTTTTTTATCAGTGATTATTGTGTTTTAAGTTGTTAATAAAATAAGTTGACACACTGGATACGTTACTTTTTATTACCTACGATATTACATTATTTAGCCACAGACTGGACATGAATCGTTGAATTGTATTTTGTTACTAGTTCGCTAATTTCTGGTGCAGTGAGGTGATTAAACTCCTTTAAATCTAGAGAAAAAACATATATATTATGGAAAAGACCAACACAGAATTTTTTATATGCGATTGAGATCCCAATGAGATAGGCCACCAACCGCCAATGCATTTAAGCATGTTTTATATCTGTTTGTATCTCAAAGAAAACAAATAAAGGAAATCAGTGTATTGAAGCAGCGAAAACTCAACGTTGGCTTCATGAAAATAATTTCAGTTTGCAATTTCGTTTCCCTCATTCGCTGGGTATATTAATGGCTACATACGAAAACAGGTTCACCAAAAATAAGTTAAATACCGTATTCAGTTTTGGTAGTTTATTGGTAAACTGTTAAAGTCCTCGTACACTGAGATTCTTACAAGTTAAGTGACTGTGATGCAATCACAAGTAGTCTGCTGATGTGCTACTGTTTAAAGCTGGGTTCCATACACGGCGCTAACCGACGATACTGAACTTGATCATTTTTTCTTGTGCAGCTGTGGAGTTACGACACGATGTCAAGTGGAGACAATTCTTCTCTATATTTATTATATAAGCATAAAAAACGAACTAAATGATTTTGGGTTCATCCATACAACGAAATAAATGTTAATAGTAAGGCATTCTTTGCCGCCAAAGAATTACATGAAAATTATGTCAAATTAACTTTTCTCCAACTTAAATCCATACCTTCTCCTTTCTTAAGTATTCTGGTAAATTATAGTTACATAAATATATTTTGCCACTACAAATTCAATCATGCTCGAACACCATTTCTGTCAAACGAGTCGTAGATGCGTATGCAACTCCCGTAGTGTACTACCAGCACGGTCAGTAGCGTGCAACTGACATCAAACGCGTTGTAGACGCGTCGCATTGTGTATGAACACTAGCAAAATAGTATGGCGGATAATTGCGAGCGACGTGTTTGCTATGCGCACAAAACTCTAGTCGCTTGCGAGTATCTCCTTGAATGAATGGCCTTAATGTATTCTATTTAAATTGTGGTTACATCCCATATTTACGAGATGTCTTCGACAGTTTAGCGTTTTAGCTTGTATTGTTTGGGAGAGGGAGCTTATCAGAACTTTTCGGCACATAGATCCTTTAGATTTGGCTTATTTTAAGTTCATATATTATGTAATAATCGTTTTCATTTTTTATGTCAATGAGTTTGCAAGGAATGTGACTCGGTTGTGGTGATTCAAAGTTCAGTTGTGGTCATGGAATTTATTTTCAACAAGTCACAGTCGCAGATAGTCAAACCTCAAAACTACTGAAAATTCCCCAATCAGACAGATTTTATCATTTCAAAATCTTTTTATAGAAAGTTTATTTGAAATTAATATGTTAGTTATAATCATTTTTATCTAGATGTAGTCCCCGGCATTGTCCAGGCTTAGCGTAGAATTTTTTTAAATCTAGACAGTGATCTTCCTATTGTTTTGAAGGTCAAGTGTGCAAAATTTGATAGTGTGCAATCTCAGACTAACTGTAGGTTTGCATAAAATACAAATCCACGCCGCCCGCCATGGACACTCTACTTTAAATATTGTTTTAATGCCAGTTCTTCCATCTTTGTTCAAAACATCTAACTAATAAATCCTGGTATCTCAAAAATTCTATGGTAATAAAAGTTATTACAGAGATTGATTAATAAGGTCAGAATTTTTGTCAGAAGCAGGACGATTTGTGCATAATACGTATGTATACACATATGTATGCTTTGCTTTTAATCATAAATAAATAAGATTATGTATCTGAAATACTGCTTAACAGTTCCTAATTATAGCTATTTATGGATTTATAACGTCCTTCAGTGTTTAATTCCAGCATCGTTATTTTCCTTATAAAACAAAATAGAAAGTGTGGACTGACGATACAATGATTATTTCAGAGATATAACTATTGCCATTGTTTCTGTTCCTACATGCACGAAATATAAAAAAAAAAACATGTTTCAACAAATAATATTTCTTACAATTCAAAATGCAGCGCAGATTTTACACGAGACGATGTAAAATTCCTATTTAAAACTTTATCTACAAGTAAACAATCAACCCTTTTAAAATATGATAAAATATAAGATTATCACAGGAAAGAGCCTATTATTTTGCCATTTTATTGGCTTTTGAGCAAGAGTTGCGCTTCCTCATTCTGAATGTCAGCATTGATCATGGACTCTGCAAAGCTGTACAAGGAAGACCACCTCCATACTGATAGTGATCTACACATTTGACTACATCCACTCGAGCTTTTTTTGGTATATTATGGTAAGTTTGCAAAAACGTTTTGAGTAAATTATAGGTAAATCATTAAACCACAGTAATTCATGTTTCCATATTAATATTTTGAGAAATGATATTAATTAATGTAAAAATATATATACATATATATATATATATATATATATATACACCCGATCGCTAGAGTGGTCAGACGGCTTGCCCGTTCAATTCCCGTATCAAGCAAAAATATATAAGTTTGGTAAACCTCCTATAAATGTCTACACAGCTGTGATAATATAAATAAATATTATCTCAGAACAAGAATTAATGTAGAAATCTATTTTAACAACAATAGGTAGTTAACTTTCAACTTGGGGTTAACTAACTATAAGTAAACATGCAACCATTTCACTTTTACTTTTACTTTGAAAAATTCACTACTTTGCACTAATTTAACTATATAAAACTTAAAAGAACCAGGAATAAATCTATTTCAAATCACCATTAATTATATTTGCAAAAAAAAACAGTTAAATATCATATTTTTATAGAAACAAAAAAAAATTAAAAGAAAAAAAATGGAGAATGCTGCAAAATCAATAATATTAAATAATCGGTAATTAAAAATAAACCCTACTCACATAAACACCCTCTCTCAAAACTTTCACTGTCGCTAAACTGATAACAGTACATCAACTGTAACTCATCACCTTCCCACCACTAGTTCACTGCTCGGGGTGTGAGAGAGGGACTTGATGGGAGGAAAAAATCACAGGAGTAGGGTTAAACAGAGGCAATGTGGTGACACCGCCAAAATACAAGAGAGAGATTGGTAGGAGTGAGCTGTGACTGCTGGAGACTAGTAAGAGGCGATTCCTTGCCATGGAAAGTAGGCTACAGAAAAGAAAGTTTAGTTGGGAAGTTGAATTTGCTCGCGGTGATGCCGAGTAGCAAGAATATTATTTATTAATTTATATTTCTTAAACAATAATTTACAATTTTATTTATTCATTTTGGAGTAGTATAATGCAGTCTATTCTCTGTACCACCCAATGCTACAGAGGATAGACTGCATTATATACTATTGTAATATTTTTGTACTATTATTGTATATGTTTTATGGGATGTGTAGGATTGCACACACCTCCCCACTCGTTATTTTTTGTATTATTATATTTTTACAATATAATTAGTAGCAGAACTTTTTAAACGTTATTCTATAAAATTATGCTTACCGTCCTGTTCAGTGATTTAGAAGTAAATTAGGTCGGTACAGAGGATAGATAGTATTACGTTGCTTATAACATATGCTTAATAATGCTTTTAAGAGCGCGATTTTTAGCAGATTTCTGCACAATTTGGGTATAATATTATTGGTAATGGTCCTATCAACTATGCATTAAAATAAAATTAAGTATTTTAAAGCAAATTTAAAAAAAAATCTAGCTTCGTGAAGCACATTTGATAAAGCTCAGTTAATCTAGTATTGTCGTTTTGAGTTATTCTCTAGTTTAAAAGTGACCTCGAAGTGATATTTCACAATAATGTCACTGTTAAGTTATTCCGTTGAAAATATTTTGATAAAACATTGTTTTAGAAAATCAGGCTAAGTTGTATTTCAAAGTAAATTAACAATTCACGCAAATATATTTATTTATATCTCTATTACCTTTAAAGTTAAATTAATGCAATCATAATATACGTTCAATTACAGCATAATATTTCATTATAAATATAGAATGTATAATATTGTCATGTGTATCAAGTAAGAATGCTGTAAATGATTTATGCAATATTTATCTAAGTGTTTCGTGAACATCTCATTAGGATTGTGCCTATTAGGTGTTGATGATATAATAAATATGATATATCAGTTTTCTTTTTAATATAATTTAGAAATAAAACTTTACACACAAATTTGGGAATTTCTAAAATTAGGGGTTTGTTGTAGGCAATATCTCTTTCCAGAACCCAAAACAATGTAGAAGCTGTATGAAAAATGTTTAACTTAATCATCGACGTTACAATGTATAATAACACCATTGAACACAATATACAGGGTGTCCAGGGATAAAGTATGCGATAGTAGAAGTAAAAGAGATAACTTAATAACATTTTTTCGAAATTCAATTGTTTTCTTTTTCATAGAAGAATATTTATTATTCCACACAAACAATTCAACTTTTTTTTTACCTGAAAACTACCAAAATGTTGAAATTTCGAAAAAATATTTATCTTTTTTTCTCGTATTGTCGTGTAGAATTATCTCCAGAAGTTAGTGCACTTTACCCCGGACATCTTTTGTTTATTTGGCTAGGGAGGAGTTTAAGTTGGGTGAAAAATCGTGCATTTTCCAATTCTCTAAGGGTCAGTAAATCGAAAACTAAAAAAACTTTTTCCAAAAATTTTATCTGTCAACATTAAATTTTTATTTCTTATTCATTATGGGCATTCTGCTTGACGCGACCGCGAGCTTTGTTGATCACGGATCACAGCGAGAAGAGAAAGTAAATGTCGGTTTTTGTAGCTCGCACGCAGATGCCAGTTTTATTATGTTTATTGAGAAACTAGTTTCAATAGATGTAGCTAATACACTAAAACACAAATAGTAGAGCACCCATTGAAAAACTTATTAGAAAAGCAAACATTTTATTTAATTTTTCAAACTTGTACATGTCATAATTTATCAAATAAATAATAAAACAGTAGTTGGCAAAAAATACGGTCACATTGAAGTAATAAACTCACCAAAACTAAAAAAGATGAGATTAGGCGAAGACATTGTATTTAGTAACATAATAATTGCTTCCCCTTGAACAGTTTCGAATGAGCCAGTCTATCGCCTATCCTTGAATCACAATAAACAAAGCAAGGTGATGTATTTCGCATACCAAGCACGTCGACATCAAGCCTAACGGCATTTATTCGAGAAACTTTGTAGGTTTTCACGAAAACATGAAGTTTATAGTATTGTTCGAAACATTTTCCTTTTGTCTAATTTAGCATGTAGGACGCCGTTAGTAGTTATTATGGCGTGCGTCAACGGAATTCCGCGAAACCTAACCTACCGGACAGTTAGAAGTTAGTTAATATAGCGTTATGTAAGGAAAGTCCACTCTAGGCGGAAGGAAATGTGAATGAAATGATGGCTAGTGGCTATGGTTAGGCTGGCTGCCGCTGGTTACAGGTTGTTCACCCCCTACCAGTGTCTGGTCAAGAAAGCGAGTTTCCATCACGACGCATCCCCACCAAGCTGCAAGATCCCCTCCATATGCGTAAACGTAAAGTGTCCCGTAACCAGGAGATGTCAGACCGCGGGAGGAGGGGTTGCGGGTTGTACTCTGCGGTCTGCACGGCTCGGACTGCAGAGCACCGGTCACTAGAGGGAGGTCAATTTCTCCCGCACTATATTTTACACATTATCCGATCTCGGGTAACGGTAACTGATTCTACGGACTAGAAAGCGCACTTCAATCAAATAGGGTCACGACGTATCAAACACTATCTTCCGATGTGTAAACAACAAAGTATCCACAATATTTACGAACCTGAGAATTCCTGTCAGCATGCGCGGATTTTGGAGACAAAACAATCCCGCGAAATCTATCAACATTGGCTTGAACACACAAATTCAGAGATTGAGCTGTTCACAGAGAGAACACCTGCGCGAAACTAAATCCGCCATGACAGTTGAAGAATTCATTCATTGGCCGCCAGAATGCACCGTTGGACACGAAACACATGGCGCTCATATTAAATTTACCAAAATGTCAAATTTATACATCCCTCTCGGCTCTTTTGTTCCCTGTTTCCTAGCACTATTCCTAGTTCTTAAACAAATAACTAGATTTTCAAAAATAAATCAGCATAACTATTTACTAACAGAAAATACAAACAAAAGTATTCCGAATACTTTTTATATTAATAAAACAATATTTTTTATGCATGTAGGTATTTCTGACTAGACATTTTAATAAATAACAAGTGATGAATAAAACCGAAAACTAAAATAAACATTCAAGAGAAGAGTCATAAGTCAGTAGTTTTGTTGTCCGTTTCTTTGTGATCTTTCCAAATAAAGTTCATATAATAACTTGTTATCAAAATAGTAATTGCTTTGTGACGAGTTTACTCCTGGGTTATAAGGAGGTTGTAGCAGTAGGCCTTCAGGGACTTCTTCCCGGAACGTCTCCCGCAGGGGTATATGCTGCTGGTGTCCTTGGACTTGATTTGCAGCCATATTGACCACGTTATTGATGTGAAGGTTATTTATCCTCTTCGATAACGGCATGAAGTCGCAGTTATCATCTTCTCGTGATCTTTTCCTAAACAAAAACAATCACAAATTAGAAACAAAATACACATCCTAATACGGAAGGGATGTGTCAAACTAGTAGATTATGGATTGTTTTCATTACCTGTTGTCTGTCACAGCTGTCATAATGTTAAGATGATCTTTCTGGTAACATTTATGTGTTAAAAGGGTTGATATACATATAATTGTTAACGTAAATAATTGACTTTACATGATGATTCTAAAAATGTCATTACAGTGATCACAGAACATAAATATTTCAGATCGTGGTGGGGTGAAGATTTTTTCTGTTTTTGTTTCTTAGTTGCCATCTAGCGGTCGATTTGAACAATATCTACCAATAAACAGAAAACTGCTTTACCATATAAATAAACAGAACTGCCTTACCTTGTCAGTATGTTGTTTGTGAAATGATTCTTTAGATGTCAGTAGTTACCTGAAACAACAAAAGTATTATTTTCTTTGAATTTCAAATTATTATTTACTAACGCAAATTAAAGAATATTATTTTAAATTATTATAAGCAATAATTAATCGCTTGAATATACATTCAAATTGAAAAAATCTCCCGAGTAAAAATAAATGCCTACGGGAATTGAACCCGCACCTTCCGATGCCCGGTCAGGTGCTCTGAGACCACTGAGCTACGTCGGCTTATTTCCAACACGCCAAATAATTCAATATGTACTAGTACTTCAATCAACAATTACTGGTTATTATATATATTTTTTTATGTCACCTGTAAACAACCAAATTTATTTTGTAGGAAAGGCTTTGTTAGTGCTAAATTTCCCACATTAAAAATCTTGTCTTATAAACATTAGTTTATCATTCAAAAAATAATAATAATATTTCACGTAAAATCCATGAGAGAAAACCAAGGTGCACAACTCATGCAGCTAGGAGACGCTAGTGAGTATAAATGAACCACCGACTTTAGCAGGTTTCCATCAGAATGTATGGGAAACGTCAGAAGTTGGAGCTATTTTTTTTTTAATCCAGGCAGCGTTTTTCCTGGAAGGTTGAATGTTGAACTGAAATTTGAGAATGCAATATAAACCTTGTCTACTTTAGCGATCTGCTTCTTCTCATTCATTGAAAACAGGAAAATAAATAAGGCAACCTCCATAGTAAATTTGAACACAGAAACAGAAAGTAGGTACCTACCTACATCATGCAATAATTAACAACGCTAGAATTTCATTGATATCGAGTGCATTGTTAGCCGTCATTGGTCATTGATCATTGCCAATCGTTGCCCATATTTGGTCAGAATATAGTGAATTGTACTACCAAAGCAATACGCATTTGTATGAATGTACACTCCGAGAACAATGCCTTATACAATGTGCACTAAACAACTAAACATCCGACTCAACCAACACTCCATATGTCTACTTCCTACTAGCTGTATCACTAGTTTAGTGTTTAGTGTCGTATTTTGGTCAGCACAAAGTGCTGGCCGTATTTGGTTGATCCATAAACCATATTGTATTATTATACCTACCTAGTTTATTATCAAAGTATGCCGAAAGACATATAAGTACATACATAACCTAATTCCCTTATATGAGTATAATTCACTGATAAAATGAACAAACAAAAATATTATTATTATTGAATTGACTTGACCCGAACCTTCGATTAGATACATAAATATAATGGTAGAAGAAATCGGGGCGCTCGAAGAAGACATGGCACGATCAAGTGAACCAGATGCTTGAGTCGGGCTATGTCAAGAGTCGAAATAACAGAAGAGTATGTATGAGACGATGGATTAATTTGAATGAGGCACGGAGTGTGTGCCAACACTGAGTTGTTTGCGGTCCGTCCTCTCTGCCTACCCCTGCAGTTAAATGCCGCGATGGTTAGTTAGTTATATAATGGCACCTAAATATAGGTTGCTGCTCGCTGAGAGATGTATGTCCGTGTTGCTCTATGTTGAAAACCTTGAAGATAAGCCGAATTGATACCGTTACTAAAAAATACTGTTGTAATATGTCCATTGTCTTTTGAAGTTTCAAATATTCAAAATATTTATGGTCAGAAATTAAAAAAAAACACACGAAGAAAACGCCTTTCACAATACAAGAGCTAACCAAAATGACACTATTAATATGAACACCCAGATTTAAAACGTCTTTTGGACAAAGAAACTATATATATCTACCTCCCCGCTCTATAATTCACTTTCACCAGCAATAAAGAAAACAAATTATGCAAATGATTTTTTTTTTAAAACTTATCAAACCTGGCTTAAAGAAATCAAAGAAAAGAAGTTACAGCCCATTTTGAAAAACGACATAGGATGTGAAACAAACAATATAGGAACCCCTTGTGAGGAGGATCAAGGAAAACATTATGAATTATTAGCTTTATCATGTAAATAAAATGTGTCTTGAAACTAAATTTAAAAAATATCCATACATTATAAGATGGAAGAGATTTGGGGTTGCCATTTGCCTTACGTTCCTTATTTTTATCGAAGGTAGGTATGTACCGTAAACCTACCGTATGGCTACTCTATTCTCTCCATAGACATATGAATATTAGTAGACCTGCCCTAAGTGATTAAAAGCGTATTATCCCCACTCCCCATACCGGTTCAATTGAGCCGGCTGGGCTCGCATATGGCCTCAAGTGAAATTTGAAAACGTGACGTCATCATTCTTGTGCGAACTATGGTCGAGGCATCATCGGTTCATTTTACGAAATAACACGGCAAAATGTTGACTTGTACTATGAAAACTTGTAAAAATAGATGTGAAAAAGAGAATAAACCCAATTGTCGTATTACATTCCATATATAAGCATTATTTTACTTTATTTTAAGCATATTCACATCGTATAATATAGATCAGTTTTAGAAACATATACTATCACATCGAGAAACTTCTGGACGCGAAACACAAAGCTGGTTGGTTGCTGGGAAGTAAATTATGAACATTTATAAAAGTGTCTTAACTAAATACTTAAACGAAATATTCGACTCTGAAAATAGAACCGAATTTTTTTGCCGAATTTGGACTTCGCAAATTAGTTCATAACGTGGCGAGTAATTTGCGCTCCCATGTAGAAATGTCTATTCATTCAAAAGCAGATTTTACTTTTAAGAACTAAATGGTGATATTATAATGCGAGATGCCTATTTACTGTCAGATTGATTTATTGACGAATCACAGTCAGCCTTACTCCCTTCGTTCTTCAACAGTTGATTTTACCCCTCGCCTTTATCTTCTCGTCTATTAATTCCTATGTCTGTGATTCTCTCCCATAGTTTCTTTCAAACAAATCACTGACGATGTATTATAATTTTTAAACGAAACTTTTATAAACCGTACCTCATTTTGTCGTTTTTTTAATTACCGCCTTTGTAATTGGATTTTATTTTATTTCAACTCCGTTTTATTTAATTTAATTTCAATTAACTATTTAATATATTTTTTATTGAATACTAGCTAAAGAGTACACGGCGTTGATCGGGGTTGTGAATGATTTGGAGTAAAGTTTTGAGAATTTGAATTCAATGATAAATATCGAATTTTCTCTACTTTCTATAAATATTTTATGCATGTATTATAAATACAAACCTTTCGGAAGAAATTCTTTAAATGATTGTGAAAAATCTATAAAATCTGTTGCTTCGTTTAGAAGAACTTAGCGCACAAACAGACAGACGCGGATAAAGGACCCAGTGAAGCCCACATTATCAAATAATGTTTTGAAAAATGTAAATATTGAATCTAATAAAAATTATAAAAGGGTTAAAAAAAACGTCAAATTCTCAACCCAAGGTGCCTATGGATTTAATTCGACCGTTTTGCATTTCGTTTATCCGCAAATTTGTTTGTACGTTCCGTTTTCGATTTAAGACGGTGGCCATTAATGGTTCAGTAACATCACCACCATCTTTATTAATACAAAGATGGCGGTGGTAACATCCGACTAATTCAAAAAGATTCTTTTTTCAAATGTGAAATCGTCGTGTTAATTAGGACTTTCTGATTATGCGATTTTTTTAATACTACGGTACCTACCTGCCTGACGTTTCTTTGGAAAAATTGTACACTATTCCTTAATTGAAATTTAAAAAAAACAAGGTTACATAAAATATTCAAATACTTCATAATTAAGTACTAAAATATTTAAGTACTTACCTTGGATATTTTGCTTTTGATTTTTAAAATAATAGTAGAAACACACTTTTTTAGAGAAGAACCTACCTGTACCTGCTTATAATATTATAATGTACTACCTACAATCCAGCACAATTAATTCGCCCTAATAAGTGCTCCGATCACCAATTTCTTTCAGCGGTCTTCGTAACCAATAGTTGCTCTTTTATATGCACATTCAACGTTTAGTTAAATTAATGTTAATTTTTTGCAATCATGTATTTGCCAGAAATTCACGAACATTGGTTTCAATTGAAAAAAACCCGTTGCCAATTGATTTACAGTTTTCCAATTATTTATTTAATTCTGTAACAACACGCAACGGAGCTAAAATAACTTTCATTTAACGGTAAATAAATAATAAATAATAATGCTTACATGTTTTTGGTTAATAACTATTCTACAACAACACGTTATCTAGTTATTGCTTCGTCTCCTGTTTTTTCATTTTTTTTTTTATATTCTTACTCCTTCTGAGATAGATATGAAAATACTCTCAGTATCGCCCTGGCATAAGACCAGGAAACGTTACTTGAAATGGCTTTAGCCGTATCTGGTGACCAGACCTGAATAGAACCCTCACCTTTCTCTTCGCCATCTCCTTTCCCTCCCCACTACCTTCAGCCTCACAACATACCCTAATTGGGGATGCCATAGTCTCACTGGCTCCAGATGGTTTTCAGCAGTTGGGACTTATGTGCGGTATTCACATAAAAAGTGCTTTATGTGCCATAATAGATAAATCCTTGCGGAACTTTTTACATTCAAATTCAAATTAAAAAAAATATTAATTTACTTAACATTAACTCTCGTCCTGAGGAAAATAATTTCCCTCAGGGCCTATGTCATCTTTGGGGATGCTGCGCATGCTGGAAGGGGGTCTTTTCTTGGAAAGGAAAGAGTGAACCTGGTTCTTGAGGATACCCTCGTTGTGGGAGGGAGGAAACAAAGGGCCCGGCAAATCGTTCAACGGCCGAGCTGTTGAACTCGGACGAGTCGTAAAAACAACCCGTTCTCATTTATCAAATTGAAATCGTTCTTGTATACAAATATTGGGTACTTCGATTGAAATACCGTTAGAACAATGATAGCATTCCAGACGCCTGTGCTCTAAAGATTGTCAGGTTATTCGTAATCCGGAAAAGAATAATTAAAAATGTTAAGTTACAATAAACAATTCGGAGTTGCGTAAACACAAATGACCAATAATAAAAATTCATTTTGCGAACTGGCCTCACTATGTTTATACCTAAAAAAAATTCAGTCAGCAAAAAATGTTTGTTTTTTTTCCGAAAACAATTAACAATACCAATTTGTTGATATATTTTGTGTTATTAAATTTGTCATCGTTTTTATGGTGCTGCCACACGCAAAGCTCACATCAACAGATAATATAAAGCACAATAGCGCTCGCCATACAATCCCATACAGACCCCCCGACACACGTAAAAAGATAACGCGCTATAAGTGTGGTTCTGAACTTCGCTAACCGAATTTATTTTACGTATCCGCTCCCGAAGCGATATTTGAAAAGTTATGCGTCCCCCTCTCCGCCGTAAAAAGGAGAGGGGGTCATTTTAATTACGGAGCTACCAACTAAGTTCCGTGTTCCCTTAGTAAAGTTGTCACTTTGACAGATGAAATTATGTTCCTCGGCCGCTCTCGAATTCAACTGACCCCCTCTCCTACCATAGGAAGAAATATTTGATAGCGTCGTGTGTCGGTAGAAAAGATGATGCGCTGTACATTAACTTTTGATGTGAGCTTTGCGTGTGGCAGCAGCTTAAATCATCAACTGCGGTGGTTACTGATTACTGGTCATTGTCTTGGAATGCACCATCAACATTTCCCAATAACTGTTCGAATGGGTGACCGCATAAATCATCAAAATGATAATTCATCACATCTTTAAAAAGTTATATAAAGTCATGGAAAGTGATGAAACAAAAACTTTATTAATTAGGTAGGTTAAGTTAGGTTAGGTTAAAAAAAATTCTTTCATCGTTTTCAATGACTTTATATCACTTTTTAAAAGTGTGTTGAGTTGGCAACCGTTCGAATGTGAACCCATAGAGATACAGAGATGGTTTTTTTTAATGTGAAACCGCACAAAAGACCCAACCGTCCGGATCCAGTGATACTATGGCATTCCCAATTAGGGTTGTAATTGTGAAGCTGAAGGTAGTGGGGAGGAGAAGGAGATGGGTGAGAGGAAAGTGGGGAAGAACCTGGCAATTCAGATCTGGTCACCAAACACGGCTAAAGCAACGTTTCAATTCTGAATGGTTGTCTTACACCAGGGCGATATTGGTAGTATCTTTCACTCTGGAACCTGCAGCAAATATATCTATTATATATTGTGCAATAACACAAATCAATCAAATAAAATTCTATAACAATAATTATTAGCCTGAAACACTCATCCACCTTGAAAAATCTCCTGATAAAAGATACATGACGCCAACGGGACATGAACCCATGTCCTTCGATTTCCGGTCGACAGCTCTGACCACTGAGCTATGGCGGCTTATCTCTTATCCGCGAAATAATTCAATATATACTAGTGTTTCATTCAATAATTACTGCTTGTTACATTTTTTTCACCTGAAACAACCAACTTTATTTTATATGAGGAAGGCATTGTAAGTGCTAACTCTCTCACTAGATGGCGTCGAGACAAATTGTCTACATTTTTTGGTGAAGATACTAGAACTTTTCAAATATTAATAATAATTTTTTTTTTTTTGGTAAACTAATGTTTAAGACATGATTTTTTATGCATAGCACAAAGGGTAACAATTATTTTATAAGCAATAATTATTAGCCTGAAACACTCATCCACATTGAAAAATCTCATGATAAAATGTATCGACCGGAAATCGAAAGGACACGGGTTCAGGTCCCGTTGGCGTCATGTATCTTTTTTCAGGAGATTTTTCAATGTGGATGAGTGTTTCAGGCTAATAATTATTGCTTATAAAATAATTGTTACCCTTTGGGCTATGCATAAAAAATCTTGTCTTAAACATTAGTTTACCAAAAAAAAATAATAACAAATAAAATTTACTTGCGCACGCCGGAGTTAGAACCTACGACCTCCGTATTGCTGGTCGAGAGCATTACTCCATGAAAACGGAGGCCAATATAGAATAAATTGAATCATATAACAAAATCAGTTTAACACGCCATGATTGATTTACTTCGTCAAAAGAATTAAAGTAGATAAAAGAGACATAAAGCCATTGAGTTCAATGCATAAAACAAGTTTATCAATGATAGTCTTTATGATTGACCAATAATAATTCATTAAATTAAACGATCCACGAATATCTCTCCAGAAGCGTGATGTTGCTATTTCTAAGGAAAATATAGGTACATTTTCCAGTGGTTTTCAATTTCTCCATTGAGGACTGAATTTGAACCACACGTTATTTTTTTTAAATAAAACTTGTTTCTGCTCCATGTTTCTGCTTCCACTCATTCGGTTCACTCTCCACTTTTCTACAAATGTCTCTGGATCGCTTCCGCTTGGTCATGATTCAGTGTCTTATCATCCAACATTATTCTTCTACTCATTCGGTTCTCCGTCCACTCTTCCACAATTGTCTCTGGATCGCTTCCACTTGGCCATGATTCAGTGTCCTGTCATCCAACATTATTCTTCCACTCATTCGGTTCACCGTCCACTCTTCCACAATTGTCTCTGGATCGCTTCCACTTGGCCATGACTCAGTGTCCTGTCATCCAACATTATTCTTCCACTCATTCGGTTCACCGTCCACTCTTCCACAATTGTCTCTGGATCGCTCCCACTTGGCCATGATTCAGTGTCCTGTCATCCAACATTATTCTTCCACTCATTCGGTTCACCGTCCACTCTTCCACAATTGTCTCTGGATCGCTCCCACTTGGCCATGATTCAGTGTCCTGTCATCCAACATTATTCTTCCACTCATTCGGTTCACCGTCCACTCTTCCACAATTGTCTCTGGATCGCTCCCACTTGGCCATGATTCAGTGTCCTGTCATCCAACATTATTCTTTCACAAGGTTATCCTAACGCAATCTTTAGGATCTACAGATTAAAAGCGGGCCCCAGCACGGGCAAAGAACCCGGTGAGGCCCATATTATGAAATAATGTTTTGAAGTGTTTAAAGTTATAATTTATAAATTTTTTGATGTCTGATGTTTGTTATAATTACATATATAAGCAGCAATAACTCTTCTGAATAATATATAAATATCTTCGGAGTACCTGCCTAATGTACCTAATGTAAATTTATTTTTTATTTAATACTATCAGTACCCCGCCACGCGTTATTATGGCTCCGTCTGTCTGAGCAGGTAGAGAAACAATATCGCGTGTTGCTTTTACTTCCAACAGATGGCGCTGTTTAAAAAAAGTATGTCCAACGAAAAAAAGTTTTTACCTATCACAGGTGACACCTCTGTAATATAGGAATATAAAAACACATACGTTTTCAAATGCAACGTTGTGTCTAAATTTCAAAGCAATCGGCAAGAACTAAGAAAGATTTAAGATTTTGAACAATTTATATTTAGGTAGATAGGATTTTTTGTGAATAATTAAACAAATTATTTTTACACGATACACATTATTATAAGGAAAATAATCGCTTTCTTATGGTGGTTTATTTATGGGGTTATTTTCTTTTTTTTTTTTACTTATATGCCCTAATAATCCACTGTAATACTGTCCGAAACCAGGAAATAAGGAGGTGGCGCAACACGACATTGGTTCCATGATGACTCATCAAAATGACAATTTAACACACTTTTAATAAGTGATATAGTCATTAAAATTGACGATTTTTTTACATGTAAATCTTACCTACGTAACTTATTTAACCTAGTTTTTTTTACAAATTTTTCATGTCTTTATCACTTTTAAAAGGAGTGTTGAATTCTCACTTTGGCGAGTTATCCGGTCACCAAAAAATTGTGTTATTGAATATTTTTTTAGACATTTTGTTTATTGTAGGTACATTGAATATTTATTTATTGCTAATTTCATGCCTGGCTGGGCTTTGACATGTTATTTTTTTATTATTTATTACAAAGAACATCTAAATGAGCACAACAAAATAAAAAAAAAATCAAAGCTAAATCTAAAATAGAAGACAAAAAAAAAAAAAAAACAAACTCTAAAACAAAAACAATGTCAACACGAAATAAAGTCGAAACTAGATACTCCACCATCAAGATGGACAAATATAATACTAGGAAAATTACAAAACATTGGTAAGATAAACTTATATTAAATTTAATGAAATAAATTGAGAAATTACTTGTTTATATTTGGTGAATGATGTGTTGAATATATCAACAACATCTTTATAGTCATTACCCAAATTTTGTATACGGCGAACGGGAGTATAGAATTGAGATTCTGTGTTGGAGTTATCACAATAGAACGGTAGATAATGCCTCAATGTTGGTTTCCTAGGTATATGTAAAGAAATCAAGTATAACAATAGTTCAGGGCTGTCAATTATTGAATTTATGATTTTATATAAACATGTTAGGTCATTAACTATTCTACCTTCAGATAATTTTAATAAATTGAGATGACATATTAGATAATCATAGTTGACACATTCCCTTGTAATACCCATTCTGAAATTAATAAATCTTAAGAATTTATTTTGAATTCTTTCTATCGTGAGTGAATGACTACCGTAACTAAGGTGCCCACTAGGGTGGTTACAAAAAATCAATGTTGGAATTTTTCTGTGCTGACCCCCCTAAAAGCTGCCAATTGGCTAAATAATAAGATTGGTGAAGTTTCAGCTCAATTGGATAAGGTTAACCCGTGCCTCATTAAGGTTGAAGTTTAACTTTCTATAATTTTTTTTTTTTTTTTTTATAAAATACCTAACAATATTGCAAGATTTAATTACATGTGCTGTCCAGATTTTGCTTTATTTATTTTCTCAATTGGTACATAAAAAAGGGTGTAGTTAAAACTATTTTCAAAGTCAATACAGCACAATACAAATTGAAAATTATGGATTTACGAGAAAAGAAATGCAAAAAGATATAAAAAACAAGAAGAAATAATGTTCAAAGTTTTATTATTTAAAATATACAAAAGAAAGCATTATGAAAGAAATAAGTTATAATTATTATTATTTACATTTACAATTAATTATCAGATTAAGGTGGTAATGGCTTAGATAACGTGGCTTTTGAAGAGTCAGGAAAAAATTTTCGACATTCCGATACAACTTGTAACAGAAACTGTCGTTGTTCTTCGTCTTTTGTCAAACAGGAATTGAAGTCTTGGATTAATTTTACCCCTCTTTCAGCTGTGTCATTGACAACCTTGAAACCGTTCACTATTTTTTTTGCTTTTAAATAATGTGCATTTTCACACCATATATCAGGATCCGTATTTAAAAATTCTGTATCAATTTCAAATCTTTTGAAAAATTTAGAGTTTGATGAGAAACAAAAAAAAATCGATATCTTTGGAGACTGAGTTTTGCTTTCACATCCCTATCACATGTTTATTCTTCAATTGGAATTAATTGTAGACTTTTTACAGCCATGCTTGTTTTGACACTTTTTTCTAAATTTTTATCGAAAAAAGAAAATGCGACTTGCTCAGAATACCACAGATGATTTATCATTTTAGACAGTGCCGTGTCTGCAAGTTTTTTTATCGATTTCTCTATATTTTACAAGAGATTTTAAAAATTGTAGGTCTTGGTTGGGGGCCAAAGTGGGTTTGGGGGCGTTAAACCACGCTTTTACATAAATGTTTATTAAAAATAAACAAATGTCAGTGATAGCTGTTTTTTCTAAATTTGTTAATGTAAATTGATCCCTGAAAAGATATATTTCGATACAATAAATGGCCTTTGCCATCCATCTAGCGTGATGAATGGCATCAGGAACTTTGAAAAAAGTATCTTTTGGGGGAGTACGTCCTAACACAACTAACGAAAGTTGAATTAATTCTTTGTAATCATCCCTTGGCTGTTGGTTTTTTTAATTTTTCTGTAAGAAATATTGATATTTCATCTGAATTCCCTATTTTATGTCTAATATTTTTATCTTCAATAGCAGTTTTGTGTTTTGTCTTGTCTAGCTTCGACCACCCAGTCTGAAAGTTTTTAAAAATATTTGAGTTGGGTCCAGTAGTTGTGCCCATTTTTAAATCAAAAAGTGATTTGAGAATAATTTCTAAAATATGGTGGCGACATGCTAAATAAAAAAGATTTTCTCCAATAATTGCTTCAACAAAACGCAGGTTCCGTTGAAGCGACCAGTATTTACCGCAGTGGTATCAAAACACATTGCCTGGATTATCTCAACTGCCCCCCATTCTTCAACTGCTGAAAATACAGCTTTTGCCTGAGTAATTCCCGTACCATTTTCAAGCTGAAGAACTCCTATCAACTGTTCTTCATCCCCACAACTAATCAAAACCGCTACCCTTTCTAGATTTTCTTTACTCAAAATATCTAGAAGTAATTTTCCGTCCCAGTGCACAGCAGCTCCTTCTAAATCGGAATTTTTGAATCTATGTTTGATAAGCTCAGTCCTTTGTTTTCGGAATAGCTGTCATACAATTAAATTCTGTGAGTCAAAACCTAACGCCTCTGCAGTAGCTGATATTATTCGAACTGCGTCTCTATCTGAAATACTACATCTATCTAACAATAAAGCCAATTTTTCGGTAATAATCTCTACACTTCCTCTAGTTCTTCTACTCTTGTACTCTTTTTTCTTTATTTCTGGTTCTCCTTCCTCTGTGTCGGGAAAATTCACCTCCATCTCTTCTTGTTCCTCTTCTTCTGATGTGCTGCTTGTTGAAGATTCCAGTTGTGCAATTAAATTTACATCTTCTAAAAAAAAGGAAAAAACCCACTAAGCGGTAACAAGCAGCAAAGCACTCACGGAATAGGCATCAAGTCAAATAGTCTCGAGAGAAATAGAATAGGGAAAACGTGAAAAAAGAGAGAAAAACTCTACTAACCTACTTTTTTGTGATTTTTCCAATCTCGCCATCTCAGCTGCATGTCTTTTTTCTCTTCGTTGTTGTGCTTTTACTAAATTCATGTCAACGCCTTCTATGCAGACAGGACGTCCTTTTATTTCTCTGGAGTAACAAAAACTGCTTGTCTTCTTCAACAGTGTTTTTTAATGCATCCTGATGAGCAATATCAAAAAGGTCATCAAGGGCTTGAAAGCTTCTAGTTTTTTTTTTATTTTGATCTGTGCTTTTAGATCTGTTAGCGTTTTTTGTAGTTTTCTCCACTCTTCGTACAGTTTTTCAAGCTTTATAACACAATCTTGAAAGTGTTTGGTTGGTATCTTAGATTTCTCCCAAAAAATTACAACTTCCTTTTTTCAACCTTCAAAGGAAGGTTGAAAAAAATGATTGTTTTATGTTTTATTATATATTATATTATTTTATTAAATATGATGTTGTTTATTATATTGTTTAATAATGTATAATGTTCATAGGAAACAAAATTTGATCAAAAGTGATTAAATTAAGAATTTTTTTTTGCAATAAATTGTTTTTTATATTTAATCTCGATGAGGCACGGGTTAACATTATCCAATTGAGCTAAAACTTTCCAAATCTTATTTTCTAGACAAATGGCAAATTTTAGGGGGGTCAGGCCGGCATTAGGACGATAATATTTTTTCACCTTATACCTTGTAACCACCCTAGTGCCCACACTGTCGAGTTGTACTCAATTTGACTCCTAACCAATGACATATAAACATTTTTATATGATTAGATATATTTAAATTGCCTGCAAATTCTTATTACGAAACCCAACATTTTCAAAGCTTTATTTGATGTAATTTCAATATGGTTTATAAAATTTAGTTTTTGATCAAAGTTTACAGCTAAATCATTCACCTCGGTTACAGCGGTCAGAACTACATCATTGATGGAGTAATCATAAATTATTGGATTTTTTATTCTATGAAATCTCATAATTTGCTTATATTTAGTTGTAGATAGTTCTCTTGGCACCAAAAAAAGTTTAAACAAGTTATTTATTATTATTTAGTTAATATTTTAAATAGGTAAAAACATAGTAGAGTATTTTGAAAATAGCAAATGTTTCAGATATTTTATCACGCCCCGTTGATTGTAAGATTGGGATGCCGACCAATTGATAATTTAGTAGACGATCCAGACCACTGACCTTGAAATCTTCTCGAAAAATGAAGTTAATTGGTCGTGGGCACTTTAATTGGTTGAAAACAGTTCTGCAGATTTAGTCTCGAATGCATCTACCACCTAATGTAATTAAATTAAACTAGCATAGCCGAAATTATTATGATAGCGGTACCTACCTTTGTAATGATACGTACACATCTGCTAGCCGAACTGCCGAACTGAACTTCAATTTATGGGAAAGAAACGAAGCTACCGCAAACGGCGCGAAACGCCGCTTGCGGTAATTCGTGGTACGCTTCGCGTTTCGGTTCGCAAATGTATACGTAGCCATAGTTACTTACATTTTAATAAATTTTGTGATACACTCATTATTTAAAAGTAGGCAGTAAAAATCACGGATTATTATAATAATTGTAGGGTTTGTGAAACTGAAAGTGTTTATATAAAACAAAAAAAAACATTTGCCTCAGGATCACTGCCTTTCAAAAAAAACATTTTTTCTTAGGATCACTGCCTTTCAAAAATAAACAGATGCCTCAGGATCACTGCCTTTAAAACAAATATTTGTCTTAGGATCACTGCCTTTCAAAACCAAGCCGCATGCAATTAATTCGTTCCTTTCCCGTAATTCGTGGTACGGTTCGCAAATGTATACGTACCCTTACACAAACGGAGAATTCACAACCTCAAAACCTTACCCTGAACCATTTATAAGTCCCCGAGTAACGCCGGATACATATCAGCTAGTCATGTTGTTAAATAAATCATTGTTAATAATTATACATATTATGTAATACCTGTTGAATGTAATAAATGTACTTTTAATCCCTAAATACAAGGTATTAGAATAATGAGGAAATCTATAATGGTTTTTTTTTGTGTAAATTGCACCTGTATTAACCAAACACATTGTAAACCATAGATGTACAATCGTCATCAATGTTGTAAACCATAGATGTACAATCACCAATGTTGTAAACCATAGATGTACAATTACCAATGTTTTAAACCATATATATCTACAATCACCAATATTGTAAACGGTTCATTTTCCAAAAAAATAAAATAAATATATGGGCATGTTTATAAATATGTACGTAATCATTTTATATTATGTACCCACTCAATATCCCGCGAGAATAAAACATGATATTTTCACTGTAACAGTATTGTGACTGAATTGGATAAGAGAATTTATAAATAAAACATTTTGCATTCAATATTTAATCTTGATTTAAGATGGCGAGATTTATCAAGTGCGTGATGAAGGTAAAGTCTGCTAATTGGTGTAGAAACATAATTTTTATTAATTATTGATGAATTGTGTATTGTAAATTTCTATCAATAATTTCATCTGAATGTATCTCTAATAGTGAGTGAATACACGCACGTTTAAATTCTTCCAGATAATATTTTTCTAGGAATGTTGCCTACGTTAATAATTCACTAATAATCTATAGGTATATATATATATAAATCAAAATAAATATACTGTTCGTTTGTTTAAAATCTTAAATCTCCGTAAGTTCTTCACCGGTTGCTTTGAAAATTTGACACAACGCGTAACGCAGCATTCGAATATGCGTGTATTTTATATATATATATAGATGTCACCTGTGACAGGTAAAAACATGTTTTTAAAACAGCGCCATCTATTGGACGTAAAAACAACACACGCTACTGTTTCTCTATCTGCACAAACAGAATGAGCCACAGCAATGCGTAGCGGGGTACAGCTAGTTAATTATTATACTAATCACAAATTAGTAACAGTACCTAGGTATGCACTAAGTTATCAATATTTCATTATTATTGATCAATTAATAATTATTGTGTTATTTATATGGCAAGAAGAAAATACGGTGGATGAATTAAATAAAAATTGTAAAAACAAAATAAATTTTCATTTAGGTTATTTTAAAATAGTTCGTAGCTATCCTACCAGAAGCGCAACGATTTTAGGCTTCCTAAGATAAATTTATCGGGAACACAAAACATATATTGTAAAAGTATTAATGTTCAATAAACTTCCTTTGAACGTTAACCCCTACTGTGCGGCTGGCTACATTTGCAATCCAGTAAAATTATGACTTTTGCAGTGTGTAGAGCTAATTTTTTTTGTGCATTTCATTACTGTCCATGAAAAATCCAAAGTGAAAAAGTGTAGAAGGGTGTCTATTATTTCAAACCTAATTTTCAGTAAGTATTAAATTTGAAATTAACTGCTTTCCACTTTATTGGTATTCAATTAGTATATCGATGGTAATCAAGATTGCCAATACTATAGGCAAAGAGATATTTAGAACGTATAATATTGCTTTCTTTTTTGCATATGTAGCAGAATATCGCAAGAAAATAGAAAATTTGCGATGTGTTAGTCGGTTCGTCTGATTGATAGGTATGATGGTATGATTGATCTATTGTTAATAGACCGATCGCCATCTGTACAAACGAAATGTGAGCATTCAGAGTCTGTTCTACAGGTATTTTAATGGAGCCTCCTCTAAGGAGTTTACAGCATTGATCGGTCCGTTTGATTGACAATATATTGTTAACAGACCGATTGCCATCTCTAATGCACAAACGAAATGTGGGCATGCTGAGTCTGTTCTACAGGTATTTTAATGGAGCCTGATCTAAGAAACTTGCAGCATTGATTTATGTAAAAATACCAAAATTCGCAAATAAATTCCGAATTTCGACAAATTTATTTGCGTTATCGATATTCTAAAATGTATAAATAACATTTAAGGCGATGCCATACGTAGTAATGCAAAATCATGTGTTTTTGGTTTGAAAATTTGGTCGCCTAGAAATTTTTCAGGTGCTTTAATTAAATACTGCGAGTAGAATACATCTTGGCCTTTGAAACAATCGAGTATTTTTAAGTCTTTTTATAAGCCCAGAAAAAAAAATGTATAAGGCCTATGAAAACTGCTTTAAAGTTCAAAATCTCCTACTTACGAACCCATTTTAGATTATGATTTTGTTGTATAATGTGGAAAATTAAGTTATTTATAAAATGATCGAAAAAAAATTAAATATTTATGCCTGAACATCCACAAAATAAAATAAAAGGCTAAGTTGGTCATGTTTTGTTCTTGCATAAATCAAAACAGGCGGATGGTGTTAAGCGGGAATTTAAACCTTATCGCCATCTACGTAAGGGTTGTTATTGATAGCGGCTCAATGTAAAATATTACACGACGTAGTGCATCGCCTTAACACCTAATAGTCCTAACACATCGCCCGTGGGGTTATTTTTACCTACCACCTACCACCTACCGGCCTGTTTCAGGGCCGGCCCTGCCTAGAGAAGAATTCAGAATAATTATAGAAAAAATCTACTTGTAGAATTAACCAAAATCCCAAGAAAAATATCCTGTGATCATATTTTCGTACGGCTTGAAAATTATAGAGACTGCTCCGTAAGTTGTTAATTAATACCAAACACATTAACTTAACGCTTAACTCTTAATTCAATAGCTACAACAAACCAACACCGTTCTTCTACATAAGTTTACTGTTAGGTTTAGATAAGCCATATTTTTGACTGTATCCAAAATTTATTAACACAGCAGTTATATTTTTATGAAATTGAATAATTTAGAAAATGATTAATGATGTTGTATTGATATAGAAGGATACCTCACATCAAACAAATCACAAATAAACTTCTCAAAACAATACACATTTTCCTAAACATAAGAAACATAAATAAAATAAAACAATATATTTTGCACTTTGCCAATCAAATAATGGAATTGATAAATGGAAATAAATAAATGGAATAAATAAACAAATAAATGGAATTATTGCTTGGGGAGGAGCAACAAACTCAGCTATCAATTACATAGAAACCGCACAGAAAACGATCTTAAAGGTAATACTAAAAAAACATAGACTGACAAATATTCAACAGCTGTGACGTACTAGATATACGCCAATTATACGTTAAAACACTACTAAACTACATTTTTGACAAAAAAAATAAATTTCACATACACAAAATAACACTAACAGACCAGTTAGACAAGCGTACAAAGAAAACATAAAAACTACGGCAGTAAATTTAAGCTTTGGACAAAGACACTACCAATACCATGCTATAAAAACTTTCAACAGTGTAAAACTTGAAATTAAAATTGAGGAAAATAAAAATAAATTCACACACAAAATTACAAAATGGATTAAAGAACAAAAAAGACAATATTACCAAAATGTAATAGCATAAAATAAAAATAAAAACTACACGCAACACACAAAACCAATATAAACACACATCACTCACAAACACACAAGATTATTTTCAATGTATTATTTTTTAATTTTAAATATATTATTATGTATTATGTATTTTTAATTTTAAATGTATTATTTTCTCTTTAAATGTATTATTTTCTCTTTAAATGTATTATGTAGATTATATTTTCATATTATAAAATGAAGGCCTCAGCTCGGGCAAGCCACCCAGTGAGGCCTACATTACTGGAAAACTTAAAATGTAAAAAATATTGTACCAAATAAAAAAAAAATATATATATTTACCGGTTAATCTAAATAATGTATGAACTGTGCAGCTATTACTTTTAATAATAAACTAGGTTTTTATGCATTGCACAAAGAATATCAAATTATTGTAAGCAAATTACAACAAATTATATATTTTATAAGTCAAAATATTTCACCGACAAATGAAGATATAATATGTCTCGACGCCATCTAGTGAGTAATTCAGAACTAACAAAGTCTTTCCTACAAAAATAAAAATAAAGTTGGTTATATTGAATTTAAAAAATACCCTCTGTAAGACACCACTTTTGTGTATTACAGTTTAAGTTGGTTGTTTTTAGGTGAAAAAATGTAATGAGCAATAATTGTTGAATGAACTACTAGTAAATATTTGATTATTTGGCGGGTTTGAAATAAGTCGACGTAGCTTAGTGGTTTAGAGCATCTGACCGGCAGTCAGAAGGCTGCGGGTTCGGGAGATGTTTTCAATATATGCTTATAATAATTTGGTCACTGTGCGTCAAAATTTCAGATAGATTATTATTTATTTATTTATTAATCTTAAGTTAGCTCACATCTTCGTGTGTGCTAATAGTTTTATAAACATATAAACATGTACATTGTTTGGCAAACATAATCTTTCTTTAAATATTTCAATAAAGTCACAAAAAAGAAACATTAATAATTGAGATAGACATATTTTCTTAATTCATTTTTGAACTTATTAATATTTTCTATCACAGCAATTTCCTTCGGGATTTTGTTATAGAGTTGAACGGCCTGGTACATCAGAGATTTTTGGGTGCTTGTTTTTTTTCTTGTTGGCAATCTAATTTGCTTAGAATTTCTCGTCCCGTGTCCGTGTATCTCGTTATTGTAATTGATTTTTCTTTTCAGTTCCTTAGACATCATCCCTAAGTTATTTTATGTATAAAAATAAGTACATTCAAATACACAGAAGTATTAAAGATTGTGTATTTTCACTTCGTACCCCTTCGTGGACATGTTTCAATAATGGAACGAATAAATTATTGTTAATGTCTGACATAATGAATTGTTTAATTAGCCCAACTAACGACATGTTGACATAATATATCCGTAAAAGGGTGGGTACCTATATTCATACGCGAAACCACCAAGAAAAGCTATGCCCATATTGCCCATAGACTAAATTGTATTATGCCCCATATTATAATGTATATTCAAAAGAAAAAACGTATTCTCTCCAAATTTGGAATGTTCGCTTCATCGCAATTTGGCCAATCGCGGAGTTAGATATGGCTACGTATTTTTAATACCTTAATTGGAGATGAAACGAACGTTGCTCCGTAACTAGGTAGTCGCCTGTGTGTGTGCGTGTCTCTTTATGGCAATCACCTAGTTAACTGTTGTTGGCTGGTATGTGCCTACTTGTTCATGAAATATCACTTTTGTAAAGTGTGCAACATTGACAATCCAAATGGCCATGGGTGAATGCAATTTATAACTAACTAACCATCACGCCGTTTCGTGATCACAGGGGTAGGCCGAGGGGACTCGGTCTTGGCACACACTTCTTGCCTCATTCACATTCATACGTCGTCTCGTACATACTCTTCTATTATTCTGAGTCTTGACATGGCCCGACTCGAGTATCTGATTTACTTGATCGTGCCATGTCTTCCTCGGGCGTTCCCGACTTCTGCTTCCATTCGCATTTACATCATATATCCTTCTCACACTCCTTTGGGTATTTATTTTACGCATTACAAATCCCTTTACCATACTGCACACACTAATTGCTATATATATATGACTACATATTATCCACTCTAACGATTGGTTGTGGATATATAATAATAATAATAATAACAAGAGTTTATTCCAGAATGTATGCAGGGATAGTGGAATGCAATATATTCCATTTTAAGAATACAGGTATACATGTATTCATGTTTAATTATTGACATATTTTATATAAATATATACAAAAATACATGTATACATGTGTAATTATTGATATATAAATTATACAAGTAAATTGATACATACAGGAATACATGTATAAAAAAATGTACATGTATTCATGTACACATGTATAATTATTGATATATAAAATATACATGTATACATTTACCATATTATTTAATTAAAATAATTCCTCAAAATATTAATATGGAAAATTTGAATTGCTTACTGCGGCTTCAAGCCAATGAATTCACCTAGATTTCGCCGTTTTTCTCATATTTTTAGGTTCTATAAATTTGGCACAAACGTTTTTGCAAACTTTCCATAATATTCCAAAAATTGCTCGAGTGGTTGTAAGACCACAATTTGATTTTGCCTCAGTCATTTGGAATCCCCAATATCAAACTTATTTTCATATTGAAAACATTTAAAAAAAGTAAATATCTGTTGCATCGCTTTACTAATCATCTATTTAATTCCATTGCTCCAACGACGTTACAAGATGTATTTTAAAGTGTTACGTTGCATTGCTCTGTCTGTATGTTATTCTTATACAAAACAGTGAACTGTACCTACTATTGATTCATCATACCTGTCTGCTAGAAAGGATTACATTTCGTTGCCCTGAACGCCACACATGATCGAATGATTTATTTAGTATACCACATTTTAAATCTGAGTTCGTGCAAAATTCATAATGGGACTATTTGCAAAATATTCAAATCCCTACGAGATGTAGACATTTTCAACATTTCAAAACGTATAAAATCAAACTGACTGAATCTATCTCTTGACGCAAAAAATGTAGAAACTTATTACATACTAGATGTACACCGTTGATGTGGTTCAATCTGTCTGTGCAGATACAGGGTTTTCCAATAAGAGGTGTTATTTTGATATTCAACCGTAAAACATCAATGGTTTCGTTGCTTGTGTGGCACGTAGCGTATTGTTGAAAATAAACTTTGTCCAGATCAGTCCAGATCACAAAAAAACGTTAATCATCTCTCGATAGCGATCCATTCACCGTAACTGTTGCTCCAGCCTCATTTTCGAAAAAGTAAGGTCCAATGACTCCGCCGGACCATAAACCGCACCAAACAGTCACACGTTGAGGATAGAGAGGCTTTTCAACAATAACTCTTGGGTTTTCCAAGCCCCAGATGCGACAATTTTGCTTGTTGACGGAGCCACCGAGGTGAAAATGGGCCTCATCACTCGAGATGATTTGCATTTGATTCACTCGAGTGAATTTTAATAACTTCAATGCGTTGTTGAAGCGTGTATCGTTCCATTTTTATTAATGACATAGTTTCTACTTGTCAAATGTCAAAAAATGTCAGCTTCAAAAGTAACATCTACCGAAGTAGCGGGCTATTCAAAATAACACCTCTTATTGGAAAACCGTGTAGATAAACAATAGCGCGTTTTGCTTTTACGACCAACAGATGGTGGTGTTTTTCATAAAAGCATCTTTTTTCCTGTCACAGGTAGCATATATTTAATATAAGTATATAAAACCACACGCGTATTCAAATGCAATGTTGTGTCAACATTTCAAAGCAATCGGTAAAGAACTTTAGGAGATTTGAGATTTTGAACAAACGAACATTTAAATTTTTATTTACATAGATTACTGTTTGGATTATTTTTATATCGTTTTGTTTTTAGCCATAATACTTTTCACTGGAGTTCCTTATAGATATTGATTACTCCAGTGTTCGAGGAAAATGAGTTCAAGAACCCTGGTGTAGAAAACACAGGTATTTAAGTGTAAATTATTGATGTAATTTGTCACCAGCTTTTCCGTTCAAAAACAAGTCCATAAAGATCTATATCTATTAGGTTGTGTTCGATGAACTCTGAACCTTGCCTAAAAGTTTCTACCTTCACAAATCGAGACGATGCTGAAATAATATTAACTATACTATTTTATACGGATTAATCTTAAATAGATTGTTTTTTTTTGGTACAGCGAGAATTAATTTTTTAAGAATCTCTTTAAATTATTGCCAATTCCGATTAAATTTAAATTAGTTGGAATACCGAATATTTTCGCATTTTGCCATGATACACGTGTTCCGAAATCGTGATAACATATTCGTAATCTACTAAAAGTTTATCAGGAAATCTGTTAATTAATTCGTAAGGCCTGCAATCCCGGTTTTAACCCGATTACCAATAATTTGAAGAGATTCTTAATAAATTTGCAAAAGTTTCACTAATTTTAACTCATTTCCGTGGCTGTTATGTATGCACTATACAGGCGCAATATAAAACAGAAAATTTTTATATGCTGTATCGACATGCTCACAATGATCGCATTGTTCACCCTCTCTAACCTAACCTAACCTAACCCAACAGATGGAGAGTATGTGGGATCGACCAAATGTGGCAAAAGGAAGAGTAACGCTTTTGGGTTAGGCTAGGTTAGGAGGGGAATGCATTTATGTAGGTGATTTTATCATAAAACGGCTCTGTATAAAGTAGACCATTTTTGCACTATGCGATCGGGAATATGTCAATACAGTCATCCAAAAAATTTCAGTTATTTTTTAGACTGTATTTTACTTCTGTATAATTGTCGAATTAATCAAATTAATTTTTTATCTTGCTTTCTATACAAGATGTCAGGAAACTTGTGGTATTAACGGAAAACTACGTCATATTTGTAGTCGAGAAAAATGTGTATTGCAAATTTATTAAGAATCTCTTATAATTTAAAATGCGATTGAATGCCTTTAACGAATAAAGTGATAGGTTTCCTTTTAAACTTTTACTATTATCACAATGTTGTCGTTATCATGTTTGTAAAAATCATTATATTTCGCCCTTCATCGTGAACACGTGTTCCGATATATTATAATTTTATTAAAAGAAACGGCCTGCAATCCCGTTTTCAACCGGGTTACGAATAATTTGAATAGATTTTTAGTATATCATTGAAGAAGAAGATAATACTCACAATTCTAACGATTCTAACGAAACCTGAAACAGAACAAGGCACAGAAAATAAAAAGATTTTTAATAAATCAGCAATGCTTATTTTTCGCCGTGTAGGTTAGGTACTCGTATCTATAATCAGATGTTTACTGTCTTTTCAAATACGTCGAAACATAGACCCGACTTCAAAAAAAAAAATTTACTTTTTAGTTAGCGAAAAAAAACAACTAAATGCTCTTATACTACTGATATGCTACTTCGAAGCGTAGGCTTTTCTTTATATGGGTATAGTTTGATGATGGAAGGATCGGTGGATATGATATTTACTTCATTTTCCACAAATTCAATAAGTGATGAGCGGGTACCATGGAAACCTATCAATGGGAAAGTGGCTTATTGAACTCTCTTCGCATGCGCCCAGTGATGAAGGGAAACCATAGAAACCTGCCACGTGAATTGGTTTGGGTAAATAGGTACCTTACTTTACCTTTCCTATCTCCTTCCATTCCCATAATATTATTTGGTTTTGTAGTAGGTATCTAGATAGGTATCACAACATCAGAAGAACGGAAGAAAAACCAATTACATCGACCCTTCATTTTTATTTTTTATCAAAAAGTTAGCAGTTTTCGCAATCTAT
Organism: Hesperophylax magnus; assembly: GCA_026573805.1. NCBI lineage: Eukaryota > Metazoa > Arthropoda > Insecta > Trichoptera > Limnephilidae > Hesperophylax > Hesperophylax magnus. The sequence continues at coordinate 25,265,917 of JAIUSX010000046.1, forward strand.
CATCTTTTTGTATAATTACTAGCTATACCCCGCCACGCATTGCCGTGGCTCAGTCTGTCTGTGCATATAGAGAAACATTAGTGCATATTGCTTTTACGTCCAAAGGTGACATACTATACGTAGGTATATAAAACACGCGTATTCGAATGCAATGTTATGTCGAAATTTCAAAGCAATCGGTGAATAACTTTCAGAGATTTAAGATTTTGAATAAACTAACATCAAATTTCAACGTTCATTTGCGGGTTCTGTGGATGTTCTATTTAAGTTCTGTTATTATATCATTATAGGCCAGTTACTTGACAGACCTGAAATAATATCAGAACTTGAAAATTAACTTTAAATTTTGAAGAATTGTTTAAATTCTCTGAAACAACCCGTCCTTACATTTTTATTTTTATAGATATGAAGAAGCGTGTCTGTGCCAGGCGGCGTGTATTTGATTTTTATACAAATCACTTTTCTCACCCCTTAAAGCAAAGTTTTGATACTTCTTGATGAAATTTTGCACACTTGCCGTTCAAAATAAGAGGAAAATTACTGTCCCGCCCGGACAACACTGGAGTCTACAGCTAGCAAACATTAAAATCGTTTCATTGGAACATAGTCAAAGTTAGCCATCTAGTCAAAGTATGGCTTGCTTGATTAATAAAGTGGATGCAATGGATTTCAATAAAGATTTGCTACCGCAAAGATGGAAAAACCATGGATAATAATATAATATAATGGCCGTTTCCATTAAAGCTTTCACGCTATTTCTTTTTCTATGGCCGCAAATGGTTTTTACATCTCCAAAATGTTGTGTTTAAGGCCCCGTAGTAAGCGTTCAAATATGATTTGAAAGGGAGATATGTAAATACAAATGTTAGAGGGAGCGCGTTAATATTAAAAAAAAAACCGATAATAATTTAGCGAAAATGGTGAAAATACTTAATAAAACACTCCTTTGAAATAGAGCAAAAATTTCTCGACAAATGCTTTAGTTGCATTTAAAGATACACTGTGATTTTTTTCATGACTATAACATGATAAATAAGAGAACAAAACGTGTTTTAAATAATTTTCGTAGCTTTGAGATTTTTTTATCGATGGAATTTCATTTAATTAATGTTTCGACATAACAAATGTATAGATATTATCTTAAAAATAACATTTTTATTTTGGAACTTAAAAACTTAAATAGTTAACGAGAAACTTGTTATAAATCGGTAGAAAATGGGTATGTGGGTGCTTAAAACAGTTAGTCTTAAAATGGCCAGTGTTTTCTTGCAGCTATCGTTAGAAACATTGATAAATAAGTCGGTGAAAAGTCACGACTAGGCCCAGGTGTAACACAGGTATCCCTCATACTCAATCATCGCCAATATAATTAATGATAGTAGTTAATTTAGGTTATATTAAATTAGATAAATACCTATGAGACGTTGATTGACAATGATTGATTGACACCTAAGAACAATAATGTATCGATTCGAATTTCTAAAAGTTTTTAGGAGAAGCAAGAGACACCCTTGTTTACTGTAATTATTGACAAGTCACTTTTTGGTATTATAATTTATTGATGAAAATATTAGACCCCAAAAAAGAGGGGTCTGATTTGTGGCGTGACAGTTGGAATTAGATTTAAAGGACGTTGGGGAATACCAAGCTTTTGAAAACAAACTTTTTGGTATCGATATCACGAAAATTAAAAAAAAAAAACAAATTTAAATATATATTTATATAAATATATATATATATAAAAAAAAAACAAAAAATACATACATATAAATATATGTATTTTTATATATATATATATATATATATATATATATATATATATATATATATATATATATATATATATATATATATATATATGTAACATTCGTAAATATGAAAGAACATCAAAGCCTATAAAATACTAGTAATGACTATAAAAGAGTGTCAATGATTCTCTGGTGCAATTTGATGGATACACCCTCCCCAATAAAGAATCCATGGAAATGCTTGGAGTAAGTATGCTGCCTCAAACATCCACATGAAGCAGCTTATTAAAACTCAAAAAGCAATACTAAAAATAATCCTGAAAGTACCCATAAGAACTCCATCAAAAGACATTTTTAAAAATTTAAAGTGTTCAGTATTATAAAACTATACTCAAAAAATTCACTAATCAAATTTACAGAAAAATATGAGTACCCTGCTGACCAACACAACCATATTACAAGGAAGAAATCCTCAAAACTACTGAACATCCCAAAATTAAATACGTCTTTTGGCCAGAAAAATCATCATTTCCATGCTACAAAACTATATAATGCCCTCCCAATTGAACTCAAAAACACAACGGAGACACAAAAGTTTAAAAACGAAATCAAATTATGGCTAAGTAAACATGAAGATGAGGAAATCAATAAAATTATGAACTGAACAAATGTGAAGACAATTTTTTAAATTTTTTTTTGTAGAAATTAACAAGGAAATCACGATCTATACCTATACAAAAACCTACAGTCCGCCTCGGAACAGGAATACCTAATGAGGAGGACTGAGAATAATATAATTAACTTTGTAATTATAACTGTCGTTAATAAAAAAAAAAAAGAAGTTTATCAGACCCGACGGGTATCAGGGCTCTATAGAAGACCGAGTAAATCTGGCTTCCAAGAATCTGGGCGTCTTGTATAGAAAATAAAAAAATAAAACTATGAAAGATGACTATAAAAAACTATGAAAGACTATGAAAGAATATGAAAGATGACTATAAAAAGTATGAAAGATGACTATAAAAAAACTATTAAAGAATATGAAAGATGACCATAAATAACTATGAAAGAACATGAAATATGACCGTAAAAAACTATGAAAGTCTATATGAAAGAATATGAAAGATGACTATAAAAACTATGAGAGATGCCTTTAAAAACCATGAAAGAACATGAAAGATATAACATATTTGATTCAGCAATATCATGCGATATAGAGAGTACTACTTTAGAGTTCTATATCGCATTACTTTGCCGAGTCAGATAAAACCTTGTTCAAGTCTATGAAACTCCATGAAAACCTTTGAAAGAATGCAATAAAAATATTGAACATCAGATCACGTACGCATTGAAATATTATTTTGAATCTTAATTAATAATTAATTATGAATACATACAATATCATGATAAAATTCACCTACCCACACACTTTAACACTGTTTAATTACTTGTTCACCTGCTTTTATAACTTAATCATAAACAAAATATTCATAACAGCAAGTGGTTGATTCCACGAACGCGGTAAAAGCACCTTGTATGAAAACATTTTAATAATATTAATGAATTCCGTTGAATAAATTACCTTTTTTTCGCTAACAAGCCGACACGTCTGGAGAGTTTTTGTATGAGATTAGATACGAGTAGGTGCTCTAGACGCTGCCTTTCTCCCGCATTGTGTGAACGAACATTGATTGTAGACTGAGTAGGTAGGTACTCTGCTCGAATCTTTCTTTCTTTCACTTTTTTTACCAGTGATGCTTTTTGTCGGTCCCCTTGTTTTCAATGATAGCCTAAAATCAAAGAAAGAATTTTATAAATTAAGATTCTTCACACAGGATCTTCACATCATCTTTGGGATGCTATGTAGAGGATCTTTTTGAGTAGAAGGATTAAACATGGGTTATGGAACATGTTCACTTTAACGATACTCATGTGAAAATTCCGTGGTGGTAAAGGAATCAATGACGCTAGTTTCGAAGCATCTTCTATTGAAATACCGGCAGAAAAAAAACAGCATTTCCATCTGACGTCTGTGATCTAAAGATTGCAGTCGCGAATTTCAAACGACCGTTTCTGCACTGAGTCGAGGGTGTTTTCAATAATTTTGGGGTTATTTGTACAGGATTAGCAGTTGTGTACTATTAAAGTATTTGTGGGCCCTGTTTAGTTCCTACGCCCATATTGCAGGTGCGTCAAAAATTTCATAGCCCCCTACAGCACCAACAAATCGATTAGGGTTTTAACCAAAGAATAATAATAAACCACGGATGATAGTATAATTTTTACAAAATTAAAGTATTTTAAGTAATCTGTTTAGTGAGCTGCATTTTATTTGATTTCAAGTTACAGTTAAAAATGTCTAAAGTATTGTATTGTGTTAAAATCTCATAAAGTATTGTGAGTTTTACAGATACGTCCTAGAGCTTTGTGCATATCTGATTTATCAGATATATTTTAATTAACCCCACACAGTAGGCCCTGAGGAAAATAATTGAACTCATGGCCTTTGCCATCTTTGGGGATGCCAAAGGACAAAGAGTCTCCCCAAACCAGCCTTTTCCAATCCGGCCCACCACGCTGCTGATTTTGTCATTGATTCGACTCATAACTCTTGTAAGATTCCAAATTCAGACGATAATTCTTGTAAGGTTACAAAATTTCAGTCAGTTCGGCGCAATAGAGCCTGAGAAAAGTGCTTTCTTTCTGAAAAATGTTGAGTCTTGCACTTGTTCAAACAATCCCGCCAAGATCTGAGCACACCTCACCCGAAAAACCCCAGTGTTCTAAAAGAAAATGAAAAATGTTCTAAATAAGTCGTTCGATCTGGTGTTGTATATAGGGCAACGAAATGCAATATTTTCTAACAGATATGATGAATCAATAAGACAGTTCACGATTTCGTACAAGTAAATAGGCATCGAAGATTTCTCTGAGTTTATATAAAGCGATAGGTAACGCGATACTTGAGGTGTATGTATTGGATATTTTCAATACGATCAATGTAAGTTTGATATTGAGAATTCCAAATGACTGAGGCGAACTCCACTTGTGACAGCACATATGACATATAGCAGAATTAGTGAGCGTACTACAGCGAAAGGCTTTATATTGTCCATAGAGCCATATGGATTTCACTTTTACTTATAGTTACGTTATATCGCGATCGTCCAGAGTTATGGAAATTCTAAGATTATCACTGTATTTATCCACACACTATCTATCTATCCACACACATCCTTCCTTTTATAACAATCTCAAGCGAAATTACGTAATGATATTTTATGGACATACGTAATAGGTACTACAACTATGTAATAATGAAAAATATCTAACTCTATCTTATTGTACTGTGTATGTCTTCATTGTCGTCGGTCGCACTTTAATGCAAATTGTCAATATCGTAAGCACATTGACAATTGACATTGATCGTCTGAGGACTCCATTACGGTTTCTAGCTGATTTTAAATTGACATTGATCTCTGTAGACTCCATTACGATTTCTAGCTGATTTTAAATTGACATTGACCTCTGTATACTCCATTACGGTTTATAGCTGACTTTAAAAATAAATGAACTTGTGTTATTTTGCGAGAAAAGAAGTATGGAGATGTGTTGCATCGAATGTGATGTGCAACAGTCGGCACACTGAGGTACAATGGAGATGGAGATGCAATTAATAGTTGATAGTAATTACTTGGCTCACCAACACACGCAGCATCCGGGCCGTTGTTGGACCAGAGACCGTGAAATTTTATGAACAATCTTTTTTTTAAGAGTCTACGTTCTCATTTTCTCCTTACGTTCATAGCTTAGCTTTGACAAAGCTGTGATTCTCAATTCTTGAGAAGAAGCTGCATTAAAAAAAAAATTACATTAGCCATATTATGTTACTTAGTGAGTTCATCGTCAAGGAACGAAATTCATGGAATAAATATCGAGGGAAAGTTCAGATTTAGTGAATCCTGTTTATTTTTATATTTTTTTGAGAAGAGAAAGAAAATTTCTCAACTATATTTATATAGTATTCATTTTTCTTTATGCAATTTATACACGATGAAAAAAAATCATTTTTAAACCTAACCTAACTTGACCTAACCTAACCTACTTAACCCAGTTAATAAAGATTTTGTTTCATCACTTTCCATGACTTTACATAACTTTTTAAAGATGTGATGAATTATCATTTTGATGATTTATCCGGTCACCGAATTATATATTAGGTCAAGTTTTTTTTGGTAAGTATGTTTATTTTTTGAGATATTTTTTTTTAAATATGTAAAGAGGAAAATTATAAAGCAGTATCTAGACGAAAAACATAGCATAACCGTTAATATTTTTTAGGTTGCAACATTGTCAACAATTAAATTTTTATTATTTTCTAGATTCCTACCCACCCCTCATACCTTTCTCCTTCCCAGAACTTCCTCTCCTTCATTTCCTTAAAAATACCCCCCTCACAGCATCCCCAAATATGTCATGTATCTATAATCCATATATCATGTATCTTTATTCCTTTTGAAGTCAGTTATTTTTTTATGGTTTTTATTGTAACAGGGAGGATATTAATTAATTTTATAGAGAAATATTGCATATATCTTTGTCCAAAAGTCATTTTAGTTGTAAGTTGGTGGAGTGTATGTTGTAATGGACCTTGTGAATTGACCCGAGTTTGTATGCGCAGAGAGTTATTATTAGGTAGGTTCTAGTTTTAATAATCAACTCTGACACAGATTTCAACACGTTTATCGCAATTTGTTTTGTAATTGAACAATAGACAAATGTGGAATAAACAATTGAATGAATGTGGAATGAATCAATATTTCAAAAATCCATAGCTTATTATCCGAAATAAGTCATATCAAATCATGTGTATATACCTCTTGAACGCCTCCGTGGTCAGTGCTCCGAGTGGTAAAGCTCTCGACCAGCAAGCCGAAGGTCGCGTGTTCAATTCTGGTGTGCGCAAGTAAATTTTATTTGATTATTTTGTGTTTTTCACAACTTATTCATTTAAAAATATGTATAGTATACTTGCGGCACGTTCCAGAGTGAAAGATAATCTCAGGGTCTCGCTCACCATTTAAGACTACCATTCAGAATTGAAACGTTGCTTGAAATGGCTTTAGCCGTGTTTGGTAATCAGATCTGAATAGCCAAGTAGTAACCGATCTTCCTCTTCCCCATCTCCTTCCCGTCCACAGTATCTTCAGCCTCGCAACATACCCCGATTGGGGATGCCATAGTCTCACTGGCTCCAAACGATTGTGCAGTATTCGCATAAAAAAAATGGAAAAACAAAAAAGCCTTTGAAGAAAATTTCAACTCGTCGCGAAGTATAAATAGTTAACCATGAAATTTGAGACAGAAAAAGCTCTTCGTTCGTAAGTTTTTAGTTAGATGAACAAACAGAACTTCTTCTTCATTATAGTGAATTGGTTTTGGGGTATTATGCCGTGTTGCGCTACCTCCTTCTTTAGCCAACGTTTCGGACAACGTTGGCTAAAGAAGGAGTTAGCGCATCATGAAACCTGTTAATTCATTGTTAAGGCCTGCAATCCTGTTTTTAACCGTAATTACTAATAATTTGAAGAGATTATTAATAAATTAGCAACAATTATTTTTTTCTGTGTATCCGTGTAATTCTCTCGGCCCCGACGCGATCTTTAACAGAACTATATAAATAATTAATTCAATATTTGTAATAGTTAGGTGTACCGTTTGAATATCACTGCTTTGGGCGATTTCGACTCTCGAGTCAATGGACTATTCAGCAGTTTAATGTGGTCTAGAAAATGAATAAAATACTAATTCTATTCACACCACACAAGTAGGTACATCTTTATAATATGTGTTATACATTTCACATATGAACTGGATCCACTGAACCGATTTGATTATTATTAACAATTAAACCATTGTACAACAAAGTCCAGTCTATGAATTTTAATTGCGAGTTAAGACCGTTATAATATCTTGCGGTTTTGCCAAACTCGAGCGTAGAAATATATGTATATATTATAATTTTCTATGAACAATTAACAATTATTAGATATATATCCGATGTGAATCATTTTAATTTGCACATAACCGCAAACATTAATCACAAGTTCATCGAAAAATATGATTACTTGGAATAATCATATCCAATATCCAGTATACATTTGAGAATATATGTTTTTTAGGAGAAAGCAAGTTTTTAAACTTAAATACATATAAATTGAAAAAATCTTCCAAGAAAAAATACATGCCTCCGAGGGGAATTGAACCCGCAGCCTTCTGATTGTCGGTCAGGTGTTCTACCAATATGTTGTTATCCTTTGTACTATGTATAAAATCCTTATCTCGTAAACATTACATTATCATATATGATATTATTTAAAATTGTCCGACTTTATGTCCGGGTTAAATCTTCCCCACAGTAAAAACTAAACCCTTCCACACACTTTTTCACAAATGATCATCTAGTCCAGAGGTTCCCAAAGTGGTCTATATGGATCCCCAGGGGTCGATATCGGCATGCTGGGGGTCTACGTCAGCGAGAAAAAAATTTTGGGGTCCACGAGATTCAAATGGGGGTACATACGAGGGTACATACGAGCGGAGCATTTACCTCAAGTCAACATTTAGGAGTTCCGTAAATGGCACAATAGACCTAACACAAATATAATAGACTGAGAAATTAATTATTTGATATTTGTATTTTTATGTTTCGTAAAGTTGTTAATTGAGGTATATAAATAGAGTCCACGTTCTTTTTCTCGTCAGAATTAATATATTCAAGCAAAACATTGCACATTCCAAGCCGCGAATTTTCCTAGTTTCCCAACTTGTTTTTGAAAAACGTCAAGGGTAATAATGACGTTCAACATTTAAATGCACTTCACACAGACTTCAAAACTAAGTTTGAGGACATTTTGACTGTGGAAATGCAACGTTGAAGAATCGGATATCATGTGACAAGAAGAACTGACCGGAAAAAGCACTGACAAAGAACTTAAGGGGGAGTTCTGTAGGGCCAGCTACAGAAAGAAATTCCTGTTGCTTATCCTGCTTCATTTTCATTTGGTGTAATACCTCAGAAGGGTGCCCCTGTCTGCAAAATGTAAAGACAGAGTAACTATACCGCCACCTGGTTGTTGGGCAGGCAAGGGAAGGGAATATTTTTACTAAAAAAATAAATGATTATCACATGGGACGTTAATAGTTTTGGGAAAATTCAATATTCGGCATGAAGGGGGTCTACGAAAAAAAAAAAATTGGCAAGTGGTCTACGGGGAAAAAAAGTTTGGGAACCTCTGATACAAGACAACACGTCAACCCACCAGAGATCAAATGGGAAAATAATATATAAATATCAGTTTTTATTAATAGATGTATTTATATTTTTTTGTTTGAAATGTAATGTCATCAAACTTCAGAAAAATGCGTGTGTGCGCATGAGTGCCGCCAGCTAATCGACAACTCTAACAACCCCGCCAAATGCTGATAGGGTGGGACCGACATTTATTTCGTATATTAACTGCTTAATGTAATTTCATCCGCTTTCAGAGAAATGCGTATTTATCCGCGCTTGTGTATGCGATTGCCACCAATCGCATACACAAGAAAGCATTGTCATCAACAACAAGTCTATCTGCCGAGTTTCAGCTCGATCGAAAGTGTGTCAATTTCCGCCTACAAGATTTGCATTCATTCATTACCAAAACAAAAGTAAAATTCAAATAGATTTATTTAAAAACTGAAACAATAATGTTTATAATTCAAAATATCCTGAAAAAGTATCATGATTGGTTGCGTCAGGGAGAGGGGGGTGTAGTAATCTATCTAAGCGAAATAAAACAAAAAATTAATAAAATTATATATTTTATTATATATATGTATAAGAAACATATATAAAATAAAACAATTGAAAACAATGTATTTTGCAATTTGCCAATCAATAATAGAATATGGAATTATTTCTTGGGGAGGACCAACAAATTCGGCTATCGATTACATAGAAATCGCGCAGAAAACGATCTCTAAAAAAACATAGACTGACTAATACAGACCAAATATTCAACAGTTGTGACGTACTAGACATACGCCAATTAAATTATATAAAAAAATCAAATCTCAACATACACAAAATATCTAACAGACCAGTTAGACAAGCGTACAAAGAAAACATAAAAACTCCGACAGTAAATACAAGCTTTGGACAAAGACACTATCAATATTGATAGACACTATAATATCAAAATTGAGGAAAAGAAAAATAGATTCAGACACAAAATTACAAAATAGATTAAAGAAGAAAAAAGACAACATTACCAAAATTTAATAACATAAAATAATAAAACCTACACGTAACACACAAAACCAATATAAAACACACATCAGTGTATCACATCAACACACAGTGAGGCCAACATTACTGGATAACTATGAAATGTAAAAAAAATATTGTACCAAATAAAAAATAAAAAAAAAGTTGGTAATATATTAATGTTTACTGATAAACGTATTTACCTACTGTATTTGTCAATTATTATTAGAGTTTAGATTGCACCTAGGTGTTTTGTTGTTAAAAAATATTTGCTAATTTATTAAAAATCTGGTAAAATTACTCATATACCTATTAAAAACGGGACTGCAGGCCTTCAACGAGTGAAGTGACATGCTCCCTAACAAACTGTCGGTAAAACACAAATACGTTATTAGGATGTTAAATAACGTGTTCAGAAAAATTCTAATATTGTAACATTTCGTCATTATATTTATCAGGAAAAGTACGCCTGCATGAACACGTGTTCCGATATATTCTGAATGGATTCATATTTTAATAGAAAAGTGGAATACAATAATGTTTTTAACAGGATTTAAATCATCTAAACACATTTTTCTCCGTGTAATTACATAATTGTATCCAATATTCCTTAATCATTTCAATCCGTATTCCCCATTTTTGTAGCTGGATTTGCACCAGTGGCGTAACTATAGTTTGGATAACTTAGGTCGAGAAGCAAGCCTTGAGGGACCCCGCCTGGAGACCTGGAGAGTTAGAAAAACAACCTTTCCAACTGCGGCCCTAATTATTATTACTATTTTAATATGATTAATTAACCAAGTATAAATAGACAAACACAAATACTTATTTTGGAATAAACCACGACCCTAGGGTGAGTCCTTATCGAGGTGGCAGAAATTAAATCTAATTTTAATATCTTAACAGGAAGTGATAAGAAAAAACGGATTAAGAAAGTTAAAGAAATACATAGAAATGAAAAAAAAATATTGAAATAAAAGAAAATTAATGAGAGAAATAGAAAAAAAAATATTACATGTTACACTTGAATAGATGCATTTCTTATTTTTTAGAGAAAAATTAGATTTGCTAATTTATTGAGAATCTCTTCAAATTATTGGTAATCCGGTTAAAAACTGGATTGCGGGGCTGAATGAATTAACATGTTTCCTGATAAACTTTTAGTAATTACGAATATATTATCACGATGTCGGAACACGTGTTCATGAAAATCTGAATGTTTTCTCATTTCGTCATGATATATTATTATAAAGGCAAGTGCACGAGCATTTGCCAGAGTCGTTTTTCGGCAATCCTGTTTTTAACCGGATTACCAATAATTTGAAGAGATTCTTAATAAATCGGGAATACTTATTTTTCTCAGTGAACCTTCAACTCTAAAAGAGAGTTCTGAGACAAACGGCGCGTGGCGTCTGGCGCTAGTAAAAACATCAAAGGTGCTGTATTAGATGTTAGGTATTATCAGCGCCTTGGCTCCTTGGATCTTTTTCGCCTTGGCAAGTCGGCACCCGGAGTGGACTGCTCCAATTGCGCCTGCACAGGGCCGACCCCGGGGCCAGTTTACAAGCATCTCCAGGGGATCATGAGTTGAGATGAGTGAAAATAATTATTAAATTATTCGTTAGTAGGTTTCAGTAGTCAAGAATTAACTCAAATATAACGAGTTTCCTTTTTTCACAAATGACACAATTAATGCAAATATTTATGAAAGCAACCTTTTCCTGCGGAATATTTCCGTCACCTGATCACCCTTCACTGCACATGCGCACAACTGCACATGACTGCACATATTACACATGGCACACGATGCACACACCAGCTGCTGCTAGCTCATACCTGACCCAGTTTCCAGTAAGCAAAACAAACACTTATCGGGAAGCATTTCTCTTGTTCTTGACAAATGAATAACTCTTCTTTCAATGCCGCCGATTGAACAAAAAATAATCCATAATCTTAATTAGAAAGCGCGGGAAGTGGAAGAAAATGGCTGCCTAGCCGTCATCTCACTTTCAATAGACAATGTATGCAAATTAACTGAGCATTCTTTGGACATAAACAAGAAATATTATTAGATTTCCCAGCAATTATAATTATCATTATAAGTTTTCAATACTACGAGTGGCCTGTTGATTTCTGAACTTTCCCTACAAGAATGTTCCGTTCGAGAGCTTTGAAGCCATTTTCGTCATCACGTGATGTTATGCGTGTAGTCCTACCACTAAAAGCTCCGTTATAACCTCTCTTTGCGTCACATGTATCGTGCATGAGAAAAGAGGAGAGGTTACAAGTTACAACCGATCTATCATCAGCAGTGTGCTGTAAGCGAGGAGTCACTCGAAACTTTAGGAAAGCAACAACAATATCCTTCACGGCAACAATGAAGCAAAAACTAATTCGTTTATAAACTCTCATATACCACGCATGCACTTAGGTAACCACTATGCAGAAGTGGCAAATATTTTTAGTAGCACCAAAAAAAATTACAAAAAAGCATATAATTTTTTTAATATAGTTATTAGTTTCGTTTTCCGTAGTCATTTTAATTTTTAGTTAATTTAATCATATATCCTTATGTTTTCACTGTGTTATTCTTCAGAATTTTTATATAAAAAATATGTAATTAGTATTATATTTATTGGTTCACAAATTTAAAGTAGGTAAGTGCTTTACGGTGACTCTTTCTATATTAAGTTTTTTCTGATCATATTCAGTCTAACACGGGTCCGACAGATCTCAAAGGAAGCCGGCAATTGTTGTTATGGATCAATCAACAAACAAGTATTACATTGTCTTCGATAAAAATTGTATATACCCATGGCATGAAGAAACATGGCATGATGGTTCAGTGGCGTAACCGCAAATTCCTGTCCCCGGGGCAAACCTACGTTTGGTGACTTTGCAGGGATACCCGGCTTCTCGGGGTGAGGTTTGTCTTCGTGGTGGATACGTCTACCCGAATGGGAGAGGCCGAATAAGAGAGACTCTTTGAAAGTGGGAGAAATAGATTCATACGTCACTCCTGGATACACTGACCCTCAGATTCCTACCCTCATACCTTTTTCCTTTCCTGATCTTCCCTCTCCTTCCTTTACTTGAAGAGACCCTCCATACAGCACTCCAAAAACTTTCCTCAGGGCCTCCTGTGTGGAGTTAATGTTAAAAAAACGCTATAATGTTTGTATTTTATAACCCAACAACTAATGTACATATTATTTTTTCGAAGAAAACTTCTTCTAACTGCTTTTCACTTTGTGATGGCATTATTTATTTTTTATTAAAACACAAATAACTTTGTTTACATCACTTTATTTCGATACAAAATCTCAACATGTTTCATGAACCAAGTTCACTTCATCAGGAGCACAAGTATACTAAAGTTATAATTAAAATTAGGTCTAGAAAGAAGAGGTAGAAGCAGCGGGGAGGGGTAAGTGGGGGAGGGTTATTCAAAGTAGGAATTAAAATGTCATTAGACGGGAAAGACGGGGTAAGTGGGAAAATATTCAAAATGGGGTTTATAATTTTTTTTTCTTTATTAATAATATCTGCTTTCATATTCACGTGTTTTCTTATTTCTAAAATTTCAAAATTATTGATTTGAGATACCTTGTAACCAGAATGTAGTATTTTAAAACCTGAATTAATATCGAAAGTATGGTCGTTATTTAATAAATGATCCGCAAATTCTGATTCACAGTTTCCCTTTAAAGCCCTAAGATGTTCTTTAATTCTGATCTCAAAGTGATATTGTCATTCATAATTCATCACACTGATATTGTCATACATAATTCATCAAATCATCCCTTTTCTAAAAATAATGTACATATCTTTCTTAATGCATTTATGAATTTTTCAATTAACTGTTTTAAGTCTGTCTAGTCTGTTTTAAAATCGATTTACCCTCCTCATTTAACTCCCTTTGAAATTAGTATTTTAAATCTTATGTAAATTAATTTCCTTTTGATTGTATAATGTTGTCTTTCCCGAAATGAGTTATGTTAAACTTTATTATTTATATTTACTCTGTTATTTTTTGCATTATGTATCAAGATTGCTATTTTATCCATTCTATGTTATCAAGTATAACTAAAGCTATTTAAAACATAGTTTTGGTTCTGAATGGTAATATCTCACCATAGTGAGATAAAAAAAACTTCAACGGTTCTTTTTGAAAATAACAGAGGGCACCACTCCCGTTTACAACAATCCTAAGCTGTACAGTCATTAAGATAATAATACTATAAGTAAATATGTTTTATTCGCCCATTTTCTTTTGGTTATGAAGCTACAAACTCTGGGCCCAGAGCCAAAAAGTCAACCGCTCTGCCTCGAAAGTCAGTGTCCGTAGAGAAAACTTACCGATATAAAATACTGTAAATTTAATAAAAAATTGGTCAAATTATTCGTTTTCCCGTCACAAACGGGACTGCAGGCCTTTAATGAATGAATTGACGGAGTTTCTAACAAAGTATCAGATAAAAGCGAATGTTTTATGAGGACGGCGGAACACGTGTCCATTCAAATACCAATATTTATTAGGAAAATAACGCGTGTTTCGATATATTCTTTATGACTAATATTTTATAAGGAAATTGGCATGCCATCACATATTTCACAGGATCGTTTTTTTTCGGGTGCCTTTATCAAGGTCTGTCCCAGGGCATCTGCTCTGACAGTACAGGAAGTCGCAACGCCACTCTTTATAACATTTTAATACGTCTAGCAATTCAATTGATGAACCACTTAAAATTGTATTGAAATAATATAGAAGTCAAGGTTACTCACATTTTTAAATCATAAGCACGATTAATCTTTATCGCATGACGAAATAGTACACGAGTGGGTGTCAGATATACTTTATAATATAATCGTTTTCTTGTAACTTATAACAATGCGTAAATCGAATTAGCGCAGAATCAATAAAAATAATAAGTAGATATTCTATCTTAATAAGCCTATACAGGAATGTGAAGATAATATTAACGCAGGATAGAAACGCTTGGAGGCGCCTTGTCGAGGTGATGAGTTCCCGTCCCGACTAGGACATGGGGAAGAAGTTGAAATGAGAAGAATATGCTGTGTGGATGGTGTTTTTAAGGGAATGAAGGAGAGGAAGTTCTTGGAAGCGATGGGTCACGAGAGTCCGGCTGGAGAGATCAAAGGGTCTCCCTCAACCAGTCTCTTCCAATCCGGGCCTCCAAGCAGCTGAGCAGTCGAATCCTCCACCAAGACCTGGACAAACCTAACTTCTTAAACCCGGCCCCCTACTAAGTCACCAGACGTAGCGAGCCACTTGGAGTAACCTGTGGTAGAGGTGTTGGCTATCCATACGCAGCTCCCAAAATGATTTGCCCGACTTACCAATGTACGTACTACATACATTTTAGAATAATTCATCAAATTCTGTGAAAGTTCTATTGAAGTTTTTTACTAACCAAGTTACTGTGAAGCAACCGGCCTATGCTGAAATAATAACAGAACTTTGGTGAATTGTTAAAATTCTGTGTAACAATCCGTTCTGGCTACCAACACAATAAAGACACAAGCGCAGAAATCTGATCTGTTCACAACAAGAAGAAAAAGAAGTGGTATCACTCATAATGCATGAGTTTTCCCAAATCAAACGGGGAATGTGAAAATCGTGGGAAATGTGTCAGGCGGTTGTGGCCATGTTCTCGGTGGGTATAATAGATCACTCCAAGTTACTCGGATATTCCCGCGGCCGTGATCTTCAAATACTCGACTATCTTGTATCGAGAACTAAGCACTTCGAGCAAAGTTCACACAGCGGTCTCACTAGGCCGGTTAGGTAATCACCTGCTGATACGATGTCAGGTGACTGACTGCCTAACTTTCATAAATCCAAAACTTTTCTCAGTCTTTATTGATTCTTTTTTTTTTGTGGAACCAATGTAAAACAAATCCGCTCTTGATTGGTCTCCGTAAGTCCAATTTTTCAAAAATCTTTCAAAATGTCAAATGTTTTAGGCGAACGTTGAACTTCTCGCGATTGATTGATTGATTTAAATTGCTTCGTTTTCAGATTTGATAGCACCGCTGGATTAAAAATGTCTGATGGCACACGGAGAGAACTTACTGTTAATTTATTAAAAATCTGGTCTGATTTTTCGTTTTTCTGACTGCAGGCCTTATGAATTGACAGAGTTCCTAACAAAGTATCAGGTAAAAGCGATTGTTAATGAGGACGGCGGAACACGTGTTCATACAAATATTGATATTGCTATTGAAAAACTGATATTGTCGCATTCCATCATGATATTTATTAAGGTGATGCACTACGTCGTGTAATATTTTAAATTGAGCCGCTATCAATAATAACCCTTACGTAGATGGCGATAAGGTTTAAATTCCCGCTTAACACCATCCGCCTGTTTTGATTTATGCATGAAAAAAACATGGCCAAAAAGTGCCTTTTATTTTATTTTGTGGATGTTCAGGCATAAATATTATTTTTTTTTATAAATAACTTAATTTGCCACATTATACAATAAAATCATAACCGAAAATGGGTTCGTAAGTAGGATATTTTAAAGTTTAAAGCAGTTTTCATAGGCCTTTACATTATTTTTTTCTGGGCTTATAAAAAGGTTATCTAAAAAATACTGGATTATTTCAAAGGCCAAGATGTCTTCTACTCGCAGTATTTAATTAAAGCATCTGAAACATTTCTTTTTAAACTTAAACTAAAACTTAAACTTATTATTTAAATAAATAGTAAATATAATTGTTTACATTAGCTCCACACAGGAGGCCCTGCGGAAAAAATCCCTAAGGGCCTAGTCATCTTTGAGGATGCTGTGCGGAGAGGTCTTTTTAAGGAAAGGAAGGAGAGGAAGTTCTGGTAGGAAGGCACGAAGGTGGGTAGGAATCTGGGGGTCAATTTGTCCAGGAGTGACGGACGATGAGTCGAGAAAGAGTCCAGCTGGAGAGGTCAAAAATATTTCCCTCGACCAGTCTCTCCCGATCCGACCCGCCACGCAGTAGGTGGGCGAATGCATCTGCCACCAAGACCTATACAAACCTTACCCCATGAACCCGGGCACCCCTGCTAAATCACTAAACTTAATGAACCACTTGGGGTTGGCTTATGGCAGGGTGTTGGTTATCCAATAAATTATTCCCGGGGCGGCGGTACCCACTTCCCAAATTATGTATCACCTCCCATAATATGTGTCCTTTTCACGCCATTGCCGAAAGGGTGCCGACTTGTCAAGGCGCCAAGGAGCCAAGGTGCTGATATTACCTAACACAGTGCCCTTGAGGTTGTTACTACCTGCTTACTATTACTATCTGCTTGAAATTTACGGCGTTTGAGATTCAATAACCAGCGACTACGCCATTACAGTGGAAAGTATGTATTACCTAATATCAATTACTAAACCTTGTCTTATCGTTATCTTCCATATATTATAAGATCTACGTAAAAGATAATAGATTTTAGAAAGACCACTATCCACGTATGAATATTGCAATAAATTATTCGCGGTTACGCACCGTAAATCATTTATCAAAACGATAGCAACTAAGAAGATATTTTTTAAAACAATTTAAAATCGTTTTATTTTTAAATTAAAAATCGGTAAATCTGTTTTAGCATATATATTTTTCGCATAAATTTACGTGAATAAATTGTGCCAAGACTGATTGTTCTTGTTTTTTTTTTATTTGAAACTTTAACTGTATTTAAATATATTGTCTTTTATTTTAACCAATTATTTTCATTATATGTAATTTTTGTATATACACGCTCATACCGCGAAACTTTTAGAGGTGGTTATGGTTGGTGGTGGTTATCATGATAATTAATGTAAGAAAAAAATAAAATGAGAGTTTTTTAAGGAAAGCAAGTCTAATAAACCAAAAAAAGAAATAAAAATTGTCTAGTTTAATCGTAACTTTACATTTGCGTGTAATGTACGTGTCCGTACAGCAAAATGGCCTCTCTTTTATACTCACATTTCAATTCTTAAATGGCACAGGTGACCGAACGCGAAGAAATAATAATTGTAATGGTGGGTTTATACGAACGCTTTGCCAACCACATAAAAATAAGACTTTTATCATAACTTTTTTATTTGGGCACTAAAGAAAAAAAAGGTAACATACTTTGCTAACGTGGTTTTTCACCAGGTAACCACTAATAGAATTACATTCGTATATCTTAAACGCTTTATCAATTTATCAGATATTTCTCAAATCGAGATCTGTATCGGAACAGAACAGTATTGATGAAGCTGCCATATTAATAGCTAAGCACAGCAATAAATCATCGTACATCTTGAAACACCGCTAACTAATTGCGTGGAACGTTGTTCTCAAATGGACCGAAATACCGTTCCTTTCGAAAACCGTTTGTTTTGGCAAAAGTAGCTCTCAAACGTAAAAAGAGATTGAAATAACTCTAACACGATATGCAATGAGTAAATAACCTGTGGTAGATCTGACCATAATGTTTTAAATTTTCGTAATAAGCGTTAAGAATAAGAAATTTTTTTTGAAAGTTAGATATGCAAATAAAAATGTTGGAAGGAACGGGCTAACATTAAAAAAACATTTATAAATAATAGGCGTGAACTAAAATATTTAATAAAGCATGACTTAATTAAAAAAGAGCAAAAATCTTACGGCAAATGAAACACTGTGATTTTTTTATACATATAACACGTTAAATAACAGAACTAGCTGGGTTTTTTATAATGTTCGGTGAATACTTTGCGATTTTTTTTCTATCGAGAGAATTTCAGATAATTACTTTATCAGTACGGCCAATGTATAATAGAGATTATCTTAAAAATTAAATTCTTACTAATTATATTCTTACACGCCGGTTGGTGTGGTAAAGCTGGCTTTGAGACGGTTTTAACCAAATATGGTAATAAGTCAAGTTTTCCGCTGTAACCTTACGCGCCGTGTAATATTTACACCGTATTTATATGTAAGAAGTTATAGTTTCAAAGAAAAGTATGCGGGTGGTTGAAAAGTTCTAGAAATCGAGAGTATAGAGTAATTGTCGTCTTCATTTTTAACCATTTATTTTTAATATTTTATTTTGATTTTTTTTTTTATTATTATTATTTTTTTTTTTTTTAAATGTAATAATTGTTTATATCTCATGTAATATGGCAGACTGGGATCGCACTATGCTCCCAGTCCTGCTGGAGGAAGTCCAGTAGTATAAAAATTCTGCTGTGAGGGGTGAGAAAATGGTGTGGGGGTGGTTTTACGAAATTTCACCCTCCTCATATTTTTCGTCAAGATCTCAGAAGAAAACTGTAGATTTGTTTAAAAAACAATACAACACCTGAACGCTTTACAAGGTCGGCTATCCGGAAACTCGTAGTATAAGCGAAAAACTGCAGGTGAGTTTTCATTACATAGATTTTGTACTTGTAATGTTCTCTCCTTTTCTCCATTTTCTTTTATTTTTATTTGTTTATAACAATATAAAATTTTCTTCTCTCTTGGCTATGATCGATACTTCTTTTTTTTCTAAGGCTTTGCATATGTGTTCGCAGGGATGGAAAATTCCTCCCCTACAACACATAAGCCTCCATGAAAGTTGGACCCTTAATTTCTTTGATAACTTCAGAAAGCTACTTAAAGCTCTCTTGTACTGTATATCTTTATAGACATATGTACTTAACTAATTAATACGTTATTTACGATCTTGAACGCAAATATACCCGTATTTATATTGTAATTAAATTCCATCAAACGTTGTGTAATTTTTTGATTTATGATATAGGATTTTAATTACTTTCATTTTGTGGTAACCCCCTTGGTTCTGATCGAGGTGTTGAGTTTCACAATTTAATTGGTCTTTCCATTGCAAACCTAGACTTAAATGAATTCCCTGAATGAGCTAACTTTCCTAATGTAATTATTGATTCCCTGCACCCTAACAAAATCGTAGTTAAACGCTGATAAAAGATATTATACATGTTTATTTGGACAGGTAATTGAATATAACTCAAATGGTTAATTGTTAGTAAATTTGGCAACGATTAATTATTGTGTCTGGTTGGCGCCACTCCTCCATGACTCTGCTGCTATAAGGTACATGTAAGGATCGATTTAGAAGGTTAATGTTATTAGTTAATTGTATATTTGACGAACTCAGAATAACCCTTTGCTAGCAAAAATTTGGCTCCTTCCTCCTGCAAGTAAACGAGATGATCGTGAGTCGACAAGAAATTCGTACAATCTTTTGACACGGCTCTTTGATTGATACCTAAGTTATCGCGTCCCAAAAAGCCTTCCACGTCATCATGTACTGCCTTCAAGTTTCCCCCCGGGTCTCGAAACCTCCAAATTCCAACACCTCCTTGGACTACAATTTACTTAGGGCGAACCGGTCTCGTCCTATATACAATCATATACTCACGGTTGGTGTGGACTTACGGGTCGTGAATCCTCATTCCACGTTTAAAAGAAAATGCGAGAGTGGTCTACCGACCTAAATGCAAGCTGTATGCAGGTCCGCATTCTCCAGTAAACAGTACATACGAATAAATATATGTATACATACAGTTTGGGAAAGGTTTATAACTCGCAATACGAGGCTATCTACCTCGCATTCCAAGCTCGGATCTCGCACGAAGAATTCTGCACAATTCTTAGCTTGGTAACCGAATATATACGTAAGAATAAGGTTATACTAATAAATACTAATAGAATAAGAAATTATTTGATAGTTTGTTTTGGAGAGCTATCGAACTCCAGGCTTTTTGTTTGGTTTTGACGTTTTTATTTAAGAGAATCGTCATCTCTATTTGGTTTGGTCAATGGTCTTGTTGTAGGAGCGACCACTGCCTCCTGTTTGATGAACTGTATTTGTTTTAAATTTCACCTCCAGGGTTCAACATTAATTTTTGTTCATCCTATCCCGTGATTTCTCAATTGTTTCAAGTAATTGATTGCCACATAAGAGGGTACACGACTCTCAACTGTCTCTGGCAACTGATGGGATCTATGCGAACACTCCATCAATAATGTTCAAATGTTTCGTATAATATTTCTATATAAATCTTACTAACCCGTGATTTTTCAATTGTAGATTGTGAATGGTAGGTAATTGTAAACACGCGGCTCCCAGCTGTTTCAAGTAACTAATAAAAATCTATGCGACTATCTAATCAATGGTATTCAAATGTTTCATGTAATATTTTGATATAAATCTGGCTAACCCGTGATTTTTCAATTGTCGTTTGTGATTGATAGACATTTGAGAGCACGCAGCTTCCAGCTGGTTCAGGTAACTAATAAAATCTATATGACTATCTAATCAATGGTATTCAAATGTTTCATGTAATATTCGATATAAATCTTGCTAACCCATGATTTTTCAATTGTAGATTGTGAATGATAGGTATTTGTAAATGACCCATATCGCTGCACATTGCACAATGACATCCTGATGGTTATCCTTATAACCCTGATAAATTTTCTAGTTACGGCCAAGGTCGTTTTCAAACCATGCGGTTGACCCAGATCTTTGGTGTCTCTATTTGTAAACAAATCGAATAATATAAACACCTTCTTTGACACACTAACCTAGATGCGAGATTGTTTATTTAAGAAATATTTCTACCTCTCCCTATAATTCAGTTATGTTACCTTTTATTGTGCATAATTAATTAGAATATTTTTAATTCCTTTTGAAGTTAAACTATTTATTTCACTTTTTGAACACAAATTTACTAAGAGGTTAAATGAAGAATAAATATAAATATAAGTACACATATATCGATTGTCAAAATATGTTAAATAAGAGTACATATATTAATAAATAAATATAAAATATATGAATCTACATAGTCTGGAATATTAATAAATACATATTTTCTTTTTCAATAATATAGATATGTCCTCGGGTAGGTATTAAAAATCGCTACCATTTCGATGCTTCGATTAATAAGTAGAATACATATATATAAATACATTACTCATATACTTATTCTTTATATACAATATATTACTTTATTTTATATAAATAAATACATAATATACATATATTAATGTGTAATGCTTTGTTTTGTTGTTTTTAATAATTTAATTGATATACCATAATCAGCTGTATCTCCTCACTCCTAGGTCCTGAAAATTATTTATAAAAAGAAAACTTACCCCCCGTCAAGGTATTTCCGGTCGGGTGTACACAACAACCTTGATGAAGAAAACCTACCTAATTAATTGTATTTTTTCAACTAATTTCAAAATAAATCTTTTCGACTATTTATTCCTATTTAATATTTTATTCTCGCTTGAATCGTATAAATTAGTTGATATTTAATTTTTCTTCCGAACGAAATCCTAATTCAGAAAACCCGTTGATTTAATAACACTTTTCTAGTTTAGGCTTTTGAATGATAGCTGTTTCAAATTCCTTTTCGAAATGATAGACTGATGATTAAAATTCCGGTTAAAACGACAAACACTTTTAACACTGTCGCTATACGCACGATGGATTTTAATTGAACAATTTATTAATTCTAAATTTCTTTTTATATAAATTGATAAGAAAATTTATTCCGAATTGTGCACACTTTTAATTAAACTCGACTCTTAATAAATTAATTTTTTTTCTAACTGTTAATTTTAGAACAAAGGTTTAAACGTTTATTATTATCGAATCCTTTTTTTTTGTTTTTGTGTTTCTTTTAACCTAAGATGAAGTATTTACTATTAATAATTTTAAACAAAATTATAATCTATTTTTAAATATCAATTCACGAGCACATCCACTTTAATTTAACGATAACAAACTCTTAAATTTAATTCGAATGTTTTTTCACTTTGAATGAAATAATTATTTTTAAATTTTAGTTAAATTCTTAATTCCGTAATCACTTTCTGCACTTCACTTAACACTTTTAAGCACTGAGTTTAAATTATATTTATTTTCACTGTTTAACCAAATTAAATTTCACTGACTCTAGCACTTGTACTTTTCACAAAATTTTCCTAAGTCCTGGGCTTATTTAAAATTTAACACTTAAAGATTTTTCACTGTTAATCCTACCAAAGACGTAGTACCGCCACGTAACAACTTTTCGAATCCTCGGCGCGACTCGCTCCTGACTGATGTGTTCCATCTTTTATACCCCTCTCAGGTCCCAAAAGACGTATCTGAAATTCTCTTGATGCTTAATTCTATCTCCTATCAACTCGTAAATCCGAACACCCCTTCCCCTAATTTCGATCGTTCCTACATAAGATCTTTTGTTGTCCGGCTTTGGGTGGCGGTTAATTTTTATCTCACGTCGCTAACTTGATAGGGTCCGAATCGGGTAAGTCTGCGTTAATCGCCCAAGCTCCCTTTGTCCTCTGTTCATACAAAATGTAGTTAAAATCTCATGATTTTGCGTTCCTTTTTTTTCTCAATTCGCGATAGGTCCGTCCTAAGTAACATATATATACATCTCAATTTTATGCATCTCGTGCGAAAATTGTTTAAATCCATGTCGAAATCTTTACTACGCATTTTTGAATTTCGATTTGTTTAAATTCTACTTAATTTTATTGTTACTTATATGAGCTTTTCCATTTCCACCCGTACTCTCTATCTCCCTGTCGCAGATTTGAGTTTTTCCTTTATCTTTGAATTTTATATTTATCCGCGACGTTTTCTTGCACAATTTCTTCTTGATTCTTATGTCATTTCTCATAACTCTTATAATTACTCATTTTCCAAGTCGTATTTATTAATTTCACGGATAAATTCGAATTGTATCGCTTTTCTCCACATGGATCATTTCCTATCTCCGTTCTTTACCCTTCCTTTTATCTGTTCTTCACTTTTCCGATGTGTGTGGTCTCCAGGAAAATTTCATACTTCATCTATTATTAATTAATATATAATTTTCCACACTTCTATAGAAGATATACCTAATTAGACTCTGGGATATCTGTCATTTTTATTGTTTTATTCAATCTCCGCCCAATTTTCTATCTTTCTCATACCAGGATTCACATAAAACATATGCATTGACATCTGTTTACGTTTAAAATTTTGGTACTAGACTCGTAAATTTAGTTTAATTTCAAACCTATTAATTTTAATCTCTTTTCCTAATCTAAATACTTCATAAGCCCAACGTTAAAGTTAATCGCTTTTCTAATCGTTTATTACCTTAACGTAAATAAAAATCATGTTCGGATTTCGATTGTTTATCCTTCAAAATATACATGAGACCGCCAACCTTTTATCTTGTTTCGATCCCTCCGTAATATTGGGTAACTCTAATATATATCTAACCTAATAAGTATGTAAAATGTCTACTTTTCCTGAATCTAATCTATCGCTATATGTTCAGTTTTACTGTCTTCTTCTGATACTCAATTTTTATGCCCCTAGGACCTTTGTAGCAGCTAAAATCTCTGTATTATCCTTCCATTCGGTCGCCGCACTTTTCTAAAATGTCTATTTTTTTTGCGAGATTTTCATTCAAGATTGATTTACCAATATGTCCGTTTCATCTTAAATTGATAACGATTAATTTCCATTGTTTCCAACACTCACTCCTCTCTTTAGTACGATTTTTATCGAACATGACACCCTCCTTCTATCATAAATAATTGCACTACAGTTGAAATTCCGCCAGTAACTTTCCTTTGCTTTTCCCGTCCTTTTTTTATACTATCACGTTTATAATTTTTTTTTCATTGCATTTTTGTGTGTGCGCTTTACAACTTGTAAAACTTCCAAGCACCCGATTTCAATGGTTCGATACCCCATAAATGTCTCAGTTATTGTAAACATTCCCAGGAGTTTGTCACCTTGAAAGTCGATGTTGACCCTAAAGTGCGTTCACCTCCAATTTCTGTGAGAATCGAAATGTCGTTAATTATCTTTTTTATTGCCTGATCCACAGTTCATTCCTTTGTCTGCATTTGATGTACGCCTCTTCGTTCACTGATTGGTTACTCAAAATTTTATAGCTCTTTGTTCAGATCTATTGGTTGACAAAATTCAATGTTTATTTTGAAGCCTCAAAAGGGGGTTCCTAGTCGTTCCTAGACGATTTTAATGACCTCTGTGTTTATACTATAGAATCTCAACATAATTCCAACTATTACAGGTGCCTACTGAAAACCAAACTGAATCAATTTTAACCTCAACAGATGTCGCTAGAATGACGGTTTTCATTAATAATTTGTATATTTTTAGCAGCTATGGTTTATCTGTTTTTCACTGTGATTTAAGCCTTTCATCACAGTTCCCCCCTCTGAACTCAATTTGCTGTGGCTAACGTTGTATACTACTTTAGACATCGAAATTGTGTTCAAATGTAGTCTAGCTATCCTCCCCCCCCCGTTCTGTTATTCCTTTTCCTACATCACTTCCTGTTATTTCCTTTCTCTACCTCACTCTATCATTCCCTATCTCTCTCTCCATTCTGTTATTTCCTTTCTCCCCCCCCCTCATTCTGTTATTCCCTATCTCTCTTTCCATTCTGTTATTTCCTTTCTCCCCCCCCCTCATTCTGTTATTCCCTATCTCTCTTTCCATTCTGTTATTTCCTTTCTCCCCCCCCCTCATTCTGTTATTCCCTATCTCTCTTTCCATTCTGTTTTTTTCTTTCTCCCCCCCCTCACTCTGTTTTTCCCTATCTCTCTTTCCATTTTGTTTGGATTGTTAACAACCTTGACTCTGAATCTCATTGTATTTTCTATTTTCTTTTCGCGTAGATTTTATTTTATGGAATTTCTCTAATTTTGATAAACTCAAAATTAATCTCTTTTTTTTTTCTGGGAAAAAACACGCCCCTCGACTCGCGTGTTTAGGTGGTCCTCAACCTGGTTGGACTAAGACCTCCCTTTTCACAACAAGCGTTTCTTGACGTTTTATTCTTCAATCCTTTTTTCTTTAATGAAAATTTTTTTTTTTTTTTCAAATTCCAAACTGTTGAGTACCCCTGCTCCGTGTTATCAGTTGCTGCAAGTTCCAATTCTACGCGCTTCCGTTTATTACTTGTCTAGACCATTTTATTTTTTCTCATTCACTGTCAAGTGGCTTATCTCGGTGCCGTCTGAATTGTAATTCTTCTTTGAAATTGAAAGTTGAAATCACAACTAACACTTTTGTTGTTTCAAAACAACGCTTATTTGTTTGATCTATACTTGATTTAAGCTCCGATGTTTGTATTTCATAATAAGTGTCCGCAAATCCTAACACTTTTATCCCGTTAGATAAATCATAACTTATCTTTTATCTTTATCCAATGTTTATCATTATCTATAAGGATTATTTACGTTATCCTTCTTTTCATCTGGATATCACTTTTATCTTATCCTTTTCGTTTTGTTTATCTTAATGCGTCACCCGTTCGTTCATGAAGGACCAAGTTGGTTTACGTTTAAAATTCCTTCGCGTTGAATCCAAGTCGTAAATTTCTTACTTTGTTTATATTTTCAAAGGCGCGAGGGTTAGTTTTATAAACAGTATGTGTCCTATTTTGTGGGTCCACTGACTCGTCATAATGAATCGTGTTTAATTGCTTTCGTTTGTTTACGTAACGCAGTCTGTTGCTTGCGGGCACGTTTTCACTTTTATTTATATTTTATTTATTGATCTATTTTATTTTTAATATCACTACACTATTCCGGAGTTCTCTGGTAACAATATTTCCCTTCTCGTTTTTCTATTTTTTTTTTTTTTCTAGATTTTTTTCTTGTATTTCATCACCTGATTCGTCAAAATCTATTTCCAATTTGCAAAATCCATATTCAATTTGCAAAATTTGTAAAATCTATTATGATTTTCACAATACCTAAAATGAACTCGCGATCGTTTGGATATTTCTCTTAGTTCATCAACCAAAGGAACTGTTTCGGTGCTTACCTTCGCGTCATCGAGTTTTCTTTTCTCTGCCATATTTATTTATTGTTGAGTTCAAATCTATATTCAATTTGCAAAATTTGTAAATTCTATTATGATTTTGAAATACCTAACATGATTTTTTTTCATATACCTATCACGATGTTTCCTCGAAATAGGTATATATATACACATATATATATCCCATCATAAACATTCGTCAACGACATTAAAATCTCGAGCCAACTCTGAATTGTATTTTTTTCTTTGAGATTGAAGGTCGAATTCTCAACTAACATTTTGTCTTTTCAAAACAACGTTTATTTGTTTGGCCTATACTTGAATTCCTTATCGAATCCATTGACTGAGTTCTCTGTGACTTAAAATATGTTTTAATAGTCAACTACCTGACCCGAATGTCAACAAAATTATCATGAGTAAATCTTACGTTATTTCAACTTACCCGTTTATATGGTAAATTATATTATGTAAGATTAATCTTACCTCACAAAACAAAACATCAAATGTTTCACCCTCATTAATGACTCTGTCGATTATCGAGATTTGTGATCCTGACAACAACTATCTACATTGGCGGCACGTAGCGCGACCATTTGAATCTAACACGTGGTCCTAATGATTAACTATGATGTAATACAATTACACTTCTCTATTTTGATATTATTGTTATTATAGATCTATCTATCACACGATATGGGTGTAATATTTCCGCTATTTATTATGTTATAACATGATCATAATAGATTACACCCCAACATCTCAAAATAATCGTTTTTTCTTTTGTTTTATAATGATATTAATGTTAATCAAAAAAAATATTTTTTTTTTTTTGAATCAATTGACATTAATCAATTTTATATTTTTCGTAATCATTATTTTTGCAAAACCAATGATATCTAGTAAGGTACATTGGGTGTTGTAATACATTAATCAATTTAATTTGTCTAAACCTTTCTATTCTTCTAATAAATCTGTCGAATGTCTAGCGATGAAATAATAATATCTTTTCCTGACTTTGTGAATAATTTGTTAAGTACCACGGCCCGCCGCTGGTCTGTATTTTCGAATATAAGATAAACAATAATTGTTTACGTTAATACTTCACGATATCCGAATGCAATGTTTATGTTATATTTGTTCCAGCTATCTCGTTTTTGTGTCATTGTTTATTTAATCTCGACGTTTGTTATTTAATTTTTTGTTCCTCGGAGTGATACGTATTATTCAACGATGTTTCCGACTTTTAAAATCTCGATGTTTATCTTATCAATTTTTAGATGTTCTTTGTTGTCCCAATAAGTTCGATGTTTTTCGGGTTTGTCTGTTTATTAAACTTGCTTCATATCAACATTTCGATTCGTTCGGTGAACCCAAAACATAAACAATGTTTTTGTTTACGGAACGCATTCCTCTCGAGTGAATGACATCATTAACCTACATATCCTTTCTTATTGTTTATATTATCGTATGAAAGGAATTTTTATTGACTCTTAAGTTAATGGTCGTTTGATTTGACACATTTTTATTTACAAGGACACTTTGTATTAAAGGTTTATTCGTTAACACTTTCTTTTTGGATTTATTGTTTATTTACGTTAATGTATTATTATTTTTTTTTAAATTTCACTGTGTATTTATGTAATGTCGCACTTTTCTGATATATTTTTTTTGTTAATTCTTTAATTAATTACGTCCTATTTATTATTATTATTTTCTCCGTTTTTGCAATAGATTGACCAATAAAACCTTTTTTTTTTTCAATCTTATAAAACCTGAACCTCCTGATCACGGCTATGCAGTTGTAATGTTCTCTCCTTTTCTCCATTTTCTTTTATTTTTATTTGTTTATAACAATATAAAATTTTCTTCTCTCTTGGCTATGATCGATACTTCTTTTTTTTCTAAGGCTTTGCATATGTGTTCGCAGGGATGGAAAATTCCTCCCCTACAACACATAAGCCTCCATGAAAGTTGGACCCTTAATTTCTTTGATAACTTCAGAAAGCTACTTAAAGCTCTCTTGTACTGTATATCTTTATAGACATATGTACTTAACTAATTAATACGTTATTTACGATCTTGAACGCAAATATACCCGTATTTATATTGTAATTAAATTCCATCAAACGTTGTGTAATTTTTTGATTTATGATATAGGATTTTAATTACTTTCATTTTGTGGTAACCCCCTTGGTTCTGATCGAGGTGTTGAGTTTCACAATTTAATTGGTCTTTCCATTGCAAACCTAGACTTAAATGAATTCCCTGAATGAGCTAACTTTCCTAATGTAATTATTGATTCCCTGCACCCTAACAAAATCGTAGTTAAACGCTGATAAAAGATATTATACATGTTTATTTGGACAGGTAATTGAATATAACTCAAATGGTTAATTGTTAGTAAATTTGGCAACGATTAATTATTGTGTCTGGTTGGCGCCACTCCTCCATGACTCTGCTGCTATAAGGTACATGTAAGGATCGATTTAGAAGGTTAATGTTATTAGTTAATTGTATATTTGACGAACTCAGAATAACCCTTTGCTAGCAAAAATTTGGCTCCTTCCTCCTGCAAGTAAACGAGATGATCGTGAGTCGACAAGAAATTCGTACAATCTTTTGACACGGCTCTTTGATTGATACCTAAGTTATCGCGTCCCAAAAAGCCTTCCACGTCATCATGTACTGCCTTCAAGTTTCCCCCCGGGTCTCGAAACCTCCAAATTCCAACACCTCCTTGGACTACAATTTACTTAGGGCGAACCGGTCTCGTCCTATATACAATCATATACTCACGGTTGGTGTGGACTTACGGGTCGTGAATCCTCATTCCACGTTTAAAAGAAAATGCGAGAGTGGTCTACCGACCTAAATGCAAGCTGTATGCAGGTCCGCATTCTCCAGTAAACAGTACATACGAATAAATATATGTATACATACAGTTTGGGAAAGGTTTATAACTCGCAATACGAGGCTATCTACCTCGCATTCCAAGCTCGGATCTCGCACGAAGAATTCTGCACAATTCTTAGCTTGGTAACCGAATATATACGTAAGAATAAGGTTATACTAATAAATACTAGTAGAATAAGAAATTATTTGATAGTTTGTTTTGGAGAGCTATCGAACTCCAGGCTTTTTGTTTGGTTTTGACGTTTTTATTTAAGAGAATCGTCATCTCTATTTGGTTTGGTCAATGGTCTTGTTGTAGGAGCGACCACTGCCTCCTGTTTGATGAACTGTATTTGTTTTAAATTTCACCTCCAGGGTTCAACATTAATTTTTGTTCATCCTATCCCGTGATTTCTCAATTGTTTCAAGTAATTGATTGCCACATAAGAGGGTACACGACTCTCAACTGTCTCTGGCAACTGATGGGATCTATGCGAACACTCCATCAATAATGTTCAAATGTTTCGTATAATATTTCTATATAAATCTTACTAACCCGTGATTTTTCAATTGTAGATTGTGAATGGTAGGTAATTGTAAACACGCGGCTCCCAGCTGTTTCAAGTAACTAATAAAAATCTATGCGACTATCTAATCAATGGTATTCAAATGTTTCATGTAATATTTTGATATAAATCTGGCTAACCCGTGATTTTTCAATTGTCGTTTGTGATTGATAGACATTTGAGAGCACGCAGCTTCCAGCTGGTTCAGGTAACTAATAAAATCTATATGACTATCTAATCAATGGTATTCAAATGTTTCATGTAATATTCGATATAAATCTTGCTAACCCATGATTTTTCAATTGTAGATTGTGAATGATAGGTATTTGTAAATGACCCATATCGCTGCACATTGCACAATGACATCCTGATGGTTATCCTTATAACCCTGATAAATTTTCTAGTTACGGCCAAGGTCGTTTTCAAACCATGCGGTTGACCCAGATCTTTGGTGTCTCTATTTGTAAACAAATCGAATAATATAAACACCTTCTTTGACACACTAACCTAGATGCGAGATTGTTTATTTAAGAAATATTTCTACCTCTCCCTATAATTCAGTTATGTTACCTTTTATTGTGCATAATTAATTAGAATATTTTTAATTCCTTTTGAAGTTAAACTATTTATTTCACTTTTTGAACACAAATTTACTAAGAGGTTAAATGAAGAATAAATATAAATATAAGTACACATATATCGATTGTCAAAATATGTTAAATAAGAGTACATATATTAATAAATAAATATAAAATATATGAATCTACATAGTCTGGAATATTAATAAATACATATTTTCTTTTTCAATAATATAGATATGTCCTCGGGTAGGTATTAAAAATCGCTACCATTTCGATGCTTCGATTAATAAGTAGAATACATATATATAAATACATTACTCATATACTTATTCTTTATATACAATATATTACTTTATTTTATATAAATAAATACATAATATACATATATTAATGTGTAATGCTTTGTTTTGTTGTTTTTAATAATTTAATTGATATACCATAATCAGCTGTATCTCCTCACTCCTAGGTCCTGAAAATTATTTATAAAAAGAAAACTTACCCCCCGTCAAGGTATTTCCGGTCGGGTGTACACAACAACCTTGATGAAGAAAACCTACCTAATTAATTGTATTTTTTCAACTAATTTCAAAATAAATCTTTTCGACTATTTATTCCTATTTAATATTTTATTCTCGCTTGAATCGTATAAATTAGTTGATATTTAATTTTTCTTCCGAACGAAATCCTAATTCAGAAAACCCGTTGATTTAATAACACTTTTCTAGTTTAGGCTTTTGAATGATAGCTGTTTCAAATTCCTTTTCGAAATGATAGACTGATGATTAAAATTCCGGTTAAAACGACAAACACTTTTAACACTGTCGCTATACGCACGATGGATTTTAATTGAACAATTTATTAATTCTAAATTTCTTTTTATATAAATTGATAAGAAAATTTATTCCGAATTGTGCACACTTTTAATTAAACTCGACTCTTAATAAATTAATTTTTTTTCTAACTGTTAATTTTAGAACAAAGGTTTAAACGTTTATTATTATCGAATCCTTTTTTTTTGTTTTTGTGTTTCTTTTAACCTAAGATGAAGTATTTACTATTAATAATTTTAAACAAAATTATAATCTATTTTTAAATATCAATTCACGAGCACATCCACTTTAATTTAACGATAACAAACTCTTAAATTTAATTCGAATGTTTTCACTTTGAATGAAATAATTATTTTTAAATTTTAGTTAAATTCTTAATTCCGTAATCACTTTCTGCACTTCACTTAACACTTTTAAGCACTGAGTTTAAATTATATTTATTTTCACTGTTTAACCAAATTAAATTTCACTGACTCTAGCACTTGTACTTTTCACAAAATTTTCCTAAGTCCTGGGGCTTATTTAAAATTTAACACTTAAAGATTTTTCACTGTTAATCCTACCAAAGACGTAGTACCGCCACGTAACAACTTTTCGAATCCTCGGCGCGACTCGCTCCTGACTGATGTGTTCCATCTTTTATACCCCTCTCAGGTCCCAAAAGACGTATCTGAAATTCTCTTGATGCTTAATTCTATCTCCTATCAACTCGTAAATCCGAACACCCCTTCCCCTAATTTCGATCGTTCCTACATAAGATCTTTTGTTGTCCGGCTTTGGGTGGCGGTTAATTTTTATCTCACGTCGCTAACTTGATAGGGTCCGAATCGGGTAAGTCTGCGTTAATCGCCCAAGCTCCCTTTGTCCTCTGTTCATACAAAATGTAGTTAAAATCTCATGATTTTGCGTTCCTTTTTTTTCTCAATTCGCGATAGGTCCGTCCTAAGTAACATATATATACATCTCAATTTTATGCATCTCGTGCGAAAATTGTTTAAATCCATGTCGAAATCTTTACTACGCATTTTTGAATTTCGATTTGTTTAAATTCTACTTAATTTTATTGTTACTTATATGAGCTTTTCCATTTCCACCCGTACTCTCTATCTCCCTGTCGCAGATTTGAGTTTTTCCTTTATCTTTGAATTTTATATTTATCCGCGACGTTTTCTTGCACAATTTCTTCTTGATTCTTATGTCATTTCTCATAACTCTTATAATTACTCATTTTCCAAGTCGTATTTATTAATTTCACGGATAAATTCGAATTGTATCGCTTTTCTCCACATGGATCATTTCCTATCTCCGTTCTTTACCCTTCCTTTTATCTGTTCTTCACTTTTCCCGATGTGTGTGGTCTCCAGGAAAATTTCATACTTCATCTATTATTAATTAATATATAATTTTCCACACTTCTATAGAAGATATACCTAATTAGACTCTGGGATATCTGTCATTTTTATTGTTTTATTCAATCTCCGCCCAATTTTCTATCTTTCTCATACCAGGATTCACATAAAACATATGCATTGACATCTGTTTACGTTTAAAATTTTGGTACTAGACTCGTAAATTTAGTTTAATTTCAAACCTATTAATTTTAATCTCTTTTCCTAATCTAAATACTTCATAAGCCCAACGTTAAAGTTAATCGCTTTTCTAATCGTTTATTACCTTAACGTAAATAAAAATCATGTTCGGATTTCGATTGTTTATCCTTCAAAATATACATGAGACCGCCAACCTTTTATCTTGTTTCGATCCCTCCGTAATATTGGGTAACTCTAATATATATCTAACCTAATAAGTATGTAAAATGTCTACTTTTCCTGAATCTAATCTATCGCTATATGTTCAGTTTTACTGTCTTCTTCTGATACTCAATTTTTATGCCCCTAGGACCTTTGTAGCAGCTAAAATCTCTGTATTATCCTTCCATTCGGTCGCCGCACTTTTCTAAAATGTCTATTTTTTTTGCGAGATTTTCATTCAAGATTGATTTACCAATATGTCCGTTTCATCTTAAATTGATAACGATTAATTTCCATTGTTTCCAACACTCACTCCTCTCTTTAGTACGATTTTTATCGAACATAACACCCTCCTTCTATCATAAATAATTGCACTACAGTTGAAATTCCGCCAGTAACTTTCCTTTGCTTTTCCCGTCCTTTTTTTATACTATCACGTTTATAATTTTTTTTCATTGCATTTTCGTGTGTGCGCTTTACAACTTGTAAAACTTCCAAGCACCCGATTTCAATGGTTCGATACCCCATAAATGTCTCAGTTATTGTAAACATTCCCAGGAGTTTGTCACCTTGAAAGTCGATGTTGACCCTAAAGTGCGTTCACCTCCAATTTCTGTGAGAATCGAAATGTCGTTAATTATCTTTTTTATTGCCTGATCCACAGTTCATTCCTTTGTCTGCATTTGATGTACGCCTCTTCGTTCACTGATTGGTTACTCAAAATTTTATAGCTCTTTGTTCAGATCTATTGGTTGACAAAATTCAATGTTTATTTTGAAGCCTCAAAAGGGGGTTCCTAGTCGTTCCTAGACGATTTTAATGACCTCTGTGTTTATACTATAGAATCTCAACATAATTCCAACTATTACAGGTGCCTACTGAAAACCAAACTGAATCAATTTTAACCTCAACAGATGTCGCTAGAATGACGGTTTTCATTAATAATTTGTATATTTTTAGCAGCTATGGTTTATCTGTTTTTCACTGTGATTTAAGCCTTTCATCACATACTTTAACTTTTTCTGATACGTGCTTTCGTTTTCGAGTAAATCGAGTCCGAAGTTGGATTTTTTTAGGTCAAATTTATTTTTTAAATCGGTGCCAGGGATTTTGTTTTGCCTTTTAAATGCGCCGAAGCGTAGACCTGAATTTATTAAACTTATTTAAATCCAAAATTATTAAACTCTTTAGTTGCCAAAAAAAAGAAAAAAAAATTGAAAAAATGGGTTCTCTATGTGGTGAAGATTCAACAGTTTCTTGTTTAGATAAATGTATAGATTGATGAACTCCGTGGCACAATGGTACGCTCCTTGACTATTTTCTGGTCGGTGTAAATCCTAGTTTGGACCAATATTTTTATTTTATTGACATATAAAACAGGGATTCATAATGATATGCCATATTATTATTATCGTCCTGGTGGAAATCTGCCGTCGAAAATCTAATATAAAATAGCCAGATATTTTATTTATTTGCTGGAAATCGACAGTTTATATTTTTCCAGTTTGTTCACTGTTGTAATCAAAATAATGATCTCCTTCCTGTAATTGTACTTGAAAAGCAAGAATTTTTATGGAGCTTATTCTGGTGTAATTAAAGATGTCATATTAAGATAAGATATCATTTTATAATAAATATAAGACAACACATTACATTAATTTAGTTCAATCCAGAATTATATTAAAGTACAACAGCAAAAACTCATTCCTGTTGACAATAATTCAGAAAAACAGATTCAATTTGCACACCTATAATTGTTTATTGGTAACCTTGAGACGATAAGATGTACATAAAACAATTTCAATTCAAAACAAAATTACATATAATATAATCAACACAAAAGTTACTCACGAGATATCAGTGAAATTTTATTTTATTCATATTTTATATTAGCGACATTTCCACTTTCGATTGCATTGAAAATAAAACAATAAACCGGCATTTTCACATTTCTTACAGTTAAACGGTTATTTAAAAACTCCATAGCTCATATTATATCATAAATGTCTGAAAATATATAAATAGCTGAAAATGGTTTCTTTGACTTTGAAATTCCAGACAGAGAAACTATGCAAATTTCACGACACCAGAGCTCACTGTTAGTGAGTTTCCGCTGCATCAAAAAACAGAGATTCTGCTTTAAATTTAAGATTATGCGTAGATAGGTACCTGCTCATTAAAAAACACTTTCATTCGTGTAAGTCATAATATGTAAACAAGTAAATGTCCCAGTTCTAGTAAATTGTACAATAGCCACGTGAAAGTAGTCAGTAACTGGTAGGTACTTGAAGACTGAACAGAAAGGGAGTTCATCTCGTTTAGCTGGTCACCTTTTCTGGCTCGGTGGTCATGTAAAAATCAAATTTTATGATCCTATCAATTATTTTCTCTTTCAATCCAAGTGTCATCTATTCACTGACTTATTCACCTGTGCGTTCATTCAGTGAAAGGTGTCAACTAGATAAGTGAAAAATATTAAACAAATCACATGAATTTAATTTGATTCGGTAGGGTGACGCTTATGAATCATGTTCTGATTCGATTCTGAATGGTGACGCGTATGAATCAATTCCGAATATTACATCGCTTTTAAATATTGAAATTTTCAAGCTTGCGTTGCGCATGGTGGATTAAGTTGTAGGTAATACAAATTAAATTAATTATCGAACCAATTAATAAAACTGTTTAGTCATTGAAGAAGATAATATTAACATCTTTCAATGATGTTAATATCATCTAGTCCTGCAGGGAGCAGATAAAAATTCTATCTTCCAGTTGCGACCGATACCTTTTTTTCTGTGTCTCCATCTGTATCATATTTCATTGAAAATTGTTAATAATGTTTTCTTTAATGGTTTAATATTACAATGAGGTTTATAAGTTTCAATAAGTTATTCCTAATAAATTGAATAAAACTATAGTGATTCACTTTGACTTAAATTTGTCTGTTACAATATTGAACCGAGTTCATCAAAATATTTGATTGGATAGTTTATCTATGCTTTTTAGAGTTTTGATTGATAAATAATTGAAATATAACACCATCGCAATTAGACTAAAAAAAAGGAAAATAAAATTTAATTTACCCATCAACTTTGTTCATTATTGACCATCAACAAATTAGTTAAATACCTGCGCTCGTTCGTACAAGATTTTAAGACGTTTTTAAATTATCAAACAGTTGAGAACTATTATTGAATGAGGACTTGAATGAATGATAATTTATGTTTAGATAGTTGTCTGTGGAGCAATTGATTGAATCAATATAAATACTTATCGTGCTTATCAAAATGTTAATAATATGTTCTTAATATTCCAAGCTCTAAGCGACATTGGCAGTGAAACATGATTATCAAACCTGTTCCGTCAGTATTAACTGTTGGTTCAGTGATCTAGTTATATCTTAAGATATATGATGGGTTTTTAGTTTAGCATCATTAATCAAAAATTTGTGAAAAAATCCCACGTTTTTTTCACACAACTAATTAATTATTAATGTTCTACTTATTTGTATTGCTACAACAGGTTCCAGGGATTTGTTCGGCGAAAGATTTTTTATTGTGAAGGTTGAATAAAAAATGAAGATTTTTACATTTATTAAATTTGAACTTCCGCTTTTTTTCCACTCACAGACAGCAAACAAGCTTCAAAACATCATATACAAATAAATAATAATCTCTAAAAATGAATCAAAAGATGTTCACGATGCGCATTTTTCTCTTATAGAAATAATTATGAACACAGTGAATTTGATTTTGAAAAAGATTTCAACGCGCACTGTTAGCTAAAAGCTTATTCACGAAAAAACACTGTTTCTATAAGTGGATAATTTTTAATGTATCTAATATAATTTATCAAAATACGTTCCTAAGATAAATTTTTTTGTAAAGTCACCCCTTAATTTTATGAAATACACTCATGGTACCTACTTTTAAAATACAAATAATCACATTTCTACATCTTATGAAAACGTATTTTAAGTGTACCTAGGTTTAGTATTTTATTTTAAAATAAAACATAAAAAAATGATTTGAATGTTTTAAATTACAAATTATTGAACGAATAATTAAATTATTTATTAAATAATTTGATTTTTTAAAATTAATTATTATATAAATGAATGATTTTTAATTAAAATGAATTATTTAAAACTAAAATGAACTTTTTAAAATGAAAATGAATTATTTAAAATTAAAATGAATTATTTAAAATTAAAATTAATTATTAAATTAAATATGATTTAAGATTTTCACGG
This sequence comes from Hesperophylax magnus, assembly GCA_026573805.1. Taxonomy (NCBI): domain Eukaryota; kingdom Metazoa; phylum Arthropoda; class Insecta; order Trichoptera; family Limnephilidae; genus Hesperophylax; species Hesperophylax magnus. The sequence continues at coordinate 25,303,709 of JAIUSX010000046.1, forward strand.
CCAAAAGTATTTTTGTTATTTGTTTTTGGGGTGTTATGCCGTGTTGCGCTAACTCCTTCTTTAGCCAACGTTTCGGACAGCATATAATAATAACACATCTGCCCTGATGATGGACACTGCAATGCTGTCCGAAACGTTGGCTAAAGAAGGAGTTAGCGCAACACGGCATAACACCCCAATAATAATAATAATAATACCTGGATGACTTTTATAGCGCCGTTTTTGTGCAAAAACACCTCAAAAAAAAAAAAAAACAAATAACAAAAATTGTTAAATTATTTAAAATAAAAAAAAAATTAAATTCAGGTGTTGTTCACTGGTTAATTTATTTTTAAATTATAACATCACATCACAAAGTGCAAAGCCTAGTTATTCGTTTGAATCTATGCATTTTTTTGATAAGATTATCCTTAACTTTTATTTACTATCCTTATTTTTTGACGATATCGTTTGCTGCAATAGTGCAATAGTGAACATTTAAATACTTACTGCTGTCTCGCGTCTCCTTTTGTTATTTTAAAGTACAAGTGAAAATAAGTTGGGTGTGGATATTTTTTAATATTTGATTTACGTCGTTATTGCTGTACACGAGCAATGTGTATATTTTTGATTAGAGTTTACTAATATGATACTGATAACCATGAACTGGTCATATTTACTGGATTACCAGTTGAGTCTGATCACTGCACGTATCTGAATGTATCCCTTGTACACTAAATGTATCTATTGCGAAAACGTAATATTTATTGATTTTTAACTGGAATCACAACTGTCTGAGAATACTATTTACCAGCGACCTGCGTTGATTTTTGATTTGATCACCTATCCAGTTAAAGTTATTGATTACGAACACAGCTGATTGAATTCCCTTCTTTCTCGCATTATCTTTTTATCAAGGTTAATCGCTTAATTTCCAGAAACTGATTGCAAAATAATTAATTAAATTCCATTTAATTTAAAAACGCACAGATAAAAGATAGCGCCGCGATTAAATACCAGTACTTATAATTTCAATTATTTGTGCGTCAATAACAGAACATTAAATAATGATTTAGATGCCATCATAAAAAAAATATTGCAGTTTATTTACAATTCAAAAATGGCAAAGATAAAAATGTTTAAAGAAATAATCTCCGATGTTGTTTTTACCTTATAAGGTATTATTTTAGGATAGGGCAGAAAGTGAAACGTCTTTTCTTGCTAAATAATTATTATTCAGTTTATTGCTCAATTAGATGCTATCTTTCGTGTTGGAAAAGTAAAGTGAAAATGTTTTGGTTTGTAGCCCATTTAAAACTGTTTCGGTAATTAAAAGATGTAAGTAAATATTTATGCAAATGCGTTGGCACGTGTTTAGAATATTTTTTAATGTTTACATGCAAATAAAAAGCGTGTTTGAAAGTGAAGCTATAAATTTAATTTATTTTACGATATAGGTAAATATTATAATAAACAATCACGGATAGTCAGAATTCTCAACAAATCAGTTCCAATTTTGAAAATGACAAATACAATTTTCTGTGAACCCGAGAAAAATAACGGAGTATTGTAACTGGAATTTTTAAAAGAGCAATTAAAATAATTTTGTTCTAAAATATTACATATTATAGTATATCACGTAGGTACTTTGTTCAGACAAACAACTCCAATTTTGAAAGCTAATCCAAGTTTTATCCAAAGTTCGTTGAACCGGAGTTACAGACACAACCGAAATTGGTGATTTTAATTATAAGTAGGTATGTAGTTACTTTATCAATCGTCTGAATTCTCCAAAATAAAAAATAAACAATTTTAAAAATGACGCTTAAGGCGATGCACTACGTAGTAATGCAAAATCATGTGTTTTTGGTTTGAAAATTTAGTCGCCTAGAAATGTTTCAGATGCTTTGATTAAATACTGCGAGTAGAATACACCCTGGCCTTTGAAATAATCGAGTATTTTTTATAAGCCCAGAAAAAAATAATGTATTAGGCCTATGAAAACTGTTTGTTCAAAATCTCCTACCTATGAACCCATTTTCGGTTATGGTTTTATTGTATAATATGGAAAATTAAGTTATTTATAAAATGATCGAAAAACATTTAAATATTTGTGCCTGAACATCCACAAAATACAATAAAAGGCACTTTTTGGCCATGTTTTTTTCTTGCATAAATCAAAAAAGGTGGATGGTGTTAAGCGGGAATTTAAGCCTTATCGCCATCTACGTAAGGTGTGTTATTGATAGCGGCTCGATTCAAAATATTACACGACGTAGTGCATCGCCTTAAATTAAAAGCAAATCAGAGTTCTAGAGTTCATTAAACCAGAGATACAGACACACAAGTGAAATTAATATTTTTATAATTTGCACCTAGTTCCAGAGTATCACCTTAATGAGAGATCACCATTCATAATTTCCTAAACTAATTCTTGCAGCTTCACAATATTCCCTGAATCGGGGGTAGCATAGTTCCACTGGCTCAGGGAAGATGGGATTCTCCTGCAGCATAACAAAAAAATTATTAAAATAACGTTTATCATGAACGAAACTCTACTCCAACTCAGGGTCGGCCCTATGCGGATGCAATTGGAGCAGTTCGCTTCGGACGCCGAATTTCCAAGGCGTCAGTCTAGGCGTGATGGCGCTGACAACACCTAACAGTCCTAACACAGTCCCTTGAGATTATTTTTCATAGTAACGGCGCTACACAAAAATACAAATCATCCTAATATTATTGATTACAATGATCACCTACCTAACTACCTAGGCGTCTACTGGTTTTGGTAAAGGGTGCCAGAATTTTACTCGCGCCAGTCGCCGTTTGGCTCAGGGCCGGCTCTGCTCTAACTCTACTCTAACTCTACTCTAACTCTACTCTAACTCTACTCTAACTCTACTCTAACTCTACTCTAACTCTACTCTAACTCTACTCTAACTCTACTCTAACTCTACTCTAACTCTACTCTAACTCTACTCTAACTCTACTCTAACTCTACTCTAACTCTACTCTAACTCTACTCTAAATCTACTCTAACTCTACTCTAACTCTACTCTAACTCTACTCTAACTCTACTCTAACTCTACTCTAACTCTACTCTAAATCTACTCTAACTCTACTCTAACTCTACTCTAACTCTACTCTAACTCTACTCTAACTCTACTCTAACTCTACTCTAACTCTACTCTAACTCTACTCTAACTCTACTCTAACTCTACTCTAACTCTACTCTAACTCTACTCTAACTCTACTTTAATTTTACTCTAACTCTACTCATATTTAACAAAGCTTTTGTACAAATTTAAAAATTCATTTTTGATTTGGTTTTTATTAGTTTCTATAGCAAATTTTGTACATGGTGTAAGTATAAAGCATAATATAAGTACAAATTCGTTTTCACAGTCCTCGTCACATTCTGAGGCAGCCTGTAGAATTTAAAAAAATATATTTATTCTATTATCTTTATCTATTTTTAAAATATATTAGTATGTATTTAGTTGTCAATACTAATAATATATCGTCTTCAAAACGTTTGCAAGTTGATTGTCACTTTATTCTCTGTCATGTTTTAACTTTTGTTATAAATATACGCTTTTCCATCAGTACGAATACTTGGTTAGCACGGATAAAACGTTACTTTCCCGACTGTTTTCATGAATGCATCATTTACTTGTGTGCATCGGGCGTTATTGAGTGCAATTGACGGGGTAGAGAGTTACCCAACCTTTACCTGTATTTGGGTCCAGGGGGTTTGTTTGTGATTCCCATAAAACGTTCAAACCATTTACGTGTTTTTTTTTCACAAATACCTTTAAGGTCCGAGCACCTGGCAATTTATTCAAAAAATTATTTAAATCAATAGATAATAATAATAATATTTGGATGATTTGTATAACGCCGTTTTTGTGCAAAATCACCCCAAGGTAAATACCAGTTATCGTTTCTTTTACAACCAATGTTTTTTTAAATGTAATAACTACATACATATTTTAAAGATAATTAAACAATAATTTCCACTTATTCCTATTAACAACCAAATACAAAAATTTGATGTAGGCAAAACCACCTACATCTCAAGGCCGGTACGTTGATTAACAGCCTCTTAATTTATATGAAATCCTCAAAAAAAAAAACTTTTTTTTTTCAATTTTTTTTTTTAAATTTTAATAAATTGAAAAAAAATAGGTTCTTATTGAAGTTAGTAGGCTGATTTGATTCACTGTCCTAGCCTTAAGCCACTAGTAATAAAACGAAGTCAATAGTTTAAGTGATAGGGAATAGGTTTAATACCTATACTAATTAAGGCGCTAAGAAAATGATCAATCATTTTTATTATTATTGCGATTTTGGTGGTTTTTGTTGTGTCTCCGGTGTTTCTCATAAAATAAAATCTTATTAAATAAAACTCCGGTTTCAATAAAACACTAGGACTTTTAATGTAATAGATTCACAATTGGTTCTGATATCTTCATTAGCAGGCGGTTGGAATAATATAGACCCCAACCTTGAGGTTCCCACCTTATTTATTATCCCCTCAGTCTCTACAATACTCGACAGCTAAACGCCATCTATGGGTGAGCTCGTACACTGTTTCAAGGATATCACAGTTTTGATTATGTAGGTACACAGGTATACGATGTACCTACTAGGATGTGTTAGTTCATGTTGATATATATATCAACTGGTATGTTAGATATGGTGGATCCCAACAGTGTGTTAAAATAATGATAATTAAAGATTATTTTTGGCATTCATCTAAGTCTTATCAATTAGGTATAATTATTTATCAGATCGTACACTCAGAACAGTCAGAATCAAGTTGCGTAAGTAACTCTACAGATTTTCACGTGAGTCCCAAAGTCTCCAATAAATAATATGGTTAAATTTGTGTTCATGGAAGAAGAAGATAATACTATTAAATCTAAACGAAACATGAAACAGAACAAGACACAGAAAAATAAAAAAGGTAACGGTCTCAACCGGGAATCGAACCCAAGATCTCTGTCGGACAACGCCTCTAACCATTCGGCTATTGGGACCTAATTATTACGGACCTAAGAATTTTTTGTATCTTCTTAGTAGAATAAATTATCTTGCAACTAATTTTCCTCATATTTTGGGCAGCTATTTTTTGAATGATTTGGTTTGTAACCTAGGTAGTGTCTCGGATAAAATAATCCATTTTTTATTAAATTTGTGTCACTAAATTAATCACCACGCCATTTCTCCGCAGGAGAGGCTGGAACTCCATATACATATCTTGTAGACTCTTCTGTTATTCTGACTATATCTGATTCATTTTACTAAAGTGCCATGTCTTCCTGGAACATTTCCATATTCTTATGCCACGTGCGATATTCATTTTGAGAGCTTTGCAAAGCACCCTGTGGTAAAATTTTACAGAAATACTAAAAATGACTTGTGAAAATTCGCATTATTTTTGTTCACTTTAGAGAAAAACAAAAATTCCCGGGTTACGAAAAAACCGACAATATTTGAAATATTCGTACTATCACCGCACTGAGCGAAAAATGTTGTTTGTGTTATGATAGAGAAGAATAATTAATCAAATTTCAAAGCTAATATTCAAGTTCTGTTATTCTTTCAATTTTTCCACAAATCTTTAATACAGCTTTCACAGAACTTGAATACTAACTTTGAAATTTGATTATTTTTTCCTCTGCTATTTAGTCCCTTAGCTAATTGAAAAACTGAAGGAGAATTGAAAATTGGGTGGTAATCCGACGCACTTGTCCCTCGGCTACTAAACATTCTAAAACCTCCCATAAAGAATAAATCTGGTACTTGAACAGTTTTGGAAAGGTTTTGTCATTGACTAGTATGATGGTGATAATAATAAAATGAACGTGATGGCAAATGATCATTGCATTCCCAATCCCTGCAATGTCAGTCTGGGTGAGCAGGAGGTATTGGGGGTGCAGCCGGCAGAAGAAACGGAGGATATTATACAGGTGAGGAGGGAGGGGAGGGAGCAGACTGCATTGTCCCCTAACTGCACTCTGCGCCGCCCGTCTGCGTTGCTAGCCAGGCACAAATCAGGGAAGGCGGGGTGTCTAGACGGAGCTTTATTTATTTAATATGCAGGACGAACTCGTTGGTATAGTGGTAAAACTTTAGCTCTGGGACCAGAGTCTAGACAGTTTAGAACAACATATGGTTTTCATTTTGAGAGGCAGGTATGGGTACCGCCGTCCCGGGAATCTCTCATTGGATAACCAACACCTCTGTCACAAAATTAAGAAAAGAGTCCGGAGATATTGTTACAAGCGCATTTTGTGATGATTTATCAAAAGATTAAGAATTTTTGGATTTAACGGTAAAGAAAATAAGTGGTTAGTTGAGTATCTATCAGAAAGAACAAAAGTAACAAAATATGGAGTTATAAAATCTGAACCACATCATACTAGTAAAGGCGTTCCACAAGATTCTGTCTGAGGTCCACTGTTGTTCAATATATATATGAATGATATTGTTAAAGTATTAAAGCATTGTGCCAGTAAATTATTTGTTTATGATACACTATTATACATAGCTAGTAAATATTTACAGGATTCCATCTAGAAAATACAAGTTGATTTAAATTAACTAACTAACTAGTTACGAAAACAAAGTTTCTAATTATGGATAGCCAGGGTGGAAATGAGCAGACAACTCTAAAATTTGATAACACAAATATAGAAAAGCTTAGAAGTATGAAATATTTGGGTGTAATATTGGATAATAAATTAATATTTGACAAACACTTAATACATTACGAAGAAAATGGATACAAAAGTTGAATTCTTAAAAATGATCAGGATTAACATGGATCTCAAGACAACGCCCCTTGTGCACAATTCTATTATAACTCAGCATTTAAATTATTTTTATAGTGTCTTATTCTTATGTAACAAATGTCTAAAATAATAATAAATTAAACAACATACGTCAAGATTGATGCATAAAAATAAAAATAACAAGCTTATTTATCTAATGTACCACGAAAATGTTCACAATGATCCTTCGAGAAGTTGCCGAGACCTTAAAAGCTTCCAAAAATTAAACTTACATGCACATAAAACAGCACAAGGACAAAAACTTTGGAATAACTTACCAAAAGCCGCAAAGGAAGCCACAAGTCTTGGCACTTTTCGTAGGATATGTGCTATGTATGTAAGAAATAAATGTATGTATGTAAGAAAAAAAAATTGTGTTTACTAATTTTTATATATCATTATTGTTAGCAAATATTATTATACATTGTAAACTGTTTAATTATTACATAATAAAAAATATATAAAAAATAATTAAAAAGAGGATTTCTATACGAAGGTACTAATTTTAGTCATTTTAAACCTACGTAACTGTATTTTGTAAACAACTGTAATTCTTGAAACTTGCATACATCTAAATAAATATTAAACAACAAAATGTTGTGATTTCCAAATTTTAGTACGTTGGAAAAAGATATACTAGGTATAGTATTTTTAAATTCATAGCTAAGTAAAATATACTTATATATATAATTTCTAATAAATAAACGACAAGTCAACGAACGACTGGTCTCAAAATAACAAAATTCTTTTATAAAAATTGTTTACAGATATTTTATAATAATAACGTAATAAAGATTAGGGAATAAAAAGTTATAAAATGGGGAAACGTGTCTTCCCCGCCAATGCGCAAATATCGATAAAAGTTCTTCCCACAGATCGCAGACGCAACGTTGCAAATTGCAAACAAGGGAAAGTCATATCGCCTTCCTCTTTTCCTCTCCACTCCCATTAGCCGGTGAGTTGGGAGGCAACAGGATGCAGCCTGAAGCGGGAAGGTTCTATATGCAATGTTGCAATTTGCGATGTTTGAAATAATTCATATCATATTTTATTTAATGGCACAAAATCGTTTCGCCATTAGTCAGAATCTAACGAATCGCTGAAGAAATATAAATGAAAAACTGGTTTTTATTATTGATGCATTTTGTTCGTTAATTTAATTAACGATAATTTACACGCTACACGGAGAAAATTGATTATTAATGATTTATCAGAATCCTGTTAAAAGCGTGATGGCAGGCCATTTCCTAACAAACTATCAGTATATATCTGAACACGTGTTCATGCAGCTGCGTTTAACCTAATAAATATAATGACGAAATCCGAAAATATTAGATTTTTTTATGAACACGTGTACCGACATCCTCATAACTTATTCGAGTTTTACCGATAGTTTGTTAGTTTAACCAAAACCTGCAAACCTTCTAGATCACAAGGCCGGGACACTGAATCAAATTAGCCTCCTAACTTGTATGGGAACCTACAAAAAATGTTATTTTTTAAAATTAACTAACATAACTAAATTAAATAACATTTCAAGTTGTTTTAATAAATAACAATAAATTGAAAACAAGATAAAACGAAAATGTTTGTAAAACCCCATGTAAGGCTGCTTTGAATGAGTGTCCCGGCCTTATGATCTAGGAGGTTTTGGTTTAACATGAATACGAATAATTTAACCAGATTTAAAAAAAAATTGTCATCTCCGTGCATTGCTTATTTCCCTGCTTCATACTCATTGATCGGGATTTTATCTAGAATCAAGGTTAGGTTAGGTCATACACTTACGGTTAAATCGATCAAAGGTTCATTTGTTGTTGAACAAATATTGTTATCGCTAATGCACTTTAGCAACAATGATACCGTTTTTTGTAATTCTGATTTAGTTCTAGATGTATCAAAGATATTGACCGCATAACATGAAATGTATGTAGGTAGAATAGGTTTTAATTCAATTGGACACACTTTTGTCTGCTGACATTTAATTCTTAAATTAAACCGTAAGCCCAATGAACAGTAATTGACTCTACCCAATTTAAAATAATCTATTTATTTACTAAACGTGTTTACTTAACAACATTCTGAGATAGGTCAGGATTGCAAATAATTTTCAAATTTTGACACCATGTCCCATTTTCATAATTTTACAGGAGAGCAGAAGGAGGTTTTTTGTAATGGAATTTTCGGATTATTTCTACAACCAAAAACATTTTTTTATAATAATTTATTGTTTCTTGCAAGAGTACAAACATAATTAAGGAAAAAACATTTATTTAACTTTCCCAATATTTTTTTGTTTTTAATATGGTTTTGGTGCTTTACTGATATATTTTTAGGTTATTTTATAAATTTGGGAGACGCATATGGGCACCACCGCCACGGTAACCATTTTTTGGACAACCAATACCCTTGTCATAGGTCACAAAATACTCTCAGTATCGCCCCGGTGTAAAACCATTCAGATTTGAAACATTTGGTGACCAGATCTGAATAGCCAGATACTTCCCCACCTTCCTCTCCCCATCTCCTTCTCCACCCCACTATTTTCACATAATTGTTTTGTGGACATAGTGTTTTATGCCTCTCAGTGATCACATATATACGCGATTTGATGTTTTTGAAATCGTTTAGGTAAAATAAATAAATTACGTAACTCTTTACCATATTTTATTTTTTTTATTTTTTTTATTTGGTACATTATTTTGTTACAATTTATGTTTTCCAGTAATGTAGGCCTCACTGGGTGGCTTGCCCGTGCTGAGGCCTTCATTTTATAATATGAAAATCTAATCTACATATTACATTTAAAGAGAAGATAGTAAATTTGAAAAGAAAATAATAAATTTAAAATTAAAAATAAAAATACATAATAATACATTTAAAATTAAAAAATAATACAATGAAAATAATCTTGTGTGTTTGTGAGTGATGTGTGTTTCTGTTGGTTTTGTGTGTTACGTGTAGGTTTTATTTTTATTTTATGCTATGACATTTTGGTAATATTGTCTTTTTTGTTGTTTAATCCATTTTGTAATTTTGTGTGTGAATTTATTTTTATTTTCCTCAATTTTAATTTCAATTTTTAGACTGTTGAAAGCTTTTATTGCATGGTATTGGTAGTGTCTTTGTCCAAAGGTTGAATTTACTGTTGGAGTTTTAATGTTTTCTTTGTACGCTTGTCTAACTGGTCTGTTAGTGTTTTTTTGTGTGTGTTGAAATTTATTTTTTTTGTTAAAAATGTAGTTTAGTAGTGTTTTAATGTATAATTGGCGTATATCTAGTACGTCACAGCTGTTGAATATTTGGTCTGTATCGGTCAGTCTATGTTTTTTTAGTATTACCTTTAAGATCGTTTTCTGTGCGGTTTCTATGTAATTGATAGCCGAGTTTGTTGCTCCTCCCCAAGCAATAATTCCATATTCTATTATTGATTGGCAGAGTGCAAAATATATTGTTTTCAATTGTTTTATTTTATATATGTTTCTTATGTTAAGGAAAATGTGTATTGTTTTGAGAAGTTTATTTGTGATTTGTTTGATGTGAGGTATCCATCTAAGGTTATGGTCAATTACGATTCCTAGATACTTTATTTGATCTGTTTTTTCTAGAGGAGGGCAATCGCAGATGTTGGTGTTTAAACATTCGTGTATTTTTATGGTGTTTGTATTGTTTTTTGGCTGTCCCGTGCTATTTATACTGTATGTTGTGAATTTTGTCTTTGATATGTTAAGTGTAAGTATGTTTGAGTCTAGCCATGTTTTGACTTGCGAGATTCCCAAATTCGCTATGTTATATACATTATTCCAATCCTTAGATTTGAAAAGTAAAACTGTGTCATCAGCATAGCTAACTATTTCACCATCTATTTTCATGCTGCAGAGTTCATTTATGTAAATAGTAAAAAGAACGGGCCCTAGTATGCTTCCTTGTGGAACTCCATATGTAATCGGCAGTGGTTTACTAGTATGGTTGTTAATTTTGACTTGTTGAGTTCTGTTACTCATATAACTTTTAAATAGTTGAAGTTCCTTGCCTTTGATACCCATGTTTTCTAATTTTTTTAAAAGTGAATTGTGGCAGATTGAGTCAAAGGCTTTAGCTAAATCTAGATATATCGCTATGCATTTGTACCCTTGATCTAAGTTGCTATGTATATAATCTACTGTACATGCCAAAGCTTCTTTTGTGCCTATTTTGTCTCTAAATCCATATTGGTTATCCGAGATTAATTTGTTTTCTTCAAGGTATTTTATAATTTGGTTTTTTAATACTCTTTCGAAAATCTTTGATAGCGAGTTTAACAGAGTGATTGGTCTATAATTAGTTATTTCCATTTTGTCTCCGGATTTATAAATGGGGATAAATAGTCCTTTTTTAAAAGTACTAGGAAAGCAGGAGTGTGTTATACTAAGGTTGATTAAGTGTGTTATAGGTTTCAAAATTTCATTTTTTAATATCTTAATGCAATCCGTTGTTATCTCATCTAATCCAGGAGCAATTCGGTTTTTTAATGTGTTTATTATTTTGTCAATTTCCTCTTCCGAGGTTGTTTTTATTGTAAATCTGTGTTGTGTCGGTTTTTTATTGATATTTGATCTATTTGTTTGTGTTAGTGTGTTTGTGTTATGCAATTTACGGTTCGCTAAAACTTTTCCTATATTTGCAAAGAAGTTATTCACATGATTTGCTATAGTTTCTGTATTTGTATTGACATCTAATTTTTTGGAGTTAATATTTAGATTTTCAATAGTATTTTTCTGTTTGTATTTTTGTGTGTATGTGACTTCTTTTAATATTTTCCATAATTCCTTTGGGTTATTTTTTTCTTTTTTAAGTTTTTCGCTATAGTATAATTCCTTAGCCACTCTAATAATTTTGGTGCAGATGTTTCTTAATCTTTTATAGTAGTTAAGTTGTTCCATGTCGTAGGGTGTATATTTAATTTGTTTGTGAATTTTGTCTCGTTTACGAATACAGTTTAATATTCCCTGTGTTATCCATAGTTTAATTTTTTTTGCTTTGTGTGTGAGTTTTACTTGTTTTATGATAGTGTTTTTATTTATTTCTTGTCCTAACATGTTATTAAATTTATCCCAGGCCTCCTCCACGTTCTCTATTTGGTATATTGTACTCCAGTCTATTTGTTTGAGTTTTTCTTTCAAGTTTGAGTAGTTAATTATTTTTTTTGTGAATATTTTGTCTTGGTTGGGTTTTGTGTTTTCGGTGTCTATTGCTATCATATTCATGTAGTGATCTGTGATAGTGCTTTCAAGTACTACGGTTTTGGTTTTAAGTTTTGTTTTGATCATTATATGATCTATACAAGTTTTTGTGTTTTGTGTGACTCGTGTTGGAATCTTTATCGTTGGCTCCAGTCCATGCTGTGCTAGTAGTGTTAGGTATTCTATGTTTTGTGGGTGTCCGTTTTGTAATATGTTTATGTTTAGGTCTCCAATGATGATGATATTTTTATTTTTGTTGATTTCTTTTAAAGTATTGTTAAGTGCAGTTAGGAAATGTGTGATGTCGTTTTTGGATGGAGATCTGTACATCGCAAGAATACACGTTTCTTTATCATATGCTATGTGTATGCAGTTGGAGTCTATTATGTGTATTTCTTTGACGATTGTATTTATTTTATCATTGATGTATATAACTATGCCATCATTTTGATTTTTGTGTTTTTTTGTGTGGTGTGTGTTATAGTTTTCGATTGTTTTTACGAGTATAAATGTCCATATCGGTAAAAAAAGTTGACGTGGTGTCTTATAATTCCTAGGTCCAGAATTGTTTTGTGTACCTACCTACCAAAATATATTAAATATTTACAAATCTAGCTCCACCCGAAAATTCAACAATTCTCATTGAAATAAAAATCGTTTTATTTGTATAGACCTAGTCCCCGGAGTTCCCTAAGTATCTGATTCACTTGGTCGTGCCATGTCTTACTCGGGCGTTCCCGACTTCTGCTACCATTAATATTTGCATCGTATATTCTCCTTACACTCCTTTCTTCGCTCTTTCGCTCTACATGCCCAAACCATCTGAGCGTCCCTTTCTTGATCTTACTCATTACGCTTACATCAGCCTTGCACTCTTTGCGGATCTCCACATTTCTCACACGATCATACATGGTTTTACCACACATACGCCTCTGGGATCTCATTTCTACAACATTCCATAATCATAGTACATATTATTTATCAATAAAATTCAAACCCGTGAAAAATCACTGGAAAGTCTACATTCTTGACCAATTAATTCCAATTTTGAAAATGACAAATAAATATTTTTCTACTAAGACTGCTATCAGGGAGGTATAACTCCGATCGAAAATTTGAACCGAAATATTGTGACGTCATATGATTGCCTAACTATATCCACAAATGAAAAACTCTGAAAATCAAAGGAATAAACTTTCAGACTTTTTCATTGGTGTATAGTATAATAAGTATACTGCAAATGAGATTTTTACTGTCTATAATATTGGCATATCTATGGTTATTTAGGACCAATTCATTTCATACAAAAACCCCGAAGATATCGATCTAGTGAGTGGTTTATTTATGACTGTTATATTTTAGGTAGGCAATTTATCGACTTGTTTGAATTCTTCCCACAATCAGATCATATTTTGAAAACAACACTTATATTTAAATCAAATCCGAGTTTATCGAACCAGAGTTACAGAGGACAGACACGCGACCGAAATTAGTACTTTTTATGACATCTTCTTCGTTGTTAGCAAATTATTTACCCATAGAATTTTATACATTCTCGATCGTTCCAACTATAAATAATTACGGAAATCTTACATAATTTATGTATGAATCAAAGAAATCCTGCCAAAATCGTGGATTGAAGACAACAATATACAAACGTGATTTCTGCTTTAAACTAGAAACGTTGATGTTATGTTACTAAAATAAACTATAAACAATAATAAATTAAGTAACCCGGCTAGAAGACGGTTGGAAATGACATCACCAATAACCGCCAAAAGATTCCAGCAAAATCGGGTGACCATTGACCTCGCGGCCAGACGGAACGTATATCTTTAAAACTCGGCACGAATGGACTCGAGATAATTAAAAAAATAATCATACGGTTAATCGGTAGAATCGAACGAAATATTTTAGATAAAAATGGATAAAGAAAAAAATTATTAAGATAATACATCAATAATTAAACTAGAAATTGATTTTATGAAAATCGATAGATGGCACGGTAATTGCACAACATCTCCGATCAATTCCGGAATTACATCGATATATATTTTTTTAAATAAGCTGTATAAACATAGACATCCAAATTAATAGACGAGCCAATCAGGGACGAGCCAATCAGGGAATGGGGAACAAACCAATATGCGCGAAGCGCTGGAGGCGGCGTGACCGTCCCACTTTCGGTGATTTGTCAATAAATTAATTTGACAGTATACAGGCAATTCGCATTGTAATATCACCATTCGGTCCTCGAAAATAAAATCCGCTTAATAATTACCATCCCTTTTTACAATGGCACGCAAATTGCTGGCTACTTAACAAACATAACTACATATCCCAAGTCGGGTAAGCAAAAGTTCGGGCTTGTTTCCAGAATATAATATTAAGTTTGACACTTTTACAAGTGTATTAAAATTTATTCACCTCACTCGATATTAGCGTCGCTACGCTAGGTGATTCGTTTAAGAACGAACATTTGAATAATACGCAGAAAAGTCCCACAATGGACAGCGCTGCAGACCTTTGCCGTACTTTTAATTTTCTGCGCAGGGTCTAGTTATTGTAATGTGCGCTCTTCGATGGTCAATGGACCACTGATGTCATTGTTTGAAAGCATTCTCGAACCCTCCTGGTGCCAAAAATATGGTCACGTGGTTTGCCTCCAGCTCGTCGAAGTGATACCCAGCTTTCATGTTAGGGCAAGTTGATTAATTTGAATGTCTATTTGTATGAATGATTTTGCCAGGAATATTGGTTTCTGCTCATCTCCATAAATAGTATTGTCATATTTTAAATAAAGATTATTTTTAATAATAATACTCACTGGATCATTTAAGAGTCCATATTTTATTAATATATCGTTTAGGGCATGCATTCAAAGTAGATATAGGTAGGTACCTAAAGTTTAAAAAATATATTGACAACCAATTGTATGACAAAGTATTGTATCTTTGGTATGTACAATACTTGCCAACAGTAGGTAATTAGGTTTTTAATATAAATCTTTCAACACAAAGTTAAAAATAAAATCATTTAAAAAAAGGCGATCCACTTCGTCGTTTAACTTTCTGAATCAGAAAATGCAGATCACGCATTCCTTGTGCAGATTATGACACTGGCCGCCTGTTCCAGCAAGATACACATTGCACATCAACCCTAATGATGGACACCGCAATGTTAGCCAAAACGTTGGCTAAAGGATGTAGCACAACGCGGCATAATACCCCAAAAATAAATGACTACAAAAAAAAAACTAGGATACGTAGGCTAGGTTTACGGGTTAATTTTTTTAATCACTTTTAATGACTTTGTATCACATTTTAAAGGTGTTTTGAGTTATCATGGTACCACTGTTTGCAATTCTAAGGATTTATGTACATAATTTTGAAATACTGCTTTTAACTAGTATTATCATGGTCACCACAATCTAGACACACAAGGATGCCATGGTTTGAATTTTTTCGTTCCCAGATTCCTTGAGTGGCTTGCACACAAAAACCTAACAACATCACCTTTCGTTGCCCAGTGCCCACTATTCGCTATTATTTGTGTTGAATGTTAGGCATTGGACCACTCCGACTGCCTAAAATATAAAAGGGTGTATTATAAAATATATAATAATTTCTTCTAACTCAGCAAACTTATTTTGTGGCACCATTTTAATTAAAAATTAATAAAATACTTCGTTTTAACCACTTTTATTGTTTATTACCAACATGTTTCATGAGCAACGCTCACTTCTTCAGGGTTTTTTGATAAAACTAATTATAAATAATAGACATAAACAATGGTGTCAATAGATAAATAATAGACATAGACAATGGTGTCATTAAAAAATAATAGACAAAAACAATGACAACAGTGAAAAAATAATAAAACGGGTAGGGGAAAGAGAGGCAACATGGAACAATTTACAAAGGGAATAGGTTTAATATTGGGTCGTTTAAAATTTACCGTAGAGATTTGCCAAAATTTGAGTATAAATTTTTTGGATTTAAATATTTCAATAATTAATAACAAATTTGAATTTAATATTTTTCGTAAAAATACATACACAGACATTGTAATCCATAACACCTCAAATCATCCATTTTCTCAAAAAATGTCTGCTTTCCATTCTATGATTCATAGACTAGTTAATGTACCCCTATCTCTTAACAATTTTTCAAAGGAACTCAATATCATTAAACAAATTGCAACCAATAATGGATATAACACCAATTTAATTGAAAACATTCTTAATAAAAAATATAAGAATAAATTTCTTAAATCATACATCTATCCTGTACAAAAGGACGAGAAAAAGAATAAATGGAGGAAAATTATGTATTTTAATAATAAAATTTCTAATTCCTTAACAAAAAATGTACCGAATGAAATTCTTCCTGTATTTTATGCAAATAATAAACTTAAAAATTACATATTAAATAATAAAGACAGAGATTCAAAAATGAAAAAATCTGGAATTTATAAATTGAAGTGTAATGATTGTGGTTTCTTTTATATAGGAAAAACTTCGAGAAACTTTGAAATAAGGATTAAAGAAATCCAGTTAGATAAACTAGAAATTTTAGAGATTAGAAAGAGTGTAAACGCAAAATTGAATATTATTAACAATCAAAAATTATTTTTAAACGACCCAATATTAAACCTATTCCCTTTGTAAATTGTTCCATGTTGCCTCTCTTTCCCCTACCCGTTTTATTATTTTTTCACTGTTGTCATTGTTTTTGTCTATTATTTTTTAATGACACCATTGTCTATGTCTATTATTTATCTATTGACACCATTGTTTATGTCTATTATTTATAATTAGTTTTATCAAAAAACCCTGAAGAAGTGAGCGTTGCTCATGAAACATGTTGGTAATAAACAATAAAAGTGGTTAAAACGAAGTATTTTATTAATTTTTATATAATAATTATTGAAGAAACGTATTAACTACTTACACGGAGAAAACTTATATGAAATATTGAAAATTTATTTAAAATCTGTTAAAAACTGGACTGCAGGCCTTTAAGGGTAATCTCAAAATATATTTTGAAACTTCTCACCGATAGATGGCGTTATTTTCAATATGTACATAAATAAAAGCGTAAATGTTCGTTTGTTCAAAATCTTAAATCTGCGAAAGTCCTTCACCGATTGCTTTTGTAATCGACCAGCTAGGTCTTTTACACAGACTGTAATATAGGGGGCCGGTCAGTCCATAGTTAGCCGCTAGGTCCGGGTATAAATCTGCTTTACCCTTGCTCGGGTCGGTAAAGGAATCTAATTTTATCCTTGCTCCGGTCGGTACAGGAATCTGCTTTTATCCTTGCTCCGTTCGGGGCCGGAATCTGCTTTATCCTCGGTGCGGGAGGAGGCAGGCAGGGGCAGAAATCCAGGGGGGAGCCAAGTGAAAGAAGTATCCAAGTTCAGATCCAGAGAGAAGTGGTCGGGAAGAGCAGAGTAGAGTAGCTGGTGGCGGTCCAAGGCAGAGAGAGAGAGCTGAAGGCTGGCGCGCCGTATTTATTGTGCAATCCCCCTCTCCCGACTTTGGGGAGGGCGGGTCGACGCGCTGCCTTCA
Source organism: Hesperophylax magnus (assembly GCA_026573805.1). Lineage (NCBI taxonomy): Eukaryota > Metazoa > Arthropoda > Insecta > Trichoptera > Limnephilidae > Hesperophylax > Hesperophylax magnus. The sequence goes on from JAIUSX010000046.1 coordinate 25,321,321, forward strand.
TTCGCGGGGTGTTGATGATCCGCGGGCTGTGACGTCCGCTAAGATTTAATTAGCGGAGGTCACAACCTTTAGAACTACTCTACTCTTTATGCTCTTTTAATCAATCCTAACCACTCCTCCCTAGCATTTTTATTTATTAATCAGTTGTACATAATTCATTCAGTGTGGGGGTCCCCGGCCCAACATATTCAGGGGAAATCGTAATTAATTTTCTTAATTCTAAATTAATACTAATTTTTATTAACTAATTATGTTTAGGAGAGTCCGGCCGTTTTATCAATGTATTTTATTTCGTAATATCTACGGCCAAACTCTCTCAAACTTAGTCTAAACATTTCAATAAATCTTCAATTCAAAATGTTTTGCCGTACGGCGTTGCTTACGGGCGCGTTGATTGGTTCCAGGCGGTCGCCTGGGGCCGGCCGGGCGCCCGCGCTGAGGGGAAGCGACGCGGGGGCGAGCGGGACTCGAGGTATCGAAGCTCAACGTAAGTTCTAAAACCACGCTCCGGCTCCGCGCTTCGACCATTATGAAATGTCGGCCGCCGAGAGCGGTACACACCGTCCGGTACACTCCCCCCGGCGCAGCGGTGTCTGCGCCCCATTTAGCTAGGACGGGGTTGTTGGCGCCGGCGTCTGCGATGGCTGGCGCCTTGATGTAGATGCGATGTGGATGCCGATGTGGATACCGATGTGGATGCCGCTGCACGATCTGGTGGCGATCTTATGGGGGTGGATCTGAACCTCGTCCCCGCGCACTGACTACCGGGCTTCCCCTGAAGAGGCGTTTCTTACTGACCAAACGCGCTACCCCTGAGGACGGTGGGAGGTCAGAAGGATGTCCGATTCGAACTAGGAAACCTTCCGCCCCGCCTCCGACAACCCGACGCTACTTAAACTCCCTAGGGTCTTCGGGTTTCTACCCATCTGTTCCCAGTTACACTTTCGTCAGGGCTCTATCGGGAAATCGGCTTAAGGGCGCGGTACCCGAAACTCGCATCGGACAGCCTGATCACAGTCTCACCCAACTCTGGACTGCCGAGAGGGAAGTTCTTAGCTCCTCTCTCAGATGTATCTTAGTTCATACCATTTTAAATATAATGTTCTGACTTTTCTATTCAAGTGCATTATGTACACAAAACTGGTTTTGGCGGACCTAGTGTCCTCCTATGTGTTTTATTCTTCATCCCTATATCCACTAATCAAAAGGTAAGCATTTACTAATACTATACTAACCTGTACATAACCAAGCACTTGCATACTGCTTGCTAACAACGTATGCGGGGACATTCGAGGTTTAGCTTCGTTCTTTAAATGTAGAGTCGTTCATGAAAAAAAAATTAGAGTCCATGCTAGTGCCCTGAAGGGGTAACCATAAGTTACCTATACCGGGGCGGGTAAGTGGTGGGATCCTCGAATGGTGGTGCGGCTGACGAGAGGACGACGATTTTTACCGCCGGCCGGATGTATTCTCCGGTACTGGTTCGTACCCGGACTGCTCGTACTTGGCCGTCGGCCGCCGGCGTGGCTTCGATCACACGCCCTCTTGGCCAGCTGTTGCGAGGCAGGGCGGGGTCGGCGATTAGTACCAGGTCGTCCTTCAATATGGGAGCACTTCGGTGTTGCCATTTATGCCTCTCGGCCATAGTTGGCAAATACTCCCGCAGCCACCTCCGCCAGAACATGTCGGCAATCCGTTGGCCGATGCGCCACTGCTTTCGCAGACACATTTCTTCATCTTTGGGGCCGTACAACGACAGGTGTGGGCGCTTTCCAGCCGACCCCAGTAAAAAATGGTTGGGCGTCAGCGGCTCCTCGTCGCGGGGGTCGACCGACAGGTGTGTTAGCGGCCGACTGTTGACTGCAAATTCTGCTTCCGCCATAGCGGTCAGCAGCGTCTCTTCTCTGGGAGCTCTTTCCTTCAGAACCACCTCTAGAGCTCGTTTTACCGACCTCACAAGGCGTTCCCACGCTCCCCCCATATGCGGTGATGCGGGCGGGAGAAAATGCCACTCGATGCTTTGGGTAGCGAGGTGGTCCTGAAGTCGTCCGTCATTTCGCAGGGCTGCGGTCGCTTCCCTCATCTCGCGGTCCGCCCCGCGAAAATTCGTCCCGTTATCCGAGTAGAGCGAGAGAGGTTGTCCTCGGCGCGCTGTCATCCGTTGTATGGCCATGATCGCGGCGTCGGCCGTCAGAGAATGTGCAATCTCAATGTGAATCGCTCGGGTGGAGAGACAAGTGAAAAGAGCCCCGTATCGTTTTTCCCGCCGCCGGCCGACGGTAATTTCTATGGGCCCGAAATAATCTAGCCCGCAGTTAGTGAACGGGCGCACGTGGTGGGCTAGTCGGGCGGCGGGTAGTTGGCCCATTAGCGGGGGGTGCGGTTTTTCTTTTCGCGCGTGGCATGTGGTGCATGCGTGCGTTATTTTTCTAATATTCGTCCGTAGTTTTAGAATGTAGAAACTTGCACGCAAGTCAGCCATCGTTCGCTCTGTGCTAGCGTGACCTCCCTTCTTGTGGTAATGGGAGATTAGCAAACGTGTGTACGGGTCGTCCCCATCTAGTATGACAGGGGTTCGTACGCTTTGGGCTACCTTTGCGGCTTGTAGCCGTGTGCCCATTCTCAGAACCCCATCCTGCCCGAGGAAAGGGGTAAGGGCATTGAGCCGACTGCCAACCGGCGCCGGCGCGTCATTGCGTAGGGATCGGATCTCTGCTCTAAATGTTTTGTATTGACATTTCTGGGCCCAGAGTGTTTCGGCGGCGCGGATTTCACCGGCGCGCAGAGGGCCCTCGTGATGAGCGCGGCGGGGTCCTTCTCGACACCTCCTAATGAAGCGCAGCATCCATCCCGTAGTTCGGACCAACCGTAGCCACGTTCAGTTCTTGCCGCCAACGCAACAACACACTTAAATCTCGCTCCGCAATCAAAATTTAATATCTCGGTTACGGTACAAGATTACTAAGTCATCTTAGCACCACCAGGTGTATTTTTTCACGGGCTATCCGCCTGTGTGTATACTTTTCAACTCACAGTGAAATTTTAGTACTATTTAGTGTTTTTAGTGTTTCTGTTTTGTTGATTTTTTTAAATCACCAAAGTGGTGGTTTTTTACCATATATCCTGTACCTACTACCGGTACAGGGTGTAAAGGTTGCTTGTGCACCTGTGCTTAAAAAAACAGTGAATTTGACACTCATTTGTGCGTTTTATGACAATTGTAAAAAAACAGCCCGCGGTGTTCCTCATCGAAACGCGACTATCTTGTGTTTGTTTTAGTGAACTGTCAAGTCACATAGTGCACTCGACGCAGAATTTTTTTCTACGTCGGGTGATCATCTTACTTTTTGTGTGTGTGTTATACTACTTAAGTTATTTATGTTTAAAGTTCAGCCACGTGCTCCAGAATTCTAGAACCTTCCACGCAAAATTTTTGGAACAAGACTATAAAGCGGTCTAGAGGACCGACCTTGAATTTTGAAATTCTTTGACTTTTATATTTGATTTTGGAAAATTTGTATGTGTAAGGATTTGAAAGGACAAGTTACATATCCATTTTTTTTACTAATTTAAATATTTCATCTAAACGTAGAGGAGGACTGATTAGGAGTCGGCATTAGCCGTATTTATTTATTTTTATTTTTTATTAAGGGAGGACTACTAAAAATTTTAAAATTTTGGACAAAATTATTCTAAGTGTCAGAAAATATTTTCTACCCTTAAAACTCATTTTTTGGACCATCTGAGGGCACTTTGCCCAAAAATTTTCCCCATTTTTTTTTCCCCATTTTTGGGGAAATTTTTTGAAATTTGGGGTAAATTTTCATTTACCCCATTTTTTGGTTTAAACCACTTTCCGGACCAGTTTCGTGTGGTGATTCTTTTGGTGCCATTTACAAGTTTACAGGACCTCTGTGAGATAAATTAACGCGTACTTTGCTCTTTTATTTTTATTTTTAATCACACTTTTTAGCATAGATTTTTGTCTGGAGAGTTCAACATGTCTGAATCAGAGGATTCGGATGGGGGCACCCACAGAAGGAGTCCCTCTGTACAATTTGCTATACTGCAGAGTGAAAACGAGATGCTGAGACAAGCTCTTAGTGAACAAGAGGAGCTTTCACCAAGGTCAGCGGCTCTCCTCAAGTCGCTGTCGGTAAGGAAACCTGTGCCACCTCTCAAAAGCGCATCCCCTTTCACGAGCATCCAAAGCATGCGTCATAGTGATTCCTCGAATAGAGGCCCGTCACAGGCAAGTGCTGCTCCCGCTACACCACCAGTCGTTAGTGCGAATCAAAGCGAGACCTCCAACAAGGCCCCAGCGCAGGTAAGTACAGCTTCTGTACCACCAACTGTAAGTCCCATGGAACACTCCACTGCAGCTCCCGAAATAGGCGTTACGACTAACAACCAAGCTGCGTCGACATCGCACGCCACGCGCTCCCCCAACCAGGAGAACAGGAAGAGGTTGAGGGAGAATGATTCCATCATTATTCTTGACCCTACAGGTTCATCCACACACGACATTCTTTCCCTGATCTGGTCGCACATGGATTCGGTGACCGTAACTGTGAACGGTGGAAAGAACAAAATGAACAAGGACGACAGGACAGTCATCAGCCACGCCATGGACGAGATTAAAAAGTTGGTTTCTAACCTGGCAGTTACTCATGCAACCGCGGTGGCACGCGCAACCACCTTATCTGACATTCTGGAGCCACAAAGGGAGCTGACATCCAAGGTTGATCAGCTTATCAAAAAGTCCAACATTCCGACCCAGGTAAGTAAAACTTATGCCTCAGCTACCGCTAATATTTCAGGACCGCAATCCAACAGAATCTTCGTTGACGGTGTTCCGAGGCCGATCCCCACCCAACAACCGACCATCTTATTTTACCCTACTGTTCCGGAGGGTAAAACATCCGAAGAAACCCAAAAGAAACTTACTGAACTCCTTAATCCTAACAAGGATGGATTTAAGGTCGTGAGGACTAAGAAAATAAAGGGTGGTGGAGTTGCTCTGGAGACGAGCACCACTGATGGCATCTCTAACATCAAAAAGGTAGAGGCCAAATTAATAGAGCAAGGGTTAAAAATCATTAGTCCACAAGGTCGTCTCCCAAAAATTGTTTTGTATGACGTTCCCAAGGGTGAAGCTTCTGCTGATGCAGTTATTTTCCAGGAGATCTTCACTAATAACATCGAAGGTAAGTGCTCGTTATCCAAAGAAGACTTTTCCAGAACCATGCGACGTGTTGCCCTGTTTGGTAAACGTGATGGCCCAGGAATGAATATGATCGTTACCTGTCATCCTGACGCGAGGAAGGTCCTTATTGACAGCGGCCTCTGCTTCCTGGGGTGGAACGCCTGCCGTGTACGTGACTACCTTGGTGCGACGAGGTGTTTCAAGTGCCACCAGTACGGGCACATTAGTAAAGCGTGCACACAACCAGCTCAAGTATGCCGTCACTGCACAATCAGTGGGCATGACGTGGACACCTGCCCGAACAAGTCGAAAAACGCCATCTGTGCAACATGTAAACGCTTTAACAAGCCATCGGACCACCCAACTGGCGACAGGACGTGTCCAGCTTATAGAGCAGCTATTGAAGCCCAGGTTAAGATGACCGACTATGGATCTTAATCCGCCCCTCACCATAGGTCAGATCAACCTGCAGAGATCCAGGGCTGCCACATCCGAAATCCTGCGGGTCATGTCTGACCGAAATATTGACATTATGCTTGTTCAGGAGCAGTACGCTTGGCAAGGTAGGACGCCTGTAAGTTATCCAGGTGAGATGCTTGCAGTGGGTAGTAATCCAATGGCGGGTGTTCTGGTGAACGTTTCGTCCATCAGCCCCCTCCTTCTGGTGGGTCTATCCAACGAGTATCAAACCTGTGTTGTGGTTAATTCTGGTAGGCATGAGATCGTCCTCATCTCAGTCTATTTTAAATATGGTAACTATGTTGGTCCACATATATTAAGTCTGACACGCGCTCTAAACGCACTTAAAGGCCGTAACATTGTTATTGGAGGAGACTTTAATGCTCGCTCGTCTATGTGGTTTGATCATATTGATGATAGGACGGAACGCTCAGACGCCGTCATTGACCTCATTGCGGCGCAAGGTCTTAGTTTACTTAACGAACCCAACAACTGCTACACTTTCTCAAACTTCTTAGGCGAGAGTAATATCGATCTAACTCTCTGCTCTGGATCCGTTACTGGCTTAATATCAAAGTGTCATGTACATGAATCCGCAGTAAATTCTGATCACAGGCTAATAACATTCGAGGTGGGTGTTATTAAGAATGAAGCTCCAAGATCCTCCTGGAACTTTAGAACCTGTAAGGCGAATTGGGATAACTTTGGGGAAACGCTACGCGATACCTTAAGGGGATTCCATGACGTAGCGTGTTGCGATCCGGATAATTTGGGGAATTTCTTTAACGCGGCAGTGGTATCGGCTGCAGAATCATCTCTGGGAAGAACAAACCCTAAGAAGATTATTAGGACGCCGTGGTGGTCGAATGAGCTAACTTCGCTGAAGAGTGCTTTCAAGAAGGCAGCTAGAACTCTTGGCCGTGCAAGAAAGGACGGTTGGATGCCCGACCAGCTGAATGCGGCTGAGTTAAACCTTAGACGCACGCGCAGCGCCTTCAAAATAGCGGTCAACACAGCGAAACGAGCTACCTGGCATAATTGGGTTCAAGACGTGGGTAACGCCGACCCGTGGACTCTCCACAGCGCCATTGAAAAAACCGGGAAAGGATCTGAACGGCACTTAACTAGTATTATTTCCAACAATGATGGAAGGGATGCTGAGAGTGTTGATGTTACTGCCACTCTCGAAACGCTTCTGAGCAAGCTAGTCCCAGTAGATTCAGTAGTTGGGGAAAACGACCACCACAAAAGGATCAGAGATCTCTCACGGCTCCCACCTAGCCTCGCTCAGGAGGACGTAATGATCATATCTAAAGCTGAAGTGGATGATATAATTAAGGGCTTTGGCGAAAAGAAGGCACCAGGCTTTGATAGATTGAATGGGATAATTGTGAAGAAAGTGTGGCACTACGCTAAGGATGAGATGTTTCAGGTATTCCAAACGTGTATGAGGAGGGGTGTTTTCCCCTCAGAATGGAAGAGAGGTGTGCTTCGGGTCATTCCCAAGGGAGGAGATAAGCCCAAGACCGATATCAAGGCATACCGGCCTATAACTCTGCTTCCAGCCTTCAGCAAGATCCTGGAAAAATTAATAAGAAATCGCCTGCGAACCACCCTGACCCCTTCATACGAGAGGCAATTTGGCTTTGTCCCCGGGATGTCTACGGAGCACGCCATTCAGAATGCGCTTGACTGGGTGAAGGTTTGTAATAAGAGGTATGTTATAGGGATCTTTTTAGATATCACTGGTGCCTTCGATCATGCGTGGTGGCCGATGATACTGTCTAAATTAAAAGCGCGAAATTGCCCTAAACCTCTATTCAAAATACTATCTGATTACCTATCAGATAGAACTATTGAAATTACCTATGGTGACGTAACCATCTCTAGGCATGTCGACATGGGATGTCCTCAGGGTTCGGTTCTTGGACCTGAACTCTGGAACATCCTATTCGATGATTCCTCTAGGCTGCCCTTGCCTGAGGGATGTATCTCGGTCGACTACGCTGATGACAAGTTGTTTCTGGTCTCAGGGGATAGCAGGTACGAAATCGAGTGCAAGGCCGCTGATGGTTTGAACCAAATTTTAGAATGGGGAAGGTTAAACAGGTTGAACTTCGCTCCCCACAAGACCGTCGGATTGCTCATGAAGGGATCCCTTAGTATAAGAAGAAACCCCTCAATCAAAATGGGCAACTCCAGCATCAAGTTTGCGGAGAACACCAAGTACCTAGGCGTTACTTTGGACCGCTCATCATCTTTCCTGGTACACGTGAAAAATGTGTCCAGCAAGGCCCAGGCCCTTTTTATGAAGTTGAGGCGTATCTCAACTGCGGAGTGGGGAATACGTTCTCCAGCTCTACGTGTTCTGTACAGAGGAGTGTATGTGTCACAGGTGGCTTATGCCGCATCTGTTTGGGAGCACAGACTGAATAACGTTTTGATCTACGCCGCGCTTAAAAGGAGCCAGCGAATTCCCTTGCTGGCACTTTCGGGAGCCTACCGCACGGTAGCCTCGGACGCGTTGCCTGTTTTGGCGGGCATTTTGCCCATTGATCTTGAATTAAGGGAAATTTTGACTAAAAAGAAGCTGACCAGAGGAAGACCAGCCAACCACTTAGGGGTTGAACTAACCCCGGGTGCTGCTGTGTCTCTCCAAAGCCTTCTTCGAGCGATGCGAGAAAGGACACTGAGTGAATGGCAACAGCGATGGGATAGTTCGAGAATGGGAAGATGGACTCACTCCTTCTTCCCATCGGTTAAAGTCAGAATGGAAGGGGCACATTTAAGGTTGGACCACCACACAACTCAGATCCTATCCGGACACGGCGAATTCAGAGGAAAGCTGCACAGCCTTACCTTGTCCCCACACCCTACCTGTGCGTGTGGTGATCCTAACCAATCCGCCGAGCACATTCTGTGGCATTGCGAGATATTGAAGGATGCAAGAGAGGAAATGCTTAATGGTTTGAATGTTTCTACGAGACCGATCTTGAATGTAGATCTCGTATCGGACCAGAGGAACTTTGAATGTCTGAAGAAGTTCGTTAAGGTTTGGGTTGAAAGGTGGCCTGTTTTGAGAGTCGATATTATTTAGAATAAATTCAAATAATTTAGTTCGGCCGAGTGTACTGCTCCTGTCTCCCCTGGTTTATGATTTTTATAATTCTCTCTCACTCATAATCTCGCCAATTTATGTCGTATGTTTATCTCTTTATTGATTATTTATTTTTGCTACCCTGTTATATCTTACACTATATTATTTATGTATCGCTATACTGTTGCTTGCAATCCTTATATTATTTTGTATTTTGTGCTCTCTCTTCTTGTAACATTGTTTATATTCCAGATGAGAACTGAACTCCTTTTGTGTTTTGTCTTGTCCTAGCCCTCTTCTTGGGCGAGGCATAAAGACCGCAGTCCCTGCATCAAAGCCAGAAGTTTCCAGACTCCCGAATAAGACATGAGTTAGACAATCGGCTTTCCCCCAATTGCGGTGCTCTGGCTCGTCGTGACGTCCGCAGTGAGCTGCATCACCTTCCCCACCCCCCGTTGACGTGTGACGCTCTTCTTTTTAGTTTATTTCTCTTCGGGTAGATCACAACCCATCTCTTCTCCTAGAGTCTTCGAGCACAATCACGCCTTGGCGTGGGGTGGGCGGTGATGGAAGCTCACCTGTGGGCTGATCGGCGACCGGCCGCACGCCTTTGGGACTGCTGAGGACCTAATTACTCATAATATATCTTCGTCTATATATATTTTGTTTTGTGCTACTAACACGCATGTGCATGTCTAACTCAACTAACTCGAGCATCCACTGCATAGTGCTCGCTAACACAACATGCAGGGACATTTAAAGGTCTAGAGTCTTTTATCGAAAATTCGAATCTTTTAATATAAAAAATTAGCTTCTTGCGAGAGTCCCGAAGGGGTGACAATAAGTCACCTATACCGGGATGGGACAGTGGTGGGTGCCTTTAAAAAACCGTAGCCACGACGAAAAACGTTTGAGATTGGGTAAGGCCTCCTCCTTGGTGATGGTGAGGCCTACGAACTTTGTCCTCACCTCCAAGAGGCCTTCGTCGGGCTGCATGTGGTGGCCTTTTTGCGTTGGCCACTCGTTCTCCGGAGCGGTGATGAAAGATGGTCCCGAGAACCACGGTCCACTGGGCGTCAGGACAGGCATCTCAATGTCGCGAGTACCAATATCCGCCGGGTTAAGCTTAGTCGGGACCCATCTCCACTCGTTGACGCATGATAGGTCGTCAATCTCACCCAGGCGGTTGGAGACGAACGCTGAGTAGCTCCTTGGATCCGTCCGCAGCCAGCACAGGACTGTGGTGGAGTCTGTCCAGTATGTAGTCTTATTAATGCGGCACTGCATCTCCTTTCTCACGCTGACTGCGAGGCGGGCTGCCATAAGTGCCGCTTGTAGTTCGAGCCGCGGGATAGAAAGAGGTTTGAGGGGCGCCACCTTACATTTACTCGCCAGAAAGGTGGCGTGTTTTCCCTCTTGGTTTGTCTCCACCAGGTACGCTATTGCGCAACATGCGGCCTCAGAGGCGTCACAGAAGAGGTGAAGCTCAAACTCTCCATTCTTTTGTTGGAGGCAACGCCGCGGGATTCGGATGTTAATAAAATACTGGATACAATAACCTTCATGAGCAAGCAGTATGAAGATATTCTCCTCCGCGTGCGGGAGTTAGAAGATAAAAATATGGTGTTAACAAAACAAAATTCCTCTTTAGAATCCCGAATTGACCTACTAGAAGGCCAGCTTGAAAATATCGAAAGGTCGGCAAGAGCCAAAAATATAGAGGTAAGGGGAATACCCGAAATAAAGGGAGAAAGTTTGAAAAATATATTCCACAATATATGCCAAACCATTCAATCAAAAGTAAATACTTCAAACATTGAAGCGTCCTACAGGACACAAAAACACAAAAATGGACCTATTGTTTTTAAACTGACCTCGAATCGCGATCGAGAACAATTACTATCGGATATAAAAGCCTTCCACAAACAAGCATCCAGTCCCGAGGAGAAGCTCAACACTCTGAACTTAGGGATTGCCGGACCAAGCTCACCAGTCTACGTTGCGGAACACCTGACATTTCGAGCTAACCACTTGTGGTACCTGGCCCGCAAAGCTACAAAGGAAAATTTTTTTAAGTATTCATGGATCAAATCAGGGCAGATCTACGTACGTAGAGATATCGGAACACCTGCAATTCTTGTTTCAAATGCGGAGACACTGGCACTACTCTCACCAAATTCATCACAACTATAGTTCTAAAATTATCATGTGTAAAACTTTTATTGTATCGTATTATTATTTTTTTATTGTACTTGTTTTGAGGTATCACATATATTGTACTAGTGTCAGAATCAAGAATCCGGTAAAAGATACTATTCCTATTTCTATTGCTTTGAAACATCAACATTATTTTCTAACATTGCCAACAGTAAAAACTCTACATACAACTTGTTTTCTAAATTGCTCGCCATGTTTTATTCAGCTTCTAGTCTTCATCCAAAGTTTAGCTACCAACACCCTACACCAATTTAAAAAATGGAAGATAATATAAATAATATTTTAGACAATTTGTCGCAGATTCCATGTATCGAAACAAGTAGTTCTGTAGAAGTTCAAAAAACCCTAAATAAATCCAACCTAAAAATATTTTCCATGAATATCAGAAGCATGAACAAAAATTTCAATGAACTAATGATACTACTTACAGAACTTGACTCAGACTTTGACTTGATTATTCTGAGCGAATGCTGGATCAGAGATAACTATATTCCTAAAAACATAAAAAACTATAACCAATACAGTACTCAGAATAACCAATTACAAAATGATGGCGTTATTATATACATAAAAAATCATATACAATACTCTATAAAGGAAATCACAATAACTCACTCAAATTGTCTTAAACTTGAAATAGAAAATATCGTTACTGTTCTAACTATATACCGATCACCGAGCACTTCCAATATAACACCATTTTTAAACTCGCTTAATCAGTTTCTGGCATGTATTAGAAATCATGAAAATGTTCTAATTATTGGTGACCTAAATATTAATATTATAAATACAATGCATCCCCAAGCAAACGACTACATAAATTTATTAACTCTTCAAGGATTTATCCCAGCTATTACAGCCCCTACTCGTGTCTCAGAGTTATCTGCCAGTTGCATAGACCACGTCTTTGTCAAATGTAAGCTAAATATCAAATCTCTCATATATCAGTGCACTGTGACAGATCACTACGCTACTATCACCTCCATTTCTCATAAAATTCAAAAATTACCAGCATCCACTATACAACTAAAGAAAATTTCTTATGACACTCTCTTCAAACTGGTTTCCAATGAAAACTGGTCAAATTTCTACAAAATTAGCGATCCAAACTTAGCGTGTGAATCTCTCATCAACATCCTACATAAGCATCTGAAAAATGCCACATCCCACACACACAACAATCAAAGTAGTCGTACAATTAAACTAAAACCTTGGATAACTACTGGTATCTTACACTGTATCCGCAAACGTGATAAACTTCATAAATATTGTAAAAATAACCCCACTGATTACGAATCTCTCTTATTCTATAAAAGATACAGAAATGCCTGTAAAAAAATAACCTGTACGGCCAGAGAAGATTATTATAGGAAACAGATAGAGGAAGCTGCGAATGATAATAAAAAAATCTGGAACATTGTCAAAGAAATATGCTACACCGACAAAATTACCACACCCATAAATAAAATAACCATCACAAATAAAACACTAAATGCAACTGAAAATTCAGAAACAATCGCAAATCACTTCAACCAATTCTTCTCTACAATCGGATCGGATCTAGCAAATAATATTTTAAAAAGAAATAGCAAGTCTGAAAATAATCTTGCAAATACTACCTTTCTCGATAATCTGAGTTATGACCCTTTCATTCTCACACTAACAACAGAACAAGAAATCACTGAAATCATCAATTCACTCAAAAATACACACTCCACGGGAGTTGACAATATATCCACTAAACTAATTAAACACCTTAAACCAATCATTGCTAAGCCCCTTGTATACATCACAAATCTAAGTTTTCGAACTGGCCTTTTCCCAAACACTCTAAAACATTCAACAATTATTCCTATCTTTAAATCAGGGGACAGATCAATCGTCAATAACTATAGACCAATATCTCTACTGAGTCCAATCTCTAAAATAATCGAAAAAACAGTAAAACAAAGGCTCTACAAGTTTCTCGAAGAAAATAAAATCCTGTCAAAAAACCAATACGGCTTCCGCAAAGATCTTAGTGCATCAGATGCAATTGCAGCTTTTACTAAATTAATTTCTGATAACCTCGATAAAAGTCGCAAGCCCCTCGCTGTATTCTTGGATCTGGCTAAAGCCTTTGACACTGTATCTCACCGCATACTTTTGAAAAAACTCTCACAGATAGGAATAAAAGGTGTTCCTCTTAAATGGTTTGAGAGCTATCTAACAAATAGGTCCCAGTCAACTATTATTAACTCCGCTAAAGAGTATAGAAGTACAAGTTTGCCAATCACATATGGCGTGCCCCAAGGCAGTGTGTTGGGCCCACTTCTGTTTCTAATATACATTAACTCGTTATGCAATTTGGATACTGGTGGTACTATAATATCTTTTGCCGATGATACGGTTATCATATTTGCAGATGAAAATTTGAATTCAGCATTTGAAAAAGCAAATCATGGTATAAATGAAATAAAACACTGGTTAGATTCCAACCTCCTCACTCTAAATATTGAGAAAACTAAATACTTACTTTTTTCCATACGCAAACATAATCTCCCTCAAAACTATCATAAACTTACCATACATTCATGTTCACAGAACTTCAACATGGCTACATCACCTCACAAAAATTGTTCATGCGATAACCTTATAATATCAAACGAAATTAAGTACTTGGGGGTCATTATAGACAATCAACTGCGATGGGAGGCCCATATAAATTCTACAACAAAAAGGCTTCGCAAATTATGCTACATTTTCTACTCTCTCAGATCTATCCTTAACCTACAAACACTAAGATGTGTATACTTTGCACTTTTTCAATCAATTACTACATATGGTATAGTAGGATGGGGAGGTTGTGCAAAAACGATTCTTCATCCCATGGTTTTAATTCAAAAACTGTTACTAAGGATAATATTCAAATGTAAGCCAACAAACCCATCAGAACCACTTTTTAGAAAACTCAGAATATTAGATATTCGACAATTATATGTTAAGACCATTCTCATATACATACGGAAAAATGACTTGGTGAATAAAACACAACAAAAAATTAACACCCGTTACTCGTCACACCTAAAATGTAAAATTCCCCAAACGAAAACAGCTTTCGCCCAGCGGCAGTTTTCTTATATTGCTCCCAAAATATTCAACTCGCTGAGTATTGATATCAGAAAATCAAAAACTCACAATTTGTATGTCATAAGTGTTCAAAATTGGTTATTTATAAAGGGAAGGAACTTTTTCAAGGAATGCCTGACATCATTAAATTAAGCTCATTTTCTTTATTAGTCATTTTTGTTTTTCATTCAATTCTGTAAAGAAAAAAGTTTAATAATTAATTAATTAATCTTTATTTTCATTATTTCAACAAGTTCATTTTCATAATTTCTACTTTATTTTCATTATTTTAACAAGTAAAGTAACCTATTTATTTGCTGATTGTGTTCATTTTATCTCATTAATATCAACAGTTTAAAATACGGTTGATGTACACTTGAGCAATCTACTGAACTGGGAACCAGTAAAAATGTTACCTATTATACACATACATTACATGTAAGAAAAAAAAATACTTAGATTAACAAGTTATCAAATATTACATTTATATAATTATATAAACCTATGTATATAAATTTCGACTACCATAATACGGGCATGTGTCTAGTGTGGTAGTCGAAAAGCATGTAAAAACTGTACACATTAATATTTCATGAATAAAGAAAAAAAAAAAAAAAAAAAAAAAAAAAAATTGCCTTCAGCGCCTTTATCCAGCCGGCCCACCGCGCCGCGTGCGTGTCGTGGATACGCTCGTCCCAGCCGACGTTGGACCTCCAAACGTCCTGAAGGAGGATTTTTGATCGCACGGTGAGGCAGGCCACGAACCCCACAGGGTCAAAGATCTTCATAACGGTGCTCAGCAGCTGCCTCTTTGTTGGGTGCCGGACGAGCTCAGCTGCTTCCGTCTCCTTGAAATCATATATGAAGTGGTCGCCGACTGGGTCCCACGCTAGACCGAGCACCTTCTCGGTATCTGCGCCGGCGCCGCTATTTATCGTGACGGTCGACTTTGCTTTTTTGTCCGCCGGTATGCTCTGGATTGCGGAGGGCACATTGGAGGCCCAGCTGGCGAGATAAAAGCCTCCCCGGGATAGAAGTGTGCTGACGCCTCGTACCAGCGCTGCGGCCTCGCTCACGGTGTCGGCCGCGTCCAGGTAGTCATCCATATAAAATTTATTGCGTACAGCGGCGGCGGCGGCGGGGAATTCCGCGGCACCTTGCTCGGCCACCCTGTTACGTACATACTGGGCACTGCTCGGGGAACAAGTAGCGCCGAACATCATGGAGGTTAACCGGTAGGTAACCGTTGCCTCCAGTGGCGTAGCTCGCCACAGGAAAAGTTGTGAAAGCTGGTCCTCCTTCTTTATGTGGATTCGGAGGAACATTTCCTCGATGTCAGCGGCTATGGCAATCTTGCCCTCACGAAACCGTAGCAGGTTGCCGAACAGCGATGATAGGAGGTCGGGCCCGGTTAGTAGCCGGTCGTTTAAGGATGTACCCCGGCAACGGCTAGCGGCGTCAAATACCACACGCAGTTTACCGGGATTATTTGGGTTGGTAACTGCGAAGTGAGGCAGGTACCACTTTCTCTTTGCCTGTGCGCCTGCCTCGGCGTCGGATAGCTTGACGGCGTAACCGCGCTCTAATAATTGCGCAATTTTTGCCGAATACGCCGCCGCCAGTTCGGGGTCCCTTCCCAGTTTTCGTTCAAGCGCGCTTAGCCGGTTTACGGCGCACTGCCGGTTGTCGGGCAGCCATGAGTTATTTTCTCTCCATAGTAGGCCGGTCTCCCACCTGCCTGTACTTAGGGGGCGCGTTGTGCTTTCCATGAGGGCCTCGGCACGCTGTGTATCTGCGGACACCCGGCTCACGGCGGTCACGCCAAGCGAGTCAACTGAAAAGTGCCTTTTGATGAGTTCGCCGATTTTGCCCATTTCAGCCGTTTCGCCGATCATATTAAGCGTGGTGCCGCTGTCTACGTCACGCCGGGTGCCCCCATATTTGATCCAGCCGAGCGCGGTTCGTGACGTCATGCGGCCGCCATCTTCTTCTTGGACCTCCCGCGACACGATCAAATGTACATTGTCTTGGCCGATTAATAGCCGTGGTTTCACTTGCCGGCGGCCGGCCACTGTTTGTCGCGGGAGATCTAGGTCCGTCACTGTGTTTGCGATAATGGAGTATTCGGCCCCGTCACCACGCACGGAAAGTTTAACACGCTGGGATGCGCTATCTGATGAGCACATCCCATTGGCACCATGTATACGGAGTCCACGGGGTGGTCCGCGCACCCCCACTATATCGGCGAGTTCGGCATCGACGAGGGTCACGGTTGACCCCTCGTCGAGCAGCGCGTGGGTAGACACTTGCCCCTTCGGGCCACATACTTTCACCGCAACTACCTTAAGCTGGGTCCAGACATGTTTTTTTGTCCGTACCGTACCTCCGTTTCGTACCAGCGTCGCGATCCAAAAACTCTGGACGCATCATCTTTTGTCCATACCGTACCTCCGTTTCGTATCCGCGTCGCGATCAAGAGCCCGTATCTCCTAAAGCATCCATCTTCTTCTTCATATCTTCGACACCGCACTCCATTTCGAAAGACAGTTCCTCCCATGCATCTTGCTTTATATTTTTATTGTAATAATTCCTGTTTCCGGGATCCCACAGAACTTCCCTGGCCCTATATCCATCGATAAGCTTCACAATATTATAGTTATCCCACTGCATTTTTCACGCTGATTCGGGTAGTGACAGAGAACACGACCAATGCACGCCGCGAACACGTCCAGACTGGCGCAGACCCGTACCGTATCGCCTTTGAACGGGTCGAAAAACCGACTCGCGATGGATCGGAGCGTACCTCTATCCGTATCGAGACGCCGTACCACCGTACCGTACCGAACGGGCGTCCAAACCAGCGTTCTTGATCGCGACGCTGATACGAAACGGAGGTACGGTACGGAGAAAAGAACATGTCTGGACCCAGCTTCAAGCAAAACCGAACTTTGCCCGAACCAAGTCGTGTTCACAGTTTCACTCGCGACGAAAGGAGCTGTATTGTACCTCGCGGGGTCATGTAACAGTTTATGGTGTGACAGGCGGCACGTGCCAACGCCGCAGCTCGTGCGAAATTTACACACCCGCGTGTAATGCCCTTTGTCTAGACACTTGTGGCACACGCGCGCACTTTTCACTAAGTCCCACCGGGCGGGAATGTCAATCGCGGCAAACTGCGGGCACTCTCGTAATTTGTGCAAACTGTTGCATTTTGCGCAATTTTCACTATTTACCGCGATCTTCTCACTTCTCACCGCCGAAGTGCTTTGCACGTGCACTTGGTCGCGACGGGTCCGAGATGTCCGGGAGGGGTCAACGAGACCCGACCTCGGGACGGCATTTGCCAGCCGCTTCAGGAACGCTGCGAACTGGTGGATATCGGCAGCGGCAGCACTGTCCGCGACCTTGTCGAGCCACGCGATGCGTAGGGCCAGCGGCATTTTCGAGGCCACCTCACTGAGTAGTGCCGGGTTGCTTAGGTAATTGTCCGACAAGTTACCTAGCGAGGCGACGACATTTTGAACAGTTCCCGAAAATTCCACTATTGCTTCGTTGGAGGCATCTTCAGGTAAGAGCGGCAATTTCTTCACTTTATCGTACATCATGGCGGCAATTGCGTGTGCGCCGCCGAAACGGTGCTTCAGCACGTCGATGATTTCTGGGACCTGAGCGGGGTCCATCAGGAGAGGGTTGACGGCATCGCGCGCTTTTCCGCGCAGCGCGCGCTGTAATCTTATTAGATTCTCAGCAGCCGTCATCCCGCATGTCACCGTCGATTGTTGATATTGTGCGTGAAAGGTCGGCCATTCAACCGGGTCCCCGGAAAATGTCGGCAGGTCCTTGGCTGTAGATTGCCGGGCGATGAGGGAAACCATCCGGTTGTCTTCCTCCTGGGCTCTCGGGGTACTTCCAGACTGTGAGCTGCGGATGGCGTCTACCACAGCCGCGGTGAAGTTTTTTTTTTTTTTTTTAATATTTTTTATTCTAGATAAAAGAAAATTACATTTTTCACTTATTTAACTAGAAATAACATATATATACTACACATAAATATATTACACACCGATATTATTCACTTTCATTGTTTTGCTGATTGAGCATAAAACTGAACAATTTTTTTTTAAATGTACCTATACTTTTTTCATTTTTAATTTCGTCTGGGAGGCAATTATATATGTTGCTTCCCTCGTAACCAATGGATTGCTTGCCATAATGAGTATGTATGGTGTTTAAATGTATTTTATCGTGTTGCCGTGTAAAGTGTGCGAACGGGTCTTGTCTGGAGTTTACCCAATCTTGCGTGTGGCGGGCAGTCTCATTCGCCGTCGGGTTTCCAGGGAATGGCCCGCCTCCCGCCAGGGTTGTAAGATCTGGCGTGGTTGGCGGGAGATGTGCTTCGAAAGCACGGGGTTGGGCCTCCAGGCGGGGCGGCTCGCATGCTGCGGTCGGCTTGGCGGCATGCTGTGACGTCTCGGGCAGCCGCGATGAATCGAGCGGCTATGGTGTCTCGAGCGGCAGCCTTGAAGCTCCAAGCGCGGCAATTAGTTGCTCGATCTGCCGGGCGGAGTCCCGGGAGCGTTTTCTCTCGGCCCGCAGTTCTCGTTGCAGCTGGCGGAGAGTGTTCTCTGTGGAAGCCTCGCTGTCTGATGTGAGGCGCTCATCCGCGGAGACTGCGGCAGGGGCGGGTGCGGTGGCCAGAGCCGCTGCTGGGGCAGCTCGTGCTCTAGCCAGTTCAGCTTGATGTGCAGCAGGTCCGGCATGATCTGGGCCGGGGGCTGCTGCTGGGGTTGGGCCGGGCACTTCGGGGCCGCGGCGTGTGTCGTCTCGTTCGGTAGCGCCCTCTTCACGGGCGCCCTTGCCAGAGCGGAGCGATCGGGACATCTTAGCGGCTGGTGACTAGATCCGTTTCGAAAGGACCACTATGTAATCGACCAGCTAGGTCTTTTACACAGACTGTAATATAGGGGGCCGGTCAGTCCGTAGTTAGCCGCTAGGTCCGGGTATAAATCTGCTTTACCCTTGCTCGGGTCGGTAAAGGAATCTACTTTTATCCTTGCTCCGGTCGGTACAGGAATCTGCTTTTATCCTTGCTCCGTTCGGGGCCGGAATCTGCTTTATCCTCGGTGCGGGAGGAGGCAGGCAGGGGCCGAAATCCAGGGGGGAGCCAAGTGAAAGAAGTATCCAAGTTCAGATCCAGAGAGAAGTGGTCGGGAAGAGCAGAGTAGAGTAGCTGGTGGCGGTCCAAGGCAGAGAGAGAGAGCTGAAGGCTGGCGCGCCGTATTTATTGTGCAATCCCCCTCTCCCGACTTTGGGGAGGGCGGGTCGACGCGCTGCCTTCATTCGCGGGGTGTTGATGATCCGCGGGCTGTGACGTCCGCTAAGATTTAATTAGCGGAGGTCACAACCTTTAGAACTACTCTACTCTTTATGCTCTTTTAATCAATCCTAACCACTCCTCCCTAGCATTTTTATTTATTAATCAGTTGTACATAATTCATTCAGTGTGGGGGTCCCCGGCCCAACATATTCAGGGGAAATCGTAATTAATTTTCTTAATTCTAAATTAATACTAATTTTTATTAACTAATTATGTTTAGGAGAGTCCGGCCGTTTTATCAATGTATTTTATTTCGTAATATCTACGGCCAAACTCTCTCAAACTTAGTCTAAACATTTCAATAAATCTTCAATTCAAAATGTTTTGCCGTACGGCGTTGCTTACGGGCGCGTTGATTGGTTCCAGGCGGTCGCCTGGGGCCGGCCGGGCGCCCGCGCTGAGGGGAAGCGACGCGGGGGCGAGCGGGACTCGAGGTATCGAAGCTCAACGTAAGTTCTAAAACCACGCTCCGGCTCCGCGCTTCGACAGTGCTACCGCTGTCAGATGCACGGGCATTCAGCGACTTGCTGCCATGGTAGCGAGCGCTGTGTTAAGTGTGGCGAGCCTCACAGATCATCCGAATGCCAAAAACCAAGGGATACCCCGGCTAAATGTGCTCTTTGTCAAGGGGCCCACACGGCCAACTATGGTGGGTGCCCTGCCAGGCCCCAAAACTCAAATCCGAATTATAACCGAAATAGGAACTCTAACTACACGCGTAATTACAATAACAATAGGCGACACCAAATTAATAATCACAGATTCCAAAATGATAATAATAGACAATCAGTAAATATAACGTCACATCCTAACCCCCCCAGTCAGGCAACACCTCCCGCAGCCTCCCTAGTGGAGTTTCCCACCCTTCCAACCCCTTCGGTCCCAATCTCCCCCCCCTCCATAACTCCCCCCACCCCTAACCCTACCCCCACTGCCCACAAGCCCGCACCCCAACTCCCAAGCAATCCCCGTAGCTGGCCTCAGCCTCATTTTTATAAACAAAGACCGTACCATCAACCCAATAGGGGTCCTAGTTACCAGCCCAAAGCCCATATGTATCACTCAAATTCTCAGCAGCATAGACTAGACAGGGGTCCAGCCCCCACCCAAGAGTCCCAACAACCCTCGTCCCCGATGGACCCGGCTCACGTTAAAGCCCTCAAAGAACAGCTAGAAGCTCTTCAAGCCACGATTAAACTCGCTACTGACGAAATGTTCAAAATTCAAGCCACTTTAAGGAATCACAATGTCTAGACACCAAAATAAAACAGTCAACCTACAAACAGCCTATTGGAACGCCAATGGCTCTGTCATCACCCACAAAGGTGAAATAATTGATTTTCTTAAAGAATACAACATCGACGTATTCTTCATTAATGAAACATGGCTCAAACCATCTAAGAAATTTCAATTACCCAACTACATCACATACCGTGATGACAGATTAACCAATAGAGGCGGCGGTACGGCTATTTTAGTAAAACAAAATATTGACCACCGTCTAGCACATTCTTTCTCTAGCAATAACATAGAATCCACCTCGGTAGTAGTAAATACATCCTCAGGACCACTTAAACTTATCTCCGTTTACTCACCACCAAAACGTCCACTGATCCCGTCCGAACTGGACAGTCTATTAGAAGAAAATGTCCCCACCATTATAGCCGGGGACATGAACGCAAAACATGGATCGTGGCACAGTCAACGTCCAAACCTAAAAGGTAACGTGCTGGCAAAATACGCTAGCACGAAATCAATTGTAGTAGACGCGCCGGACATACCAACGCTACATCAAGCAAACTCAATCCCGGACGTGATTGACATAATTATCTTAAAAGAAACTAATCACTTGCACTCATTAAAAGTACTTAACGAATTAACCTCCGACCACGATCCAGTTCTTCTAACATTATCAGGAGGCTCTAATCCTTTGGTCCCCCACGTGCCTATCAAAAAGAAAATCAATTGGAAAAAACTCAGCGAATTATTAGAAAATAAAATCACAATACCGACATCAATACCTAACGAAATAGCTTTAAATACTGCCACCTCCAATCTAATTAAAACCTTAAAATCTTGCATCAACGAAGCGTCATTAGAAAATACCAAAAAAAAATTCAACTCATCGAAATATGGTATTCCCGAAGAGGTCAAAGACCTTATTAGGGAAAAAAACCAAGTGCGTAAGGAGTGGCAAAGTTCTTTTAACCCCATTGTAAAACAACATCTAAATAGATTAAACAGAGAAGTACGCGACGCACTCCTCGACCACCGTAACGAGCGTTGGAATGAATTCATTTCCTCCCTCGAAGACGACAGGGACGCTTATTGGAAACTCTCCAAAAGCCTCAGACGTCCAGCAACTAAAATAGCCCCGCTTCAAGGCCTAAACGGTAAAGTTTTTTCTGCAACCGATAAGGCTGAAGCCTTCGCAGATAGCCTTGAAGCTCAATTCACTCCTAACACGGAACACGATGACCCAGCCTTCGTAGCTAAGGTGGATTCTAAAGTAGAAGCAATATTAAGTCTCGACCCCCAGGACCCGCCCATTAAAGCCACTTCTCCAGAAGAAATAATTAAAATCATCAAGGGTCTTAAGAAAAAGAAAGCGGCCGGTCCTGACGGAATATCTAACAAAATACTCAAATACCTACCGAAAAAGGGCATCTGCGCCCTGACTGCCATCTGCAACGCAGCACTTAGACTACGTTGCTTTCCAAAGGACTTCCAAGAAGCTGATGTCATATTAATTCCTAAACCAGGCAAGGATCCATTATTAACGGAGAACCATAGGCCGATAAGTCTCCTTCCTTGCTTGGGAAAAGTCCTGGAAAAAGTAATTCTTGTAAGATTAAATGAATTCACAAATAAATCTAAATTCTTGCCAGACTTTCAACATGGTTTTCGAGCAGGTCATTCAACCTCTCATCAACTCCTCCGTGTCGTGGAACACATCACGGAGGGCTTTAACACTAAAAAGAAAACAGTTATACTATCTCTAGACGTCAGCAAAGCGTTCGACAAAGTCTGGCACAATGGCCTAATATATAAAATGTACCAACTAGGGTACCCACTTAGAATCATTCAACTCATAAATAGTTTCCTGAGAAATCGCTCATTCAAAGTAAAAATAAATAATATATTCTCCACTACGCGCCCCCTGTCAGCTGGGGTCCCGCAAGGCAGTCAACTCTCGCCGTCATTATATAACATTTATTCATGCGACATTCCAAAGCCAATAGATCATAACATCATTATTACTCAATTCGCTGATGACACCAACATAATATCTAGCTCAACTGTCGCGGCCACTGCTACAAGCCGCGTTCAGAAACAAGCCGCTCTAACAGAAAAGTGGTGTAAAAAGTGGAGAATCTCAATTAATCCGACCAAAAGTGTCGCGACTGTGTTTCACAAATCACGGCCTAGAAGGCCACCCTACATTAAACTGTTTGGGGAAAATGTACCATGGGAATCATCATTAAAATACCTCGGTGTCACTTTAGATTATAAACTCACTTGGAAAAAACACATAGAAGAAAAAACAAAAGCTGCAAATCGTTATCTATCAGCTCTCTATCCCATGATGTGCAGAAATAGTCGTCTATCAGCAGACAACAAATTATTGCTTTACAAATCAACAATCAGATCATGTTTCTCTTACGCTTGCCCAATCTGGGGAAATGCAGCAAACGTTCATATCAATAAACTTCAAGTCTTTCAAAATAAATGCATTAGACTCGCCTTAAATGCACCCAAATGGTGCAGAATCTCTACTATCCATAATGACGCCAACGTACCGTTGATTAAAGATTTTATTTTTGCACAGGCTACTAGGTTTTACGCTGGCCTAGATAGTCATTCAAATCCCACGATAAACTCTCTCGCCAAATACAGCGAGAATGAACACCATAAACATAAAAAGCCAAAATCAATCTTACGTAGAATTTAATATTAAAAGTTCGTATAGAATATCCCTGCATACAGCCGCAGTATAGTTTTTAAGTTTTCTAATAATACACTCCAAATTCATTAAAAATCAAGTAAAGCATCATTAGATAATCATTTTGTAAATACGCTAGAGCAAGTAAACTTAGGTTTAGGTACTCTGAAAAATAATTAAATCAAAAGTCAAAAAAAAGTCAAGGCTCCGCGCTTCGACCATTATGAAATGTCGGCCGCCGAGAGCGGTACACACCGTCCGGTACAGCCACAGACATAGGAATTAATAGACGAGAAGATATGGGCGAGGGGAAAAATCAACTGTTGAAGAACGAGGGGAGTGAAGCTGACTGTGATTCGTCAATAAATCAATCTGACAGTAAATAGGCATCTCGCATTATAATATCACCATTTACTTCTTAAAAGTAAAATCTGCTTTGAATGAATAGACATTTTTACATGGGAGCGCAAATTACTCGCCACGTTATGAACAAATTTGCGAAGTCCAAATTCGGCAAAGTAAGGCAGCTTCTATTTTCAGAGTCGTAGTTAGTTTCAGAGTATTTAGTTAAGACACTTTTATAAATGTTCATAATTTACTTCCCAGCAACCAACCAGCTTTGTGTTTCGCGTCCAGACGTTTCTCGATGTGATAGTAACAACTGATTCATATTATACGATGTGAATATGCTTAAAATAAAGTAAAATAATGCTTATATATGGAATGTAATACGACAATTGGGTTTATTCTCTTTTTTCACATCTATTTTTACCAGTTTTCATAGTACAAGTCAAAATTTTGCCGTGTTATTTAGTAAAATGAACCGATGATGCCTCGACCATAGTTCGCACAAGAATGATGACGTCACGTTTTCAAATTTCATTTGAGGCCAAACGCGAGCCCAGCCGGCTCAATGGAACCGGTATGGGGAGTGGGGATAATACGCTTTTAATCACTTAGGGCAGGTCTACTAATATTCATATGTCTATGGGTACAGCTTTGAAATTTTGACACAACGTTGCATTCGAATACGCAAGTGTTTTTATATTAGACAAGTAAAAATATTATAACGCCATCTGTTGGATGTAAAAGTCACACGCACTATTCTTTCTATATCTGCACACACTGAGCCACAGCAGCGCGTGGCGGGGTACAGCTACTTGTCAATTAAAACACTTTTGACACGTTATGCATTTGAATATTGAGATGAATTATTAATTTGCGTCATAAGATATAAGTCTATTTTAAAATATTGCTAATTTAAAAAAAAAATCTGGTCATATTATTCGTGTTCCTGTTAAAAACGGGACTGCATGCCTTAACGAAAGAATTGACACGCTTACTTACAAATTACAAACTGTCGGTAAAACCCGAAAATGTTATTAAGACGCCGGAACACGTATTCATATCTAATATTGTCTCATTTCTTCATTATATTTTTCAGGAATAGCGCATCTTTTTTATTACTATTAATTTTATTAGGAAATTGATTGCAATCACGCTTTTAACAGTCCATACTCGTTTTTCTCCGTGTTATGTACATCAGATATGAAACACAGATCTGATAATTTAATAATTTATTATTTAAGCCTACTCTGTGTGTTTCGCAGCAGATTTAGCTAGCCTTCTGCAAGAGGTTACTGTTTAAAAGACATCTGACCTTCGTTGAATTTTACAAGGTTCACTCTTTACTATAATATTGGCGTAGACCCGTAAAAAATAACGGAATATTATAACTGTAGGATTCTTGTAGATGAAAGTTTTTACTGTTATGATAAATTTATTATTACTAATCTCTGGAACTATACTTAATCCCCTTATATTGAAAGAGGTTAACTTATATGTGCCTAACAAGTTATACTCTTGGGAGATCCCAAACTCCGAAAGCGAGGACTTCTGCTTATCAAAACTCGCCTATCAACAGAGCTATCAAACGCTAAACGATTCTGCATTTAATTGACCATTGATATTTTTAACGTCACAGTTCAGTCACCGTTGAGCAACTATCTTTTGAGGCATGTCACAAAATAGTAAAACTGCCCACATTAACTTTTATACTTTATAGATTTACCTCAATTTTGTAATCTTCTCCGTAATATATTGGTGCATAACTGCTTTATGGAGAATAAATTAATAAATAAATAAAAAATGTTTGCCTCAGGATCACATTGCCTTTCAAATCAGATACCCGGGAAATTTCTGATATAAAATATTGCTAATTTCTTTTATTATTAAAAGTATGTTTATATGAAGTAACCTGCCAGGTAAGTATGTTTTTCTGTATCCGTTTATAAATAATAAAATTAGTTAGATACTAGGAAATCTAATTTTTCATATAAACGGCGCTATATAAATTATCCAATTGCATAATATTATGTAATGGCATGTTGAAAGGCAGTGATCCTGGGGCAAATGTTTATTTTTGAAAGGCAGTGATCCTGGGGCAAATGTTTATTTTTGAAAGGCAGTGATCGTGGGGCAAATGTTTATTTTTGAAAGGCAATTATCCTGAGGCAAATGCTTGTTTTTGAAAGGCAGTGATCCTGTAAATTCTTTCAGTTTCACAAACCCTACAATTATTATAATATCACGGGATAAATAATCAAATTTATTAAAATGTAACTAACTAACTAACCATCGCGCCGTTTCGTTGTAGGGGTAGGCAGAGCAAGGCGGACCGCCAAACTATTCGGTCTTTGCACACACTCCTTGCCTCATTCACATTCATACATACTCTTCTATTATTCTGACTCTTGACATGGCCCGACTCAAGTATCTGATTCACTTGATCGTGCCATGTCTTCTTCGGGCGTTCTCGACTTCTTCTACCATTCACATCTGCGTCATATATTCTCCTTACACTATTTTCTTCGTTCATTTGCTCTGCATGCCCAAACCATCTGAGCGTCACTTTCTTAATCTTACTCATTACGCTTACATCAGCCTTTCTTTCGTTGTGGATCTCCACATTTATCACACGATCATACCACACATACACCTCAGGGATTTCATTTCTACAGCATTCAGTGCACTTTCATCCTTCCTTTGCCAGTTCCTTGGAAAACTGCCATACATCAGGGCAGGTACCAGCACTGCATTGTGGACTGCTAGCTTCGCTTCTTTGGGCAGTTTTGTTAGCACCAACCGTGTTCAGTCCTCCATTAATTTAGTTACCTGCATTTACCCTTCCTTCAATATCTCTATCAGACTTCAAATCTCTCGTAAAATGTTTTAATTGTGTTAAAGTGTTTTATTTAAAATATTAATTTTAAAACATTCCCTAATGCCGAATAAAGTCGCCGGAAAAATGCCGATTGGAGTCGTTGCCGGCGTGATAGTTGGCTTGGGCGGTTTAGCGCGTGCAAACGTTAAATCAACACCACCTTAACTTCTAATATATGTATACTATTTTCTGTCATGTTAGTATTGGTAAAAGACGCGATCGCTTGGTAACGGAGAGCTCGGAGTGAGCGGCCGTCGCGCGCGCCG
Source organism: Hesperophylax magnus (assembly GCA_026573805.1). Lineage (NCBI taxonomy): Eukaryota > Metazoa > Arthropoda > Insecta > Trichoptera > Limnephilidae > Hesperophylax > Hesperophylax magnus. The sequence continues at coordinate 25,348,217 of JAIUSX010000046.1, forward strand.
CGCCGGTCAGTCGCGTACTAACAGTACTAACGGGAGCGCGTGTCGGCGGTTGTTACTTTCTCGTTACGAGAACAATCTTTGCCACACGATGGAACATTGTGGTTTCTCTCGACGTTTCATAACCGACTTTATAAAAGTCTATAAATCATTTCCATGTCTATGGCAATTTAAATCTAAGGAATATAAAATTAGACGTCTGCGGAACGAAGCATATAAAGAAATGATACTCTTTTGCAGGGAAAACGGTTTCCCCGGAGCGAACAGAGACTTTGTTGTTAAAAAAATTCAGGGTTTGAGAGGATCGTTCAGAAAAGAGCTTAAAAAAGTACGTGAATGTCTTAACGCAGAAGAAGAATATATCCCAAATTTGTGGTACTATCACCTGCTGATGTTTATAAAGGATCACGATCAGGATCTTCCCTCTGATCCCTTGTCTGATGTGCCCGATGGTTCCGATGTATCCGGTGTACCCGACTCAAAAGTATTACTGCGAAGGAGGTTAAAGACATTGAAAAAGGTTTCATTAGGGCACCAGGAAACAATCCAACCAGAGGTGAGTCCTGAAAAATCTTTATTCATTAAAATTATGTTTTGGTCACAATATAATGGAATATTCTTGATGACAATATCTCACAATATAATGGAATATTCTTGATGAGCGCATCACTGTCATCGTATGTTGTTGCGATTCCGTCCTAAAATTTCATTTTTCTGTCGCAAGAAGCGCTAATATCGGCGTAGCAGTCTTTTCCTTCTTGTCTTGAGTCTGGAGTGCGTTCTAGAGCGTTTAAGGAGAAGCTTAATGCCAAATCACTATTTTGATTAATCTTCATAACGAATTGGTGCACATTATGAAAACCAAAAAATATGCTTTAGATAAATTGAAAGTTTTCCTATCACTTCGCTTGAGTAGAATACAAATACAAAATTAAATTATTCAGTAAAAAATATAAATGCAAACTACTAAAAATTTTTTTTAAAAGAATATACACATTTTTGGCTTGTAGCTTCCTCTTAAAAGAAACAACGTTACGCATGCGTTCGCGAAATAATGAATATTATAAATTGTTAATTAAATTATACAATGCTTTTATACTTACCAAAATCTCAATTTAATATATTTTTATAAACTCGTGTTACTTTAATAATGATAATGATAATTGGATAACTTGTATAGCGCAGTTTTTGTGAAAAACAACCTCAAAGGCTTTAATCACTAGTCCCACACGGAGAAAATATGAAATACTGTTATTTTTTTTTTAAACCTAGTCAAATTATTCGTTTTCCTGTTAAAAATGGAGCTGCAGGCCTCTAACGAATGAATTGAAAAAGTTCCTGATAAAGCATCAGTCAAAAGCGAATGTTTTATGAGGACGGTGGAACAAGTGTTTATACAAATACTGAAATTGCAATGACATTCCGTCATTAAATATATTAGGAAAAGAACAAATGTTCTTGATATATTCTGAATGACTAATATTTTATCAGGAAGTTGGCACGTTGTCACTTAAACAGGATCATTTTATCTGTGCAGTTGTTTCGCAGAAAGTCAAATGTAACATTGTCACCAAACTGCCATTCAGCGCCATTTTTTAACATTTAAAGGTCCCCTTTCATCAAATTTGGAAGTTTACTTTTTACAATTTCTGTGAAAGTTCTATTCAAGTCCTGTTATTATTTCTGTTCTGTGAAATAACTTGTCAATAATTATATAATAACAGAACTTGAATAGAGCTTTCACAGAACTTGAAAAACTTAGAAATTTGATGAATTATTGTTCAAATTCTGTGAAATAACTAGAACTACTCAATTATATGTATTGGATACATACATTAACTACTCATTTATGTATCCAATGCGTATGTCTCGACACAGGTATATCCGAGTGAGACAAATATCGGAAAACACCTGTAAAACGACTTTAAATATAAAGTTCTAAAATTATATATTATATATATAAAATTCTCAATAGAGAATAAAAATAAAAAATTCACTAATTCCATGAAAATCATCCTGTGGTCGTTCATTAAATTAAAATACATAAATAATTTGTTTAGTGTTACTATGAGAATAATATGTTTTCATCCATCCAGCCTCCACAGTATGACATGTTGGTCCGCTCTCAAATTAATGAAAGTAAAATAGTTTTGTAGTAATTAGAATGTGTTGTACCTAAGTTACGTATTTTCGGTTGCAGGAGATTGAGACATTTCCTCTGCGGGCAAGAAAAAGTAATGCAGATTCAAATTCTCAGACCGATTTTTCAAATGATTACTCCGAAACGTTAAATGTAAACAGCCGCCAACAAGATGTAAGTGAATATAATTCTATTGGGATAATAGTGTCCAAAAAACCACAAAAGATGGATTCCATTCAAGCAATTTATGCAGAATCGTTAATAAACAGCAAGGGCGGGTAGTTTCACAGAAATTCAAATGTAACATTGTCATCAAATTCAGCTCCATTTTGTTTTTTCAACCGTTGAAAAGTACCGTTAAATGCCTATGCTAAGGACGGATTGTTTCGCAGAACTTGAAAAATTCATCAAATTTCAAAGTTCATTTTAAAGTTCTATCCAAGTTCGGTTAGTATATCATTTTGAGTCGGTCATACTTACTGATGAATTGTTTAAATTCTACAGATTTTGAATTTTGTCTTTGAAATGTGATGAATTGTTCAAATTCTACAGAATTTGAATTTTATCTTTGAAATGTGATGAATTGTTCAAATTCTGCCAAACAACCCTTCCTAGAATTTACTAATGTCATTAAAAACATGCCGTGATAGTTAATGAAATTGTAATATATAAATATTATATTGGTGTTATGCGAACAATATGTTTCCTTCCATCGACCCTTCATAGTCCGGGGTTCGCGGATAGAAAATAGTTTTATTAATAATTATATCATGAATTGTACCTAAGTTACATATTTTCGATTTCAGGAGATTGAGACGTTTCCTCTGCGTGCAAGAAAAAGGAATGCAGATTTTTCAAATGATTACTCTGAAACGTTAAATGCAAGCAATCGCCAACAAGATGTAAGCGAATATAATGCTATTGGAATAATAGTGGCCAAAAAACTACAAAAGATGGATTCCATTCAAGCAATTTATGCAGAATCATTAATAAATAATATCTTACGCAGAGGTTTATTGAATAAGTTGACTGACGATACAGATGTCTGTGACGGTGAGTGTAAGACTAGGCCGGAAAATGCATCTATCGTGTTCTCATCAGAATGTCCAACCCTGCAATGAACACCAAAATACAACAGCACTACAACACCAGACAGCGGGAACAACCACCATTGGATCAATTCACAATCAAAACAGAACTAACCTTGTTTCGCAGAATTTGAAAAATTCATAAAATTTCAAGGTTCATTTTCGGGTTCTGTGAATATCATATTCAAGTTCTGTTATTATATCATTATAGTTTAGTTGTTTGACAAAACTGAAACAAAAACAGAACTTGAAAAAATCTTTCTCACAACTTGAAAATTAACTTTAAAATTTGAAGACTTGTTCAAATTCTCCGAAACAACTCGTCTTGAGGACTGCTTAACAGAAATTCAAATGTAACATTATCATCAAATGGCTATTCAGAGCACTTTTGTTTTTTGACAGTCCACTTCTAAGGACGGGTTCTTTCACCCTTCAACGAAACAATTGTGTTCATTTGGAGAGCTTCAGACCATCAGAGGAGTCAGATCCATTATCCTTGCGAATATAATATTATTTATCAGAATTAAATAACTATTTTTTGAAATTTTACTCACTGTTTGGTTTTTTTTTTCCAAGTGATCTCTTACGTATACAATATATATTACAAGAAACGTTTTTTTTTTTTTTTTTTTTTTTACAGTAATACCTCACAAGAGTCCCAACTGCTCCCGTCTGAAGCCAGTGAGACTATGGCATCCCCAATTGGGGTATGTTGTGGGGCTGAGGGTATTGGGGAGGGGAGGGAGATGGGGAAGAGGAAGGTGGGGAAGTACCTGGCTATTCAGATCTGGTCACCAAACACGGCTAAAGCCATTTCAAGCAACGTTTCAATTCTGAATGGTGGTCTTACACCAGGGCGATACTGAGAGTATCTTCCACTCTGGAACGTGCCGCAAATATACTATATATTATTTTAATTAATTAATTGTGAAATAACACAAATTAATCAAATAAAATTTATCTGCGCACGCCGGGTTCGAACCCGCGACCTTCGGATCTGTAGTCAAAAGCGTATACCACTAGACCACGCCGGCCGTCAAACGTTGCCTCTTTCTTATATGTGCGTTTTAAAAAAACCTCTAATTTCTCAATCATATCCGCTAAATACCTTAAAATTACAACTGCTGACCCTGTACAAATCGCAAGTGCGCCCCACTGTTCAATTTGTCGGCCACCTCTGGTCTGGAGCCCCAAAATAACTGAAAAACCCTTGACGCTGTTCAGAAAAGGGCGGTCTGTTTGACAGATTCCCCTCTCTTAACAAACGGATTGTAGTCTTCAAAGCACAAGCGTCAGGTATGTATGATATCCTTGTTCTACAGGTATTAAAATGGGAGATGCTCCGAGGAAGCAGCGCCATTGATCCCTTTGGCACCGGTGCACAGTCGGGAAATGAGCCAAACGCGCGCCACATATGTACACTGTCATTTTGTCACAAGAGAACGGTTCGCTTCTACGACTCGTTCTTGAGTTCAAGAGCTCGGCTGTGAAACGATTTGCCGACCTCTGTGTTTCCTCCCTCATACAACATGGGTCTCCTCAAGACCCATGTTCACTCCTTCCTCTCCTTAAAAAAGAAAAGACCCACCACACAGCATCCCCCTGTGTGGAGTTAATGTAAAGTTAAGGTAAGTAAAGTTAATGTTTAAAAAAAACGTGGTAAAATGACAAAATATTACCAGTTGGAAATGTCTTCAAACTAACCCAATTGCAAGGTAATGAACGCGGGATAACCTTTATACATCGACCAAGGTATTTTGGTACCGCACGTTTGGCGCATGCGCTTTCTCACGTTTTTCTTCACGCACTGGCACGCACGCTATTCATCACATATGTCGTAGGCCGGGACACTGAATCAAATCAGCCTCTTAATCTCTACCATGAGCAACCCCAAAAATTAAAATTGATTTATCACCATCAAAAATGCTAATTTCGGTTGTCGGTGGGTCGCACGTAACTCTGGTTCGATGAACTCACATTTTCAAATTTCAAATTAAAAAATTGGAATTTTCTTGTGTTATAATTATAAGTGCCTACTAATATCAGTAGGCACTTATAATTTTAAAAAAATAACCGCTTGTATGTGGTACAGCCATCATTTTCTCAGAAAATTGTCGCAGGGGAATAACTCTACAAAATGAAATTTCGTCTTATTATTATAGGTACTATACAAATGAAGAACAAAGGTCTAATACAAACAATATATCATTCTCTGTATTACTATGGAGTGTGATTATTCTTCTGATAATTGACATCGGTAACCTAGTAAATTAATCAATTTGATCAATTAAATTCAATTTATAACAGTTGAACATGCTCTCAGTATCGCTCTGGTGTAAGACCAACATTCAGAATTGAAACGTTGCTTGATAGGGCTTTAGCCATGTTTGGTGATTGCCAAGGTTTTTTTTGGGACTGTGCAGCATTGTGGCTGCGTGTTATTTCTGCTCAGTGCTTTTAGTAACTAGTCTCTGGTTTATAAAATCTAAATATAATCACAAAAATAAAAGTTTTAAATTCACAAAAACTTTGTTAAAAAAGACATTACTTAAACGAAAAAAATATAACTGATTACCCAATACTGCCCGACATAAATACTCAACCAGGGCAATAAATCAAAAAATACATATTGCTTATTCCAAATTTCAATACATCTTTTGGGCCCTACCAAATCAAGGCCGGATCGTTCAGGGAATTTGATAAAAATCTCAAATTTTTAAGTTAAATTCAAATTCTGTGAAAAACAAAACGCAAATATGTCCTACTGGTAGTGGCCTAGGCGAAATGCCGAGGAAAAGGGAAACAGAATCTTAGAAAAATTATTGGACTAAAGAAAACGTTCGTGGAGTTCAAATTTCACCCTGGGATGTAGCGCCGCGGCTGTTCCAGTTAATGTTATCTCCATTGGACTAAGTTCCGTGAGTGAACGTTGATTATATCATTATTGTACAATAAAAATACTCAGTGATTTGAACAATAGATATTATAAATATTTGATAAATCAATCACAATGTTATCTTTGTCACTGGCGCCGATTAACTGATTATCTGAGACGTGTTTTACAATCGAGTGATCACAACATCATTTGTATTAACAAATCTTTATTTTTAAAATATCCAGTAGGTACTTATAATGTTAACATTATGATATTTTCAACAGAATACAAAAGTCCTTCGTACTTCAAATGTAATCAGCTCTAATCAATGTATTTCAAAATTGTTCAAAATAAGAAATATTTCAGTTTGCCATTTTTTTTAAATGAATCAAAATATGTTTATGTGTGTTTTATAATAAAGAATATACTAGATCGCAAGGAATAATTCCATAAAATTTACTGTATGGCAAGGAGTCCATAAAAATATATTGGATGGCAAGGAATAAGTCCATATATATATAATTTACTGTATGGCAAGGAATAAGTCCATAAAAAAATATACTGGAGACAAGGAATAATTCGATAAAATTTACTGTATGGCAAGGAATAAGTCCATAAAAATATACTGGATGGCAATAAATAAGTCCATAAAAATATACTGGATGGCAACGAATAAGTCCTTAAAATATACTGGATGGCAAGGAATAAGTCCATAAAATATACTGGATGGCAAGGAATAAGTCCACAAAAATATTCTGGATGGCAAGGAATAAGTCCACAACCTTAAAGTTTAGTAGTGAGGCAATGAACTGGGAGAGAAAGTACATACGAGTACCTACCGTTAAAGTCTGAAAAACACGTGTTTTGTTTTTTAATATCTAGGAAAATACAATGGAAATGTGTTTAAATAAAATTTCATGGATTGTAAACTGATGAAAAAAAATCTTAACATAGACACATATTATTATTCTTTACTCTTGTCAGCTGTATGCTGTATTGGAATCTGAAAATTTTATTTTCATTATAAAGCTTTTAAGTTTTGCATGTAAAAAGTTCCACTTTATGAAAAGTGATATCGTGATGAAAATCGTATCCAGGATTTACAGCAAAATTCCGAAACTTCAAAGTGCTTATCATTTTTACTTTTCTAATTAAAAAAAATGTTTTTTAAAATTTCTGAATCCTGGGGGCGGCATGGATTTGGTTTCTATACAAATCAACAGTTTTATTCAGAAATTGATGCAATTTTGCACACTTAACCTTCGAAATAAGAGGAATGTCACTATTCAAAACAAGAGGAAGAAAGCCCGGTCAACGCCGGGGAATTCAGCTAGTCTATTTATCTATTTATATAAGGAAGAGTCAAACACCGGGCGGACATCTGGCGGGCGGCGTGGATTTGATTTCTATACAAATCAACAGTTTTATTCCGAGATGATGAAATTTTTCACAGTTGACCTTCAAAACAAGAGGAAGGTTAATGTCTACGTATGATTTCAAAAATTTTGAAAAAGCTCGGGCATCGCCGGGGTTAGTTATAACAATTATTCTAGGTAGCATTTCTAACTATTCAAAGATATTTACGATCTTGCAAAAATACATCTACCGGATAAAGTTGGCCTTTTTACCTACCTACCTAATTATATTTATAATCTATAATGTAGTACACCTACACCTACATCCGACGTTTGACCTTACCTCGCTGTCTATAGTAAAAATGAACTATAACTAGGCCCGATCCACAACTATGTTATGCCCAAACAAGATCTGTATGTTTAGTCTGTGCATAAAAATAGCAACATTGAGATTACCGCCGTATAATTTCATGCGGCCTTGACTCCATTCGTACAAGGCATGGACTAAATGTTTCGAATAATTTATGACTTTCTATACGCGTAGAGATTATTGCGTGTTTATAAGGTAAATCGATCCCTAATACAGCGTGTAGTGCACAGTACCTGCAAAGAATTGAGAATAATTACTTTATCCCGTTACAAACCGGTTTCGCTGGATTTATTAGATTTTCATTCGTATAACGGTGAAATAGATAAATCGATATAATATAGCTCCACAGCTAATGATGGAAATGAAATTGAATTGGGATGTTTTCACAATTATGAATACGGTTAAAAATATGTATAAGATGTAAAGTTTATTTTTCCGATTCTGGTCATTATTATAAAAATGTGTAATTTTAATATTTTCATTCATATTTATCGATTTGAAAAAACCGCACATTCCGAAGCGATTACAAATGGCTACAACGCCGGAACCGCCTATGTCTGGTAAGAAGGCTGTCACCAACGTCGTCCGGCGTGACGTCAACGCCGCCGAATTCACGAAAAAAACGAACATGTCTATTTGGCGGCAAATCGAAAATGGCACATTTCAAATCGTTATAGAAGATTTATTCGTCAACATAAAAATACTATCACTATCGCATTTTTTCAAAAAAATGTATTTAAAATACCCTTTTAAGCCCGTCGTTCCACGGGTCGGTAAGCAATCGATATAAACCGAATGCTGCAAGACACTGCGCTGAAAATTAAGTTCGCTATAGTAAGGTTACGGTCTGCAGCGCAGTGCAGTCTGGAAGTTTTCTGCACAGCGTCTTGCAGTTTATGTTTTAACGATTGCTTACCGACCCGTGGTTGGTGGTTTATTTATTGACCCGTGGGACGACGGGCCAAATGATAATAACAGAAATTAATTATAAGACACAATAAATTTGTGCATATGAAACAAAGTGCAAACTGTAAATTTGTTTGTGTGTTCCGGTATCGGTCAATCCTGACAAGATGGTAGCCACGTTTAATAGTATCTTTTTACTCTGCAAGAGTGCGCTCTGACGCACGAGCTGTCAAATTGAGATAATCAACATTACTTTTCACAGAACTACTAGTTGTTATGTAAACATGGTATCATGTATAATCGCTATTCTGATTCCTGATGCATTCAACCTTCACAATTGTTATGGCAACAATAATTTGATGAAAGTTCCTACATCTTATGTTTATTGGAAATAAACACTACACATATAATAGTTTAAAAAATCAATTCGTAAAAAACTAAGATTTCTTACTATAATACATTTATTATAAAATGTCTTTTAAAACGTGTAGGACTGCTGTGATATAAACGTGTATTAACTGCTGCGATATCGTCAGATTACAGATAAATACGTATATAACCTCGTGTGACTATGTAATACCAAAAGTTGATAGAATGCATTGTCATCCACATCGAGTCTATCTGCCGAGTTTCAGCTGAACTGAATGTCGGGAAGTGAGTTAATTTCCGCTTCCAAGATTTGCATTTATTCATCATCCAAAACGAAAGCTAAATTCAAATAGATGAATTGAAAAGGGCAGTATTTCATCTGCAGTAGTCCCTAATCTACATTTTTATGACAAGGAAGTGTGAACTCTCTAAAAAGTGATATAAAGTCATTAGAAACGATGAAAAAAAATATTTTTTTCAACCTAACCTAACCTACTTAACCCAGTTAATAAAGTTTTTGTTTCATAACATTCCATGACTTTATATAACTTTTTAAAGATGTGATGAATTATCATTGTGATGATTTATCCGGTCACCGACCGCACAGTGGTACTGTATTGCATTTGACATTGCTGAAAAAGCTTTGATTAATGATCTTTATTCAATTGACCCTGAAGCTTATCAAGTCTCAGTGTGTCATGGCACCGTGAAAGCGGACATTTCAATTTCAAAAAAGAATTCAACCTTTCTTTGAACTCTTTCAATGTTTGATACAAACATAATACATAATATAACAGAACACTGACTTAAAGGTAAGCAGAGAAATACACACACTTGAGGATCGACGTACAAGGCATAAGGACCTATTTCAATGTCACCATTCACAGGCAAATTATGTAGCAAACTCGTCAATTCCTCGCCTACATAGTTTAGCAAATGAATATTGCAAGAAATTATTTTTTGCAATCTGTAATAAAAAAACTATTTATAACCCTTCTGTTCAAAATGTCAATGTACCCAATGTAAAAGCCCTGTGATACGAGAATGGACTATTTTCCAAAACAACCAAATTTGGGCGTCTTGTCTTATTTTTCGAAAGTAAAACAAAAATCCTATTTCAAATCTATCTCTTGAACATGATGTTGCGCTGATGAATGTGACGTTTCGTACTGAAAATAATTGTTTTGAGGTCATAAATCTGTCAAAATTTTATGACGCCAGAGCTCACACTTTTCAAATTTAGTGAGACGTTCGATCAGTTATTTGCTTTTGATTTTATCTCCGTAAAGTATTGTTTGTAGTGATATCTATGTTTATCTATGTTAACCAGTGATTCTTGACATTATTTGGAGTAAAAAATAATGTAAATGAATTTTAGGCTCCGGTGACTTATTGATGTTTTCATGAATCAGTCGCTAGTGGATTAATATTAAAACTTGTCAAAGCGCAGACTCGATACCAAGGATTTTTGAAAAAAAAAATCGTTTATTGAAATATAATTCTTACATTATCATACAAAAAAAGAGCATTATTAGAAGTTACCATAAGTAATTATCAACGATTAGGTTATATAAAAAGAAATAAAATAATATAAAACAAAATATAAAGTCATATAAGCAATGCAAAAAAATAACAAGTTCTAAGCTGTTAATTTAATTATCAACTTCCTAATTGAGAATAACTTGTGTTTAGGGATGGAGTGTTGTTTTAAATTTTTAATGTTGATTTATTTGGGGAATATTACCCTACATATAAAATTTAAAATTATGTACATATGTGTACCGAATAACAGATGTCTATACGCTAAATATGGCAAAAATAAATAAAATATTTTACAGAAAATAATTAACTTTTTTTTTATTCCAGTTTATTTGTATACATATATTTATAACACTGATTTTTTTATACAATAAAACCAGTGTATTTTCAGTTTATTCTTAAAATTTTCACATTTGTACTTGTTAAATTTTCACAGTTGTACTACAAGATTCTGGACACCGTGTATAAATTGATTAAAATGTTCTTAATTTTTTTCAAATCGTAAGCTTACCAAGAACTATCACAGTAGTACTTTTAATTTTAACTAATTAATGTAATTATTTTTTTGCTTCCTATTAAAGTTTTTTTATAAATAATTTCTCGTATCTGTATCTGAACGCGTTACGTAAAACTATCATCTATTAATATTGTTTATAACTATTACGTGCCAATAACAAAGTACATATTAATAACAAAGTATTTGCTAATTGGATAAATGATTGCATGTCGGATGTACTATCAGCAATATCAACACGTTTAGTGATCCGTATATAAACAAGACAAGTGATATGAAGAAAATGAAATCAGATGAACATGATTATTTGAAAGAAACTAAATGCACGTTTAGCATGAGATGTGTGATTATGCAGAAAGATTATTTCATGCAAAGTTAGTACATACTTACCTATTTATTTTTATCAAAAGAAATCAAAACACATTTTAAAAACGTAAATATAAAGCAGACAATCTCTTTATCTGAAACAGAAAAGTATCTCGAACGTGAGCTCTGGGGTATTAATATTAGCACGTTTTCTGTCTGTTTCCTTTTTTTAGTTCGCAACGCATTTCCATGATGAGCTATGAAGTTTTGAAAAATAATATTCCAGTATATAGATTTTTTTAATTAATGTGAAAACGCACAATAGTCCCAACTGATCCAATCGTCTGGAGCCAGTGAGACTATGGCATCCCCAATTGGGGTATGTTGTGAGGCTGAAGGTACTGGGGAAGGGAAGGAGATGGAGAAGAGGAAGGTGGAGAAGTACCTGGCTATTCAGATCTGGTCACCAAACACGGCTAAATCCATTTAAATTCTGAATGGTGGTCTTACACCAGGGCGATACTGATAGTATCTTCCACTCTGGAACGTGCCGCAAATATACTATTTATGATTTTAATTTAATAAATTGTGAAATAATACAAATTCATCAAATAAAATTTACTTGCGCACGCCGGGATTTGAACCCGCGACTTTCGGATTGCTAGTCGACAGTTTTACCCCTCGACCATGGAGGCCGTAAAGTTACTTTGTTTTAAACAACTATATTTTTTATATTATCCTTGACCGGTTTCGGAATAATCGTTCCTTCCCCAGGGCAAAACATGTACTAACTTCAAATAAAAAAAATATTATGGATGTTAAAGCGGAGGTGGAGGTGTGATTAGGAAGTATTAGTGAAGAGTGTGAGGAGGTTGAGGTTGAGGAATAAACGGTTGTTCCGAAACCGGTCGGCGTCAATATAAACAAATATATTGGTTTAAAACAAAGCAATATTGTATCATTTAAAAATAATTATTTGATCAAGTTCTATATTCTTGAATCCAAATTTGAGAATTATCATTTGTGTCTTTAGAAGTATGTATGTATTTACACAGGGTTAAAAATAGTTGCGTTGTCCTGGAAATTCGATACAGAAAAAGCTGTGCAAATTTCATAACGCCATAGCCCATTACAAAATAGAGTTATTTCCTGAATCAGATGTCAATTATAGTTTTCACATATGTAGCAACCCATTTTTTTATGTTTTCATATTTTTTAAAAACAAATGCTAACCGGTTCTTTAAGGTCAAAGGTCAATGCCATATTTTATTACCATAGTATTTTTTATTACGTCTGAATTTCTTCCAGTTCAATACCATTACTTTCATTTTAGCCCAGCCTTTGTACAGTGTACACGTCATCATAAATATTAGGATACCAGCTGACGTATACCCGGCGTTGCTCGGAGACATTCATAAAATTCACTGAATAAAAAAAAAAATAAAAAAAACCTATAAATGGTTTGGGGAAATGATTTGAGGTAAGTTTGTGAATTCTAGATTACCTGCCAAATTATATCATTGTATTGTAATAAGTATTTGTTTTACTTGTTCGTACCATGTCTTCCTTTTCAACCATTCTGATGTAAGACTGATGGAACCTAAGCGCAGACCAAATACTAAGTTTGGTGATCGCGCTTTCGGAGCATCTGGTCCGAAAGAACTAAGATCCATAACAAGTCCAACAGAATTCAGGTCTAAACTAAAAACTTACCTTTTTAAGCTGTCATACCCTTAAATTAAATTTACCATTCTTGAGAGAAAGTCCAGTTATATCCAATTTTTTAATTATGTCCTAAATTTCGCTAATAAACAATTAGTTAACGTTTAGTGTATCTCAAGTGACCTACCAGGTAGGTATAGTACAGTATATTATCTCCATATAAAGTTACTTATAACATAGATCATTGTAGAAATGTATTATATATTTGTACAGCGCCCTTGAGGTGGTTTTGCACAAAAACAGCGTTATACAGGGTTTTCCAATAAGAGGTGTTATTTTGAATAGCCCGCTATTTCGGTAGATGTTACGTTTGAAGCTGTCATTTTTTGACATTTGACAAGTAAAAACTACGCCAATAATAAAAATGGAACGATACATGCTTCAACAACGGGTCCTTGAAATGCGTGAAAATGATCCGGAATTACACCGAAAAATCATCTTGAGTGATGAGGCCCATTTCCACCTCGGTGACTTCGTTCAAGCAAAATTGTCGCATCTGGAGCTCTGAAAACCCAAGAGTTATTGTTGAAAAGCCTCTCTATCCTCAACGTGTGACTGTTTGGTGCAGTTTATGGTCCGGCGGTGTCATTGGACCTTACTTTTTCGAAAATGTGGCTGGAGCAACAGTTACGGTGAATGGATTGCGCTATTGAGATGATTATGATGATTTTTATGGCCGGAATTGGATGGTATTGATTTGGACAACGTTTACTTTCAACAAGACGGCGCTACGTGACACACAAGCAACGAAACCATTGATCTTTTACGATTGAATATCAAAATAACACCATTTATTGGAAAACCCTGTACAAATCATCCAAATATTATTATTCATATATTCTTCTTGCACCTCTTTATTCCCCGAATTTTTCTACCATTCTCTTCAAGTATTATCATTATATCTACATTGTTACTGATAAAAAAATGCTGAATTATGTCGACTATAACTCGACTCCATATCTCATTTAAGTACAGAGATAATGCGCTAAGTCTTCCTCAGGCGTCCTCGACTTCTTCTACCAATCAAACGACTCTTTAAAATACGAACAAACTTTGATATTTTCAACGAAATCGGTCCAGTCTCGTATACTTACAATTAGAATTAGATAAGTTCGTAAATTTTAAAAGTGTACTTACTTATCTTTTTCTTATGCCATATACATGAATTATTATGGTAGTTTAGCGACATACGCGTCATCAGACTTATGTATTTAACTTCCAAGAAAGGATACCAGCCAGATGTTCGTAGTTCATACCAAAAACAGTTCTCATTATGTGAGAAATTATATGTCCATAATTTGATCTTGAATGCGCGACGTAGCATCTTGTTTCTCATACGAGTCTTGTTTTGGGCAGCGCACGAAGGTCAGAATTGCAACTTTAACTGGTCAAAAATATTTGTAAAAAAATAAACGTAAATGAGAAGAAAAAAATCGTTTAAACGACCTCTAGACTTCCATTAATTTTCAAAATTGAAACTGATTGTGTGAATTATTCAGATAAGCGATAAAGTATGACTAATTAATTAAAAATACAAAAATGGATAGTTCTTATTTGAAATGTGTGTTTATTTTGTTTCAATTTTAGACAGATATTGTAATTCGTCACTTTTACTAATTTGAAAGACAATGATCCCGAGTCAAATATTCTGTGGATTTTCACGGGCTAATATAAAATATTATACAAATCAAATATAAATATCAAGGAGAAAAATGAGTATTGCTTATTTATTAAAAACCTCTTCAAATTATTGGTAATCCGGTTAACAACAGATTGCCGGAATTACAAACGAATTAACAGGTTTCCTGATTACTTTTTAGCAAATTTCGAATATATTATAACGATGTTGGAACACGTGTTATATTATCAAGGCAAATGCCCGTGATTATACTTTTTTACATAAGTTCCACATAGGAGGTCCTGAGGAAAATAATTCTCCTCAGAGCCTATATCATCTTTGGGGATGTTGTGTGGAATCTGGGGGTCAGTGTGTCCAGGAATGACGGACTTATGAATCCATCCCTCCCTATGTGATGTTCCGAGAGAGTTCTGCTGGGGAGGTCAAAAGGTCCCCCTCAAAAAGTCTCTCCCGATCCGATCTGCCACGCAGTTGGTGGTCAGACGCATCCACCGTTAAGACCCGGACACTCCTGACCCAATGAACTCGGGCACCCAGCACCAAATGTAGCGAACCACTTGGAGTGATCTATAGCAGAGGTGTTGGATATCCAACAAATAATTCTTGAAGCGACGGTACCCATACCCGCATGTCCCTGAATGAAAATAATCTACCATTTTGTCAAGGGTTTTAAGTATCGATATTTCTTGTTTTAAGCGCCAGGCGGTCCTTTGGCTAAGGCGGTGGGTCTTTTTGTGGAGAGGAAGGAGTGAACATGGGTCTTGAAGAGTCCCAAGTTGTAGGAGGGAGGAAACACAGAGGCCGGCAGTTCGTTCCACAGCCGAGCTGTTGAACCTAAGAACGAATCGTAGAAGCGACCCGTTCTCATGTGACAAATGTCAACCGTGTACAAATGTTGGGCGCGATTTGGCGTGTATCCCGACTACGCACCGGTGCCGAAGGGATCAATGACGCTAGTTCCTCAGAGCATCTTCCATTGTAATACCGATAGAACAAGGACAGCATACCTACCTGACGCCCGTGCTCTAAAGATTGCAGTCCGTTTGTTAAGATTGGGGAATCTATCAAACGGACCGCCCGTTTCTGCACACAGTCAAGGGTTTTTTTCAGGTATTTTGGGGCTCCGGACCAGAGATGGCTGTGTTTGGTTTGGCTATGGTAAGGTGTTAGGTATTATCAGCGCTTTGGCTCCTTCGCTCCTTCGCTCCTTTGCGCCTTGGCAAGTCGGCAGCCGGATCAGACTGCTCCAATTGCGCCTGCACAGGGCCGACCAACTATAATAGAGACAATAACAAACTGTATGTACTACTATTACTAGAGTACTATCACAAAAACCATAATGATGTTTATCATATTGTGGCCAGCTGAAATTGCATTTCTCACCTTTGTGCAGCGTCTGTATCTTGGAATCTCACACTAGTTGGTAGTTGCATGAATTTAGCGCTCACAGTTTTGAGTACCGCAAGAGTTTAATTATGTTTCTCCATTGGACCGGTTTGTGGCCAACTTGCACATCCATCTCCATCTCCCCAACTGCAGCATCCTCAATATTTTCAGAACGGTAAAATACGTCAGTATCTTGTAAAAACGCGTGGAGAATCACCGGACATATTTTCAGAATCTTATAATCCTTCTTCTGAATTTCTAATCGTGTCGTGTTTTCCTGGGGACCCTATTAAAAATGGTATTGTAACTCAAATAAAATAGGAATAATAATATGACGATTAAATAGATGTAAATGTAAGATAATATACCATATTAATTTGGAACAACTATCTCCTGTTTTGCAAATCAAAGAATTTTGCAAAAGTAGTAAATCTAATATCGCAAAATGAATTAGTTTGACTGTACAAAATTATTAAAATTTAAAATAAATCATTATATATTCCAAAAAAATGTCTCACAATCAATGTATTTTTGATATGAACCATATTTTGGCGTGCCTAGGAGTGCAAAACTTACTTTTACGTAGCAAGCGTGGCAAGACGGAACGACGCTCTTCGGTCATTGTCGTGTCTCGTCGGCTCTTTCCGCCCGGCCGCCAAAACTCTGTGCATTGCATTTTCTTCTATTCTCAACATTTGCAGTTGATGAATTCTAAATTACGAAAAATCTTTAATTTGTAATATATTTGTTTGTGTAAAAAAAATAAATATTAAAATATTTTAATAAAAATAAAAGAATTTTTTTAATTTCAAAAATAAAATAAAGGTTTACTTTTATTTTTACTTCCTACAGTAAAAATCAATTTCTCTCTTTCACATCTGCCAGGGGTCCCACGACGGCTATTTTTTCTATAATTTATTACGTAAAATGTGATTGATATGCAATTAATAAACATTTAAAACAAAAATACAGATATAGAATATATCAGTTCTCCTCACTAAGACATCCTGTGCTGAGGCATGTTGTGTTTTGGGTATAGGGCCTCCGTAGTCGAGGGGTAAGGCTCTCGAATAGCAAGCTGGAGGTCACGGGTTCAAATCCCGGCGTGTGCAAGTAAATGTTATTTGACGAATTAGTGTAATTTCACAATTTACTCATTTAAAATAATATATATAGTATATTTGTAGCACGTTCCAAAGAGGAAGATACTCTCAGTATCGCCCTGAAATGGCTTTGGCCGATTTGGTGACCAGATCTGAATAGCCAGGTACTTCCCCACCTTCCTCTTTCCCATCTCTTTCCCCTCACTACTACATTCAGCGTCATAAGAAACCCCAATTGGCGATGCCATAGTCTTACTGGCTCCATACTGTTGGGTTTCTGTACGGCTTTTCTATAGTTCAATTTCAAGGTTTCGGTAGGGTATTTTTAGGAACTTCTTATCGATGTCTTTTTAGTTATTCTAGTTATTTCTTTTTCTCATTTTCCGGACTTAGTGTGTATAATAATGATTTGTTTTTCAAAACGACCTTCTTTTAAAGATTGTATCTATATTTTGGAATGATTTTCGCCTACGAACAGTCTACACGCTTTATAAAATATTTGTACACTGATTCCTGGATAATAATAAATAGTGGAGCCATTTAAACTCATCGCCTAACTGTGTGTGGCAGTTGCGAAATCACTAACTAAACGATATTGGCGGTTGGCGCCGATCTGTCTTTATATGGCCGTATTGCAGTTGACCGCGGCTAATATTAAAACAGGTTTCACTGTCCGGTAGGTACCTCTACCTACCTGCCTTTGCCGTACCTTTTATGTAATCGTAATGGGCTCATTCTCATTCTGACCGCGAGGGACGGACTCCTCAAAAGCCTGTCTTGGCGAAGAGGTGGTTTAATTAAGGAGGTCAGCGAAGTTACCTGGATTTTGCTTCTTTGCGGTCAAATAACTCTCTTAAATAGTCTGGCTTAGCGAAGAGGTATTGCAGCCAAAGATGTCAGCTAAGTTTTCTGGATTTTAGAAAAGTTCTTCATGATTAGATGACTCCTAATGGACTATTTGTGACCACGGGGTGGGATCTCCTCAAAGGCTGTCTTAGATAAAGACGTTAAGGAGGTTTTTCTGAATTTAATTAAGTGTTTTACTTCGTCATGGCCAAATGACCCTGGAGAAGCCTAAAATTATTGTAAAGCATTAATTTTATTTTATTAAATCTGTTTTCATAAAAGATTTTTACTAGGTTGAAACCGTGAGAAAAACGTCAAGAGTTTACGCAGACCTCGAAAGCCGAAACCATTTAGAATAAAAAACATGGGGAGAAGGGAATTATAATTAATACCAAGAAGTTTAGTTTATTGGAGTGTTTTTTTCTTCAGTTTATCATTAATTTACCAAACACCTTCAGTTCAATTAACCACAGAAGGTACCTATAGATTAAAATACAGCTAAGTAGCTGAGTAGACAAATGAGCTAGGTTCCCACTCAGCTGTTCAATCCTATATCATTGAGGAATCATCTTGAGGAATTCATATATTGTCAGGTTATTCGTAATCCAAATATCATAAAAAAATTAAAATGTTACAAAATAGTATTTTGATAACGGCTTCGATATATTGGGCATTACATATCGATAACAGACATAATATGTACAGTGGTACCTCGACATACGAGTGCCCCAATATACGAGTTTTTCGAGATACGAGCCGGCGAGCGAGTGATTTTTTGCTTTGAGTTACGAGCGAAATTCAAGATACGAGCTGTGGCCTGAAGCTGTAGCTGAAAGGATCTACGAAGAATTGGAACCCGGTATGTCAGTAGAGGAGGAGATTGTGTCTCTGGGGAAATCCATGGGTCTAGAGGTGGAAGAGAGAGACGTGAACGAACTCGTCGAGGAGCACACCCAGGAACTGACGACTGAGGAGATACAAGAGTTACAATCACAGCAGTATACGGATGTTATGCAAGAAATTGGTTTCGAGGAGTCAGAGGAGGAGGAGGTTATTTCTACAAGTGAGATAAAGGAGATCTTAGGAATGTGGGAGAGAGTTTCACAGTTCGTGGAAAAGAAACACCCAGAAAAAGTTGCAACAGGTCGTGCATCTGATCTTTTTAATGACACTTGCCTAACTCATTTCCGGAACATTCTGAGAGGGAGGAAGAAACAAACCTCCTTGGACATGTTTTTTTCTAAACGGCCTACAGGTGAAAGCGAGAAAAATGTAGCGTAAAAGGCAAAGACCAGTAAGGATATCTAATTTATTTATTTACATTCTCTTTTTTGTTTTTGTACAATAAATATTTGTCATTTATAAATACGTTTTAATTATTCAAAACCACGTAACAAAAATAACTGGGGTGACATTTTGGGGGTTGGAACGGATTAATGGTAGTCTAATTGTTTTGTATGGGGAAATCTGCATCGATATACGAGTAATTCAAGATACGAGCAAGGTTGCAGAACGAATTAAACTCGTATGTCGAGGTACCACAATATATATTTCCTCCGACGAATTTGACTTTTTTACAAAGATATGTAATTAATTTAGTATTTGAGCAATTCTCTTAATTTTGCTTAAAAGGGAGATTGCAGACCTTTGACTTCTGACGTAGCTACATAATATTTATTAGCCTTGATTGTACACTTAACGAAAGTACATTGAGTTTATTTGGGTTGATATAAAAATAGACACCTGCAAAACACGTAACACCACCGCGTCAAATGGATAACAGCTATTAGTATACAGGTGAATTCTAGGTGACTAATGTTTGAATGTTATTTTATTATCAACATCGTTAAAAGAAGAAAGTCAATATATTTTTTTCAAGGTGCACGGAGAAAAATTACTAATATTGAATATTGCTAATTTATTAAGAATCCCATCAAATTATTCGCAACCCGGTTAAAAACAGGATTGTGGGCCCTTAACGAATGAAGTGATGGGTTTCCTAATTAACTTTTAGTAAAATACGAATGTATTATCACGATGTCGGAATACGTGTTCATAAAAATTGTAATATTTTCGCATTTCGTCATTGTATATTATCAAGGCAAGTGCAGGTGGATGAACACGGGTTACGATATGTTAGGAATGGGGTGCTGGGTGGAGGGTCTTTTTCAAGACCCATGTTCACTCCTTCCTCTCCACAGGTCGGTAAATCTTTCCACAACCGAGCTGTTGAACTCAAGAATGAGTCGTAAAAACTACCTGTTCTCATATGACAAATGTCAACTGTGTACATACATACATGTTAGTCGCGCGTTTGGTGTGTTTCTCGGCTATGCACCGGTGTCGAAGGGATCAATGACGTTAGTTCCTCGCAGCAGCTTAAATTGTAATACCCGTAGAACAAGGACAGTGTACCTACTTGACGCCTATGCACTAAAGATTGTAATCCGTTTGTTAAGATAGAGGAATCTATCGAACGGACCGCGCATTTCTGCGCAAAGCCAAGGGTTTTCTTCGGGTATTTTGGGGCTCCAGACCAGAGGTGGCTGCCAAATTCAGTTGTGTACTATCTTCAGTATTTGCGGGCCCTGTACAGTACACCCAGTTTCTGAGAAATTAACTTGACTCTGGTTTCGATAAAACCCTAACCAGCTCAGGAACCTGGCCTGACCTGGCTAGAGTTGATTAGAGAATATCAGGGTATTTTAATAAGTCATTGGACCTATCCGCAAAGATTATATTTAATCATTGAACCTATCCGCAAAGATTTTATTTACTAATTGAACCTATCCGCACAGATTATATTTAATCATTGAACCTATCCGCAAAGATTTTATTTACTAATTGAACCTATCCGCACAGATTTTATTTAGTCATTGGACTTATTCGCAAAGATTTTATTTAGTCATTGAACCTATCCGCAAAGATTTTATTTACTAATTGAACCTATCCGCAAAGATTTTATTTAATCATTGGACCTATTCGCAAAGAGTTTATTTAGTCATTGGACCTATGCGCATAGATTTTATTTAGTCATTGGACCTATCCGCATAGATTTTATTTAGTCGTTGGACCTATCCGCAAAGATTTTTTATGTCTACGGCAGGTACGAATGTCAATATATTATCAACATAATTTTTTTTCTGGCTACTTTTGGCCAACTTTTGCAATATTTAATCTATATCTCGTATTTTTAACTTCGTCCTATCATTTAAAATTATTATTATCAATATAGAATCAAGATATAAATCAAATCTTCTATCAAGAGTGAAAAAATGTAATAGTACATATAAATGTCGACAATTTTGTGAAAGTAGGTGCATCAATTCTCAAGTTATCGATTCGATTAGAAACAAACTGATTATCAATCATTTAAGGCTATTTTAGCGAAAGGCAAACGAAAATTTAAAACGGAAAAATCAGATTAAGATTTGGTCGAATCTAGAAATTGAACCCAGGACCTCAGTCTTGCCGGAGCTTTGCTCTTCCTTATCCCCTTCTGTCATACATATACGTATCATACTTCGATTAAAATCTATCAACATTATCCTCATCTTCTTAACGCATTTTTGCATTTATTGGCTGCTATCTTTATGTCTATGATATGATAAATATGATAGCAAGATTATTTCCGAACTAAATGCAATCGAGTCATCATCATGGAAGATAAATATTATAAAACAAATAAAATAGAATAAGCTTCGTTAGAAATTAATGTAATATATTACAATTGCTAACATTCACAGTATTAAATTGCGCCATATAAATGCGTATTTATTTAGTTAAATAAAACAACACAACATTGTTTAAACCACTATATTTGTTTTAAGCGCAAACCGGTTTCGCCAGAACCGTTCCTTTCCCAAGAAAAAATATGTACTAACTTAACATGGATAATATTACAGATTATTGGTTTTTTACGTTATAGCTCCACATGAGGGGAGGCTTGGAATCTGGGGTCAGTGTGTGCAGGAGTAACGGACGCGTGAATCCATCCCTCCCACTACGGTGCAAGGCGATTGGTCGAGAGAGTCCGGCAGGAGAGGTAAAAATATCTCCCCTAACCAGTCTCTTCAAATCCGGCCCGCCATACAGGTGGGCAGATCATCCGCCACCTAAACCTAGACAATCCTCACTTCCATGAGCACCCCTGCTAAGTCATCAAATGTAGCCAACCACTTGGGGCGACCTATGATGGAGGTGTTGGTTTTCCAATTAATGGTTACCGGGGCGGCGGTAGCCATACCCGCCTCCCAAATAAAACATATACAAGGTAATCATGTATATAGGGTATTGAAGTGGGGGTGGAGGCAAGACTAGGCATTATTGAATAGTGGAGCATATTTATAAACATATAACATATTTATTTGACTATCCTCTGACAGAAATCCCCCAAAGCCTAATCCTTTACTCTATACTAAACACATTTTAAGGATATTAAAAAATCTTCAAATCAAGATCTAAGTGATTCAAACATTGGAGGTGGTCCACCACATTCCCACGGCGTTCTAAGGATACAGATGGTTCCCTCCTTCACTGTGCACGTCAAGGCTCTAATGTTTCATTTATAAAGAAAGCTACTTTTTATAAAAATGATTCTAAACCCCTAATGTCCAGGCATACACTGTTAGTAGGCAGTAAGCGAGTGCGTACATGTCAGTTATATATCTGGATTACATCTCATCTTCGCCAATTGGTGTTGCTACCAAAAATTTATTAAGATTTATTAGTATTATAATTTTATTGAGATAATTGAGATTTTTATTGAGATATTGAGATATTTGACGGCCGGCGTGGTCTAGTGGTATACGCTTTTGACTACAGATACGACGGTCGCGGGTTCGAACCCGGCGTGCGCAAATAAATTTTATTTGATTAATTTGTGTTATTTCACAATTAATTAATTAAAAATAATATATAGTATATTTGCGGCACGTTCCAGAGTGGAAGATACTCTCAGTATCGCCCTGGTGTAAGACCACCATTCAGAATTGAAACGTTGCTTGAAATGGCTTTAGCCGTGTTTGGTGACCAGATCTGAATAGCCAGGTACTTCCCCACCTTCCTCTTCCCCATCTCCCTCCCCTCCCCAATACCCTCAGCCTCACAACATACCCCAATTGGGGATGCCATAGTCTCACTGGCTCCAGACGGGAGCAGTTGGGACTCTTGTGCGGTATTACTGTAAAAAAAAAAAAAAAAAAAAGAGGACAAACTTACAAGAATTATAAGAGAAATATTAAGATGAGATTGTGACTTGACCAAAGCATCTAAGTTGAAGTCGTCTGGCAGTCCTGCCGAGAATGAGGGAAGCGATCGGACCAGCCACAAGCGAGACTCAGGGTCTGCTCCTCTCAGCCAGCTTCCCGAGGAGGTCCTCGAAGAATGTATTAGGATTGAGGAGGAAAGAACCCAAACCCGAACATGATTCAAACGGTGACCGGATAAATCATCAAAATGATAATACATCACATTTTTAAAAATTTATATAAAGTCATTGGAAGTGATGAAACAAAAACTTTATTAACTGGGTTAAGTAGGTTAGGTTAGGTTTAATTTTTTTTTTCATCGTCTCTAATGACTTTATATATTTTTTTAAAGGTGTGTCGAATTGTCACTGTGTTGAGTTATCATGGAACCGATTCAAACAGTTTAATAACAATCTGTCAAAACCACAAAACCACCTACTTACATATGATATTCTTACATTACTCGACACTGCCACGTCGCCCGCCGCTACGTGACAATTGTGGTTTTAATTTGATTTTAAAATATACTAATTGTTGTTTAATTCAATTAGTTTCCGTGTGCCATATTTAATATTTTGGCGTATCTATTTTTTTTGCAATGTAATTATTAATTATAAACATGACGTGGTCCATGTTTCATGTTATCAGCAAAACGTTGTGGATGTTAGTGGTAACTGAGGTGTGCCACTGATAAGGGAAATATGCAGAAATGATAAGAAAATTCCACGTCAATTCAATGATTTCAGAATAATGTTAGATACTAGTTTTGAAGTGTAATCTTAATTAATTTTCGTAGAACAAACGTTTTAAAAAATATCTTTTAATGATCGGATTAATTTTTGGAATGTAAGATTTTATTTGAAATTAATTTGTGGAATTGTAAACACTTGTAAGCAATGTTAGCGATATTGATTTATCGTATTATGTTAAATGAAAAATTAATTAACATTGTTTAAACCATTAAATTATTTATATGTATACATTGCTATAGGCAAGTTGTTCAGGAGTACAATAACAAGTTTATATATAGTACATTACATAATAAACTGAGTATGAACGATATAAGCAGGTACAATATAAGTTGTCACAGAGAGTTCCGTTGTGGAAAAGCGTTTAATAATAATTGTACATAATAATAGGAGTACATAATAAATAGAGCAATGTGTTGTAACTTTGTTGATATTTATAAAAAATAAACATGAACAGTTTGTTGTAAAGCATGTTTGTGTTTAGCAAGCTTTAAAGCCTTAAATTAAATAAATAAATAGGTAGGTAGTGGATTACTCCAATTTTATTATTTCCATTTAATTAAAATTATGCGACAGTGTGAATTTTATTTTTGAAGAAGCAAATATTATACAGGTGTCTGGGGGTAAAGTGCACAAAATTCGAGAGGTGATACTACTACTTTTTAAGTTAGTTTTCACGTACAAAATTCAAATTCTTTGAACGTAAAAAATTATAATATTTTTGTTTTGGAAAACAACAACGGAATTTCTAAAAATTTTTTTTTTTTTTTTTTAAATTCTACCATTTCGCATCACCACCCGATGTTTTTGCACTTTATCCCCGTTTATCATTATTAATACATGGTGAACGGTTATTGTTGCTGATTATTATATAGTGCAATAATGACAATATCTGCGACAGAATTATTCACCATCATTCAGAATTAAAACATATCATTTTAACTTATCGAATAACCAGTCACTCATCTTTTACTTTCATCGTAGTTGATGTTTACCTTCCATTTCTCCTTCTCCATTTGTTTCTTACCTTCTGTAGGTTATGTCCATCAATGTTATATATTATTGAAGAAAAAGATAAAATAATAAATCTTAACGAAATAAATTGAAACGGAACAAATTAGTTGAAATTAATATTGTTTTTATTGACGGCCTCCGTGGTCGGTCAAAAGGTAAATTTTATATTATGAATTTGTGTTATTTCAAAATTTATTCAATTAAAATAATATACAGTATATTTGCGGCACGTTCCAGAGTGGAAGATACTTTTAGTATCTCCCAGGTGTAAGACCACCGTTCAGAATTTACATGGCTTTAGCCGTGTTTGGTGACCAGTACCAAATATGTGTCTTCACAAATTTAATATGTTCTAGAAGAGTTGTGTTATAGAAGAAATTAACAACCTATTTTTTTATCCAGGCTAATCGTCTACTTTTAATGAAAACTAAATTTGAAAAAACTATGATAAATAAAAATATTTTTTTTTGTAAAATGGTGTTCCATACCCGGCGTTGCACGGAATTCTAATTATTTTTTGTTTTTTAGTATCGACAGATTCAATTTTTATCTCTTCTTCAGGCATAATATTTTCAATACCAATGGAAAACCAATAGTTGGTATAGTGATATTGATATATTTTATGTTAATTTGGCTAATTTTGTGGATCATGTAAAATATTTTGTGCATCCTGTAAAATATTTTGTGGATCATGTAAAATATTTTGGGCATCCTGTAAAATATTTTGTGGATCATGTGAGATATTTTGTGGATCATGTAAAATATTTTGTGGACCATGTAAAATATTTTGTGCATCCTGTAAAATATTTTGTGTATCATGTAAAATATTTTGTGAATGATGGAAAAATATTTTATTCTATTGATATTTCTGTCTTATATTTATAAATTATCTGTCAAAGTTGTACTGCCTATATGTAAAAGGCCTCTGGGCATTAAATAAATTTAAAAAAATACAGCAAAACGCGTAATAAAACCAAAATCGCAAATTATTAATTCTATATTTTCTATAACCCTTTACTTAAAATTATCAATTTACATCATTGAGGTGTAATCTAATCTGCAACTGCCAAATTTTAATCGAATAACAAACATTTTTTACTTTAAGTGTTATTATTCTTCACATTAAAATCTTAACTTTTTAACACGTAAGGAAGTGTTTATTAAGAAGCGACTAAACTGATTGATAACACAATATATTGGTATTATTTTCTTAGTCACACTTGTTTTTCGTGATCAAGTTTTTGGCAAAATACAATGTAACTGGAAAAATGATTGACTTCGCAGAAAAAAACAGACATTTCCAATTCGTTCAAGGTGAAACAACAAACTTACCTATTCACACTCATAACTCATTGATCAGAATTATATTATTGAAGTCTTAGCTTACGCGCTAATCAAGTAATGTCATTATCTAATAATTTCACGATAAAATATATCTTGTTCTAAGTAATCTCTTAATTCTTGATTTTATTTTATTTCCAGTTGCATCGGTGATTATTTTCTCACTTCGATGTCTCTTTGGAATTTCAAGATTAATTCTTGCATAATTCTGTGTACGAATGGAAAAAAAGTGATGCATCCAAAATTTGACTTTATTTAAAGTCAATCTCTACCAGATGAAAATTTTAAATTTTACTTAGGCAAAGGATTTAACTACAACCCCTTTCAGAGTCATGGGTTTCCATAGGTTTCCGGAAATTATTTTATGAACCTACATAAACATGAACACCCGTTTATGTACATAAATCATAGAGATACATTTATCAATGACATAAATATATAAATGTTTAGGTTTTAATAAATAAACCATCGCTTGTCGGCTGTGTGTAAAATTGATTAAAGGATTTTCGTAACATTTTTTTTGTTAGAAACCTGTAGTTATGGAAATTGGATGATATCACTGGGTATATGGATATCGTAAATCTTAATGTATATAACAGAGTATCTAATTATATTTTCAATGACCATATTGCAGAGTAGATGGCAAGGGAAATGTCATTTTGTTTATCACGAAAATATTCGAATAATTTTCATTTTATTGAAATTCCATGGTAATGATGACGTGTAATCTAACGTCATTCTTAGGATATAAATAAATTATTTGACTCAATAATTCACGAGGCAATGAATCAAATTCGCTTTTTTAGTTAATTTATTTTATTTTATAAATTTATTCTTTTGTAATTTTTTACAAAAGCCAAAAAGAATGTGACCTCACTTGGGTACCCATTCTAAGGTCATATTGGATGTAGACGGGTTTATAAAGCAGTAGTATCTAGAAGCAAAACATAGCATAACCGTTAATCTTTTTAAAGTTGGTTCTTTGTATTTATTTTCTTCCTTTCCGTATCCATAATCCATATCTTAATACTTCTTTGGAAGACAGTTATTTTTTTAATGGTTTTTATTTTAAAATTGGATGTAAAAAAAATATAGAGAAATATTAAACATTTATAGTTTTAGTTGTAGGTTGGTGTAGTGTGTGTTATAATGAGGATCTTATGAATCAACGCGAGTGTGTATGTGCAAAGTTATCTTGGTTTTTGAATGCGCACACTAAAACATCTTTTGATTTTAATTGTTTCAGAGACATTAAAACATATCACACGAAAACATATCAAATCAATATTATCAATACTACTTCTTGTTCGTGAAATCGAGAAGTTTATTCTAATTTTTATAACCGTACAATTTTAAACTAGTTGCGAATTTATAGATAAGTTAAACCGGTTTCATTTTGACGCTAATCAGCGCAGAAAGTATCTGGATTGTATATAATTACGTAGAGATTGCATTCTTAAAACATTAAATCGTATCGTTTAATATACGGTTTTTCTAGATCACGAAGAAGATATTTATTATAACAATAAATAAACAATTTAAACATTAATTGGATGAAGTGTGCTGAAGCATTTCTCTTTGGCAGTGTTTTTTGATGTTTTAATATGGATTTGGACTGAGTGAAAGATAAAATCGTGTGAATTGATTACTAACCTGTTATGATAAAAAATATGTTCATAAGATCTCCACACAAACACAAGATTATACAGTCTTCTTTGGGGATGCTGTGTGGTGGGTCTTTTTAGGGAAAGGAAAAGGTATTAGAGGGGTGGTTGGGAATCTGGGGGTCAATGTGTCCAGGAGTGACGGGCGTATGAATTCATCCCTCCCACTGCGATGGATCGTGAGATACCGACTGGAGAAGTCAAAAGATCTCCCCCAACTCCCAACCAGTCTCTCCCGATCCAGCCCGCCACGCAGTAGACCTAGACAAACCTAACCCCACGAACCCTGGCACCCCTGCTAAGTCACCAAACGTAGCAAACTACTTGGGGTGACTTATGTTATCCAATAAATGGTTCCTGGTTCAAATTGGAAACCTAACCTAATCTAACTATAAGTAATCAGCACGGTGTCCAGAAGCTCGTACAAGCCGGAAACTAATGAATCTACATGGCAAAGAGAAAACAAAATATTTTTTTTTCTAGTCGATCAGATTTAAAAATTTTTTTTTAATATTTTCGGCAACGCAAGAATTAAAAAAAAAACTTTTGTAGCTGGGTCTACTCTTCGACGCATTTTAAAAGACATTAAACAGCTGATGTCAACCCCTACGTTCCATTTTTTTTTTAATTTAACATAAATAATTCAGACGCGATTTACTCGAAAACGAAAGCTCAAATAAAAAAAAAGTCATACTACAAAACCGACTCCAAAATTGTTGTAAATTCACCAGTTCACGCTTGTACTACGAATTTCCGGACAACGTGCATTATAGACAGCAAACACTTTGTGCATTCCAAATATATTTTTTATTTCATCAATGATTCCTAAGCACTTTGAGCCTGTAGGGTAGTAGGTTCCCTTACATCCTGAATAGTGTATATATTATTATATATACCTATACAAAGTGCACGTGCTTGACTCCCCATATTATGACCGGTCGGTGGCTGAGTTGACAGGCGTTTGGGTCCCACCCAGGCGTAGTGTGTTCAATTCCTCGGCTGGCTCCAAGTTCAAATCCTCCATCACAACACAAGCAACATTTTCCGCTTAGTGTGGTGGAAGTAGGAGATTTTCAAATATTGTCAGGTAATCCGTAACCCGTGAATGTTGCCTTTCTTTAAAAAAAATATAAATTGTATATATGTTTTTTTACACTCCTTCCTCTCGCTCGCCCTCGAATAAATATCCATCTATGTTTGGAATAAATACGATTGTCACAAAACGATAAATACAACATTATCTTTGACTTTAAACACACTACTTGTAAAACAAGGTTTTATCAGGAATGAGGAAGTAATGGGGAATATGCCGGATGAGTGGCCGATGATAGCAATGCGAATGAGTGTTCTGACTTTTAGAATATGTATTTGCAGTAAATACTTAATTTACTACAGATAATAAAAACACATATGAATAACGAGAGATTATAGTTGTTAGTAGTCACTGTCAACTGTCACTATCTCTTAAACCAAACAAAAAGTCCTATCCTATCATGGTTTGGTAGTATTTGGTAGGTAATGATGTGTGGTTTTCAGAATTCCTTTATCAATTGACATGACGTGATGATGTGATTGACATTTTTCTGGATATATTAATAGCATGATGTGTGAACTGTGATTCTCGTTAATTATAAAAATAATTTATGATTTCCTCTTTTATAATTCCAAGAAAGTGCTTACGAGGGCTTAGCAATGACTCGGATTTCTGGAATCCCTGTCAGGTTGTTGAGTGTTGGGATCGATCTAAAAATAGATTTTGGGATTTCTCTATATGGGGGAGTGCAGGCACTATCCCATGACTTAACTAACTTTTGTAATTCCAATAAAGTGCTTACGAGGGCTTAGCAATGACTCGGATTTCTGGAATCCCCGTCAGGTTGTTGAGTGTTAGGATCGATCTAAAAATAGATTTTGGGATTTCTCTATATAAGGGAGTGCAGGCACTATCCCATTACTTAACTAACTTTTGTAATTCCAATAAAGTGCTTACGAGGGCTTAGCAATGACTCGGATTTCTGGAATCCCCGTCAGGTTGTTGAGTGTTAGGATCGATCTAAAAACAGATTTTGGGATTTCTCTATATGAGGGAGTGCAGGCACTATCTCATGACTTAACTAACTTTTGTAATTCCAATAAAGTGCTTACGAGGGCTTAGCAATGACTCGGATTTCTGGAATCCCCGTCAGGTTGTTGAGTGTTAGGATCGATCTAAAAATAGATTTTGGGATTTCTCTATATGAGGGAGTGCAGGCACTATCCATGGCTTAAATAACTAATTAACCATCACGCCGTTTGTTTCCCCGTGGCAGAGAGGACAGACCGCCCAACAACTCGGTCTTGGTACACACCTTGCCTCATTCACATTCATACATCGACTCATACATACTCTTCTATTATTTCGACTCTTGGCATGGCCCGACTCAAGTGTCTGGTTCACTTGATCGTGCCATGTCTTCCTCGGGCGCCCCCGACTTCTTCTACAATTCACATTCGCGTCATATATTCTCCTTTCACTCCTTTCTTCGATCATTCTCTCTACATGCCCCAACCATTTAAGCGTCCCCTTCTCTTAATCTTACGTATTACGCATACTTCACATTTCTCACACGTTCATACATGGTTTTACCACACATACGCCTCAGGGATCTGACTTCTACAGCATTCAGTCTAGTTGTTAATAATATGTTATCCAAGGTAGCAGAGGTTTTCTTTATTTAATGAATGGTTCCCGGGCGGCGGTACCCATACCCGCCTTCCAAATTGAGTATTAAGAACGTTTGGTTTATAACAAGAAGAAAAAAAATTCCATTAGAAATGTACATAAAACAATTACCATTATTTAAGATTTGGCTTTTTTCATAAATTAATTTTTTGGTGGATTAAAATTATTCCTTTCCAGTCAATGACGATGATCTCAAAAAAATAATCTAGTGCTGCCGTAGTTCCATCGAAATATTCGCATTATTCCCATGATGGTTTTCATTTGCCAGAAAAAACCTCGTGAATCCATTTCACTCCCATATTGAACAAAAGTGTAGGTTTATCTAGGCCAGAGGTTCCCAAACTTTTTTTCGTAGACCCCCTGCCTGCCACATATTGAATTTTCCTAAAACTATTAACGTCCCATGTGATAATCATTTATTTTTTTAGTAAAAACATTCCCTTCCCTTGCCTGTCCAACAACCGGGTGGCGGTATAGTTGCTCTGTCTTTCCATTGTGCAGAGAGGGGCACCCTTGTGAGGTCTTACACCAAATGAAAATGGAGCTGGATAAGCAACGGGAATTTTTTTTTGTAGCTAGCCCTACAGAACTGCCCCTTAAGTTCTTTGTCAGTACTTATTCCGGTCAGTTCTTCTTTTCACATGATATCAGATTCTTCAACGTTGTATTTCCACAGTCAAAATGTCCTCAAACTTAGTTTTGAAGTCTGTGTGAAGTGCATTTAAATGTTGAACGTCATTATTACCCTGGAAGTTTTTCAAAAACAAGTTAGGGAACTAGGAAAATTCGTGGCTTCCAATGTGCAATGTTTTGCTTGAATATATTAATTCTGACGAGAAAAGGAACATAGCTCTATTTATATACCTCAATTAACAACTTAACGAAAAATAAAAATACAAATATCAAATAAGTAATTTATCAGTCTATTATATTTGTGTTAGGTCTATTGTGTCATTTACGGAACTCTTAAATGTTGACTTAAGGTAAATGGGGGTCCGCTCGTATGTACCCCCATTTGAATCTCGTGGACCCCCAATTTTGTTTCTCGCTGACATAGACCCTCAGCATGCCGATATCGACCCCTGGAGGTCCATATAGACCACTTTAGGAACCTCTGATCTAGGCTAAGGTTCTTAGAGAACATGTATTTTGTTAGTAGTTAGGTAGTGCGAAGTCTTGTGGAAATTAAAGCTGATAAATCTTGTGGAAATGCATTTTGGATTAATATTTATGGAAATATATTATGCCAATATAATAACGCTTTGGTTACTTAATCTTCGAGGTATACGCTTTATGACACTAACCCCTTTAAAATATTCCAGGTCCATCGTCTAAGTTGTTTTTCTGAAACCGGTTTTCCTTCTTTCTATCTATTTGGCTGCATTCTCTTTTGATGTACCTAACTATTTCAATATTTTAATGACAGTAAACCAATGACGTTACAATATATATATATAGGATGCACTGTAGAAATCTCAAAGTGGCAAGCCAAAAGCAAGACAATTAACATCGCTTGGCAAACGGAGTCTAGAAAAGCTCGATTTCAAGCACAAAAGTGGTTTTTATTTATTTAGTGAACAGTTTTATAAGAAAGCAAAGAAGTTAATCAAGGGAAACGTCTCAGATATAATACTGTATCTTAGCTATAATACTGTATTTTTTAAAGTTGTTTCTTTTATATTTTCATACATTAATATTGAAAAAAAAAATTTTTTAGTAGTTTATTTTTTTTATTGAGTAATTAAAATTTTGATTTCAATTCTACTCAAGGGAAACGATAGGAAAAGCTTCAATTTATCTAAAGCATATTTTTGGTGTTCATAATGTACATCAATTTGTTATTATTCGCCTTAATAATTTCTATGTTGTTACATATTTATTCATATCTTCGAGTGGTAGGTACTTTTTATTGGTATATAGTATAATAAGTTGGCTCCGAATGATAATTTTACTGTCTATATATTGGCATATCTATGGTTTTTTAAGACCAATTTGTTTCAAACAAAAAGCCCGAAGATATCGATCTAGTGAGTGGTTTATTTATGCCACGGACCTGCCTAACAATTCTGTTAGTGTTTTATTTATGGTAGTCTGTCTGTAGTATCCTTGCCTGCAGTGCCAAGGTCACTCAACCGGTGCGGTCATGATAATGTATGGAATCACAATCCGTGTTCCAAGTACATAACTATTTAGACGTAGGTACATAATACCTCACACACAATAAATATAATAAAAAATTATAATATAATATCTGTAATCGTCATCAGTTACCATCTTACAGACCGCACAGCGCAGGACTAACCGGCCGCATATTAATGTAGGATATCCTGCGGAAGTCACGGGCGGGACGGCTGGCAGGGGCAGGCAGGGGGATTATAGCGCCACATCTTGTGACTTGTGACAAGATGTGACAATACCACATTAATAATTATAATGAAGGGAGCTGAGCCCCACCATTGAATATCAATTTCTTGGGGAAGGATAAATCATATTTTTGTTTTTTACTGTTCTCTGGGTGGGTGGTGGACGTCCGCTTTTGCCTCGCTTACCCAAAAGGTAAAAGGTACTGGTTCTATCTCGCATCTTGTACTCGTAAAAGAACATTTGTTTATACTGACCTACTTTTTGAAATCTGATATGTATACTTGTTTTAACTCCTCAGGCAAATTTATTCGGTTTTCGGGACAGCTCATTATGGTTTCATAGAAATTGTTGGGTCTCCCTTACCGTCATAGTTATAAATATAAACTAAACAGTGTTAGAAAGAAAAAATACCAAGCTTTATATTCAAGTATGGGAGCTAACCACAGAATAATTACAATGTACGCCTCTATGAAATCAAAGGTTGCGACCGCAATTTGAGAAAAATTTATGAAACTTTGTGAATTTTTTATCAATTGTTGAATTATTATCAAATGAAAAAAAATTGAGGTGATATTAAAGTTCGTTATACATTTGTCTAATAAAATAAGTTTGTTTTGATATGTTTTTTTACTAAAAGTAATTTTTGTTAGAAAAACCTAAGAGCCATTTTTGTGCTACTACTACTACTGTTATTTCAAAAACAGTTATTAGTTGTCGGATACGTTCAGAAATATTCCAATTATATGGATTTTATTAAGAAGCTGAAATATAGATCAATTCTTTGTCAGCATCTTTAAGAAATGTAACGAACAATAAACCTGACCTAAAGGCCTGAAGGTTTAAACTAACAGAAAAACAACAAAAATTTTGTCTCTGCTCACAGTCAGTGGTCAATGCTTCTTATTCCCCTTGTTGTTCCTTCTAATTTATTTCCGCCACATTATATTCACTTTAATTAGTAAATTTAATAATTGCATATCCACTGGCTTCGGGCAGTTGGGAGTCTTGTGGAGTCGTAACATAAATAAAAGTAATTAAAGTGTCGATAACCCAATGAAAACTAACTAACCATCACGTCAGAGGGGATGAAACATTTTATACAATCACAAGCGCAAACCCGTGAAAAATCAGGGGACATTATTATTTTTTTTTTAAAGAAAAACAAATATTCCCGGGGTACGAATAACCATACAATGTATGAAAATCTCCTACTTC
This sequence comes from Hesperophylax magnus, assembly GCA_026573805.1. Lineage (NCBI taxonomy): Eukaryota > Metazoa > Arthropoda > Insecta > Trichoptera > Limnephilidae > Hesperophylax > Hesperophylax magnus. Next base: position 25,382,690 of record JAIUSX010000046.1, read on the forward strand.
CACCACAGTAGACGGAAAATGTTGCTTGTGTTGTGATGGAGGACTTAGCCAGCCGAGGAATTGAACACACCACGACTGGTCACACGTAAATCTTTTTTTAATGATTTATCAAACAAGATACATTCAAATACGTTTTTTCTAGTATACGAAGAAAACTTACTTATATAAAAAATTGCTAATTTATTAAGAATCTCTTCAAATTATTCGTGTTCCGGTTAAAAAGGGGACTGCAAGACCTTAAAGAATGAATTGGTAGGTTTTCATTTTTGTTGTTTGTTTTTGGGGTGTTATGCCGTGTTGCGCTAACTCCTTCTTTAGCCGACGTTAGAGAGTTAGAGCGACCAGAATATGTGAAGAAACAAAACTTGGAGCAGAACTTATAAAACTGACCGATGCACTGGAGCGCAACGGTTACCCGGCAAGTCAGACAAGGCAAATTTTAAGAGCCAAATCTACAACAAACGAAGACAGAGTTGAACAAGACTCAAAAGGCTGTGCTTTCCTGCCTTTCGTTCACAATGTGACAGACAGAATTGCCAGGCTGTTGAGAAAAGAAAACATCAAAACTGTCTTCGGAACCACCACCAAAATCCAAGACCTACTGAGGTCTGCAAAGACTAAGTTTCCTCTGGAAGCAGATGGAGTGTACAAACTCAGCTGCTCTGGTTGTGACAAGGTTTATATAGGCCAGACAGAGCGGACGATTTCCAAAAGGATAGCAGAACATTTTCGTGCTTGTAAACTTGGCCACCCTGATAAATCGGCAATCGCCGAACACTTAATTGAAACCGGCCATTACTTTGGATTTGCTCCCGAGGTCCTGGGAAGACCCAAAACTTATAGATCACGCCTGATTATGGAGGCAATTGAAATCTACAAAAATCCATTTAATATCAATAGAGACGACGGAGCTAAGCTCAACAGCTCTTGGTATCCGGTAATTGACGGCTACACCAAAGCTAAACGCAAATAACACATCTAAGTATACTCCAATACCATATAATAACACAATATAAAACCATTGCATTTATACCTTGATACTGGGTACATCTACTCTAATCGCTGTCAATCGGTTTTCTAATTCTAGAATTCGCCACAAGATGGCGCCACTTCCGTTGGCATTTCGCACTTGGACGGGACCCAGGCTAACATAAATACTGAGCTTTCAGAATTCGCCACAAGATGTCGCCACTTCCGTTGGCATTTCGCACTTGGATGGGCCCAGGCCACAAATAAATAAGCACAAACTCGACAACCAAAATTCACACGTCTTCGGATCTACCGGATCTGCCCTGATGATGGACACTGCAACGCTGTCCGAAACGTCGGCTAAAGAAGGAGTTAGCGCAACACGGCATAACACCCCAAAAACAAACAACAAAAATGCTTTTGGCCGTGAGAATCTAAAAACTTACCTGGTAGGTTTTCAGTTAAACTTTTTGTAAAAAAAGAATGTACTATCACGATGTCAGAAAACGTGTTCATAAAAATCAATAAACTGCAGGTGCATGAACACGTGTTCCGATATATTAGGAATATACTAAAAGTTTGTCAGAAAACGGCGTGCAATCCCGTTTTTAACCGGATATTAATTATCGGTACTCATTTTTCTCCGTTTATAAACTGTCTCATTAGGCTGAGCCTGTTCTGAGGTTGCAGAAATTCAGTCTAATTTAATAAAATGAGAAGAAAAAATATGTTAGTAAATTTAAAGAGATAAATAGAAATAAAAAGTAGAAAACGTGAAATAAATTAAAGACAGGAAAAGAAATTAAAATAGAAATCTATCCAGTTAGTTAGCAAATAACGAATTCATTTTATAGGTAGGTACTTTATCGCATGTCTAAATTCTTGTTACAATCAGTTCCAATTTTGAAAATGACTCTTTATAAATAACACATCCGAGTACATTGAACCAGACTTACAATCACTGACAGACAGACCCACAACCGAAATTAAGATATTTGATAATAATACTATAGGCGATGCCTTACGTAGTAATGCAAAATTATGTGTTTTTGGTTTGAAAATTTGGTCACCTAGAAATGTTTCAGATGCTTTAATTAAATACTCCGAGTAGAATACATCTTGGCCTTTGAAATAATCGAGTATTTTTTAGATAAGTCTTTTTATAGGGCCAGAAAAAAATAATGTATAAGGCCTATAAAAACTGTTTTAAAGTTTAAAATCTCCTACTTACGAACCCATTTTCGGTTATGATTTTATTGTATAATGTGGAAAATTAAGTTATTTATAAAATGATTGAAAAAAATTTAAATATTTATGCCTGAACATCCACAAAATAAAATAAAAGGCACTTTTTGGCCATGTTTTTTTCTTGCATAAATCAAAACAGGCGGATGGTGTTAAGCAGGAACTTAAACCTTATTGCCATCTACGTAAGGGTTGTTACTGATAGCGGCTCAATTTAAAATATTACACGACGTAGTGCATCGCCTTAAACTCTTTTTGCCATCTTACTCGGGAATCAATTTTAGTTTTATCGATAAGTTTAAATGCTATATCGCCCATAGAATGAATTATATTTAAATATATTGTAATTGCCTTAAGTATAATAATCACGCAAGTAAATTTAAAGTTCCTCATATCGGTCTTTCGGTCCTAATTCGGTCGTATATTGTTGAAACACACGCATCAAATCTAAACATTCCCATTTCTTTCCTAATAAAAAAACTCGCCAAAAATAGCAAACAGCTATTTATAGAGATGGAGCGATAGAAATTCAATCAATCAAAAGCCATTGACCCAGAGCTAATAATACTCGTAAGTGGCTTCATCGTTGCAGTTAGTGTAGGGTGTGCCACTAATGATATGCGAGATAATTTCAACAAAAACGCTATAATGTTATGTCTGTTGTATTTCGAAGATTTGGACCGAACTTTTTAACCCCTCTGTCTCCTCCCCTCTTTTAGCGATTTATAAAAGTATTTTTATCTTTTTTTTCTATCATGCGAAAAATCGTATTTTTTTGACATTATAAAGAGAAATTATTATTATTTCCAGTTTGCCTCAAATATGTGTATTGGAATGTTTTAATAAAATCCTAAAAAAAACCTAAAAATGAATAATTTATAGTTCGCGCCGCTATGGAAACAATCGGTTCAACTTTAAAAATTATTTCTTATTTTTTATTACATGAACGAGATAAAAGTGAAGGTACAGTTTTCTTACAAGTTCTCAAACATAACGAATGTTTTTTCGAAATATGGAGTTCTCTCAATTTTTCTACGATTGGAGTAAAAAATCAAGTCAAAATGTAGTTCACGTTTGATATTAAAATTTTATTATTTAGAAATAGTATTTTTTATTTTAAATGCATACACTGGAAATATAATGTTTTCTAGTTTCAAAAACTATATTTGTTTTTACGAAAAATTTAAAGATAAGATATATATAGTGCATTTGAAATAAATAGAAAACATTGCAAACTGAACAAAAGTGTTGAAAGTACTGAAGAGATTACTACTAATGGTGCTGAACTAGACATACTTATTATAATGCAAGGTAAAGATAAGAATGATGAAGGCATATCACTTATAGATACGTTGCAACCTCCTTCTTTCTCATGAACTATGTATGGACCTAATAGAAAGAAAGGTTTCAATGGAGCTCTCAGTGGCTAGACTATCTCTGACGATCGAAAGTTTCAGTCAACAATGAAATCAAATAATATACAGAGAAAACTCCAATACCAATAAGGAGAATTCACTTTCTTGAGGCATCTTTGCGTTTCACTTTCCTTGAGAGCCCGTCCAACACAACTATTGAAGCCAGAAAAAAATATGTAAGTATACCTAGTAATGTGAGACATATGTGTGTGCAATCATAGTGTGTGAGTACAGACGTGTATAATAGACGTATATTTTAATATACCTGTTTAAAATGTCTAAGCATCCTACGACGTTTTGGCACAACCAGTTCCATGCACCTATGCAAAGTAACCACAGCCAGGAGGTACAGGAATGATACAAAGTAATGGAAATTTGAAATCTGTCTAAAAATAAATATCATTATTTACAAATTAGCCATCACCAATTCCAACGCATGAATAAGCAGTGAAGATGAAATACTTATGGCCAGTATTTTCACAGAATTTAACAATCAAGTACTGTTTCTTTTTCAGATCTTTGCAGTATCTGGCCGATAATGATATAATAATAAAACTTGAATAGAACATTTACAGAACTTGAAAATTTACTTCGAAATTAGATACTGTCTCTTTTTACTTCAAATCCGAATCCGTATATTTTCAGCGGTGGAACTGTGACATCCTCAATTGAGAAGTGTTATGAAGCTTAATGAAATAAGGGTATGGAAGTTTAGGAAGTGTCCGGCTATTCAGATATGCTCACTCAACTCAGCTAAAGCCATTTCAAGCAACGTTTTTTACTCACATGATACTTCTTTACCCATCCGCTGTCCCTACATGTCCATCTATTACTTTTATTATTCTTATTATGACCCTATTCTTAATCTGAACGGGTCAGTGGTTGAGTTGACAATTCCTCGGCTGTCTAAGTCCTCCATCACGACGCATCCTCTCATTATGGTGGTCGTAGGAGATTTTCAAATTTTGTCAGATTATTCGTAACCCGGGAATGTTCGGATTTATTTCGTTTCTAAAATCTAATTCACTGCACATATATATGCCTTGCATTTTGTCTAGATCATCTTCTCGTTTGCGCTACGGTCATAAACTGTTTCACTTCTCACACGCCTCAGTGAGCTAATTTTTACAGCGTTATGTCCACTTTCGTTCATCTCCTACCTACTAATTTCGTGCCTCACTGCCATTCATCAGAGTTGGATCAGAACGAATGAACCAAAGAACGGGTTGTTACACAGAATATGAACAATTCCTCAAACTTAAAAAGTTAACCTTCACGTTCTGCGAAAGTTCTATTCAAATTCTGTTATTGTTTCACAGCACTTGGATAGTACCAGAACTTAAATAGGTTCACAGAAGTTGAATATTTACTTTGAAATTTGATGAATTTTTACAATTTTGTGAAACGAGGAAACAATCCTTTCCCAATGTCTAGTTGTTATACAAAACTTGAACAATCAATTTAATTTAAAAGTTTATATTAAAATTTTGAGAAAGTTCTAATCTTGTTTTATTATTATTCCATAATGGGTCAGTTGTTTCACATAACTTGAACAGTAACAGAACTTGATTAAAACATTCACAGAACTGAATATTAACTTTTAATCTGTAAAAAAAAACTGGCCCTAATAATCTATGGATGAATATAAAACAGAAACTCTGTTCCCCGAAACAAACGAAATCCTAGAACAGTGATTTCTGCCGTCATAACGCTTCTGCAGAATTCCTATCTTAATGCAAAAAAAATATTCCATCACAAGAGCCATGGAACTTTGCAACATTCATTACTGATAAAAAGTAAAAAAGACGCAGACAATACAGTCCAATGTTCAAATAAATCCATTTGAATATCACTATTGATTTCGGTAATAAATGAAAGAAACTCTTAGAAGCGGAAATTAACCAGCTTCCCGACATCTGATCGAGCTGAAACTCGGCAGATAGACTCTTTGTCGGTGACAATGCATTCTATCAACTTTTGATGGCAATCACCTATACACACGCGAATATATCCGCGTTTATCTGAAATCGGATGACGTTACAGCAGTTAAAATACGAAATAAATGTCGGTCCTACCCGATCGGTATATGGCAATGTTGGTAGAGTTATTGACTGCAGTTCGTGAGTAGTAAGGTCCAATCCTCGGTCAAAAAAAAACTGTTTTAATAGATATCATATTTATTTATTTATCGTTTCTTTACATTGTATCTTTTTTTTAAAGTTATAATTTTTAACCTCACTAGGACAAACCTGTGTTGAGGTTAATAATTTTACAAAATATTAAAAAAATTGTAAAAAGATTATAAGAGATTTAAAATAGTACAAATATTTAAAAAAATAATTCAAATATTAAGATAACAATATTGTTACATTGACGTTTCTGCGAATTGGATACCTACATGGTACCTATCAGCCTATTCATTGCAATATAATGCTGTAAACATGTAACAATGTAACCAACTATTATTTTTTTTAAAACAGAGAAGAAAGAAAGAGAGAAAAAAAAATTACATTAAAAAAGAAAAGGATAAAAAAATTAACTTATTCAAAATATTATGCCACAATTTAAAAGGACAAAGATGAAAAAATATGTTGGAAATCCTCGGATGGCAGAAATACTTTAACATTCTTTTTAAATGTACACAAGGAATTTGACGATTTAATGTGATCTGGAAGGCTATTAAATAGAAATGGAGCCTGGTACAAATAATATCTCTGCCCAAATGAGGATTTAGGGTAAATTGCCGTAAAGTTCAGACCAGAGCCAATTCTTGTAGTACGAATTTGTTGCGTTCTTTTCACAGAACTAATTAATATTGTTAAAAAATCTGCATAGCGTTTGTAGGATAAATAGTTGTTTTAAATTCATGATATTACATTCCTTATAAAGTAACTGTGTAGGATATGTAAATTTTTTCTTGTACATAACTTTGAGAATCAGTTTTTGGGCAATATTAAGTGATAGGTATTTTTCAAAATGATGCTTATTATGTTTTAGGGGTTGATTTTTTTTCTAGATAAAGACGACAACTTGCAGAAGATGCGTCAAAATTGATAACTTTATTGGAAATATTTTTCTTTTGAACCACACGTTAGATATTTCCTGTCCGCCTTGTGCTGGCTACGAGTATATGAATAAATAATGTTTGTAACTTTTCTTCTGTCTGCAGACGCAGAGGTTTCGGGTCCCAGGTCTCCAGTATCATCGGCACATTGGCAGTCGCCGCGTGTCAAGGACATACAAATATGTACTAAAGGATAATCATCATTTCATATTCACCGCGGGCAGGAAATTCTCGTTGACTTTCATTGAAACGCATTTTGATGTCATATGTCTGACTTACCTGCCTGCTCGGTGACGCACGTCCTTAATTACCTTTATTTTATGGAGGTATTGTATTATACATTGTTTTATACATTTATGTCTCCATAAATACACGTGCATTGTAAATCTTATGATAGTTATGAACATAAATAATAAAAGTCATCGCATTATCAAATCATCGTCACGTATCCAAAGTGGTACTAACACAATAAATGTTATGCAAGCTGAAGAAAGTAAGTGTACCACAGTTGAATAGATTTTAACACCATATGTGAACACAAATATTATATTATATCACAATCTATAATGAGCCAGGGAACCTAGCACGGTTAATCGATAAAGGATTTATCAATAATGTCGACTGCAGACCGCTAACGAACAAACAACAGTTCACAACGACTAAGTGTTCTTAATTTATTTGGTGTGAACTGTTGTTTGTATGTTAGTGATCTGCAGTCATGCTCGGGAACAATGACAAGTTATCGACATTATTGATAAATCCTTTGTCGATCGACCGTGCTAGGTACTAGGAAAAACCTAACATACACCTCAATTATTGATTAATAAGAAAACCGTATTTTAACTCGGGGGAAGTCGGGATAGTTAATTACCCCTCTTCCTCTCTTGAGGAACTCTTCCCTTGCGGGGCCTTCACGGAACCAAAGGGGAATGGAGAGGAGAGATGAGGCTCTCTTCCCTTGTGGGGCCTTCAGGGAACCAAGGGGGATTGGAGAGGAGAGATGAGACCTGGGAAGACACATCGTGGAACCAGAAGACATAGTCAAATATTCAATGACACCCCTGGTGAACTTCATAAAAGGGACCGGGTGACTGTAAAAGCAATGAGGTAAAATGGGAGATAGCACAATGGGCCAATGGCCTAAGTGCTCACGGGAACTACATGTAAACCGTCTTCGCTCTATAAATAAATAAATAATTGATTACTTGTTCCATCTGCACCATTGATGTATTTGTAATTAGTCAATGATCTACACTTATTATCGTCTTATTAGTATTATCGTCTGATTACAATAAATTGTTTTTTGTTATTGTAAAACACAGATCCTTATCCAGAAACAATGCCTTCAGTATTTCCTAAACAAACACGCCTGATCTAAATAGTGAATGCTTCTGTAGTTGTCATCTTTAAATTTGGTCCAGTTGGTCATATCGGTATCGTCATTGCCCCCGACTCGCCAAACTGGTTTTGAAATCACTTTGCCTAGTAGGTACCTACGTTAACAATTGCAGAAGGGTAACAAATGTTATATATTGGGTGGGTAGATAGTTATTTACATAGCGCAGCACGGCGAAAAATGAGTATTTCTAATTAATTATGAATCCAATTATTAGTGATCCGGTTAAAAACGGGATTGCAGGCCGTTTCCCGATATTTTTTTAGTAAATTTCTAATATATCGGATTTGCCTTGATAATATATATTGACGAAATGCAAAAATATTATGAATTTTATGAACACGTTTCCAGGAACCTATTAAGTCATTCGTTAGGGGTCTTCAATCTCGTTTTTAACCGGATTACCAATAATTTGAAGAGATTCATAATATATTAGCCATACTATTTTTTCTACGTATGTCATATATTTCTTGAATGCGATTAATTGCAATATTTACTAAAGTAGGCCTGGGAAAAATAATTAAATTAGATTTATTTCACATCCCTACATGTAAATATAATGCTTTATTCTATGTGTCATCGTCAAAAGTCTAAATAAGATTCCACTAGAAAAGTCTGTTGTAAATAGATATACCTGTATGAATAACAAACATTTTTTTTTTGTTATTCACACAGGTTTTTATCATCGAAGAAGAAGATAATACTAATAAATATTAAAAAAAACATGAAACAGAACAAGACACATAAAAATGAAAAGTTAACTGCCTCAACTGGGAATCGAAACCAGGATCTTTGTATTACCGGATATGTTTATCCCAGACACTATCTAGGAAGGTACTTTGTAAGATACCTGCCAAAAATATTGGAAAAATTAGTTGCAAGATAATATTGTTAATTCTGAATTTGAAATATGAGGTCGACAATAATGACGTTTAATAATTAGGTCCTAATGGTCGAGTGATTAAAGACGTTGTCCCGTTAAGCCAGAGATCCTGGGTTTGATACCCACATGAGACCGTTTTAAAAGTTGTTGCAGTTAAAAAATTAACACGTTTTTAAATTGACTTGTGAAATATGAAGAAAATCGGAAATAACAGTTATAGAAGAAGAAGTAACTACAACACAAGTTTTATTTCTACAAAAATCTGTAGAAAAATAACAGAGCAATATAACCTAATACCTAACTGAGATAACCTTAGTCAAATGTCAGGACTGGGTCTTATCGTTAGATTCAGGGACATTTGACTGACAGCAAATGTCCTTATTCGCCAGGCTCCGAGGTTAGCTGAGATAAATACCTCTTATTGAACATTTAAGACTTGTAATGTCCAAACTCGAATCTCATTGTCACCTTGGTTGAAAACCGCTCTACTAAAATGGTGGCGTTCCATTCTCGAGAGAACATCTGAATATCGAACTCCATAATATTAAACCCCGCCAATTGCATAAGGTGTTGCCACATCGAATATTTCAGAATGAGCATAATGGACTCCTTATATTAATGTCTCTGTATTGTGAACTATGGCCTTTTTCGAATGTTTGATGGCTGATAAAAATAAATCGTATTACAGTCCTCTTTACTAAACATATCAGCCTTACTAATAAAAAACACTTCCCAACTGCTAAACGGTGTTTTAGTGACACATAGAATGTAGAATATGCCAGCACAGATTTGAGTTCTTACTAATAAAAATGTTCTTTACTTCAATACTTTCATCACTTTTGTTCAGTTTGCAATGTTTTCTGTGTGTTTCAAATGCGCTATATACATCTTATTTTTTAATTTTCCCTAAAAACAAATACTTAGAAACTAGATACAATTATCTTTCCAGAGTATGCAATTAAAATAAACATCACTATTTCTAACTAATAAAATTTTATTATCAAATGTGAAAAATTTTGTCACAAACCTAACCACATTTTTCTTAATTTTGTACTCCAATCATAGAAAAATTGAGAGAACTGGATATTTTGAAAACATTTTCGTTTTGTTTGGGGAATTTTTAAGAAAACTGTACATTTGCTTTTATCTCGTTCTTATATATAAATATATAAAAAATAATTTTGCGTTGTGTAATTTTAAGTGGAGGCGCGAAATATGAACTATTCATTTTGGCTATTTTTAAGATTTTATTAATGATTTCATTATTCATATACTGGAAAGAATTATTATTTCTCTTTATAATGTCAAAAATATAAAAAGATATAAAAATACTTTTATAAAATAAGGACGCCCGGTCATATATGACCCTAAAATGCTGGAGGGGTTAAACTGGGCTACGGAATATCTGGCAACATCGCATTTTGGCAGACTGACACATGATATTCCCGTCTTGAAAAGTTAGTTTGCGTTTTTGTCGTTTTATTTTTCAATTCCGTTACCAAGTGAATTTAATAAGAATTCCACACAAGTGATGTTTTTAATAACATAAATGCTGTATACATGTGTAGTTAAATACAATTCCAAAAGATCAACGTTTATATTGCACAAAAAAATAATCCATTATTTCAATCATTTTGGTTCCTTCCTGGGAATTCTTGTAATATATTTTTGGTTTTTATTGCACCAACGATATAAAAAGTGAAGTGACAGTTTTCTTGCAGATTATTGCTAAACAAAAGGAATGTGTTTCGAAATTTCGAATTTTCTATAATTTTTCGACGTTTGGAGTAAAAATTCATGTGACTTTTTTACAACTTTTTTTATGTTTGATATTAAAATATACTTCAAATACAAAAATGTTAAAGTGAATATTATCTAATTTTAAAAAGGGAATTTGTTTTTATCACATCTTACAAAAAGAAGAAATATATAGCACATTGGAAATATTCCGAAATTCGATGAAAAATTTTCGATTGTTTATCAATTGTATAAAATATACACCACATTTAAGGTGAAGTTGAACAGTAAGGTTTAAAATGAAGTGAGTCGATAGGGACCTGATGTCCCACCCACCTCGAAATTGTTATTTAGACGAAAAATCTTGTAGCTAACTTTTTTTTAGTATCAAACACTGAAGAAATTGACACCTACTTATGGATTAAGCAGAACTTTACTAGTGATCTGTTTACTAACACATATGCACATGTTCAAATACTGTCCAGCTATGTCAGATGACGTGGCATACAAATTAATCCTTGACGACAACAGGCAAAATTATTATTATCCCAAGAAAACAACGAAGAGGCTGACAGATTCTCACGATGCATCTTCTTTTGACCATACACATAAGACTTAACAGGAGCTAAAATAATGTTATTCTTCCTTTATTTCTCGGGGTGATTTCAAGGTTTTTTGGTGCGAATGTCCTCTTTCAACATATTCAATGGTTTACCCTATTTTTTCCATAAATTGTTTGATGTATTAAACCGACTTCAACATATTATCCATTCAGAGTTCATAATTCAATTCAGAGTCTATGACATGTTCCATCTACCAAATCGATTCACCAAAACGTGTTTATCCAACACCAAAGCACGAGTTTGATAAATAAAACGAATTTAAGACACTTATGTTTCGTAGATAACATAAGTAGACAGACAGAAATACCATTTCGAAAGGTAAAAATAGGCACTTGTTTGAACAAATGGGTTAAGTGTCCCATCTCAAATCGCAGCCTTCATCAGACCAAAGAGAGTTTTTGTTATTTTCAACATACGAAGGAAATGATTTTATAATGAGTCATATTATCACAGTTGGAATGTTTAATGACAATAAATAATGTAAACCCATAACACAAAAACACATTGCACACACGTATGAGGCAAGCAGCAATATACATACTATAAATGGTAACGAGTGACGGATATCCGAAGATAGATACTAAAAACGACTCCATAAAAACCACAGCCGTATTGGTTTTTGGTTCAAAGTCGTAACTCGAACTCAAGGTTTAGCAATTTATCTTAATTTGTACTATCGATTTATTCATCTGATCGGCTGTCGATACATCAATCTTGAAGGAGATCTGATTATATCTGTTGTTATCGGAGATAGATCAAACAGATTTCCAAGAACTTTGATCGCATTAAGTAAAGAGTCGCCTTATAAAGTAATTTGATTAATTTCAGTTCAACGATGAAGTACTTTTGGAGTTAATTGGATGCGGAAGAAAAAATAATATGTTTCAACATTGACGCGTTCAGTAGGAAACGACAAAATCAATATAAATAATACGTACATGGTAAGTTATTAAGATCAGTACACATGCAAAATGAAATAAATCCTCGCTGAAGCCCACGGCCCCTACGCCCATGGTGGCTGCTTTTGGTATCAACTCGTTAGTTGTTGGTCTTGTGTCTCATGGTCGTTGTATGATACTGCCGCGGATAGCTCCGTTGCAGTGATGCCATTCCTGCCTAAATTACGGTAGATCTACAGATATAAGGAAAAATCTACCGATATTCATAGAAAGGTACCGATATTTTTGAATTTTCGTAGTTTTTTTCCGAATTTCTCTAGCCTAAAAACAATTCCATATTACCTATTTATTTTATTTATTGGAACATTTGTATAGCGCCGCTTTTGTGAGACATCACCTCAGCGGCGCTTTACAGTTGATGCAGGTTTTACAAATATAAATATTACAAAAAGAAAGTGAAGTTAAGTAAAATGAAGTACAGGAACAGGTGACACAAAGATAGAAGATGGAGACTCTGCAGCAAGAATCCTAGGTGGTGAAGAGACTGGACCAGCTGCTGCAGCGAGAGAGTCAACAGTGCCAGCACGAGGTTCGTCATCCGTCGAGGTATGTGTCTGCCGCTAATAAAACGCTGACACAATATCCTCATAAATATAACAGACCTTGGCAGCACCGCTGTGACGTTCGGCGAATCCACCATTCATCTCCTGGAGTCACTGAATGTCCTGAATGAGTCCTGTCGCTAAGAGCTTCGTTGTAACATGTATTTCTGTTAGATGCATCCTTTCTGAGAAAGGGGTAGAGGTTACAACTTACATTGGAGCTATCGGCGGAACGCCTTTACACAGGTAGGCATTGATCGATAGACTAGCAGACATCTCCTGGAAAACTATGTGGGCTATTATTTGAAATATAAATGATCGCCCCCACATTTAACAGTTCATTCGAACGTAATTAGTCTCTGAATACCAACTACTAGCACCAACCTACGGCATTCATAGTGCGTATTGCCATTTCGTTTTCTTTTAAAGGTCAGATGCATCATTATATAATAAATTGTAAACAAATGGTAAGAACATAATAAGATTCGCTTTAAATAAATTAGGGTATCGTTTTTGGTACCTACCAATATTATTTATTTATTTAGTCTTTTTATACGTCCATGGGGATTTTACATTTGGTACATTAACATGTTAACAATTTTGTACATAAGGGTTACAAACAATGGTTACAATTGGTTAAAAAAATGTTTAAGTTTGTTTTAAACATCGAATTTTTTACATTAAAAATGTCGATAACATCGGTATATTCATTTCTGAACTATGTAGGCGAGGAATTGGCGAGTTTGTTACATAATTTTTTTTGTGAATGATAACATTGAAATAGGTCCTTATGCCTAGTGTGTCGAGTAGGTAATCTCAAATTGACCAGACCCAGAAGTTCGCAACATTCGAACTCTGATTTTACGACTTTGAAAAAGAAACATAGGTCGCTTATCCTATGCCGATCCTCAAGTGTAGATATTATTTTGGTATTTAATAAAAAAATGTAGTTAATTTGTTCTAAAGGGATGTTTAACTTAAAATTAATATATCTTTAGAAATTTTTTTTACATTTTAAATGTGAATTTTATAGTGAGGTGATCAAATAGCGGAATTATACTATAACTAGCTGACGTGTACCCGGCGTTGCTGGGGTTTATCCTTAGGAAATAGACATATATCATCACAGACTATTCTGTAGGCTTGTTCAAGATGTACAATTCCGTACTACACTATTTTGATGTATCTTGTAAGATTTAGCAATTAAGATTTGCTACGAACTAATGATATAAATAAAATTTTCATGATTAATCATTGGAATTAAAGTTTTTCAGCAAAAATATTAATCAACTATACGTACCTATATAGTTGAATAGATATAAGAATACGATAAACCTGCACTAATATAATTGATACAGGAATTCTTTTTCATAGCAGGAATTTAAATATTTACACTTGACTTTGTATATTTTTGTACCATTTTTCATTGCTTTGTATCTGAATGTACTATCCTATTTCAATCATTTCTTTTGCTTCTGATTTTTTGTTCTGTTAGAATAAACTATCAATAATTGGATAATTTGTATAGCACCGTTATTACGTAGGACAGTATTCCACAAAACAAACAAATAATTTACTAAGTAGGTACCTACATTTTGATGGATATCACGTAATAAAATCGTGTGTTGATTACGTTGAAGGTAACATTATTGAATATTGACCAGCGAAGCGAAGAGTCATCGCTATCTCTATAAATGAGTCATTTCTTCAGTAGTACTCCGTAACAATTTGTTCCTTCCTACATATTAAAATCGTCAGCTGTTATGAAGTCATCACAACAAGCAGTAAAATATTATAAGTAAATAAGTTGTAGAATTTCTCGAACAAGTAGTAATAATTTGTACCATTGCAGTGCATTCTTGAGTGAAGACATTTTAATGTCATTTTATTACTGATCAAAGGTGAGTACCATGAAAAGACTGCAGATCTGGTGAGGTTGGGAGTAGAGATGGTTCATGACTTATTTTATTAAGAGCGGGAGCCACGGTACCCGCTTAATATTTTCGTACGGCTCAAAGAGTCGATTCAATTGAACGACGGCTCAATTGAATGACGGTTCAATTGAACAACGGCTCAATTGAACAACGGCTCAATTGAACAACGGCTCAATTGAACAACGGCTCAATTGAACAACGGCTCAATTGAACAACGGCTCAATTGAACAACGGCTCAATTGAACAACGGCTCAATTGAACAACGGCTCAATTGAACAACGGCTCAATTGAACTATAGCCGTGAGCTCAGAGCGTAGAGCGATAAGAATGCGCCGCTCTTCCGGTACGGCTTGCCCGATAAGGCTCCCTGATATGTGTCCCAGAGTAAGCGTATGAATGATCGTACGACTCTTGGTACCGTTCAATTGAGCCATGGTACGGTTTACCGGGAGTCATACGAATAAGGCTCATCAAAAAGGGCTAAGATAAATTGTGCAGCTCGTTCATGAACGACTCATCGTTGTGAGAGGTGAGAAGACCATCTATATTTGGGTATCGATATTTGGGTAATTTCGAATAGTGTTTCTGAACACGCTATAAATATTACATGATCAATTAAACATTAATAACATATTATTTTTTTCCCTGTAGATAAGATTGAGAAGAAGCTAATAGTTATAATAGTAATATTTGCCCACATATGTTTCAATTGGAACTATTTCTTTATGGAAAACGAACCCCTTTTTAAAATGTGGGCTGACAATCTTTAATTTCAGTAATTTTTACTTTAAGGCGATGCACTACGTCGTGTAATATTTTAAATTGAGCCGCTATCAATAACAACCCTTATGTAGATGGCGATAAGGTTTAAATTCCCGTTTAACACCATCCGCCTGTTTTGATTTATGTAAGAAAAAAACATGGCCCAAAAGTGCCATTTATTTTATTTTGTGAATGTTCAGGCATAATTTTTTTTTTTTATCATTTTATAAATAACTTAATTTGATACATTATACAATAAAATCGTAACCGAACATGGGTTCGTAAGTACGAGTTTAAAGCAGTTTTCATAGGCCTTATACATTATTTTTTTCTGGGCTTATAAAAAGACTTATCTAAAAAATACTCGATTTTTTCAAAGGCCAAGATGTATTCTACTCGCAGTATTTAATTAAAGCATCTGAAACATTTCTAAGCGACCAAATTTTCAAACCAAAAACACATGATTTTGCATTACTACGTATGGCATCGCCTTAACAAAAGCTTTGTATAGTAAATAATATTCATATTATGAATGTTTTATCTTTTATACGAACGTGAAACCTTTGGATTTTTTTTAAATTGACATAAGTAGTACATTAACCATATTAACCCTTTCAATACCAGACTTTTTCCAGCCAACGAAAAAAATGTTTGTCTACATTATTGAGTTCTGTGATTTTTTTCAATATTTTTACAAAAAAAAAAAAAATTTTTTTTCCATACGGTTTTCGAAATATTTCATGTTCCTGAGGAAGAACATTGGGGCTTAGGGGGTGTAAGTCAAAGAACGGGTAGTACAAGGAGCATACATAATTTTAAAGTGTTTTTAATTGTTTAAATAGAAAATAAATACACAAAAATCAATTCTATTAATCTGTAAAGGCAAGTATATTAAATTGCAATTTAATATTATGCTAAAATAATTTTAGTAAAAAAGAAAAAATCAAAATATATATTTTTTTTTAAATAACGGACCATTACCCTAAATTAACGTAAGAAAAACAAATAGAACAAAAAATATTAGTGGTGAAATAAATCAAAACAATTTCTTTCTCTTTGGAGACACACACCGACATTCGTGCTTTTGCCCGTGTAAATTTCAAAATCATAGACGAGCCCACTGGCTCCCGCTCGGGAGAAGACTTTGATGCCCCACTTGTGTGGCTTGTTTTTAATATATTGTTTCAAATTACTTCTCCCTTTGAACGGTATCATGAGCTCGTCTACAGAATTGAATTCCTCAGGTTCGATCTTGGCCATATTTTCAAGGAGGGCATTTACCATCGGCCTTATTTTAAATAATTTGTCGTAACCCTCTTGTCCTCTTGGAATCAACGAGCTATTGTCATTTAAATGAAGACACCAGCGTAACTTAGTGAAACGATTTCTAGGCATGACATCAACGATGAGAAAGAGCCTCGTACCATTGGCCCAGTAAAGGTGGAATGCCAGATACTTAAGGATACCCATCATGATGTGGTGTTGACGCTGGTGCTATTTTCTTGAACTGAATACAAATTTGTCTGCTCAACAATATTTTTTATAATAATTTCATCTATGAAACATAACAAATATTGTAGAGCAGACATATCCAGTGGTGGTTTTGAGAAAGTAACATCACAGTAGGAGTCCACATGATCGAAATCTTTCTTGATCCACCGTAGATCGGTTATCCGTCCATGGGAAGCTGAGGCTTCACTGGGCTATCCTTGCGGCACGGTGCAGGACTCTCGCTCGTCTTCCACTGGCTGCTGCCTCTCTTTCAAAGTCTATAATTAAAAATATATACTTTATGGTTTCATTTAAAACCCAAATTTGTTCATACTTAAATCTACTTCAAACGCAATAATTGCTGTAATATAACAATAATAAATAATGACAAAAGTACTTACATGGACTTCCACATCCATTCCAAGAGCTTGGCTCAATGCCTCCACATTGGTTTCCTCTGCAGCATCCTGGAAATATTCAACTGACCAGCCCTCTTCATCTTCATCTTCCAACTCCAACTCCACGTCGGAAATATCTCCTTCCAGCATCACGGTGATCTCCTCATGTGTCAAACCACGATGCTCCATCTATAAAAATGAATAAAATAAGTCAAAGTCTACCGGAAAATAATAAAATAAATTAATATATCTTGAAAGAATCAAATAAAAACAAGTAAAACAAAATTAAAGGCCAAAGAAAGATTTCTATGAAAAACATCCACGAACGACCAAAGTGCCAGCTCAGGAACATGAATGTTATTACCGAAAACCAAATGAAAAACCAATGTTTTTGAATGGAAATCATATTTACATATCAGATTAGATATGTATATACAATATAATAATTATTTTTAACAGAAATATGCGATATCTTACCTTTAAAATAATGTTGAAATCCGAGAAATGTCAAACCGTTAAAAGCTGCAAAACACGCGTTTTTAATTCGAAATAACAGTAATAGTATGAGTTTCCAGTACGACATTTGTTCTATTCCTTATAAGCAATATCTTCCTCAAGCGATATGCAAAATACGGGGCTATTTGGTTCGTAAAATCAAGAGAAATAATTTTTTTTCCTTCGTGTTCCTCCAGAAGAACTCTGGTAAGGAAAGGGTTAAATTGACATAAGTAGTAAATAAACCATATTAAATTGACATAAGTAGTACATAAACCGTATTAAATTGACAAAAGTAGTACATAAACCATATTTTGAAATTGAAGAAATACACATATTCTAAAAATTATGGTATTCCAACTAGTCATTTGAACAGTCATTCAATAATTATTTTGTAGAATATGTCATATTATATAAATATTGCATTCAGAATCACAGATTGATGACAAATTGTTTCTGTCAAAGTTCAATTAAAGAGATGATTAAATGTGTAATCATTTAAGATCTTTGCCTATTAGTACCTATACTTGTGCATGACTCAGTCACGAACGGCACAATGCCTCTTTTACCTCTTGATTTTATCCAGAATTAGGTATTATTTGCATTAGGTAAATACTTTTAATAGCTTGGTTCTCCTTTAATTGATTTCAGTCCATCCGTCCTAGATCATTGACCCACTTCCTCACCCTTTTACTGTTGTTTATTTGTTTTGACTTTGTTTGTTTGTTTTATTTATCTCTAATGGCCGAATTACACCTACCGAGTCACTTACTTTGTTACTTAAGTCGAGCAACTTATTGGAGAGTAGATGTGATCACATGTAGAAGAGACAGTTGATATTTGGATGATTTGTATAGCCCCGTTTCTTGTGAAAAATCACCACAAGGGAGTTAGTTTAATGTGCTGTTAATGTGCCCGCTAATATGCCGAGTACTGACTGTACTGATCACATCAGCCGAGCACTCGGCCGGATTCAGTGTCTCGGCCTAGCATTCGGCACGAGTAATTCAGACATAAGCATGACGGGTATCTATTCAAGGAACGGTAAAGTTCGCACATCAAGATCATGTTTTTTTAATTAATCTTATTATTGCATATCTTTAGTGTGCGTTATTTTTAATTTTTTTTTCATTATCTTTATTTTTAAATTTAAAAAAAGTGTTTTTACGTTACACTTTTAGATGTAATTAAAATAGTTGCACTTTTTTTGTGGTTTGTGTTATTTTATATGAATTAGCCAACCCATAAACCACGCACAAAATGATTCATTTTTATTACCAAACTTCCTGTCATTCAAGACATTCAATTTTTATCATTAAATTAATTATTTTACCAGAAAAATGGAAGAGCCCTTAATAATAATAATAATAATAATACTTGGATGACTTGTATAGCGCCGTTTTTGTGCAAAAACACCTCAAGGGCGCTGTACAAACTTGCTTTCATTTGACATCTTAATCTTTGGCACGCTAATGGATAGGATTTATTTTCTAATTGACTTATTATCAGGTTCATTCACAAGCAATATTGACTTCTAGCTCCAGTCTATCAGCCTTGACTGTTCCCTTTCATCTAACGAGAGTTTAAATTGGCGGTGAGCCAAGAATCTGTTCTGTTATGACGCTTCTGATGAGTCACCAACACACTAGATGACGTCACCCCAGGATACCCCAGGGCGCCACCACGTGCGTCATCAGCAATTCCAACTATTCCAATACTTGTTGTAAAGAAAATACCTCGGGGCACATTACAAGACCTTCCAAGCATCACGTTATATTCTACTAGAATATAATTCCATTCGTTTTTGTTCTAGAGATTTTAGAGCCTGTGATGTTTTGATTCTTGATTTCTTACTCTCATCTCCTCAAACGAGTTCAATGCAAGAAAATTTAGACACTTTAACAAAAGTGCTTACTATTTTTGTAATCAGTTTTAATCGATCATTAATGATTGCCTGCCATTTTCTTACTTGTTCAAATCTTACCAGATATTTTTTAAAGAACCTTATTAATAATTTTGACGGTTGACAAAACAGGTAACAATTCAAATTTGGCCAATGCCGATTAAAATGAAATTTAAGCAGAAAACTTGAAAAGAACCCGAGAGTGTCGTTCTTGTCCAGAAGCATCTCAGCAAAATCTTAAAACTTTTCGAAGAGTGTTTAATTTAACTGTCGATCTTTCAGTAGCTGTTTAGTTTTGCAGATGAATAGTTCTTGGAACTCGTTTGTCGCTGACGCCGTGTTTGAAATGTTAACACCTTTGGACTCGGCGTGTCATTGTCATCAGTTTTGTTTGCTGATGAAGCGGTTGAAGTTTGCGTTTGTGATTTCAGATGTTTGCATTTCGTAAGAACATTCTCGAGAAATGATGATCCTCTCAAAACAATTAAATACGTATCGGGATATTTTTGGCCTTGTAAATTTTATTAATATTAATCAATTATTATTATTATTATAACAGAAATCACCGGTGGGTAGCCTGAATATATTTGAATTCGGCCTTTAGAAAATCAAAGCTTTCAAAACATACCATATTTTAAACCTGTCTAATAGTAATAAACGTGGTGATTTTTTATACAATTGATAAACAACCGTGTATATGAAAACCTTACTAATAAAATTGATATAAAAGAGTTCATGGAAACGTACGTACATTATTTACACAGCCCAAGTGGGTTGTTTATCTGTTGCATAAACTTGAAATTTATCATCGAATTTCGGAATATTTCCAAGGTACTTTAAATGTGTTATATTTCTTTGAAGATGTCGTAAAAACAAATAACATTTCATAGACTATTAGATAAAATTACCCTTTAGATTTTGTGTTTGAAATATACTTTATTTTAAAATATTTTAATTTCAAACATGAAAAAACCACTTACTCCAAACTTGTCGAAAAATTGTAGAAAATACGAAATTCCTTTTATTTAGGCAATCTGCAAGAAAATTGTCACTTCACTATTAGAAAATAATATGTCCGAAATTACCTCAATTTTTCAAGACCGGAATCGCAGGTGTCAGTCTGCTGAAATGCAACGTTGCCAGCTCTTTCGGAGTAAAGTTGAAGATATTTTTTATTAGAAGCAAATCGAATTTGAGCTTGTATGGTCTTTATTTAATATATAACTAAGACACCGTTTAACGGTTGGAAAGTGTTTTTTTTTATTTGTAAGGCTGTATGTGTTTTACCACAAACCTACATGAGATTTACCGTTGACTCCATTACTGCACTTGGTAGGTAAGATAGGATGATGGATTATATCGAACTCGTCCCCGACGTTAATCGACGTAAACTGTTTGTTCGTTGGCGATCTGCAGTCGTGCTCGAGAACGATGACAAATTACCGACATTATCGATAAAACCTTTATCGATGTGCTTGTGCTAATTGCATTAAACAGAATTATTCCAGTTCGACAAAAATGTTGCGACATTAAATATGCGGTTTGTGATGTGTTTATCTTATTTCTTTAAACGACAATAATGATGGCTTGATAAATAAAATAAACGGTGACTTATTTGAACAATGCATCAAAGCTGACTTGTTTGCCGTTTGTCTAAATGAAGAGGACTTAATTTCAATGATCCTTTTTCAATACACGTATTAATTCTTAATAATTACTTACGGATGTGAATTTCGTAATCAACTGATTATTAGTGTTCACCGATACGGTATAGTGCAAATAATAATTTGAATTGAATTATGGCAGGACACTCGGGATAAATCCGTGACAGAATGTGTTTATATATATGACACAACTACAGAAACCTTGCGTTACAGCATCTTATATAACTAGACAAGCAGATCAGTGTGGCGTGTTGGCCGTGTTGCTGAGGATCCAGTTATATCCATTAGTCCAGCCTTCTACCTACTAGCTACTGTGCTTTCCTGTTTTAACGCCTAATGAAATAATTACATAAATTATAGACACGCTAACATGAATTGTCCAAAGAAGCTAAGCTAGCAGTCCACAATGGAGTGCTGGTACAAACTCTGATTTATGGCAGTGACTCACGGCACTCAACTAGCAGATGAAAGATGAAAGTAGAGTGCTGTTGAAATGGGATCCTTGAGGCTTGTGTGTGATAAAACCATGTATAAGGCTGATGTAAGCGTAATGAGTAATGAGTTAGATTAAGAATGAAATGGTTTGGGCAGGTAAAGCTAATTTATTTTATTTTATATTATAGAAACAAACAGTACATGATTTACAGAGATGAAACAATATACAGGAATAAGATACTTCATGTTGGGTACCTATGATAAGTTTCTTTGTAATGTCTGCTAAGTGGTATGTTTATTCCTTAATTGCCAAGTGACTTGTGTAGTTTATAGGTGTGTGTGTAATGTATGTGTTAGCGTTTGTGTGTGTGTGTGACTGTATGTATGCGCATTGAATAGTTTAAATTATTGACATGATGCCACGTTTGAATTTGGGCAGTGAATCCGAAAAAATTTCAATGTTAGAGTTAAGATAATTATTATTTAGAGTTTGAAGAGCTCGGTTAATTGGCGAATTAAATGCTGCATTTGTAATGTATTTAATATATATTTTTAATGTACGGGGAAAGGAGCGTAAGGAGAATATATAAGACATGGCACGATCAAGTGAACCAGAAATTTGAATCGGACCATGTCAAGAGTCAGAATAATAGAAGAGTATGTATGAGACGACGTATGAATGTGAATGAGGCAAGGAGTGTGTGTCAAGACTGCCTATCCCTGCGGAGGAACGGCGTGATGGTTAGTTAGTTAGTTATATAGACATTAGACGTACCGCTGATAGCTCCGTTGTAACCTCTCCATTTGTATCACAAACAAAGTATGTAACATAAATAGAAACAGGACTCTCAGCGACAGGCCTACCAATCAAGCCATCAGCAATCTTTTCAATCATCTCAATCTTTTCAATCAATTAAAAATCAAATGCGTAGGTCTCCAGGTGGCATATCTATGATCACTACGCTAAAAGGGTTATGATCGAATGATAAATGACAGATGCAATAGCTAGTGCCACAGTGCCTCTAGTTTAGTTACGCCCTTATTGCCCATTTCATGAAGACTAGTGTGTCAGAATTTCTACTGTTTCAGGTGTCATTTTTGGCTCCATTTAAGCGCCAATTGGTTCCCAGCTCAATGCCGGGTCTAGACAAGATCTTTGCTTTTAATGGGGCTGAAACGTTTGCGCTATACTCTCGTGCCTTGGACCTATTTCAGCATATCGCTCGCCATACATCCCCGATATGATACGATATTCGATAGTATAGCATGGTCTGACACAGGCGTAACTCCGCGGACATATTATAATATTCAATTAAACCTGCTTTAATAGACTGAGCACAGAGTTAGAATGACACAACCATTGTTTAATCAGAACGGGTGGGTACTATACCAGGTACACGGGTATTTGACATTTTTGAAGGCGTGGGAAAGAGGAACGGCGGCCATTGCCATTGCTTTGAAACCTCTCCCGCCTTTACAATTCATTAAATGAATTAATAGAATAAGTGCTGATCGTTATTCTATTCCGATACCTACCAATACTTATTTAGAGCCACACCGCTGATAGATCCATTGTCAGCTCTCCAAACGACCCATCAAATAAAAAGAGAAGTTACAACGGAGCTCTCAGTGGCAATACCATAATCTATCTATATCATAATCTACGTTCTAGGCATGCCGCTGATAGATCAATTGTTGCATCTTACTCTTTCTCATAAATGACAAATATAATAGAAAGAGAGGTTACAATGGAGCTCTCAATGGCAGCACAAAAAATATATAAATTTATTTTATGTGACGTGGGTATCTATTAGGACCAGTTACAAACCTTCTACGTTACGGGCTAATAGAAGACAATGACGCAACTTTACTATGCAAATGATACAAGAGATCACCGCCCATCCTTTTAACTCAACAACTATGAATTCATAATGTGACTTAGTGTGTATTATTGTAATTTACATAAGTATTGAAGTAAAAGATTTTCCAGTCTTTTTTTCTTCAAAACTGGGTGGTACACGGTAAATCATAAAGAAAAACATTTTAAAGCTAAAAAGAAGAAAATCTAGGAAAAGATATGAAAAATAACAGGAAGAAAAGTTACGAAGTAGAACAACGAATAAAATTTTCTTTCAACTGACAAATTCCGGGAATCGAAATTTGTAAGTTACATGTACAAGAACCGAATGTTTTGTGTTTTGACAGTGTTTAACCTAACCTAACCTACGTTTAACTTAAAAGTGTTAGAAAGAGAAGATGCCAAGCTTTTTATTCAAATATAGAAGTTAACCTCACAATAATTAAAATCTCCATCTATATGAAAACAATGGTTCCGACCACAATTTGAGAAAAAAATATGAAACCTTATGAATTTTTTATTATTTATTTGTATACGAAATCGAAAAAAAATCTGGTGCAATGTTTAAAATACATTTTCCTAAAAAAAATAGTTTTTTTTTTCGTTATTTAATTTTTGTACATTGTTTCATTGGTGAGTCATTTAAAAAACATGTTATGTTTGTTTTAAAAAAATATATGTGTTTATTTCCAAGAATACAATTTAAAAGCGTATTTTATCTTCTTTCAAAAACAATTTTTAATATTCGGATAGGTTCTGAAATATCCCACTTATTTATATTTTATTGAGAATAAACACAAATTCTCTGACTTTCTGACAGCGCATTTAAGAATTATAACGGTCAATATATTGACCGGTCGGTGGCCGAGTTGACATCGCGTTTGGGTCCCACCCAGGCGTAGTGTGTTCAATTCCTCGGCTGGCTAAGTCCTCCATCACAACACAAGCAACATTTTCCGCTTACTGTGGTGGTAGTAGGAGATTTTTTAAATATTGTGAGGTTATTCGTAACTCAGGAATGTTTGTCTTTCTTTAAAAAAAAAAAAATAGTAATTTGCCAGAGGCCTGAAGTGTAAACTGGTAATATTGTTATAGTTGTTAGAATTTTATTTCTGGGATTAGGTTGGGTTTAAAAACTGTAACCATGCGTTGCACGACACTGACGTACCTAATGCATAGTTACACAAAGGTAGCAATCAACATACCTACGACATGTCCATGACTATAAAAACATAGGTAAAAAGTACATCATAATTTGAAAGGAATTCAGCACGCGTCGTAACAACTCCCACTAGCTAAAAACGTTTTGCAGACGACGCGACATTCCATAATCATTTTGCCGTATTATATGGGCTCAAGGAATTTCCGTCGTCAGTCATCAGTTCAGGTAAAAAAAACTTACTTCAAGCTAAAACTGATCCGATTCATAGAATAAACACCGAATATACCAACATAGTTGTATATTGACCAGTTTGTCAATCCCCGATATGAAGCGATCATGTAAACATTCACATGTGATTCATTCTTCACATAGCATAGACTTGGCCTATCAGGACTTAGTCAATGATCTGTTTAGACATTCTAGAATCAGTACAACCCTCTGGGCTATGAAAACTTCAAGAGCAGTTATGAAATATCTATCTATTAATTTCACTAAACCTAGAGATTTCAATAAAAATAACGCATCGTTCGAGAATCGAATGTAGATTTGGTTCTTTGATTTTTTATTAATCTTAACCGACACTAGCGTTGTTTTACTGAAAGTTTTATGGGAAGAGTTGATATTATCGACCTGAAAATTGTATCGATTAATTTCGAAGAATCGAACTTCACACCTGAAACAGCAGGAAATCAGCATTATTGCAATCTTTTCCGGATGCAATCAGAACTTTAAATATCTCAAACATTTCTTCGAATTTACATTATCCAGTTGTTTCACGGTATATGAACGATTCATCAAATTTCAATGTTATTATTTCAGTTATGTGGAATAACTGGCCAGTGTACGGAACTTGAAAATTAACTTTGAATTTGATGAAAGCGGTAATTTCGCTGTTTTTGTTCATTCTCAAAAAAAGGAAAAATTACGATAGTGAGGTATTTTTTATTATAAATTTTCTGTGCCATTTTCGTTTTTCGCCCAAAACGACATGTTGGTTTTTATTGGTGAATTCAGCGGCTTTAAATTTAAGCCAGGCAACCTTAGTGACAGCCGACTTTAAGAGAGTATAATATCTTCTCATTTCAATGCTAGTCGAGAGCCTTACCAGTCGACTACGGAGGCAGTCTTACAAGAAAGAATACCACAAAGAGCACACAAACATGAAAACTGGGTGAATCCAATCAAAGCAAGTACTTTATTTACCAGTATACTTGTTTGTTTATTTACCTGCTTCCTGAAAAGTTGCTTACCTAATTTATTTATTAGTGGTAAAAACTGCGTAGAAAACTTCGCACATCATTCCGGCAACAACCAACTTGACCTTTGTGTAGAATATAATCACTGTAGAGTAGTTATAATAATATATGTTAGGAAGTGGTTATCACGGTGACGGAAATACGAGTCACATCGAACATATATGGAACACATATTTATAATAATAACAATTATTTTCTCTTCTCAGAAGTAAATGGTCGATGTCATATTTTATATAATTGCTAAAGAAGGAAAAAAATCGACGTAGGTTTTAATTTATATTTTTTAATATATTTTAGAATTTCCTTTTTCTTTTCGGTATTGATGATGAATGCAAATCTTGGAAGCAGAAATTAACCCAATATCCGATAGAGTTAAACTCAGTAGGTAGACTCGTTGTCGCTGACTATGCATTCTATCAAATTGTTTAATATACGAAATAATAGCCGGTCCTACCCAATCGAGATTTGGAATGTTGTTAGCGCGGCTGACTCCTGTCCCCGGGGAAGAAGATTCAGTCCTCAGTATAACAAAATAAATATACTATTAAAAACATTATTTATATTGATTTGTTTTTGGGGCGATACTGAGAGTATCTTCCACTCTGGGGATGCCATAGTGTCACTGGCTCCATACGGTTGGGAGCAGTTGGGCCTCTTGCGAGGATTTGAAACCCGCGACCTTTGGCTAGCTAGTCGAGGCCATTAATCCTTACCTCTTGACCACGGAGGCCGTCATTGAAATGGTATTCCGCATATTGATGTAATTATTTTATATCACTTACAATGTATCACTTGAAAGCATTTAATTTATTTTATTAAAGTCTGGCGTTCAATCATTCTACATCGTTCCCAAAATACATTTGTTAATGAGGTGATTTATAAACCTCATTGTCAGTCATGGTGTTGTGTTTTTAAAATATTTTCTTCACGTTGCGTTTATCATTGATGCAGGTAAATAAATTATCTGATGAGTAACACAATACATCCATACAACAGCCTTCCGAGAAAGGGTCGCTTTGCCCAGCTTACCTAAGTGTAAGCTTAGCGATGTATTAGGGCAGCGATGGTTAACCAAGGTTCCCCGGAACATCTGAGTGTTCCACTAACAAAATTCAGACCTACTAATAAAAACACTTCCCAACCGTTATACGGTGTTTTTATTACACATTGAATTGTACGAACTGTGTTTTGAATTCTTACTAAGAAAAAATATTTTTAACTGGACTGAGAAAGATCTGGCAATATCGCATTTTGGCAAATTGGCACATGAGATTCCCGTCTTGAAAGAGTTAGGTTATTTCTGACATATTATTTTGTTAATTGACAGAAATATATTTTTTTAATAACATTTATTCCTTCTTCATATTTTGTATGGTGGAGGGATCAGGGGGGAACATCTAAGGCAGTGTGTCCGTCTACAGCATCAGGTGTCGCCCTGTGGGCCTCATCAATCCCGCCGGGGAATGAATGTAGCGCCCATTTATTGAACACATGTTCGGTGGTCTGAACCGCACCGCATTCACACATCGCCTATTGATGGCGGACCAGAGTTTACGAGGAAGTGAGAATTCAGGCTGTTTCTCAGTGACGTGCACGAGATGAGCATTTCTGAAGTCGGCCGAGTACCACTACAAGTTACAAGATTATCTTCCGGAGTGAGAGGTAATCAGAGGAGCCTCTCTCCTTCCTTCCCGAAGGGTTATCGGAACTTCGAGCGGCGTGCAGGGTGAGAGACAACAGTTCGAATATCACTGTCATTCAATTTGTTATTCGTATAACCACGAGTACTCACGTCAATAACTAGAATATGAGCTGAGTGATTGGCGTTCGAGTTGTAAATTTCTGGTCCTCATTTAAAAAAATCATACCACTGAATTTAATACGGAGACATATAAACTGTTTATAGTGCTTTATAGCCAATGATTTCACCTATATTTTACCGCTTATCCTATATTTTTAGGAATTATAAAAATAATATTGAAAAATCGTAAATGCGCGAATTCTTCAAGTCTAAAAACGTATATTATGGAGTGCGATCACTCAAGAGGTTTTGCAAACTCGGCATAATATGCCGAAAATTACTCGAGTGGTTATAATGCCGGTTGAATAGTACCGGGATTATATTAAATCCACTCCGCCTTTCACAATATGATTAATATATTAATTACGATTCAATTTTATAACATGGGCACATTGATTTGAAAAAAAAAACCTCACAAATGTATGAAATATTATTTAAGGTATTGTGCATGTTT
This sequence comes from Hesperophylax magnus, assembly GCA_026573805.1. NCBI lineage: Eukaryota > Metazoa > Arthropoda > Insecta > Trichoptera > Limnephilidae > Hesperophylax > Hesperophylax magnus. The sequence continues at coordinate 25,411,136 of JAIUSX010000046.1, forward strand.
TTATGACCTTACTTATGTTTGTGTGTCGTTAATATATCATAAAATCGAATGTGTTCGAAAAGTTTGTTTTCGATGATTCTGACATTCACCCCTCAAGGGTGTTATAGAACAAAGAAGAACCCTTGTTCACATGGGTAATAGGGAAGGCGAATTTATGTAATATTTTTTTTAAATAGACAAATTTCCATTGTCAAAGGCGCAATCTATTAAACGAATGTCAGTTCAGAAAGGCTAAGTAATTTTGATTTTTTTTTCCGGAATTCAAATTGGGGGTGAAGAGAGAAAAGGTTGCGAACCCCTTATTAGGGGATCCGTGTGATGGAAGGGGTTCTTCTAGAATTTGAATATAATGGGACACTGTTGGCAACGGTGACACCATTATCACACAAAGAACGGGACACCCACAACTTTAAACTTGTGGCTTGTGGTTAAGGCTGGAAAAAACCTTGTTCGTATTGTTATTTTGTTGTAATTTATTCATAAATAAAATCATATTATAATTACTTACTTGGGACATTTTGATTATTTTGGCAGCACTTTCGAATGTCAAGTACGCAAAATGAAGACTTCAAGTATTTAGTTTACGGTTTTCACTTGGCTATATACGATAATTAGGCCTGTTTCGTGATTGTAAAAGCTTGGCAAATGCATCTTAGATCAGGGACGAGTCGTGATCGTTCTGATTGGTAAACTCCTTTAGTTTATGAAAATATTTGTTTTTTTTTATTTATTTTTATAATAAGTACTTTTCTCTGACAATCTACTATATTGTCACTCATTAGTCATATAAGGTTTCAAAATCTTTACTTGTGAGATGGGCGTGCATTCAGAAGATTTGCCTAGCTACTAATGATCAGAACTATATATTTTCCTGGTTATTAATAATCATAATCATATATTTTCCTAGCTGCTGATGATCAGAACCATATATTTTCCTCGCTGCTGATGATCAGAACTATATATTTTCCTATCTGCTAATGAGCTATCTACAGACATAGATGTTTAACGAAGAGATTCAGCCCGATCCTCGTTTAAGGATCCTGAAAAACTGTAAATATTCTCAAATTCTTAGTTTTTCTGTGCAAATATAGGGTTGGAAAATCTTATATTTATTTTGCAATTATGTATCCTTTTGAGATAGAAAAATGAGAACACCGTGTTTGCTGAAGTGCGTAAAACTCTAAAACAGTGAAATATTGCGCAAAACCGAGTTAACGGGGCCAACTCTTAGACACGAACATTGATTTTCTATTGTATCTCCACTTCACTGTATCCCGACTTCAGACAGCCAGGGCAGACACAGCAGTAGCCACCCCCACCCGCCCTCTTATCTGGCATCACCCCCTGCCTAACTACCCCTAACCCCCCCAGCAACATCACCCACCACCCCCGGCGACGGGAGGCAGACGGGGAGATGTCTGATCAATTTTAATACTACCTAAGCGGAAACGGTAAAACGTTAACACAGTAATGGTGCGAATTCAATTTCATTCTAGTTATAATTCAATCTAGTTGTGGTTGTGACAGTAGAATAAATAATTCTAAATGTTGGTTAGTATATATAAGTAAAAATGTAGGAAAATAAACTGTTTTAGATATTACAATTATTTTTTAAAGTTTCATTGTAGGGTTTTAGCATTATTTGCTCTAGACGCGGCACTGTCATCGATCGGCCAATAAATCGTTGACCAAAATTTAAAAAATGTATATTTTATAGTCAAACGATGTCTTCTTAAACGCTTCGCTTGGCAACAGTTATTAGTAGAGGGATATTATTGACAAGAGAAAAAGCACGTTACAATAACAGAGTTATTGGGTCTCTTTGAATGTACTCTTATTCATTTACTAGCATGAATTATGATCATTTTATATATCATCTCCTCAAAATATTGCTAAACCACCTAAAAACGGGATTGCAGGCGGTTTCCTGATATTTTTTTAGTAAATTCCTAATATTTCGGAACACGTGCTCATGCATCTGCATTTGTCTTTAGGATTTTTACGAACAAGTGATCATTACATTTGCATTTTACTAAAAGTTTATTAGGAAACCTATCAATTCATTCGTCAAGGGTAATCCCATGCAATCCCGTTTTTAACTGGATATTACGAATAACGTGTTCTATTTGTCTGCATTTTCAACTTACTGTGGTGGTAGTAAGAGATTTTCAAATATTATCGGGTTATTGATAATCCGGGATTGTCTTTCTTTAATAAAAAATAAATAAAATATTTAAGAGTATCTTAATAAATTACCAATATTCAATATTAGTAATTTTTCTTCGTGTACACTCAGCCAAAAAGTTGGTGTGTCTTTACTTGTATTGTAGTATTTTAGAGTGTTCAAATTATTGATTCAATATTCCAGTTTGGTAAACACCATAAACATTTATTCAATTACTGAAAAAATCCTACTGAAGCGTTCTGTAGCCAGGCAAGGCGCTTACTTACGGGGGAAAACGTTTTCATATTGAATATATTCAACATTTTCCAATATTTCCATCTCACATTTCCATCTGGGTTGTGTGAGACGCAACTGTCAAAAGTTAGGGGAAGAATGCGAACGTATTACATACACACTTATACGCTATCTGAGGGTAAATTATTTATATTTCTGAATCTGAAAGAATATCGATTAGATGTTGGTATTATTATGTTTTCACCCCCTATAAGACGAATCACCAGTGGGTGATTGAGCACTTACTTCTCAATTCAGACATTGGTTTCGGGAAATGAATTTTCACCCTCACGACATCAACCCCTCTTGAAAATTTTCGTGATTCAACAAATCCGCTGCGTGTTGTATTGTATTGCACATATTAAATTCCTCTTCGCAGTATGCTAACATACCCTAAGCTCTGCACTATTACTTATTAACCCCTAAAACCTTCGCTTAGTAATAATAATAATATTTGGATGATTTGTATGGCGCCATTTTTGTGCAAAATCACCTCAAGGGCGCAGTACAAATATATAATACATTTCTACAATGATCTATGTTATTACTAACTATATATGGAGATAATATACAGTACAATACTTACCTGGTAGGTCACTTGATATTAACACTTAATTAGATTTAACCGATTGTATATTAGCGAAATTTAGAAACAGGATTTAGGACATAATTGGAAAATTGGATATAACTAGACATTCTTTCAGGATGATATATTTAATATAAGGGTATGACAGCTTAAAAAGATAAATTTTTAGTTTAGACCTGAATTCTGTTGGACTTGTTATGGATCTTAGTTCCTGAGGAAGTTTATTCCAAGCCTCCAGCCCAGATACTCCGAAAGTTCCATCAGTCAGCCTACAGCTGCTGATGTTGCTGATGATCTAAGAGTTGACTGCCTCAGACCAGCGTTTTCCGGGACGCGTAGTTCGGAGATGAAGGGTGGGACCATTTCATTGATGGATTTAAACACCATCCATCACAATTTGTACTGGATTCTTTCAGGGCACTTGAGCCAGTGAAGGTTACGAAGGTGTTCTGAAATGTGCGAATATTTTGAAACCCCGGTTATGAGCCGTGCTGCTGCATTAAACACTGATTGAAGTTTGTCAATTTGATATTTTGGAAGGCTGGCATAAATGCCGTTGCAGTAATCGATCGCTTATAAACATCAAATTCAATGCGAAAAATGTTTTCGCATTACATTTGATTGCAGATAAATTCGCTGTTTTTGTATTTACGCATTTCAAAATAAAATGCCGTTCTTGAAAGAAGATGAAAAACTCAGATTTTAGTATTACGAATCGACGTATAGCAATTTGAAAAAAATTGTGAACGCAAATATAGATAAAGTTTTTAAAGTAACTCACTGATGTTTTTTGTCGTGTAAACTGTAATTACTACTTGCCACAAAACTAGGTTAAAATTAGGTTCTTTGTTTGGGTTAGTTAATTAATTTATGCTTATTTAGATTGATACGAAACCTTTGCAGGTGTCACTCCATAGAAAAAAATTCAAAATGGCGGCAAATGGAGCGTTTTATAAGGTAACTTTTGAACTTTGATTGAATAAGAATGGAAGTATCAAGCATATTTTACAATCTATCCCGACGTAAATCGATGTTACTAGTAGTAAATAAGTTGAAATGAAGTGTAATTTCTATAATCCATGCCTATTAAAAGTGCGGCGGTTAAGGAAATGATTACAAATAATAGTATTGTGTTCGCAGACATTTACCAGGAGATCTAATCAGGCTCCAGGCTTTACAGCCGCCGTCTATTGCTAGGTATTTAATTCTCGAGGCGAGAATAGACCGGTGCTATAAAAATAATAAAACCAAGTCGTCTGATGTGTGTCTGCCGAGTGAAGACTTTTCAGATACAGTAGTACCTACCGGGCCGGGGAAACCCTGTTCACCTCCACTCGCTGCTTCTCGCTACTCGCATGTTCCCAAACTGCCGGAAGGAAACGAAAATTCTCCAATACACATACATACTTAACTCGATTCGAGACTTACCCTTTCCCTGGGTTAGTCATGGGTCGCTGCTTAGTCACGTTATCGGGTTATCCTCATGTTAAAAGTGGGTGCGTTAATTTCACTCATGGCATGGCGGATAATATCAAACGTGTTAAGTAAACACTTTACATGATATTATTTACATTAATTGATTACCAGAATGGAAAATATTTCAAAGAATATATGAAATCGATGCGATAAGAATAAGTAATAATAATTGGAATAATTTTACCAAAAAAAAATATTTTTTATAGTTTTAATAGTGGTTAAAACATAATTTATTATCAATTAAGACAGGACAATCTCCTAAAATAAGCTCAGAATACGTGGCTCTGGTGTATTGGACAATGTTGAATTTATCCTTGCAAATCAAATAAAGTGGGAATCTTAACGAAATAAGTGATGAAGTCGTGTAAAAAATAAAAAAAAATATATGTATATATATTATGACGGAATTAAGGTCGATTTTGCCCTAGCAGGCCTAGAAATTTGATCTTTCAGTGGGGTTTAAATTAATTATTTAATATAAATTCATGTTTTGTAGATAGGTATATTTTTTATTTTATAATTAAATTCCCTCCATTCGAAGGGTGTTAAAGCAGTTTAACCCTCGTATGTTGGTTTCAATCAATAGAGAGTCTCGTCTTCCCCACTCTTCCCACAGCCTCGGGAGGAGATTCATTGATCTCACAGAGCGCTGGGGAAAATATCATGAAAAACCAAACAAGACGTGTGAACATTGAAGATTATTACACGAAATCCATCTTGAATATACCCCAACCAGATAACCAAGCCTGAAAAGTCTTATTTTTAAAGAGAAGGTAAAATAAATTGAAAATATGTTTATTCCAAGGTAGACAAAAAGATGTAAGTATAAAAGGTACAATGTTTTTTCCAAGTATAGGTACAATCTTTTCTTTCAAGTATAGGTTGAATCTTTTCCTCCAAGTATAGGTACAATCTTTTCTTCCAAGTATAGGTACAATATTATTCCAGTATTACGCTACAAAACTTTTTAATTGTATGCCCACCACTCTGAAACTACTACTAATGGGAAATACATACACAAACATTCACAAAAAACTGATCACAGCCTGGATCAAAAAACAAGATATCCATTTTATACAAAACATTATAACACCAAACCAAACATAATCATGGATGAATGTGTATGTATGTATGTATACATGTGTTTACTTATATGTGTGTATGCATGCATATATGTTTATTTATGTATGTATGTATATACATGGGTGTATGTATATATGTGCACATAAATAAATATTTTTCCTTTTTCTTTAAATAACAATGTACAATAACCATTAAAAAAAAAAAAAAATTTAAAATCACAATTCACAATTTATATAAGAAAATTTAACCAATACACATAAATACATGTACCATTTAATCATAACCACGTAAACACCTCAGCACAGGTTCTCCTAGTGAGGTGTTCACGAAACATATAACATTACCCACCACAGTTTCACCTTCTCAAACCTACCTTACACACAACATATTATAGTTATAAGTTTGAAATATATCATGTAAAAATATAAATAATTATGTGAACACTGTAAATATTATATAGAAATTAAAAAAAAAAAAAAATATATATATATATATTTTTCTCCAAGTATAGGTACAATCTTTTCTTCCAAGTATAGGTACAATCTTTTCTTTCAATTATAGGTTCAATCTTTTCCTCCGAGTATAGGTACAATATTTTCCTCCAAGTATGAGTACAGTCTTTTCTTTCAAGTATAGGTACAATATTTTCCTCCAAGTATAGGAACGATATTTTCTCTCAAGTATAGGTCCAATATTTTCCTCCAGGTATAGATACAATATAGTTGAATAAAGTAGGAGAAGGGTAAACATGGAATAGAATAATAGGAAGTCTACTATCTTAATATATAAAAATCACGTGTCACCGTGTTTGTACGCGCTAATCTCCGAAATCGCCCAACCGATATCAGTGAAATTTTCTAAATGTGTAAGGTTGGTTCCAGCTTGAAATATAGAATAGTTTTGGACCTGATAGGTGTCGCTGTTGTAGAGTGCTAAAAAAAAAATAATAATTTTCTCTTCCAAAAATACATATAACCACAAATTCTAACTTCCCTACATAGAGGGCGGTCTGTGGCAGGACGACGTCTGCCCGGGCCCACTAGTATATACTATGATATGGAGTAATGTACAATAGTAATGTGAAATATTATACGAAATCCACATATATTATCTTGTAGTATGACGCAAATGTGAATGGTAGCAGAAGTCGGGGACGCCCCGGGAAGACATGGCACGATCAAGTGAATCAGATACTTGAGTGGGCCATGTCAAGAGTCAGAATAATAGAAGAGTATGTATGAGACGATGTATGAATGTGAATGAGGCAAGAAGTGTGTGCCAAGACCGAGTTGTTTGGCGGTCCGTCCTCTCTGCCTACCCCGGCGGAACGGCGTGATGGTTAGTTAGTTAGTGTAATAATATAAGTATAATTTCTTTAGCGTAGTTTCTTGTAAAAATTCCGTTTATTTTTAGTGCAAAAATGGTTACATGGCAACTCATGACAGTGGAAATTCAACACACTTTATAAATCATTAAAAGTTATAAATCTAACCCATCGTAACTTATTTAACTTTTTTTTCATCACTTTGCATGACTTTATATCACTTTCCAAAGGTGTGTCGATTTCCTGATTTGCCAGGTTACCGAAATAATACCTCATCGATTCTTAGAAGGTGATCTAATATTACCTAGATATTATTGGCCCAAGTTTTGCCGTTAATATGAAAATGTCATGTATGTATTTCAAACTAAGCCCGGTGTCCCACGGGTCTGCAGTGTCCCACTGCGCATTGTCTTGCAGCATTCGGTTTCTGTTGATCGCCGACCCGTGGGACGACGGGCCAAGTGTTTTCGTAGATGTTTCCTTTTATATTTCATAAAATCGAAATAATTAAAAATATTTGCAAGGTAAACAAATATTAATTGTTATTAACCAACTGTTTATTTTGTGTATTTTTTTCTTCGTTAGCAAATTTTTATTCAGACTAACTGAACATCATGCACAGCTTTTCCAGTAATTTTATTGATTTTCTACGTCAGCACAGCTATTTATAAATTTCAATATAGATTTTATTGTATTATTGACAAGACACTATTTTATTTTAAATGTTCAGTTGTACTTCTGAGGCAATTAAAAGGCAGGTGGTGTAACTATTGTATGATATCTATACAATTATATTTTCGGAAATCTTTATTATCCGCACGTACCTCGCACGCACACGTGCCGACATTTTCTTTTTTCCAATGAACTTTCCAGACTGTTCGAAGGTCCAAGTTTACAAATTGTCCATTAAGCAAGGGGAGAGCGGGGTTGGTAGTCTGAAGAGGGCTATCAAACACTGGCCCACTGCCACGTCACTAGTCTCCCCTATGTTCCCCGAGCACTGCTGTATCTAGGGTTACCACAAATTAAAAATTAAATCAAAGGGAGGACCAACTAAATTTGAAATACAAAGATAATTGGGAAGACAATTTATTCCGAAATTAGAACGTTTCAAAATGAAACTGAAATATGCACACTTCGTTACGAAAGAGGACTTTAACTTCAATATAATTATTGCAGACTGATTCTGGTAGATCAAACATAAAATATTTCGAAATTATAATACGTAGTAATACTAATTGGAAACCCCAAATAAATTCAACTACAGATGGAAAGAGAAAATTAATTTTCATATAACTTACATTAGAAATTATTAAAAAAAAAATACTTTGCAACCATGGGTGTATATTTTCAAGAAAAAACCTAAAATATTTTTAAACACTCAATGAATTCGAATTCATTCCATAACATTATATTTTCTTATTCTTATGTACAAATTTATTATATTTTGTTAAATGTACTATACTTTGTTGAAATGTGAGATATACTATTTTTAGCTGATTTTATAAATTATAAACTATCTCATTTAAGATATCTCATGCACCGATGAAATAAAACAATTTATTTTGAGATATTTTATATTAAGCATGTAAATAGTGTTAACAACCAACTTATTTTATTATTCATGTGTTTTTGTTATTTTATAAATTGTTATTCATGTCTCTGTATACTTATCCTCCCTTTGTTTAAACGTTCAATTTTCTTTCTAAATCACTGTAAGCACAGTTATTTTTATATTAGGAACACACACCACTAGAACCACAAGCACCGCAAGCACTAGCTTACATTAGAAACACAAACCACAAGCGCCACAAAAACAACATACGCCATAAGCACCAGCTATCATTAGGAACACACACACCACAAGCGCCACAAGCACCAGCTTAAATTAGGAAAGAATATAATAATGCACAAAAATGTGCACCGCAAAAATTATCTAATACATGTAAAAGAAAAAAAATACTACCTAATAAAGAAAAAATAATGTTCTAAAATGCCCAATATCGATACATTACATAACACATAATCAATGCACACATAGAAATGAGTGATGAGGACACGGTTAACGTCCACAGCAAGCATTACAAGCAATAGATAATTAATATACATTTAGATTAAAACAAATAAAATCAGTTTTATTGGGTATTTTGGCCTCAAATCTAAAATTAAGTTTTGTATAAAAAATGCCATGCAGTTTTTACTCTAATGGTTAAATGCGACGTTGTAATTTACGTATTCATATTTCACGCGTTTTGTCCGTCTAAAAAACTCAATAACTTCATAAAGGCATACAAATACAAGATTGTATCGGTGATTCCATCCAATATTGATTAATTTGTATACCTTTATTAAAAGAGTTTATTCATATTCATATTGCATATGAACGGGCGTAAATAAAAAAAAAATCGTCTTAACATTGTAAAGCATAATTTTGTAAGTAATTAAATTAACGGCATCTACCTATATACGTAGATTTTAACCTCAAATTATTTTTTTTCTTGAAAATCGAAATCACAATAAACCCCTCCCCCTCCCCACAGTGAGTCCTCTTCGCTCCTTCTTAGTCATTGAGTATCTTGAAATGAAGACAAAACTAGGACCTTTTCTGTAATGGGTGGAGGATATTATTTGCATGCGAAAAAGGACGACATTCCCCCCTTTTGTATAATATTTGACCGGTCGGTGTCTGATTTGACATTGCGTTTGGGTCCCACCAAGGCGTAGTGTGTTCAATTCCTCGTCTGGCTAAGTCCTCCATCACAACACAAGCAACATTTTCTGCTTACTGTGGTGGTAGTAGGAGATTTTCAAATATTGTCAGGTTATTCGTAACTCGGGAATGTTCCAAATTTAAAAAAAAAATCTGGTAGCTGGTAGCCCTACCTGCACCCCTCGCTGGGGACAGGATGAATCACCCACCTCGGGGGAAAGAGGGAACCAACCCTCGCAGAATAATACAAAGCCAATGTCAAGGTCATCTAATCACATCTGTACGAAGACAGCTGATTGCTGATTCACCAAATTAGAGAGTGAATTTTTTTTTATAAATAAAAAGTGGTACACCTTTCATCTCATTCGACTGCATAGCTATAGCCAGTTTACATGTGACCTTTTTTGGGATTTTCGTATTTTACGTTTTACTGACAACTATTTTCTATGGAAAAAAGTTAATTTTGTTTCTGTATCCCTTTCTTAAATTAATATCTACCCAATATCCAAATTATTATCTTTTTCTCAAATTAAAATTACAAATTAGTGCTTACTCTATAAATAAAAGTGAGAATTGCTAATTTATTAAAATCCTGTTAAAAACGGAATAGCATGCCACTTCCTAATAAACTTTTAGTATATTCATAACATATCGGAACATGTGTTCACGCAAATGCGTTTGTCCTGGTAAACAATAACGAAATGCGAAAATACAGGGTTTTCCAATAAGAGGTGTTATTTTCATATTCAATTGTAAAAGATCAATGGTTTCGTTGCTTGTGTGGCACGTAGCGCCGTCTTGTTGAAATTAAACGTTGTCCAGATCAATACCATCCAATTCCGGTCATAAAAAATCATTAATCATCTCTCGATAGCGCAATCCATTCACCGTTACTGTTGCTCCAGCCTCATTTTCGAAAAAGTAAGGTCCAATGACTCCGCCGGTCCATAAACCTAACCGAACAGTCACACTTTGAGGATAGAGAGGCTTTTCAACAATAACTCTTGGGTTTTCCGAGTCCCAGATGCGACAATTTTGCTTGTTGACGAAGCCACCGAGGTGGAAATTGGCCTCATCACTCAAGATGATTTGCATTTGATTCATTCAAGAGAATTTTAATAATTTCAATGCGTTGTTGAAGCGTATATTGTTCCATTTTTATTAATGGCGTAGTTTCTACTTGTCAAATGTCAAAAAATGACAGCTTCAAAAGTAACATCTACCGAAATAGCGGGCTATTCAAAATAACACCTCTTATTGGAAAACCCTGTATTATAATTTTTATGAACACGTCTAATCGTATAATCGTCATAACACATTCGTTTTTTTACTGATTAGTAGTAAATCTGTCAATTAATTCGTTAAAGGCCTGCAGTCCCGTTTTTAATCGGAATACGAATAATTTGAAGAGATTTTAAATAATATGCAAAATTTTACATCAGTAAGTTTTCTCGTGTACTGGAAAAAATCTATTTCATGATTTGCATTTAAAGAATGTTTGAATCATTTATATATATATAATATACTAGCTGAAGACACCGGTTTTGGCCAGGCTCTACATAAATATCAAATTATTGAAAAACCTTTTTTTTATTCATAATAAAATTGAGGAAAACAAAAATAAATTCAGAAACAAAATAGAGTTTTTCGAAATCAGACTTGGACAGTGACCTTGCTCTTTTTTCATCAATCTCGGAATAAAACTGTAGATTTGTATAAAAAAAATCAAACAAACGCCGCCCGCCCGGTGTCCGCTACACGGCCGCCCATCACAGACACACTTCTTTTTATAAAAACATGGATAACAGATTAAACCACATTTTACACAATTATCGGTAGAAGATAAATAGTACCTAACCATAAATGCAACTACCTACATAGATATTTTGCATCACGATGACAGGACGTTTTGGTAAAATATTTATTTTATAAATTAAGAAAAATATATAATTGTCTATGGTGACCAAATATAGTCATAATTTTTAATTTCCTGACTTCTTAGTTATCATAAACGTTAATCTGAAGCGTCGCGATAATAATTAATGATTATTGATATGTTTGTTAAATTATTCTCTGTTTTACCAAGGTTTACACCAGAAAACAATAAAATGATAATTTTTATCATTAATTACGATTACCCATCATCATTCTACGACGCAGGTAATAATCATTATTTGGAGAATTAACATTCAATAGTTTGTTATTATCGTGACGGCGAATCAGGTGTAGGTATTTCAGGTAAAATAAAAAAAAATAACACAGATTAGATTCGTAAAATCTAATCTATAACCGATTCGATATGAAATATGACTGATTAGTGATAACTTACTCGTTTCGGAATGTAAGTTGCTGATAAATATCTCCAGTTATTTTTATTACTTAGGTAAGTCACATTTTCATGTAGAAAAAAACTCTTGTAATTTTTGTGATTTATTGCAAATTTCAGAGCGAAACATTTTTTTTACTTTTTACACGGAAAAAAATGAATATTGCTATTTATTAAGAATCTCCTCAAATTTTTTTGTAATTCCGGTTAATAACAGGATTGCAGGCCCTACAAATAAATTAACAGGTTTCCTGATAAACTTTTATATAATTATATTGTCATGATGTGAACATGTGTTCATGAAAATCCGAATATTTTCCGAATGTTTTTGCAAAGGCGATTTGCAAAAACACATGATGAAATATTCGCCACAACAATATATTCGTAATTTACCCTAAGTTATGAGGAAACCTGTTAATTCATTCGTAAGGCCTGCAATCCTGTTTTAAACGGAATTACTGATAATTTGAAGAGATTCTAAATAAATTAGCAACAGTCATTTTCTCCGTGTACCCCGATGTATGGCAATGAGGCATGGAACTGATATAGAAAGGACGAAAGTAGACTGAACGCTGTAGCAATGAGATCCCTGAGGCGTATGTGCGGTAAAACCGTGTATGTTCATGTGAGAAATGTAGATATTCGCAAAGAATGCAAGGCTGATGTAAGCGTAGTGAGTACGATTAAGAAAGGAAAGCTTAGGTGGTTTCGGCATGTAGAGCGAATGAATGAAGAAATGAGTGTAGGGAGAATATGTGACGCAAATGTGAATAGTAAAAGAAGTCGGTGACGCCCGATGAAGACATGGCATGATCAAGTGAATCAGATACTTGAGTAGATATTAAAAAAATATTCTGCAATGAAAGTGTTATAGATATTAAAAAAATATTCTGCAATGAAAGTGTTATAGATATTAAAAAAATATTCTGCAATGAAAGTGTTATAGATATTTAAAAAAATATTCTGCAATGAAAGTGTTATAGATATTAAAAAAAATATTCTGCAATGAAAGTGTTATAGATATTAAAAAATATTCTGCAATGAAAGTGTTATAGATATTAAAAAAAATATTCTGCAATGAAAGTGTTATAGATATTAAAAAATATTCTGCAATGAAAGTGTTATAGATATTAAAAAAATATTCTGCAATGAAAGTGTTATAGATATTAAAAAAATATTCTGCAATGAAAGTGTTATAGATATTAAAAAAATATTCTGCAATGAAAGTGTTATAGATATTAAAAAAATATTCCGCAATGAAAGTGTTATAGATATTTAAAAAAATATTCTGCAATAAAGTGTTATAGATATTAAAAAATATATTTCTACCATGAATATCTAAATTATGTCTATGATTTCTACCTACCTACGTCTCGCAACATCCCTAAATTTCCTAACGCCATGCTATAATACGTAGTTTCGACAGCTTTTTATGTACATACCGCACAAGAGTCCCAACTGATCCTTGCTAACCGGATCCATTGAGACTATTGCATCCTGACTTCGGGTATAAGGGTATCAGGGGCAGAAGCAGATGGGGAAGATGAAGGTGGGGAGATACCTGGCTATTCAGATCTGATTATATTTCGACGGGAAACAAACCTCCACCATCACTACCTGCCCTAAATCAAGCTTCGTAAGAACAGCGCAACTACACCAATAAAATACATTATCTGCATTCCCTTGTTCTAAGCAGTGAAGATTACTAGTTTGACGAATTTCTACCCATATGATACACGTAATACCTAATTATGAGTTTCATATAATGTACCTATTTATGTTGCTTTCCCTTTAATTTTCTATACCGCCGAATCCCTCTAACGTCGTGTAAATAATTATGTAAAAACGTTTCTAAGTCTTCGTCGGTCTTCTGATTTATGTACCTACATCCTTATGTTTACATAAATTGTTTCCATGATAACTCAACGCACAATTACAATTCAAAACACCTTTTACCACTACCATTTCATAATTAGGTACATTATGTCACTTTTGCATCCTAACCTACAAATCTATCCTATACAACCTATTTAACCTAGTTTTTGTTTCATCAGTTTTCATGACATTATATAACTCTTAAATGTTTGTTGAATTATAATTTTGATGAGTTATTCTGTCACCCGTTAGGTTATCATTACTTAGTAAGTAATTACACTAATTACCTATGTATTATGTTCTCAAAACTATCTAAAAGCCCATCTGGGCGTAAGATCAAATAAAATGAAAAGATGGACAATAATTGAAGGTTTAAATTAATATGCTCGTAGAAAAATGTCAGATTACAATTTTACTGATAATATCATTACCTAATAATAAACCCTAAAAACATAAGTATTATACAGAAATATCGCGTACGTACACATGCCTAAATAATAATAACAAATTAATCTGGCCATTTATGTTAAAACACAAATAAAATGACCCAAGAGCCATATTTTGCATTCAAGCATAATAATACTATGTATTATTTTAAATACTTCCAATCTTAAAAATAATAACAAACAAGAAACATTGTCTGTTTATTTATTTATCGAATAATGAAAAAAATGAATCCATACAATAAAACGATCGGGGTATTGAGACAATTTGGTAAGTAAAAGTGGGTAGGTACCTACTAATAATATTTCTGACTAACTAACTAACCACCATGCCGTTTCCAAAAGGGTAGGCAGAGAGGACAAACCACCAAACAACTCGGTGTTGCCACACACTTCTTGCCTCATTCACATCCATACATCGTCTCATACATACAATTATTCGGTTCACTTGGTCGTACCATACATATCTTCCTCGGGTGTCCTCAACTTCTAGCATTCACATTCGCGTCGTAGGTATATTCTCATAATAATATTAACTGTAAATAATATTATTTATTAGGAATCAAAGTGGAAAGTATACTGATACTCCTCTAACTACTACCTACCTACGTACATGATAAGATGTGGTAAAAAAATACATTTTGAGTCAGTCAAGCACCTAGTAGTTAAGTACCTAATCGAATTTAAAATACGTTGATTTTATGGTTAGTGGTTTGTTATCAATTTGGTAGGCAGGTACTTTCATAATTTATGGGATATTCTTTAATTTTTGCGTCTAACAAGCGTGTAGGTACCTAACTACCTAATATTCCTAATAACTACCTACTAGGTATCTACCTACCCCGCAACAAGTTTGTAGGGTTCTCTGGGGTTCTTCATTGATAATAATATATGTATATAATACGTATATGGTCGAGGTAAAAAAGGAGAACCTGAATCTATCTATAAAATCTGGGCAGGTTAACCTTCGTTGTTTTATTTTTTTCTCTCAATAGGGGGAGACGTACCTATAATAATAATAATAATATTGGACAATCTGTATAGCGCCGCTTTTGTGGGATATCGCCTCAGAGGCGCTTTACAGTTGATGCAGGTATTATAAAAAATATAAATATTACAAAAATACCCATTGAAATAAATTTTTAAACTACACTACAAGCATAGACATTGGATGTCTATGACCATTTCTAGGACACAATAATGACGCAGGTTAGCGCAAATTCGCCGATTGCGTGATACGATTTCCGATCTTGTTCGAAGAATATTGATGCTGATAATATTCAAACAACATGACCATCCACAATCGCCGCGGTGGTGGTTGCTACGTAGGTACTACCAGCTACCGGGTAGTTGGTACCTGGCTAGATAAGTCTCGCAGCATCTGGCTATAGTAGTAGTGAACTTGTCCCTATCAAATAGTACAGGTACAAATAATAATAATCTCTGAGCCACGCCGGGTTTCACTACTACTATCACAGACACGTATATCAACGATATCACCGAGCATGCCTAGTCTCGACCAATCGCGAGCCAGTATTTTCTTTATGCCCATATATGGTAATGCTACCGGCTCGACGGCAGTGGGGGAACCGGGCGAGTTCATTATTCGAATCTGAGGGGTTTTATTTCAAACATATGATTTAGAAAACGATGAAACAAAGGCGGCCGACATTCTAATGCGTCATTAATGCCCGTCATTTTAGATTTCAGCCTTCTTTCACATCGGTTTTAAGGGATTTGGACAGGTAAAATAGATATTTTGTAGCAATTTCCCGTCGGCGTCCCCCGGCGAGTCCAACGGGCGTAGGAGACGATTGAATCAACCGGCCTTTCCCACTTGCGACAGTATTCGCGCGTGGTCCGCTTGTGTTCAAAGGAGACTTCGGTGAGTAATTTATGTAATATAATATTTTATATAATAATGTCTTATTTGGGTGAATTTAGGGGTTTTTGTGTGTATTATATTGTAACGCTTCGCGATGTGATTATTATTTGACGAGTAAAAAAGTAATGTGTGAGATTCTGGCAGGACGCCAAGGGGTGTGTGATAAGCGATGGCAAGTGGTTGTACCGGCTTTCCTTGCTGCCGTGGAGTAGACTGATAATATTGGCCGTCTGCCAACTGCTGCAGCGGGCTTTCGTCTCGGTTATTTGCACATTTCGTTGCGTTGGGATGTCCGCCCCACCGCTGTCAGCCACGCAAAGATGATACCTTATTTGTACATAATGGTTGCCGGCTAGCGGAATATGTATCGCAATTCCATTGACCGGGTTTTTAACCGGCACGAGGAATGGTCGATACGACCCGCTGGTTTCTCGCGTCTCATGTCCACGGCTCGCCTTGTCATTACGCTCTTTTTGTGAATCATACGAAATGTATAATCTCGCGGTTATCAGTTGGGGAAAAGCGTTGTGCGGTATCTCCATGCTCAGCTCGGTGCGGGAGGGAGAGGGAGAGACCTCGCGGTGCATTGCATGACCATATATGGTAAAGACGCTCGCCATTGGTCGGGACCGGTTGGAGGGGGGGCGAGATAAGCGCGCATTTATATTGTCCCAACAAGGCATTTTGCATCATTCGTGTTCGAGTTCTAGTGTTGTGAGCATTGTGCAGTATCCTACGGGCTGTGCAATCCGACTGATATTAATTTATTGTTAACTAATTAATCCAATGTAAGTTCAATTTCTAAAAATCTACAAAAAATTGTCTAGCGTTTTCAGAAATCTCGTTTAGTGTCAAGTGGTGTTGTTTCTGTGTGAAAACAAGTGTCTGAATCCCAGGTGGTCGTCACCTGGCAAGTTAAGTCAGTTGGTGTAATCCGCTCTAGATAATTCTATGGGCGTCTCGAATTGTGCAAATTGGATTACCAGAATCTAAATCATCTCCGGGATACGCGAGAGGGATCGTATAATATCCGTTAAAAAGAAAGTTTAAAAAAATGCCGTGTCCTTTGGGCGTCGGGGCGTGGTATTAAGTGCGTAGCCGTTAGAATTTAAACTGACAAACCGGCTTGACAGTTGAAATGTGAAAATAAGTCAAACTCTCTCGAGTATCTTAACTCACCAGAAGAAGCCATCTAAATCACAGCCGTTTAATTTAAATAGCCTGGTGGCATTTTGGCCGTGGAAAGATCGCGAAATTATATCGATTTCTTTTAAGTGTCACGTGTAGGTAGATAACCTCGGAGTTTGCAAGGAAATTCTTGCCAATTTAACTAATTAACTACTTAGATAACTTTCAACAACCTTCAAGTTTATTTTTAAATTTTATCAGCTGTTATTTATTCGAGTTAGATTCGGATAAGACATCTTAATTTGCTATGCGTCAGATGTTTTAATTCGATCTGATAATTTGCACAATACAGTATTACTTTCTCCTACTAGTAAATAGAAACACCCAACGGACTTTACTTTTTATTTTACGAGCTTATCATTTTATTTGAAAACAAATAAAAATAGGTCATTGACATTACGATCTCTAGTCGGTCATACCCAAGGGCTGAAATATCTTTTCATTCATTAATGAATTTATATTGAGAGAATGTTTAATAGTTATTATTGTTATCATAATTTATTTTTCACAATGTCACCGTTCACCCATTTTATGATTTTCATATGAAATCGTTTGTTGCGCTTTCAGCAAAAGTCTAATGATGTTTATCTTTTGTTCACAGACTAACTCAAAATGTGTGACGAAGAAGTTGCCGCCCTGGTGGTAGACAATGGATCCGGAATGTGCAAGGCCGGTTTCGCCGGAGACGATGCTCCTCGCGCCGTGTTCCCCTCCATCGTGGGTCGCCCTCGGCACCAGGGAGTCATGGTCGGCATGGGCCAGAAGGACTCATACGTAGGAGACGAGGCCCAGTCCAAGAGGGGTATCCTCACCCTCAAGTACCCCATCGAGCACGGTATCGTCACCAACTGGGACGATATGGAGAAGATCTGGCACCACACCTTCTACAACGAGCTGCGAGTTGCCCCCGAGGAGCACCCCGTCCTGCTGACTGAGGCTCCCCTCAACCCCAAGGCCAACAGGGAGAAGATGACCCAGATCATGTTCGAGACCTTCAACACCCCCGCCATGTACGTAGCCATCCAGGCTGTCCTCTCCCTGTACGCTTCCGGTCGTACCACCGGTATCGTGCTGGACTCCGGAGATGGTGTCTCCCACACCGTGCCCATCTACGAAGGTTACGCACTCCCCCACGCCATCCTCCGTCTGGACTTGGCCGGCCGCGACTTGACCGACTACCTCATGAAGATCCTCACAGAGAGAGGATACTCTTTCACCACCACCGCCGAGAGAGAAATCGTGCGTGACATCAAGGAGAAGCTGTGCTACGTCGCCCTGGACTTCGAGCAGGAGATGGCCACCGCCGCATCCTCCTCTTCCCTGGAGAAGTCGTACGAGCTTCCCGACGGACAGGTCATCACCATCGGAAACGAGAGGTTCCGTTGCCCCGAAGCCCTGTTCCAGCCCTCATTCCTGGGAATGGAAGCGTGCGGAATCCACGAGACCACTTACAACAGCATCATGAAGTGCGACGTGGACATCCGTAAGGACCTGTACGCCAACACCGTGCTGTCCGGAGGAACCACCATGTACCCCGGCATCGCCGACCGCATGCAGAAGGAAATCACCGCTCTCGCCCCATCCACCATGAAGATCAAGATCATCGCTCCCCCGGAGAGGAAGTACTCCGTATGGATCGGAGGTTCCATCCTGGCTTCCCTTTCCACCTTCCAGCAGATGTGGATCTCCAAGCAGGAGTACGACGAGTCCGGCCCCTCCATCGTGCACAGGAAGTGCTTCTAAACAACACCCACCCCACCACCCCCACCCTCGTATTTATGATTCACGCTCTTGTGTAATGGCGGCGCTATGTTAGTAGTCGCCCCCACCAGGAACCAGGATGGCCGCGCGTTATTTATCAGCCAGCTCAAACCAAGCTTACTCTCTTCGTCATTTCTTGTAATTGTAAGATATTATTAAATACATTTTATTATAAAATGTGGAGTTTTGTATTGAAAGGAAATACCAACACCTTCGCAAGTCTGCCGTGATGAGTAGTTATTTATTTTTGTAATTTAATTTAATTCTCAAGTATTAAATTGGCTCCCCGGAGCGTCATGGAAGTGTTTGCACTTACGCCAAAGCTTTTTTTTGTATTTTTCGTACTAGCTGAACAAGACTTACTACTTATATTTTCAAAAAAAAAAATAAAACATAAAAATTGTAAAATAATCTGTATTTTTGTCATGCCCGATCCAATCCTTACACTCTTAACCCTTTATCACCTTATTTGTGCACCACTTCTATTAATTTACTGACGTGACATGCTTCTTTCCATTTCATAAGTGAAAGAAATGTCAAAACGTAACTTGACTGATTGGAAAAATACCGATCGAAAGTGAAGGGAAATGTTTTGTTTCCCTTCAGTAATGCTAAGGCAATGAAGGGTTAATTGGAGAGAGGTGGTTCGGAAGTTCTGAAAAAATAATAACTCATAATAATAGCATCCGTGCAGATTTCCAGTACTTTGAAAGAAGTAAGGGTTACTGAATAAGTAAGTTAAAGTCATTGTTTGAGAGTACAAAAACAGTGCGATGTAGTTATGAATGATGAATACTTTCTGAAGTTGGGATGATGAGTTTGTGTATTTGGGAAGTATGTTTATGCAGTTGAAGCTTGCAAAAAAATGTCGAAAGAAACGAAGCCAGCAGTGGTAGTGCCTACCATGATGTATGACAGAGGAAGGCTAAAAGTAGAATGAATGCTGTAGAAATGAGATATCCGAGGCGCATATGTGGTAACGGCGCAAATGTATGGTCGTGGGAGAAATGTGGAGATCCTCAAAGAATGTAAGCGTGATGAATAAGATTAGGAAAGGGATGCTCGGATGGTTTGGTCAGTAGAGCGAACGAAGAAAGGAATGTGAGGAGAATATATGATGTGAATGATAGAAGAGGTCGGGGTCGCCCGAGGAAGACATGCCACGATCAAGGCAATCAAATACTTGAGTCCGGTCATGTCAAGAGCCAGAATAATAGAGGAATATGAATGAGGCAAGGAGTTTGTGCCAAGACCGCGTTGTTTGGCGGTCCGTCCTCTCTGCCTACCCCTTCGGTGACGGCGTGATAGTTAGAAAACAATTATGAATTGGAAAGTAAGGATAACTTCATTTGTACTCTTTTCCTAAAAGTAGGTTTGCAGGATAGAGTGCAAACCAAGGATTAAATGGGTTTTCATGTCTGCGCATTCAGCTTGCGGTATTCCATCTTTAAGCGTAAGCAGAGAAAATAGGCAGATTTTCGATATACCTATTTTTTATATTTATATATAAATATATATATTTTGCGATGCCGCCTCAAAATTGGGCGGTATCTTTCGAATTCTGATGCCGCGTCACAATGCAATTGCAATTTAACGTCCAAACAATTCGCGTTACATGTTGCATTGCGTTACGAGACAGGACTCTTTTCCATTTCGAAAAAGGTTTTTTGGGGGCCAATATTAGGGTCCTTATAAACAGAAAAAATTTCCGCGAGGCTTGCCACGAATTATGGAAAGGGACAAAGCAACCCAACAACAAGCAAATACTCTCAATATCGCCCTGGTAAGACAACCATTCAGAATCTAAATATTGCTTGAAATTCTATGCTACGAAACTATACAATGCTCAAACAAACAAAAAATAACGGAAATGAATAGATTTAAAACAAAAGTAAAAACGTGGCTGAGAGAAAACAAAGTGATAATCAACTTTCAAACATAGAAGATGATGTAAAAACAACATGAAACTAAATTTAAATTGACAAAAAACAGTTTATTTTTCAACAAGTTCTGCTGTAATTATTATTGTAACTATGACAGTTTAATAATGCCTTCAGAGGGCGAAACAGCTGTCACGCGTAGTAATAACACTGCAGAACTTGTTTAAAAACAAACGGTTTTTGTAATAATTTAATTTAATAATAATATTGAACACATAAAAAAATCGAATATTAAAATGGAGTTCTACAAATGAAACTAGATAACAATAAATAAAAAAAACTTATTTATACAACCTACATCATGAATAAACTTGATTTAAGTACTTCCAAATCCAAACCTTCTACCACACAACATTCCTCTGATTGGGAATGCTATAATTTATGTGCAGCTCATTCCAAGTGGAAGATGCTATCAGTATCGCGTTGGTCAGAAACCATCACTCAGAATCGAAATGGCTTTAGCCATGTTTTTTTAGTAGATCTGAATAGCCAGGTACTTCAGAACCTTCTGCTTCCACACTCCCTACTTCCTTCAACCTCACAACAATAACCTGGTTGGGTATGCCAATCAATCAATCCCATCTCTAAATAGTACAAAACAAGTCACTGTCCGCGTCTTATCTGTTTGTGGGCTTAGTTCTTCTAAACTACGCAACGGAGTTTAATAGGGTTTTCACTATCATTTAGAGAATTTCTTCCGAATGTATATAAAACATGGATATTATATTTATTGAAAGTAGAAAAAAGTCAAGCAACGCCAGGTACACGTCAGCTAGTATAAGATTTATTAACTATAAATTTGGTCTACCAATAGAAACTATAAATTACAACCACTTGGTGAAAGAATTAAAATTATTAAAACTATCTGATAGAAGACTCATTTCCTACTTGACATGAAAATTGTCAATTGAATTAAAAACAGATGCCAGTAGCTTGTTCCACATACGAGCCGTCTTACACAGAAACGAGTCGAAGGAGCGGCCCGTTCTCATGAAGCCTACATCAACTGTGAACGGGTATTCCGCTCATTATCATGCACCGGGAGACAATGCTCCTGGCTCCTTAAAATACCTGTAGAAGAGACTGAGCATGCCCACATTGCGTTTGTGCATTAGAGATAGCAATCGGTCAGCAATGAATTGTCAATCAAACGGACCGCCCTCCTTTGCACAGAATCAAGTAGGTTTAACAAATATTGTGGGGCTCCAGCCCAGAGGTGGATCCCAAATTCAATTGTTGGGCGTACTTGAGATTTGTATAGGGTTAGCAGCTGTCACTATTGAAGAATCTAATAATCCTATGCAATAAATTGACGGAATTTTACACATTGTTCTGAAACAGCGATGATAATTTCTGAAATAAGGGATTATATTATTTGATCAGGTTTGAAGAATTTGTGAAGCATGATACGATTCTTTCAAAGACAATAACGAGCCTGATTGTCAAGACCAATTTAATGTTTCATAACTAATACCGATCACTGTGCAAGTTTCTGGTTCACCGATTGAATGAGCAGCGATCTAAGGTGATGTGACCTTAGATCGAAGATCAGAATAGACTGATAAAAGTAAAAATAATTATAACGAACTTGGAGAAAGTGAGGCTTACGTTATCACCTTCAAGCATAATCAGGTGTTTTCTCATTATGAGACTCTTCCTTAAATATTACCAGCACATAAGAACGGGGTAGCTAAAAAGACGGGTTCGAGCGGTCACTCTTCTTTGGAATATGATGATTGACTGCTTTTTTCGAAGCAGAGGGTACAGAGCAAGACTTCAGGGACATTTTAAAAGCTTCGTCAAAATTTGAGCTATTTCTGCAGCGCACCTCTGCATTACCAGGGCAGGTATTCCGCAAGGCTCGCTAGCTTTGTTAACATCAAGCCCACATAAGACTTGGATTACTTACCGATTTCGGATCCTCAGCTTTTTCATACAGAATCCGCAGTGAAGAACCGACGTCAGGACAGCACATTGATCATGGAGGGTCGAGCCTCACAATTTTGCTAAATAAGTTGGTATTTTCGGTGGCAGTGTTTCCTAGTGAATCTGGATTTGCAGAAATTTCGACCTATTAAACTCCCAAGCGACCAGAACGCTCTGCTGCCATGAGGACAAGCAGCTAGCTTTTTGCTAATCTGCTGGTCGTGCTCGACCTTGACCTATTTATTATGATTTTTTTTACATTAACCCCACACAGGATGCCCTGAGACAATAATTTCCCTCAGGGCCTATGTCATCTTTCTGGATGCTGTATGGAGGGTTTTAAGGAAAGGAAGGGAGGAAGTTCTACCCAAAACCACCTCCCTAATTGAGGATTTATGATCCTCTTGCTTTCCTTTGGCATTTTGTTATATGCTGATCTGTCTTGTAGGCTCGGTAAGTAAGTAGGTAAGAGTAAGTCGCTCACAATTATCCGGTAGGAATAGAGTTATCATAGTCTTCCTCGTCAGAACTTATCTTGACGTCTACGTAAATAAAGATGGAGATGCATCTACACAATATTTTGAAAACAAAAAATACGTACGGCCACGCCCCAATGATTTTATAAAACCAATCAAAACGGAGAGACAGAATGTACAGTATGAAAACAAATGTTTTGTGTAAATGTTTCAATTTTTTGTTGCAGGAGCACTGCGGTAACTGGGCCCAGTGTTTCTAAACAGATTCTGTTACCGATGTTTTGAATTTTTCAATTCATTTTCAGACAGTAAAATAAAAAACTTGGCGCTTTATCGCTTTCCTTTCAATTCATTTTCACGCTTTGAAGTAAAAAAAAAAGTTTGGCACTTTATCGCTTTCCTGTGAAAATGCGAATTTTGTTTTAATGATCATAATTTTATTATTATTCTGTTTCTTTCCCAATACAGGGTATTAGGGGACCTACTTGACTTACTTTAACCAGTGATTCCAGGCATTATAAGGTACAGTTGTATAAAGGTGTGAAGGGACATATTTGACTTACTTTAACCAGTGATTCCTGACATTATTATAAGGCACGGTTGTATACAGGTGTTAAGGAACGTACTTGATTTACTTTAACCAATGATTCCTGACATTATTCAGAGTAAAAAACGTAAATGAAATCTTTAAATGTTTTTTTTTTCAAAAATATATTTTTTTTTACATTTTTCTATTAAATACTTTTACAATTTTCGATAAATTATTATCGTTTTTTAATATTAACGTGCTCCCTCTAACATTCGTAATTATATATATCCCTTTCAAACCATCTTCTCTTTTTTGAACTCTTACTACGGAAACAAGAAAAAAAAAAAAAAAAAAAAATTTCACCAGAGACCAAATTTCATTTAGTTATTTTACTCCAACTAATGTCAGGATTCACTGTTACAGTAAGTCAAGTACGTCTCTTACATCCTGAATAATACTAGCTGAAGTCCCGGCGCTGCCTGCATTTTTCTAATAATACTAGCTGAAGTCCCGGCGCTGCCTGCATTTTTCTAATAATACTAGCTGAAGTCACGGCGCTGCCTGCATTTTTCTAATCAGATGTAGACAATAATCTTTATCTTATTTTTAACATCAAGTGTGCAAAATTTGGGGTGGGAATAAGGAGATCGGGTAGTTTTCGAAATCTCACGTAGACAGTGGCCTTCCTCTTGGTTCGGAGGTCAAGTGTGCAAAATTTCAGCAATCAGAATAAAACTGTAAATTTGTATAAAAATCAAATCCACGCCGCCTGCCACAATCACTCTTCTTTAATAAAGATATTGCACTGTAATACTCCTGCATACCTTCAGGAATGATTTATTATAATCATTTTGAAAACAGTGTATCGAGGTCGCAAAACGGACGTCTCGTTGTTGTAAAACGGAAAAGGGAACATTAATAAAAATAAACTGGTATATTTAAAATATGTATTTAAATATGATCTTCAATACGCATTACATTAAGACACTTACATAAGTACCATTCCACGTATTATGAATCAAGCTGCTGTTAATATAAATTATTAAACAGTAAGTTTAGTGGTAACTTCATAGTAATTTATAACCAAAATACTAATCTAATTATAACAGATTCTTAAAACCCGAAGGAATAATAATTGACTGATGATATAAAACATTAAAAAAAAACACACACATTACATAATATATTGTTCTGAGTGGAGTACAACACACAATTCACGTGAAGAGTGTAAATAAAAAAAAATTCTGTTCCTAATGAAATGTCAATTCTGTTTTAGACAAATTAACTTTTAGGAAATACAATTGCAGCATTATTATTTAATGATCACGATTCTCCATTGAAAGCAAATTAATTAAATATTCTTAACCCTTCAGGCCTTTGGAATATTGACTGTTAAATTTCTTAAAGATGCTGCAAGAAAGTGAGAGAATTTCTGATCTCAGTAAAATCCAAATAAATGGGATATTTCTGAATGTATCCGAAAACTGAAAAACTGCTTTTGAAAGGTGAAAAAATACACAATCAAATTTTATCAGAATGCTGATTAAATTAAATGGCTAACCTTATGTTTTTTCATCTAAACACTGAACGATAATTACTGATAACGAAAAAAAGCAAATATTTTATTAGACAAATGTATTATAAACATTACTGCAACCTCACTTTTTTGTTGTTTCATATAAAAATAATTAATAAAAAATTATAAAGTTTCATAAATTTTTCACAAATTGCGCTCGAAACCTTTAGTTTCATAGAAGTGTTCATTTTAATTATTCTGTGGTTAACTTCTATACTTGAATACAAAAGCTTGGTGTTTTCTCTTTCTAACACCGTTTAGTTCATATTTCTAACTATGTCCGTAAGGGAGACAACATTTTCTCTAAGACCAAATGAGCTGTTCCGAAAAGTAAACAAATTGACTCTAAGAGATCACTGTTTGTTCCCAAAACCGAACAAATTAGCCTGACGAGTTAATCGTCTGTGAAAGCTACAAGTATTTTGCAATAACACCGAACCAAAGGATTATTCAGTGAATAAAACCTTGATAAAGTAATTATGTCCAAACACACTTATCTGTGTAAAAAGACTTCATTTTGTTTTTAACCCTTTTTGAAAGTTCTAATAAAAACCATGAATAACCGATTCACAGAAATAAAATTATGAGATAAATCATAATCGGCCATGAATATGAGAATATATACAATTAATTATTAATGAATTCAACATTTAAAGCTTAATTCAATTTTAGACTAAAGCTAAGATAAATATTTAACACAACCTAAAAATTAATAAGATCTCTGTATAAAGGATTTGTATGTCTTGTTTATAAAATTTTATTTTAGGCATCGAGAAAAGAATTATATTTAATTATTGAAGACAATATTAGCGATTACTAAACGAAAATTTGTAACAGAAAAAGATACGGTCGTATCTAGGACTCGAACCCAGGACAGTGCCCCGGCAAGGCAAGGGTCCTGGGTTCGAGTCCTAGATGTGACCGTATCTTTTTCTGTTTCAGATTTTCGTTTAGGAATCGCTAATATTGTCTTCAATAATTAAATATTACAATTTGAGGTATTAAGTTATTCCAAAAAATAAAAATAACAAATATCTAGAAATTATTCTTACCGATAATTACTTTTCATTAAGATTTTCTTTTAGGTTTTAGTAAGGTTGGTTCATCCAACCAACGGAGTTCAATCAATTTCTATTTTATCATTAAGAAAAATTTCCCTTTTTCATAACATGGGAGAAAGCTGCACTTTTAGAAATGAAGTAACAAAAGTTTCCCGATTACAAAAGCGATAAATAAAAAAACATGATTCTATAATAATTAGGGGTAAGATTTATGGCACAAACTGCTAACAGAATTTTCAATGTTAAATTGTTAAGACAAGCTAAGAGAGCTATAGAGCTCTCAATCCCTTTTTTTAATACAATATTTAATTGTTGTTAACACACTTCTGACGGGAAGGATAGTTTTATCTTTTACACCGGTCCTACTTGAATAGCGGGAAAGGCATTGGTTTCCGACAATTTTATATCAATCTCTTTGTAAGGGTCCCAACTATATGTACAAGTATTTTAAAAATGAGAACTATGTCTTCCACATCTTCAACTTCTTGTCTTTTGTGTGGAAGAACATTTTATCAAAAGAAACTATATTAAACCCGTAGAACGGGTAATACATCCTTACACATATCCCACTCAGGAATGCGCAAGCTTTTTTTTTTTTGTAATTTTTTACACGTAAAACATCACTAAATGGTCCAACAATGGCTTTAACTTCAGTTTATAGAGTAATATTACAAAAGTAGGCTGTAATTTCAGACAATAATTTTGTAGTGGGGTGTGGTGAAAACTATGAAAAAAAAATTCATTAAAATATATGTTTTTTTTTTCAAAGATTTAAAACGAAATCCATTTTTTCAAATGGGACCCTTGCTTTTGCGCGCTTGAAGTGTGTTAATTTTAGCCATATATAAAGTTATGTATTTATTAATACTGACGTAATGAGCACAAACGGGGTTTCTGAACTTTAGATAAAGTTGAGATCTGGAACATTGCTTTTCTTATGAATGCCATTTGATATCGTTCTGTGTTATTTCATTAATTTCTGTAGTTGTACATTATTTTTCACTGCCACAATTTGTTTATATAAAAAAAAGTTTTCATTATTTATTATTTAAGTTAGTATTTGAAAAAAGTGTAGTTACCTCCCTTTGAATATAAATATTTCTACTGGAAATCTCTACTAGTATAATATATACAAAGTCGCTATCCGCGTCTGTCTGTTTGTGCGCTTAGTTCTTCTAAACGACGCAACGGATTTTCACTATCATTTAGAGAATTTCTCCCGGAAGGTTTATATATTATAATACATGCATGTTATATTTACAGAAAGTAGAGAAAAGGCTCGGGCTCTTACATTGCTAACGCTGGTTAAACGTTATGAGATACTTCAAAATAATGTACGTTGGAAATGTATGTCTTAAAAAGGCCTACAGAAAAGTCCGTGACGGTATGTTTGTCAAAATACTGAGCCATATTCGCGTTAACTGCAGTACATGCCACTGAATTTACCATAGCAAACTGCAGTTACCCCCAAATCCTTTAAGAAAATTGCCTTGATCTTATCATTTTTTCCATTAAACTAGAGAAGCTACGGCCGCCATAATGATTTTAGCCATACAAAATACAAAAATGAACCGACGTCTTCAAATAAATAAAATACCCCTTATGTATTTGATATGGCAAATAATCGCAGATGGATTTTCTTTGCAAAACGTTATCTCCAATTTTGATTTAATGATACATTGATTAAAAATAACTTAAAGATCCATGACTTATAAATAGAAAAATTAATATTTTCCGAATACATATATCAAGTCATAAAAATTTCAGACAATTTTTAATATTGGTAAATAGCATAACTAAATAAATAATTTTTTCAATGAAATATGTAGGTATTCCTAAACCCGTGAATTAGAATGGAATTGTTAATGAGAGTTGCACTAGCTTAAAAATTAAAGCGAAAATCTGTGATCTATTGAAGCAAGCACACACAAGTGAAATACCTAAAGTTAAATACAATTTTATAAATTATCAGGTGCAGATTCAATTAATTATTTTGGAAACTAGAATTAATTATGATTGTAAAAAACATCCTTTTAGAAAGGAGAAAGTAAAGTTGACTTTTGAGTAAGTGATACAACATAATGGGCTAAAGCGAGATATTTCATATTGTGTACATCGCATGAAAGAGCAAATCAATTCTTTTTACAATAAATCTTAAAGATAGTTGATTAATTAATTTCATGAGAAAATAGAGCGCGCAAATATATTATAAAGGATTTATTGATAGAACACCATTTTGTACTGACTTTTGTATGTAACATATATAAGTTTAAATAAGAAAAAACATAATTAGGAAAACACTTTGTAAAAAAATCTGTTTAAAAATAAAATCTAATTTAATGCATACACCACTTTTAAATCTTAACATATTTTGTACAACTTATGCATATTTCAACATTTTTGATTAAATTAATTCAGCATACAATTTTAGAAAAAAAGAGACAAAACTTATAAAACGTTTTATTTAAAAAAAAAATGTTTAATACTTTTATTTGATATTATTATTTTGTTTTTCTAAAGATTTCATTTGTTGGCACAGAGTAAAATGTTAATATGTATTGAAATATCAGAATTTTATAAAATATTCCCAACAGAAAGAAGGGATGATAATTATGTATTTGAAAAGTAATTGAAACAGATTGCAAAGGCACTTTTCTCTTTTTTTTCATTCATCATACATTAGGTACTTTAGTAAGCCCTTGAAAAAAATCATACTTTATGACTAGGTCAGAAAAAATACCATAAAATACACAATTCAAAAAGTTTATAAATTTAAGTCAATCATTACAAAGTGTAAAAAATCAGTACACATTTTTCGAAAAAAAAAAAATTATAATTTCTTTTGTGAAAAATTATTTATAAAAATTAATGCTCCATATTATATTAATCACAAAATATAAAACTAATTATTACTTATAATTATTTGTGAACGTTCCATACTTATAATATACACACTTTAATTTGGAAACTTTAGTTTTTATAGTCCAGACATCAGAACACTATTTACCAGAATCAACAGTAAGTAAAATGAAAAAGATTAAAGGTTTAATAACTCTAGTAGCCATAAACAAACACTTAAGGGTAAATGTAACGTATGTTAAAATGTACGCATTTATAGATGGCGCAATTTAATTATTTGTTTGCGCCCGTAAATGCGCAATATGAATACAAATAAATAGTTTTGTCTGTATAAAACCTCAAATCTTTCAAGAAAGGCATACAAATACAACATTGTATTGGTGATTCAATCCAATATAGTATTTGTATGCCTTTCTTGAAAGAATTAAGTTTTTATACGGACAAAACGAATCATATTGTATTAATATTTTAAAGCGTAACTTGAAAAAGGTGTATTTTCATAAAATAATTAAATTTATGCCATCTATGAACGCGTACACTATAATGAAAGTTACGTTGTACCCTTAATATGACAAACTCGTGGAAAAGTAAAAATGTTAACAGATCTAAAGGAAAATATATTATGATGGAAAATGTGCTGCGAGAAGATATTCTCCAGAAATGTACTAATTTGGACGGAACTTAATGAATACACTAATCTGGTTGAACATGTTCTGAACGCTGTAAAACACTAAAACTGAGAACTTGTAATAATTGTATCTGATGATGTAAAATTATTTAAAACTCTCGACTGTTATATTTGAGAGTTTTAAACCTTAAACCGCCACTATCTATTAGGACCGTTTCCATAGAACGAGGACTCATCAATGGGTTCCCCGTGTACTCTGAACCTGTATAGGCAGGAGTATATGGGGTTTCCATGGTTGCTCTCCACCCGAAGCTCCACCAGCTCATGGCCGGGGATGGCGCCGGCTTTGGCCTCCGCAATGTCGGCGGGGAAGTACTGGAGAGGGGTGGAGTCATTGAGATACTCAAAGCTTCCGAATTGGACGGGTTCGTGATCAGACAGATCTTGGAGACCCTGAAATAACAGTTACTTATTAAATAATACATCACATTTCCTAATTAAATGTATTAAAGAGACATGTGTGCGAGGACAATGTACTTTAAACTAAAATAAAATGAGCTACAAGCTCATAGACATTATAGACAACAGATTACTTTTGCAACAAGACTTGAAGCGAGTAGCAAACCTTTTTAACTAACTAACCATCACGCCGTTTCCATTTGATTTGTCACAGTAGGCAGAGAGGACGGACTGCTAAAGAACTCTGTCTTGGCACACACTCCTTGCCTCATTCACCTTCTTACATACTCTTCTATTATTCTGACTCTTGACATGAACAGGTCAAGTATCTGATTAACTTGATCGTGCGATGTCTTCCTCGGGCGTCCCCGACTTCTTCTACCATTTACATTTGCATAAAATATTCTCCTTACACTCCTTTCTACATTCATTCGCTCTACATGCCCAAACCATCTGAGAGTCCCTTTCTTAATCTTACTCATCACGCTTACTTACACGCCTTGCATTCTCTGCGGATCTCCACATTTCTCACACCATCATGCATGGTTTTACCATACATGCGTCTCAGTGATCACATTTATACAGCATTCAGTCTACTCTCAATCTTCCTCTGCCAGTTCCATGCCTCAATACCATCACCTTTTACGTCTGTGAGATTGGGACCTGCAAAATTTGCAAATACCGACACAGTGTCTTGATTGAGAATAATCTCTACTACATCCAGCAGTGCACCATAAGGTGGTACGCATAACTTTATCAAGTGTCCATTAAATTATTGTTTGTTTGGAACCACATATTGTTTTGTCGTAAAGATTTGAAACATTAAAAAAAAATTGTAAAGGTTGCGGACTTACCCAGACGGTAAATTTCTTAGGCGCAGACACTATATGTCCGTCGGGAGTCAGCAAGCTCGGAGTGTGCTCCAGGGTGAACCCCGTCACGTTTATTCTCTTGTACAGCTTTATCACTGAAATGTAGAATTAACCATTTTACCAATTCAAAGCTTAACGAAAAACAAAAATCATTTGACTAGTGGAAGCACGGAACAAACTTCCACAACATGTCATAGATTCTACTAATATAAACCAATTCAAAGCTTAAAAAAAAACAAAAATCATTAGAGTAGTGGAAGCATGGAACAAACTTCCACAACATGTCATCGATTCTACTAATATAAACCAATTCAAAGCTCCATTTGATTCTTATTTGGAGAGAAGAAATGATTAACTTATTTTACATTTAAAACAACTCAATTACTGTAAAAGTTATTGTGAAATCAGATTAGAGCGCATCGGAAGAATGCTGCCTGCTCCCTAAATAATAATAACTCCCTAGCATCATCAAGCGTGGTGCAGGAGGTTGGAGCGGCGTGGCAAGCTATCAACGGACGCTAGCGAACTACTAATAAATCACGCCTTTTCTGAGCATGGCAAGAGTTTTTATCAAAATGATAGCAATCTAAGTTTATGTAAAAGTGAAATTAGACCAACCAAGATATCCGGGGAATCCCTTGAAGGCCCAGCACTCTCCGGGGGAGGAGCCTGGGGTGATGACAGTGCGGGGGGAATTGGAGGGGTACCACAGCGGGATCCCAAACAGGGAGTACACCGCGCTATTGGGCTGGTATGACTCCGTACAGCGGGTGGATACCACTTGACCCCCTGAAAAACATTAACAAAAATTCAGTTTTTGGAAATTGCTATAAAGAAATAATATTAACCTATACAGTGCTGGCCTTTTCAATGTAATCTATCCCATCACGTGACACGTTTTAGTGAACTTGGTACTGAAGTCATGGAACACATATTATGCACTTACGGGGATAGCACTGGAATAGCCATTGGAATAGCCATTGGAATAGCCGCCGATGGATCGTGTTAGGTAAGGGTAAAAATAATAATAATAATAATTTGAATTGTGCAGTTTTTGTGAAAAACCAACAACGGCACTGCAAATTTTAAGAAAAAAAAAGTTTTACAGTAACCACTAGAGCGATAGCTACCTAAATTTAGGTAGGTGATTTTTATAAATTAAAATGAATTTAAAGATTTTTATTTTTAATTTATAACCGAATTCAAAAACGAACACCCGGAATCTCGTCGAGCTCGAGTTGATAAGAATTGAAACTATTATTTCTAACAAGTGTGATTTTTTTAGCTTTCTGTGACAATCCTGCACCCCAATGAAAAGCACCATGCTGGTATTATTATTTATAGACATTCATTTGATGAACGCACAAGTCTCAACTGAAATATCTGAAGCAATGGGACTAGACACTTCCAATATTGGGAAATTTAGAGAAATAAAAAAATGAGGGAGGGCAGAAGGGATAGAGGAAGGTTGATATAAATATATCTACATACAAGCTGTGGTCATTCACCATTACAATACTGGAAGCATCTTCCACTCTGGAATGATAGGTACTTAAAAACATGTTGGTTGCTCACCTGCAGACTCCAAAGCGTAATCCACCAGACCAGTTTTATCCGCATCGTACACTATCAGAGCTTCTTTCACTATCTTCAAGATGGCATCATCACACTGTTGGCAGCCCACTTCCACGTGCATGGCGGGTTTAGTCTCACTGGTTGAGTGGCTCAGAACTATCTCCTTATGGATGCCTTTCAGATCCTTTTTAACTCCCTCTTTGATCTTCCCCAGATCGTCCGACACCGATTGCTGGAACCCTAGAAGCTGCTCATCAACGTAATGCTTCGACTCTTTCAACAATCCAAGCATTTCAGCCGTAAGTTTCTTTATAAGTTCTTCTTGACGGGTCAAAGCAGTTGGATCGAAATCACCGTTTGATTTCTCAATGATTCTTTCGATGATTTGCGGCGCTGGACTTTCAGGCGTTGGCAGACTCGCTTTGACTCGCATGACGATAGTGTTGATCAAGTCGTCCGTAATTTCAAACTTAGCCGGCCTTTCGTAGTAGCCTTGCTGTCTTTCCATATTGATAAATTTATCATTATGTGAATGTTTATCAGAGTGTTCCGTTACTCTGTCTAATTTTGCCGGTTCTTCGGCAACGGGTAAGGCTTTACTATCTGATGAATACATGAAGTATGGATAAAGGCTTGCTATAGTGCCACCATAAATCCAATCTGCAAAAATTAACACAAGACATTTAATAATGTAACACATATTTTTATAAAAAATGTAATATTTAAGAGAAATATCACAAAAAATCTAAATAAAGATCAATTTTTAAAGAGAGTTAAAATCACAAGTAAAAATCAATCGTAAATCACATAATGTTTGTTAATGATTAATATTTATTTTTAATGGATGAGTAAAGTTGAGGTTGAGGTTGAGGGATTAGTAACTCTTGGAAAGGTGATCTTTATTTTGAAAGCACGAAATCAACTCCGCCTCAAGAGAAGCAAACAGTCGTATAGAAAACACCTGCGAGCACGGACAGAGAATGTTATTCACTCAACTAGACACACGGTTACTTCATCACCTTGCGACAATACTTCACCACGGTGGCGCTCCGCCCGCCGGTGTTTTCTATGGGCGTTTACTTAGCTTTTGAGGGAAGGATTGAGAAGAACGTCTCAAAATAACTCACCAATTGACTTGAATCCATTTGAATAAGAAATACTACTTTCCTAGGTGTAAATTATAGATTGATTGATCTATGTTTTCATGTAATCCCGGGTGGTTGCAAGATCATTCCGCTCTATCCTTCCCTCAAGAGTCTTTCTCTTTGCATTCTCTTATCGATGTAACTCAAATGCCTCCATAGATGTCATTCAATATCATATTTCGCAAAACGATTAATTTTATTTAGGAAAGGTAGTGCAGGTATTTGATCAGATGTTAGAATGATGGAAAAAGGAGATTTTAAATGTAAATTATTTATTTTCACTAATGGTTGTTGCACAAGATTGTTAAGTAATTATGTTCCACAAGCATGTAATTATGGTAATAGGGCGGCTCTACCCAGGACAATAGCAATTCAACAAACTTTTGAAAAGCGATATATATATGTATATATATTTTAATGTGAATACCGCACAACAGTCACAACTGCTCCCACCAGTCATGTAATTATGGTAGTGAGACTATGGCATCCCCAATTGGGGTGTGTTATGAGGCTGAAGGTAGTAGGGATGGGAAGGAGATGGGGAAGAGGAAAGTGGAGGAATACCTGGCTATAACGTTTCAATTCTGAATGGTGGTCTTTCACCAGGGCGATACTGAGAGTATTTTCCACTCTGGAACGTGCCACAAGTATACTATATATTATTTTAAAAGAATAAATTGTGAATATCGCAAGTTTGTCAAATAAAATTTACTTGCGCACGCCGGCATTGAACCCGCCACCTTCGTATTGCTAGTCGAGAGCCTTACTCCTCGACCGCGGAGGAAGTCAAGAAATAAAATTAAAGGTCATGAAAATGGTTTGTTTTTTTCATCACTTTAATCACTTTTCAAAAGGGTGTTGAATTGCCACTGTTCTGAGTTGCCATTGGACTGTTAATATTATTAAAAACAGCAGCCAGTAACATAACACATTGGATTAAAACTAAGATATCACACACACACACACACATGTGAATCATTAGTATTTGAATAATATTTTTTTAAAGAGATATAAAAATATTATATTTTCACTGACACAACCACACAATAATGAAAAACATAAACAAAAAAAATTCAATTTACCTAAAATATATCTTTTTATAAAATGACAAATGATATTATTTATTAATGACAAGATGGCTGCTACGCAAATGTTAATTATTTTTCATCTGGGAGTTTCCAAGAGTTGAAAATGCTTTTTTTAAATAATAAACATTTAAGATGTTTGAATAATACTAGGCTTACATCAATTAAGTATGACATCTACTTTGTACTTAAATACTAACATGTAATTATGAAATAGAGATAATTCACTTATTTTAATACTTTCATAGTAGTACTTACTAATATAATTTTTAAATGAAAGAAAATATGAAGAAGTTTAAGACTAGAAATTAATAATATTAATTATTGTTTTATATATATATTGTGACATGGTACAACAGTAATTTGTATTATTTAATTTAAACAGGTTCACAAAAACCTAAATCAAAAAAGTTAACTGAAGTATGAAAAGTTTTGATCAATGTTTTATAATTTAAAAAAAAAATTGTCGACGGCAATCTATCATCGCGTAAATCATCCTCAATGGAGGTAATAAACCTACATCGGTTGGATTAATATGGAATTTTTTCAATGTAAGGTCTTACAATGAAAATAGTATCACCGCACATCTTAATCGCCTTCCGTTTGGGTAAAATCATCGCCGGTTTTTGTCTCTCCTTAACAGGGGCCAAATATGATTTACGTGGTGATGGATTAGCAGCAACGATATTTTGTAAAATAAGAGTAATTTATTTTTATGTACTTTTAGATCTTAAGTCATTAAAATAGACTTACAACGCACAAGTTTGTATATCTGTTAAACCTCAAATCATAAGATATCAGATGACATTCATTAAATTCAACACTATACACATATTGACTACCTTGAAGACTGAGAAGGGAATGACATTTTCTCAAAATATACATTCTGAATAAAGCCTCAAAGTTCATTCATAATGAAAAATATATAATAATATTTTAGTTCACTTTCATTCAAAATCACCTGCTGTTTTCACATAGTAATTTTATGGAAAGAAAAGGAACTAAGCCAGATTACTGACAAAATGTCCACAGTTTATGACTGTCTAACAGGTGATTTGAGTGGATCCCCTTACTGCGAAGAGAAGGGAACAATTACATTCCTAAGTATATAGCTATCAAATTCAAGAAGATTTTTAGATTAACAGAATATAAACAAACAAAAAAATTTTGCTTAACCCTCAGGCCTCTGGCACTAAAAATTTGTGTGTATTTCGGCTTAAAAATAAATTGCAAATAAATTCAATAAACATTCATATTCAGAAATCTAAGGTAACCGAAAACTAAAAACTGTTTATGAAAGTTTATGAAATATGCTATCAAATTTTATTATTAGAAATGAACCATTGTATTAGACAAATGTATTATTAACACAATTGTTTCCTCAGTTTTTTCGTCATTTCACATAAAAACAATTAATACAAAAAATTTCTCAATTTGCGGTCGGAACCTTTGGTTTCATAAAGGCGTCCATTTTAATCCTTCTATGTTAAACTTCTATACTAGTTATCTCTTTCTACCAACATTCAGATCCTATTTCTCACCAAGGGAGACAACGATTTCAATGAGATCATAATATAAGTCATTTCCAAAAGCGAACAAATTAGCCTGAAGGGTTAGCTAAAAATTTTGTTTTTTTCTAAAACAAATCTATGCATCATGTTAGTTATCCCCTTTGTCTTCTCACAGTCAGTATGCTGTTGTGTTCATGAGTTTTCAAAGTGTTTGAATCTATAATCGAACAGGTACTTTTACCGCACAAACATTATGATGCAGGTAATATGATCTTTCTGATATGATGAAATTGTGCAATGTTACAATTAGTGTTTTAATCATTTTATTAACTGTTATGAAAAAGCTATGACATAAACATAACTGCATATTGTTAAAGAGAGCACTATTGAATAATAATTGTAAAAAAAATACTGACAAAAATCACAACATTCAATAAAACGAGAAAATACAAAACAAAAATAAATATATTTTTTAAATATAAATTATGGCCAAGTCTGAAGACTATCTGTTTAAGAGTACATTATACTAAGATGTTTTGAAATAATACACGGTAGACTCCATTATCCACAGTGGATAAAATTAGATCATTTGTTTTTAATAACATAAGAAAAGTTTTCATCAAATTTTAATCAAAGGTCCCACTTTAATTACCAGTTGTCCAGTGATGTGTACAGCAAATAGGATAAATAAATAAATAAATATATTATACTTTTTCAATCTGGTAAAATCTTTTCACTACAAAATAAGAGTCTATGGAAATAATTAATTAGGTTTGTGTCTAAAGTAGGATTCAAAACTATGGCAAAGTTTATCTTACACAGAGGATAATATAATAATATTAAATTTTAAAAAAAAGATTAAACTGCAAATCGAAGATTGTATAATCTGTATTTAAAAGTAACAGAGAATGGACAAAGCTCGGGAACAAAAGTTGGCAAATGAAGGAGGTATAAGAAATGAAAATAATAAAATTGTTATAGGTAAAAAAACAGACAGTCTACCACTTCTTAGGATCATTTACCAACTAATGGCCGAGTAAGCCATTGTTGACAATAAGCCTTATTAGTTACTAGGAGAAATGGTTGAACCCAAAGCATGTCACAAACCATCAATGAAATGGTTCAACCGAATAAATGTTTTACTAACCAATGATGCCACTCCACATTTTTTGAAGTTCATTCAACCAATTCTGTCCCAAAACCGAGATGTATTCGGCGAAATCAGACATTTTACTAGAGGCGGCCGATTTATACTCGTAAAAAGCTTCTGGCATTTCAACGCTCGGAATACGCATGTTTGATATTTCTGGAAGTGTTATTTTGGGAAAGGAGAATTCTGGAATCTGAACTTCGGGCAGAGAGAATTCTGGAAATGGATTGTTCGGAAGGGAGAATTCTGGAAGTTTCATGTCGGGCATGTGAAACTGTGGCAAAGAGACATTTGGGAATTTCAGATTAGAGACGCTTTTCGATGCATAGTCGGTTATTTTCTCCCCGTATTCGGGGTTTGTATACAAAACTGAAAAAAAACAAAGACACAAAGTTTTAGGCGTCGATTCTCAATATGAACACTGAAAAGGTTGATAAGTTTTCTACTTTTGAGCACTGTAAGATACATCGCACCACAATTTAAAAATTACACAAAAATAAATTAATCAAACAGCCTTATTACAGCTGAGCTCTTTTGGCCTAGCATTTTACAGTAAAAAAAAAACCTAAATGTTTAAGAATGATGATTCATAAATGAATCGGAATGACAAAAAGTTGCTCTTATGTACCTTTTTTGCTGGACATAGTTTCATACGTCTTTTATATGACACATCTAAGTTTGGTGTAAGAGTACTAAGACAATGTTCAATAACATTTCATAAGTGTTTTATATGACACATCTAAGTTTGGTGTGACAGATCGGCACTACGAGGCTAAGAGTACTAAGTCAACGTTCAATAATTCATGCATCTTGTGGAATTGAAGAATGATTTTCAAGCTAATGTCGGTAAAGCCTGATACGACAAGTTGCGTCGATGTGTCTTCTAAAGTAGACAGAATAAATAAATGTTACCCGATACCATAACCTTGCTTTTTATATTTATTTATGTACATGTTAATAGCTAAGGAAATTTCTTTCGTGCTGAAACAGAGCATGCGGAAATAATTATGTAATGTTGTGTTAATAATAAAATGGTTGGCAGAATAAATTAGAAAGTTTACTTTATAAAGAGATGGATGTTTGTTGACTTACAAGCAAAGGGAACGAGAAGCAGAAGGAGCAACAGAAGCCACCATCGCCGCCTCTTAACCGTTTCTCCTACTTTTGTAAACCAAGCTGGAAAATAAATACATACAAATTAATTCATAATCTGAACATCATGGCAACTCTATTGTAAAACCACAATCCTACACATTCACATATCATTCACCGAGCAATGTGTATTGTATCACCCTAAACATAAACAATCAAAATA
The DNA here is from genome assembly GCA_026573805.1 of Hesperophylax magnus. Taxonomy (NCBI): domain Eukaryota; kingdom Metazoa; phylum Arthropoda; class Insecta; order Trichoptera; family Limnephilidae; genus Hesperophylax; species Hesperophylax magnus. Next base: position 25,450,358 of record JAIUSX010000046.1, read on the forward strand.
TTTAACAAGCAGAAGAAATTAAATACTTCGGAGTTATAATCAATAACAAATTAAATAGTGGGGAGTTATAATCAATAACAAATTAAATAGTTGGGAGTTATAATCAATAACAAATTAAATAGTTGATAGTTATAATCAATAACAAATTAAATAGTTGGGAGTTATAATCAATAACAAATGAAATAGTTGGGAGTTATAATCAATAACAAATTAAATTGTTGGGAGTTATAATCAATAACAAATTAAATAGTTGGGAGTTATAATCAATAACAAAATTAAATACTTGGGAGTACAATAAATACAACAAATTAAAACTAACTTTGAAATGTTAAGTAAAAAAAAATAACAAATAAAGTTAACTTCTTAAATAGGATAAAAGGAAAATGAGACCATAAAACAAAGAAATTGGTCTACAACAACACTGCAGCATCCCATCTGAATTACTGTAATTTTTCTGAGCAATAAAACACAAGTTAAAAAATGTAAATAATTCAGAACAGTATGAGATCAATATTGTGCTGTACTAGGATAAAAACAGTGCAATGCCAACACAATATTCTAAGTGTGTGGCAATGTTTAGTCCGATAATTAATACCAGAGGTTCCCAAACTTTTTTGCCCCGTAAGACCACTTGTGGATTTCTTTTTCCCGTAGACTGTTAGTAGTAGCTTCTAATACTTCTTAACATCAAAGTGATCATCATTTATTTTTATTGTAAGAAGATTCCCTTCCCTTGCCTGCACAACAACAAGTGGTGATATAGTTCCCCTGTCCTTGTGAGGTGTTACACAAAATAAAAATGAAGTTCATAAAGCAGGATAAGCAACGGGAATTTCTTTCTGAAGCCTTTTTTCTTTCCGATCAGTTCTTCTTGTCATATGATATCTGATTCTTCAACGTTCCATTTCTATAGTCCAAACGTCCTCAAGCCTAATCTAGTTTGAAGTCTGTGTGAAGTACATTAAAATGTTGAACGTAGACTTACATTACAAACATTAAATTTGCACCTTTCAATGTGTACTGTTTTGCTTCAATATATTAATTCTGAGAAAAAACGGAATATATCTCAATAAATTTTTTTAAGAAAGATCAAATAAGTAATCTGTATGTCACAAAACTTAGCACCAAGAGATCTGACAAATTAATTTTAAAAGAAATCAAATACTTGTAAATGAATGTGTTTCAAATTAAAATTCAAGTAAACAAAAGAGTCAGTTTTCACAAATAGAATATTGGGGGGAAAACATAATGTTGGAAGGAAAATGGGTTTGTAAATGAATGTGTTCCAAAGTTAAATTCAACTAAACAAAAGAGTCGGGTTTGACAAATAGAATATTGGAGGGAAAACACAATTTTGGAAGGAAATTGGGTTTGTGAATGATGTGTTCCAAATTTAAATTCAACTAAACAAAAGAATCGGATTTTATAAATAGAATATTGGAGGAAAAACGTAATGTTGGAAGGAAAATGGGTAGGTTCATAGTTGGAGATTGGTTGAAGATTAGAATAATGTGCAGTGGAAATTAACTAATATTTGTAAATTGAAGGGAATAAACTGGGGGAAAAAAAACCATAATAACATTTGACTGCAACACTCAACATTATTAACATTCCATACAAAAATGTACAATTCAATCCTGATCTTGGATAAAAAAGTAGTATAAAGGAGGAAACACAACATAAAATACTTACTTGTGTTTTCCGTCCGTTTCTTATGTACTAACATATAGTTCTCACGGGTCACATAATACGGGTATCTTAGGGCGGCGTCCCGTCCCAGGACTTTGTTCTTCACGGTGGTGATGGTAGTGACTACTTTGGTGACCACCGTAATGATCAACATTGTTATCCACCAGCGGGTGACGGCACTTTTAGACTTCTTGCCCCGACCCTCAACTTCATCTAGTTCTGTGTCGGATATGCTCTGGAAATAAAATATGAATAATTCTCAATATAGCACATTTGTTTCTCATAATATAAATATAATCACAATAGGAATTAAATTGTTGGAAGATCTCTTTAAAAATATGTTTGTACCTTTTTAACCCAACCAATCTGAAGTTATTTTGACTGAACTTGTCCTGAACTTATTGAAGTAATAAAACTGATATAACTTTTTGTTTTTGTATTTATTGAATAATTTTTTTTTTGTTTACAAAATTTTTAAATTTATTAATTTTATAAAATTAATAAAAAAAACTGCAATATGGCATACTGTTTATGTAGAAATTACACGTATACGAGGGTGGTCTGAAAAGTTTCCGACCTCAACACAAAGATGGCGGTACTCGTCAATAAAAGCTAGTGAATGTAATTGTGCATCTTTTGACAGTTACTCACCAAAGTTTCGGCCATTTTGGACGAGCAGGTTTTAGTTGACAGTCGTTTGAATGAGTCGATGTGTGTGTTTTTGTGAAAATGGAAAAAATTGAGTTTCGAGCTGTTATTAAATTTTTGTTTTTGAAAGGCAATACGCCTACGCAAATAAAAGATGAGTTGGACTGTGTATGGAGACTCTGCACCATCATTTACCACAGTGAAATTTTGGGCAGCTGAATTTAAACGTGGCCGTAAGAGCTTGGGAGACGATGAACGTTCGATGAAGATCTAGCCCCAAGCGACTTCTTTTTGTTCCCTAATCTAAAAACTGCGCTCGGAGGACAGAGATTTTCGTCAAATGAGGAGGCAATCACCTCTGTGAACCATTATTTTGCAGAGAAAAACGCCGAGTACTATTTGGACGGGTTAGAGAGATGGGAGCATTGCTGGGAGAAGTGTGTAGAGTTACAAGGAGACTATGTAGAAAAATAAATAAAAATTCTTATTTCATTGTTAGGTCATTGTCAGAATGGACTGCCACAAAACCCTGTATTAGCACATACTCCTTACTTCACCTACATTCGTACATCATCTGATATATACTCTTCTGTTATTCTGACTTTTGTAAGTGACTGAGATATATATATATATATATATATTTTAATTTTACCTCATATCTCCTCAAGTGGTTCTGGTAGCTGTTGCTGGAGTGGGTTTCGGTAGTCCAGCGCTGGCGCAGGTCCGAGGCGTCTCCGAGCAGCAAGGAGGTGGAGCCGTGGTAGAGCGGGCCGGGGGAGAGGCCGTGGCGCACCGTGTGCAGCGAGGGCCGCGACATGTTGGGCACGGCAACTTGCCCCGGGGCAAGCTCCACACGGTCCTTGGACAGTCGCGAGTATGTGTAGTCCGTCTTGGGGTATTTGCTGCAATAAACAGACAGTGGGGAATCAGAAACTATATTCAGTATTGTAATTTTTAACATCGGATTGAATTTGGTTGGTTCAACCATTGGGTGTCAACCGTTGAGTGTTGGTTGGTTCCATAGACATGAGAAACAGTAGACAGAAACCTGAAGGTGAGGGGAACAATCCACATTGCGAGGTGCGAGGCGACACCTCGCATTCTATCATCATTATTAAAATCTATTAGCACCATCGTTCTAGTAGCACCATTAACTATTAACACGACAAAAAGAAGACAAATGAGGAAAAAAAATTGTTCACGAAAAAAAACAAATTCATATATATTACGCTACTAAAAGAATCAAATAGTGATTATATATGATCGTAGTATCCCAGAAATCTTTATATAAGGTCAAAAACTCCGTCTAAACTCCCCTTTCACAAAACTACGCACGACAGCTCCCTAGGAAGACAGAGGAAAGTTGGTTCAACCAACACGGTTTAACGTAAGGTTCAAGTCAACCAGATTGAATCATTGTACCACTGTTGGTGAATGGAATATTTCGTTCGCACTACATACTGAATACGACAACGGAGAATGTTTTACATAGAACATATTATTTTGTCTGTTTCTCACTTGGATTTTGTAATCAAAGCCTTTCATACACATTTTCCAGAGTGGAAGATACTCTCAGTAAGGTCCTGGTAAGACAACCATTCATAATTGAAACATTGCTTGAAATGGCATTGGCCGTGTTTGGTGCCTAGATCTGATTAGCTTTCCCACCTTCCTCTTCCCCTTCCCACTACCTTCAGTCTCACAACATATCCCAATTGGGGATGCCATCGTCTCACTGGCTCCATACGGTTGGGAGCGATTGGGACTGTTGTGTGGTTGCACATAAAAAATTATAAAAAAAAAAAAATTTAATTCCAAAAAATGTCTAAACTAACTAATTAACCATCACATCGTTTTCAGTTTCGCAGAGAGGACGGACTGCTAAACAACTCGCTCTTGGCACACACTCCTTGCCACATTCATACATACTATTCTATTATTCTGACTATTGACATGGCCCAACTCAAGTATCTGATTCACTTGATCATGCCATGTCTTCCTCGGCCATCCCCGACTTCTTCTACCATTCACATTTGCATCATATATTCTCCTTACATTCTTTTCTTCATTCATTCGCTCTACATGCCCAAACCATCTAAGCGTCCCTTTCTTAATTTCACTCACTACGCTTACATCAGCCTTGCATTCTTTGCATATCTCCACATTTATTACACGATCATACATGGTTTTACTACACATACGCCTTAGGGATATCATTTCTAAAGCATTCAGTCTACTTTCGTCCTTCCTATGTCAGTTCCATGCCTCACTACCATACATCACGGAGAAAAATGATTATTGCTAATTTATTTAGAATCTCTTCAAATTATCGGTAATTCCGTTTAAAAACAGGATTGCAGGCCTTACGAATGAATTAACAGATTTCCTCATAACTTTTGATAAATTACGAATATACTGTTGTGGTGAATATTTCATCATGTGTTTTTGCAAATCGCCTTTGCAAAAACATTCGGAATATATTCCGGTTTTCATGAACACGTGTTCCGACATTATGACAATATACAGTCGACTCTCGTTAATTCAAACCTGCGATAATTCGAACCTCTCTATAATTCAAAGTTATCACGAGTTCCCTATGAAATCTCTTTATATTTCGAACTAAATCCATACATTTTTGTACACTTGGTAATTCAAACGATAAAATCATTGCTATATAACAAAACGACGCGTTAATTCGAACTCATCGGCGTTCAACATTCGACAATTCAAAGTTGCAGAGAGAAAGAGGCGGAAAGATTGTTACACACACGTTAGTACAAATACAATTTTGCGACAAGTTCAAACGTGTATTGTTTTTGTTATGATTAGTTTGTGACACACACTCTCATTCGATACCTTACAAACCTTCTGTCTACAAAACGAAAGTGATGAAAAAGCATTTCAGGCACTTTTTCTCTTAAAAAAAAATATTGAGAAAAATATTGAGAAGTCTGAGCAGCAGCAATGTGCTTTGAAGCAAACCAGTATAACAGAGTTCTTTCTTTCGAAAGATTAATTAATTCACATTATGATTACATGTATGTACACGAATGTACCTATAAACTTTTGTCATTGTTATAGAATAGGAGTTAATAAATAATAATTGATCAACACTTAAGAATTCGAAGTTTTATTTATTTACTCTCACAAATTTCGAACCATTTGATATTTCAAACACTCAATAATTCGTAATATTTTAAGAGTCCCTCGAGTTTCGAATTATCGAGAGTCGACTGTAATTTACTAAATTTTTTTCAAGAAACCTGTCAATTCATTTGTAGGGCCTGCAATCTTGTTTTAATACAAGATTTCACCACACATATGCCTCAGGGATCTCATTTGTACAGCATTAAGTCTAGTTGTTAATAATATGTTAATAATTGTTAATAATTGTTAATTATTTTTTTAATTTACTGATTAGCAGCCATTTATTTATGTTACTTCTATTATGTCTCATGTAATTAAGTTTTGTTACATAAGTAAAAAAAACTATAATAAACAAAGTAAAACAAAAAAAATAATATAACCTAGAATCATTTTCCAATACATTCTCTTCAGGGGATGAGGTATTTGTAGCAACTCTCATTGCAAACATCATCTGAACCTCCGAAGTACTCGAATCTACATTCCCGTTCATTGTGTTTTTTTTTATTAGCGTCACTTCACACATTTAATAATAAATAATAACTTGTAAATCACAATTTGATACATGCACAGCACACTATCATTACATTTGACAACTGGCCATAATGGTATTGTCGTAAAGAAATATTCTTACCCCCAAAAAAATTTTATTAAGGCGATGCACTGATGCACTACATCGTGTAATATTTTAAATTGAGCACTATCAAAACAACCCTTACGTAGATGGCGATAAGGTTTAAATTCCCGCTTAACACCATCCGCCTGTTTCGATTTATGCAAGAAAAAACATGGCCAAAAAGTGCCTTTTATTTTATTTTGTGGATGTTCAGGCATAAATATTAAATTTTTTTTCGATCATTTTATAGATGACTTAATTTTCCACATTATACAATAAAATCATAACCGAAAATGGGTTCGTAAGTAGGAGATTTTGAACTTTAAAGCAGTTTTCATAGGCCTTATACATTATTTTTTCTGGGCTTATAAAAAGACTTACTCGATTATTTCAAAGGCCAAGATGTATTCTACTAGTAGTATTTAATTAAAGCATCTGAAACATTTCTTGGCGACCAAATTTTCAAACCAAAAAAACATGATTTTGCATTACTACGTATGGCATCGCCTTAATTATTATTCGTTGCCAATTCATTTGAATAAACAACGGACAAATTGGTCATTATCTCAAACTGATAATGTTGACATAGTTGGTAACAGAATATTATGTTAAATTAAATTTAAATTTTGTAGTACCACCATATAATTTTTACTTTTTTTTTATCATTTCTTATTCTTTATCTTATCTTTTTTTTTTACATTCACCCCATACAGGAAAGCGCTGAGAAAAATAATTTCCCTCATGGTCAATCTTTGGGGATGCTGTGTGGAGGGTATTTTTAAGGAAAGGGAGGAGAAGAAGTTCTGGAAAGGAAAAATGTAAGAAATCTAGGGATCAGCGTGTCCAAAAGTGACAGTCGAGAGACCAGTTGGAAAGGTCAAAGGGTCTCCCCAAACTAGCCGATCCCGATCACGCCGTACGGCTGGCGGGCAGGCGCACCCTGAACACAGCTCACTCAATGAACCCGGGCACCCCTGCTAAATCACCAAACGTAGCAAGCCACTTGGGGTGACCTATGGCAGAGTTGTTGGTTATCCAATAAATGGTTCCGGGGGTAGCGGTTTTAGATTAGAAATTCAGTGGAAATCAATAATTATTATTAATTTTATATCGATGAACCTACTACATACATCATTTTTCACTTAACTTCACTGTGACCTTTCACTTTAAAACTTCAGTTTGTGACTTTTCACTTTAAACTTTAAATTTCACTTTGAAAATTATCACTTTATAAATTCAGCTTAAATTTTTAATTGGGTTTTCCAAAAAGAGGTGTTATTTTGAATAGTCCGCTATTTCGGTAGATGTTACTTTTGAAGCTGTCATTTTTTGACATTTGACAAGTAGAAACTACGCCATTAATAAAAATGGAACGAAACACTCTTCAACAACGCATTGAAATCATTAAAATTCACTTGAGTGAATCAAATGAAAATCTTCTTGAGTGATGAGGCCCATTTCCACCTCGGTGGCTTCGTCAACAAGCAAAATTGTCGTATCTGGGGCTCGGAAAACCCAAGAGTTATTGTTGAACAGCCTCTCTATCCTCAACGTGTGACTGTTTGGTGCGGTTTATGGTCCGGCGGAGTCATTGGACCTTACTTTTTCGAAAATGAGGCTGGAGCAACAGTTACGGTGAATGGATTGCTCTATCGAGAGATGATTAATGATTTTTTATGGCCGGAATTGAATGGTATTGATCTGGACAACGTTTTCTTTCAACAAGACGGCGCTACGTGCCACACAAGCAACGAAACCATTTATCTTTTACGATTGAATATCAAAATAACACCTCTTATTGGAAAACCCTGTACATGACTAACTAAAATGCATGCCTAACTAACACTTAACTTCACTCTGTAACCTTTTACTTTAAAACTTCACTTTGTAACTTTTCACTTTAAACTTCGCTTTGAAAATTATCACTTTATAACTTCACTTCAAAATTTTTATTTTTATAGATTTACACAATAATATACAAAAGTAATATATATGTTCTCTTCTAATATATAAGCACATGCATCGGCTTTATTAGGAGATTGTATGTAATCTAATATAAATCATTATTAACAACGTCTGGAATATAATTATTATATTTTTATTTTTTTTTATTTGTGCTTCCGATTTTTTTGTCCGGGTTAATCTTCCCCATAGGAAAAACTAAACCCTTCCACACACTTTTCCACAAATGATCATCTAGTCAATCAACACTATGCAAGTGCATTATATAAGTAAAATAAATACAAAACAATACAAGAACAACAACACGTCAACTCACCAGAGATCAAATGGGAAAATAATTCACCGACTCCAGATATTTTCATATCAGAGGGTTCGGCTCTGTAGAACTTCTAACAGGGCCTATAAATCCTACTGATCCCTCAACATAAATATTTAAAAATCTTTCGTTATCCTACATGTATTCAAAATGACCGACTTTTGCATCTTTATATATAAATTTTTTGATAGATCTAATACGCCTAAATTTTTAATGAGAGAGCTAGGTATAATGCCAGTAACCGAAATAACGAATGGTAATATTTTTATAGTCTGAGAATGCCAAATTCTTTTTATTTCATTTCCTAAATCTGTGTATTTTCTTATTTTTTCATTAGCAGATTTTTGAATATTACAGGAATTTGGAATAGCGACATCAATGATATAAGTTATTTTTTTAATTTTGTCATGTAAAACTATATCGGATCTATTATGACTAATCGTTCGGTCTGTTAGTATGGTTTTATCATAATATATTTTATAAAATTCGTTTTCTAAAAATGAATTTGGTTCGTATTCATAATATGGTACTATATTACGGCAGTCAATCAAGTTATGTTTAATTACCAAACTTTGGTGAATTATTTTTAAAACTTGATTGTGCCTAAATGTATACTCGGACGGTGCTAATATAGAACATCCCGATATAATATGTTCTATAGTTTCCGGAAAAGCCAAACTTTTTCTATACAAATCATCAATTTGATTTGTATCTTTGATTATATGCTTTCTATAATTTTTAGTATTAATGACTCTATCCTGAATGGCAAGCATAAATCCTTCTATTTCTGCGCTCAACTCTCCAATACTCAACCATTTGTTTGACGAAAATTTGTCAACGTACGTTTGGTTGAGATAATTAAAGTGTTTTGCGTGTAAAATTTTATTTGACCAGGAATCTAATAATTCCTGGTTGGGATTTATAAAAATGTTGGCATTCTCATTGTATAAATTTAAAGGTGTAATATTTCTATCTGCCTTGCAAATTATTTTGTGCATTTCTGAGCTATGAGCTTTCCTATGGAAAAAAGTTCTTAGCATTTCTACCTGATTATGTTTCAAAGAAGTTATTTTGATTATACCTCTACCTCCTAAATTTCTAGGTAAATTAACTCGTTCTATAGCTGAATGATGGCAATCGTTTGGATGATGGCAATTAAACTTTGTTAGCGTAGTTCTAATTAATCTTTCTAAGTTATCTAAATCTGTATTAGACCATTTAATTATGCCAAATGAGTACGTTAATAGAGGTATTGCCCAAGTATTTATTGCCTTTACTAAATTTTTAGCAGATAGATTGCATTTTAAAATTTTCCTGATCCTAGTTTGAAATTTAATCCTAATATCATTTTTAATACTAGTATGGTCTAATCTATTTGATTGTGGGTATCCTAAATATTTATAAACCTCATCCCTTTTCATACTAGTAATTTGGAAATTTCTAAATATACTCTCCTCCCCATCTACAATTTTGCTTTTCTCTATATGGATCGTTCTACATTTATCTAAACCAAAAGTCATTTTGATATCATCTGAAAAGTTTTTAACTACCTCGATCATTTTCTCTAAATTTTGTTCAGAATTCGAAAATAATTTTATATCATCCATATATAATAAATGCGAAATTGTACTACTCTCCCTTGTAAAAATTGTACTACAACCCTTAACTTTTATTCCAAACTTGCTTTTAATTAACATTTTGATAGAGGATTCATTGCTAAGCAAAACCAAAGAGGACTCAATGAGTCTCCTTGAAAAATTCCTCTTTTAATTGAGATGCCCGGTATTACTATTTTCTTACCTTTTAAATTGATAAGTAAATTGGTATTCCAAAAGGACATAATATTTTCCAAAAAAGCTAATAATAATGGGGTTAATTTTATATATATTTAATACTTTGATCAGCCACGAGTGTGGGACACTATTATTATTATTATGCTGTAATAAAATTTATAGAGAAATAAATAAAAATGTAAAGCGGAATGTTTATTTGCAGTTAATTAATATTGTATCAACTGTGTATCTTTGGTATATTATGTACATGAATTGGGGTTATGCCAAATATCGGTTTGCATCTGTCTGTCAGCACAAAGAAAAACAAAGAGGAAGGTTGGGAAATACCTGGATTTTACTATCTGGTCACCAAACATGGCTTAAGCCATTTCTGTAAATATACAGATAAGCGGGACATAGACAAACACATTATTTTCCATTTCCGGTTACTGAAATAGTTATTACTCATTGTTGACTAACTGATACAAAGTGTTTTTAAAATAAGGTAAATACAGGTAACTCCATCAATGGAGGACTGAACGCAGTTGGCGCTAACAAAAAATTGTCCAAAGAAGCGAAGCTAACAGTCCACAATGGAGTGCTGGTACCTACCCTGATGTACGTAAGTGAAGCATGGAACTGGCAGAGAAAGGATGAAAGTAGACTGAATGCTGTAGAAATGAGATCTCTGAGGCGTATGTGTAGTAAAACCATGTATGATAGTGTGAGAAATATGGAGATCCACAAAGATAGCAAGGCTAATGTAAGTTTAATGAGTAAGATCAAGAAAGGGATACTTAGATGGTTTGGGCATGTAGATGAGCGAAGAAAGGAGTGTAAGGAGAATATACGATGCAAATGTGAATAGTAGCAGAAGTCGGGGACGCCCGAGGAAGACATGGCACGATCAAGTGAATCAGATACTTGAGTCGGGCCATGTCAAGAGTCAGAATAATAGAAGAGTTGTATGAATATGAATGAGGTAAGGAGTGTATGCCAAGACTGAGTTGTTTGGCGGTCCGTCCTCTCTGCCTACCCCTGCGGAGAAACGTCGTGATGGTTAGTTAGTTAGTTATGTTTTTACACACCTGGATATTTACCGCCTGTTCAAGCAATCTTTCGATTCAGAATGGTAATCTTTCACCAAGGCGATACTGAGAGTATCTTCCACATTGGAATGTGCTGCAAATATATAATACTCACTTCCAATATTCAACAGCGTCCTTATAGACCTTGTAGGGCAGGTGGTCTAGGCCGGTGCCCGACAGGCGGCTGCTGTCGGCCAGGACGGACTCGGCGAAGCTCTCGTTGGAGCGCTCGCTGCCCGAGGGGCTCGGCTGGTGGCGGTTGGACGAGCGCTGCACGTTGTTCCACAGCTGCGACGTGGTTGTGGTGCGCTCATACTCGTACGAGTAGTTCTTCACGTTCTGGAAGGAAACATGTTTTTGGGTTAATTTTAAGGGAGCTCATCTGGTAAACTTGAAGGATTCTAACCACTCGAGTGATGGCTACCCAAATTTGGGGAGGCGATTTTTATGAATTATAATTTTTTTTCTTATAAAACCTAAAAATATGGGATAAACAGTGAAATCTAGGTGGATTCAATTGTTTAAAACCGCAATAAGGCATTCATGTTTCCGTATTAATATTTGGAGGTGTGATATTAATTAAATCGAATGGCCGAATTGAAAACAAAACATCCGGAAATCTCCATCCCTAGAGTGATTAGCCGGGGCATATCATGAAAAAGTAGCAAATACATGTAAATCTATAGTAATATAATGGTCGATCATCGGTCAGTGGCCGAGTTGACATCGCGTTTAAGTTCCACCCAAGAGCCGTGCGTTCAATTCCTCGGCTGGCTAAGTCCTCCATTACGACACAAGCAACATTTTCCGCTTACTGTGGTGGTAGTAGGAGATTTTTAAATATTGTCGGGGTTCTTCGTAACCCTCGTAACTGCTTGTCTTTCTTTTTTAAATTAAGAAAAAATTATAATATTTTTTAAATATAAATCCAAATATAAAATAATTTATGTAAGTCTGTATTAGAAAACACAGCAAGTTGAGTGCATGCATTTTGTCAGAACTTATTTTGGGTCATCCCCCTTCTTTCTTTGGCATACAAAACTTTAAAATATTTAACCCCTAGAGGCCGGAGCCCTGCATTTGCAGTGTTGACGAATCGTGCCCTTGCACAGTACAAAGCACGGCAATTTCAGTGTCGTCCTTATACATTCATTTTGCCTTCGGTTATTACCTCTACCGGGTTAGTTAAAGACAAAAATAAAAATGTTACTTTTTCAAGTATGTTATTGTCCATGAGTTGGCTTAACAAAAATACCTTTTTATTTAGTGCAGTTTCTTGCCGGCCCTTTTGGGTTGAACATGGATGTATTTAGATACCAAACAAAATGACAATGGGGAAAATAATCTTTAATGCTTTTTACCCCACTGGAGTGTTCAAGATCATTTCGAAGAGTGGCCGAACCGACAAAAATTTTAATCAGCGAAAACATCAGATTGTTAACCTTTGGAACACCAGACCCTTTTTGAGGGAAATCAGACATGAACTAAGTGTTTCAAGTGCAAGCGATTCTATTAAAAAAATTATGCACTTTCTCATGGGGTACAGGTTTAAATTGCATATCAAAAAAAAACCATCAATGCCAACAGCGCGTGAAAGGTTTGTCGGCGGGAAAAAATTCTTGTCACTGATGCACGAATGGTTTTCCAGCGATTAAAAGATTTAGGTCATTTCTATGAATCCACAGTGGCCCAATATCAGTTTTCGTTGATTTCCAAGGATGGCGTTATATAACATCATTCTTCCATTACTAAATTAGTTACTTATCTTTAACAATCTGATGTTTCACTCTTCCGCTGAATCGCCCATGTAAAGGTGTGGTGTTGATTAATTTATGAATGTGTTAATTTAAAATGAATGCTGTTAAAAGTGACTCCAGAAACGAAAACAAAAATATTTTATCTTTCTGCTCTTTGATGCACTTGTTTTTGTACACAAGGCATTTAAAACAAGAAATTCAATGTTCAATAAAATATTTACTTCCTGAATTCTATACATAGCGAAAATAATAATTAACCAGTTCTGTATAATGATACATTCAACTCCCACATAAAATGTATTGTTACAAATACATAAGTAACAGAATATTCTAATTTACCGGAGGCTAAATTCTCGACTCTCTACCTCAAAAATTTCATAGTGTTACACTTGAATTTCCGCGTGTACACGGTGTCCGGAAACTCGTTGTACAAGCAGGTAACTGTTGAAATCTACATCATATAGATAACTCAAAAAAAATTAACTAAAAGATAACTCGGAAAAATATTTTTGTATGGGAATAAAAAACAGAATTTCGAACAATATTATTTATCTTTTTTACTTTTACCATCATGTAGAAACACTTCCCGTAGTTTATGCACTTTACCCCCGGACACCCTGTATAGTGGTCTCAATTGTCATAATAATAATTTTTTATTTGACATATTCTTAAAAGGCCTATGTAAAAATTTTGCCGACAAGCAAAAAAGTTGGTAACATTCTTCGTTCATTGGTTTCTATGGTTACACCCTACATTGCTGTAATCAGTCCTTAACGGGTATAGTTAGCATGAAATGTATCAACAAGCAATAACTTAAATACTATAAAAACTATTTAACCAAAGAAATAATACAAAGACTAATTCAAATATATACATCTAAAATAATTAACTTTCCTAACAAATGAGAGTCCTGTTGGAGAGGTAAAAAGATCCTCCTCAACCAGTCCCTCCAAATCCAGCCCGCCACACAGTAGGTGTAAACAACTCTCACTTCATGAACCTGAGCAACCCTGCTAAGTCACCAAATGTAGCAAACCACTTGGGGTGACCTATGACAGAGGTGTTGGTTACCATCCACCTCCCAAATTGGTTTTTTTAATTCAAACATGCTTAATTTAAGAACCGAGCATTTACCTTTCCGTCAAGCACCAATTAAACCCGAGAATGTTTGATCAATATTCACAAACAGATCCCAAACAAACAAAACACTCGAAAGTTCACAACACAATTCGGTTTTCGTCACAAACAGCTTAGCAAACACAACATTAATTATACATAATACATGTTACACACTATTGCTCAACACCTACACAAGATTGGCTAGAGAAATACATAACATTAACTTATATTCTCGTGTAATTTTATGGCACATAAATATCCTGGTGAGAGACTTGCCACAACTCAAATAATATTGCATCACTTGGCCAAGGTCTGCGATGACCGTTAAAAGGAAGCACTCAAGCCACAGTTTATTTTGAATATAAAATGTTAACTTTTATCCCACACATAAATCTTATTACCTCACTTTGGCTAAAAATAAACTGGCAAATCTTTCCATCACATAAAACAAGTAAAACTACTTTCTTTATCGGCAATAACATAAATATGGTCGTAAAATTATCACAGAGAAATAGAATGCACAAATGCTACATACACAACACCGTTAAAAATTTAAAATAACGATCAAAACGACATTTTAGAATGGCATATATCATTATTTCCAAGATTCGTTGAAACGATTTTATGTACATCACGTTCTTGGCTCAACTCCCAGCTTGGTACTAATGGTATACATATTTATTCTATAGTTCCCCCCTACCTGAGTCACCAGCTATATGCAACAGGGTTGTACATGTACTTCTTACATCCAGAAGGATATATTTAGACACAGCCACATGTGTGCAACATGCTCACATCTTGTTAGCATCAAATAAAAAAAGGACCTACTCGTAACGTCTCATTTGAGAGACAAATTTGCTACGGTTATGTCTCATTTGAGCAGAAAATTAACCATAATATGCAAATCAAATTAAGTCATTATGTTGAAAAACATTATTATTGAATGCAAGTAATTTCAAAAAAATAATAATGTCATTGTATTTGAAAACACCTTATATACATTTTTATTGAACTAACTACGCAAAATAACCGCAGAGGTAGGCAGAGAGGATGGAACCTCGCAAAACTGTGTGCCAACATTCTTTGCTTAACCACTAGGGGTTGCACCTCTACATTTGCAGTGTTGAAGAATGGTGCCCTCGTGCGGTACGAAGCGATGCAATTGCAGTGTCGACCTTATGCATTTATTTTTCCTTCGGATGTTACCTCTACTGGGTAAGTTAACGACAAAAATAAAAATGTCACTTTATCAAGTTTGGCATCATCTACTTATATTATGGCATATATTTTTATTTATTGAAGTTTCTTGTCGGTTCCTATGTGTTAATGCCATTTTGGCATTACTCTTTTTATTATCAACACAAGCATTCAGTCCCCCATTAACTGAATTTCCTGCATTCACCCTTCTGTCAATGTCCTTATCAGCCTTCCAATCTCCCCGACATACTTCATTACAACAAACTCATCCACCTGCTACAAGGATTCACCTTTCACAACGATATTAAGGTGTTTTGCTATCCTCTCTTCCAAATACCATGACTTAAGACTTACATTAATCATCAAATCGTTTTACAATCACATTTTGTCGCAGACACGGAAGACTGCAGGTCTTCATACTGTTAAAAATAAACACCGCATCATCAGCATACAATATGCAATTAACTCTTAAGAATGATTTGGTCGGTTTTGGGAACAAACAGCTATTACCCATAGAGTCAATTTGTTCGCTTTTCGGAACAGCTCAAATGGTCTCATAGAAATTGATGTGTCTCCCTTACCGTCATAGTTACAAATATGAACTAAATGGTGTTAGAAGGAGAATCTCTATGAAACCGAAGCTTCCGATTGCAATTCGAGAAATATTTATGAAACTTTGTTTATTTTTATATGAACCGACAATAAAGTGAGGTGGCAGTAATGTTTATAATACATTTGTCTAATAAAATAACTGTTTTTTTTTACTTTATCAGTAATTTGAGTTCAGTGTGTTTAGATGAAAAACATAGGGTGAGCCATTTTTAAAGATTTCAAAATATTAATATTTCAAATTTTTTTATGTTTATTTCTAATAATACAAATTGACAGCATATTTAGTTTTTAGATACGTTCAGAAATATCCCATTTATTTGGATTTTACTGAGAAACAAAATACACACAAATTTCCGACTTTCTGACGGCATTTTTAAGAAATATAACGATCAATATGCCACCCGGGGCCTGAAGGGTTAAGATCTAACGAATATACAGATTGAATAACCACACACATGGGGATTTTGTTTAATAATACAGATTACAGTGTGTTGCAAGTTTGAGCACTTGGTTATGAAGAATGGATAAGAGCAAAGATCTTTGAACTCGGTCTATTTACAGAAGTGTTATTTCGAAATGAACTACAAATGAAATGCCCAGGTAGGTAAGTATTCTTTAAGGCCACCTGACAAATTCCAGGAGGTAATAATAGCTTCCGTCAACACTGACATATGCAGAGTCAATACAGAATGACTCATGTACTAAAACTCGGTTTTAAACAAATACTTTAGTGGAAGGTTATTCACATTTTACCAAAAACCGTTTTCTACTTTCAAATTAATTTGAATGTTAAACTTGTTAACTATTTATTAATGCCAGTCGTGTAATTAACTAAGATTAATTTAACGATTTAAAAAAAGAACATTCTTGGAAACAGAGTAAGCATTCATTAGAGAGCTTTAAAATTCAGACAAAATTGGTGAATTTACATATTTAATACATAAATATTGGTAATCAGAATAGATTGCAAAAGAGAATGTTGTGGCATTTCATGAAACGCTCTGTGGCTTCGAATGTGTTAATATGTGCATCGCGCTTGGTCACCACAGGGGAAAGCAAAGAGGATATAAAGCCATATATTCAGTGGTCGAGTCTTTTGATTTTATGTTATACTAGCTGACCTGTACCAGGAGTTGCTCGGGGATTTATACAATTTTGGGGTAAAAAAAGGTTGTGAACTCTAGAGTACCTGACAACCAGTGGCGGCTTGTGGATTTTTGGATGAACTAGAGTGTTAATATTACAAAAAACGACATTATTGATGTTGTTGTAGCCGAAAACGTCTTTTTTTTTCTTTCTAAAATTCGGTTTTTTGTATGAAGATTTTCAGGAAATCCGGCAGCGCACGGCCAAACTGAAATTTCCGGGAAATCTTCATACAAAATAGGAAATAAAATCGTTGAAAAACAACATCAATAATGTCGAATTTTTCAAACTTGGCACTATATCACACTCAAAAGTCACGAGTCGCCACTGCTGACAACTGGGTGCATTTTTAAGGTGGAAATAATATTATTGTAATGAGTATCTGTTTGACTTGATCGTACCATGTCATTCATTCCCTTCCAAGACATACATTCTCCTTACACCTCTTTCTTCGTTTATTACATCTCATTTTACTACAAATAATTATTTGATTCATGTTTTCCTCGGGCATCCCCGAGTTTTTCTACCATTCACTTCATGTAGTATCATGAAATCCACATTGTTACTGTTAAAAAGATATTTTATGTGGACTTTAATTCGACTCCGTACCTCATTCCAGTGGAGAGATAATGCGTTAAGTCTTTCTCGAGCGTTCCTGACTTCTATCATTCAAACAACTTTCTAAACACCCAATGGAACTACGGCACCCCCGTTTTGAGGAAGTTTCGGAGAGGGAGGTTAGAAAGTACCTGGCTATTTAGATCTAGTTACTTCAATTCAAACTGCCACGGAGTTTGAATTGAATTTTTATACATATTAAGTATGCAGGACAAAAATTTTTTTATTGCTATCAATATTCAAATTCAAATAAATATTTATTGCACAAAAATACAGAGTACAAAGGGTATAGCTTATAATTTACATCCTATTTCTTCCAGCTAACCCAACAAATACACATTATATTACATAACCCAATAATTACATGTTAACAAATGTATGTAAATAAAAAATAAAAAACAGAGGTATTTAATATTTATTACAAATGAACAGACCAGGTTAGAGGTGTTAGGTAGCATTTCCGTAGCGAAGTGGATTTTTATTTGTTTATTGATATATGCAAATGACGCTAACAACCTGTACAAGTATTCAGACAATTTCTATTGTTTCAATTTTTATTTATTTGTTAATTTATTACGCAATACCTACCTCATGAATTGACACACTTTTGTTATATTTTGTGTGCGATTATTGAGTTCAGTGAGTCCAATATGTGACTAATTTGTTAAAAAAAAATCGATCTAAAAATGGAACATTGATTCCTTAATTTTATCACTTCACCAAAAATCAGAGAATAATATTAATTAAAAAGAGTAAAATTGCTCCTAATTCAAACTTTATGGCAGTTTATTGGCTAATGACAAAAAAACTTGACAAAATAATAAAATTGTTTTTTTCCTTAGAATATATTCGGGGGGTTCCGATCGAAAATTGGAACCGAAATATTGTGACGTCATATGATTGTCTATGGAATAAACTATCAGAGTTTTTCATTGGTGGATAGTATAATAAGTAGGATCCGAATGAGAACTTTACTGTCTATATATTGGCATATCTATGGTTTTTTAAGACCAATTTGTTTCACAAAAATCTCTGATGTACCAGGCCGTTCAACTCTATAACAAAATCCCGAAGGAAATTGCTGTGATAGAAAATATTAATAAGTTCAAAAATGAATTAAGAAAATATGTCTATCTCAATTATTAATGTTTCTTTTTTTTGTGACTTTATTGAAATATATAAAGAAAGATTATGTTTGCCAAACAATGTACGTGTATCAAATATGTTTATAAAACTATTAGCACACACGAAGATGTGAGCTAACTTAAGATTAATAAATAAATAAAATAAATAAATACAAAAAGCCCGAAGATATCGATCTAGTGAGAGGTTTATTTATGGATATATTCTTCATAGAGAAACAACAATGCATAAAATGTACAAGAAAACATTAAAGGAGTTTGATTTTCTTTCTATGAATTTTAAGTTAAATGGCTTATTACTTTCCAGTGAAAAAAATGCCTTATACATTAAGTTACTAGTTTTAATCTTAGTGATCATTATTTATCGGACACCTAAATTAAATTTGAATGAATTAATGAATTCCGGTTAACATTATTATTTAATTTAGTAGGTAACATAAAAGAGTGTTTACCCCAGAGCTAATCTTCTAGATTTATTACAGTTTATAACTCAGCCATCAACATAAATTGTATTAAAGAATGCATCAAGGAAACATAAATCATCCATTTATCAGGGACTAGATGACGGTACCCGGCGTTGCTGGAGGGTTATCCTTAGGAGATAGATATATACCATCGTTGACTTTTCTGTAGGCCGCAATTCCGTAGTTCATTATTATGATGTATTTCATAAGGTTTAGCCAGCGTTAGCAATTTAGAAAGAAATTTAGTTAGAAATTTTCTAAATGATAGTGAAAACTCTATCAAAATCCGTTGGGTAGTTTAGAAGAAGTAAGGGCACAAAAAGACAGATGCTGATAGCAATTTTGTTTTATACTATTTAGAGAAGCATAGATTGTATCAACAAATGCTTCAAGGATAAATTATAAAACATACCTAAATTAATTTATCAAGAAAACTAATTTTATCAATTACGAATAAATAAGGGAAACGTAAAATTATTAAAGAATATTTCAGAGAAACAAAAAGATAAAATGATTTTCAAGAATGTATCAGGAAAACATACAAACTCTATCAAGGAATGTATCAGGGACATATAAAGTATTCAAGTAATAGTACCAGGGAAATGTACAGATTTTGAGATGGCCAACATTTTTTATTTAGATTTATATTATATACAGGGAAAGGAAAATAGACTCTGGTTGATTTTAAATTTAAGTACTTTACCTGGGCATGCTCCTCACTCAGGTCTCCCGAGACAGACTTGCTCGGAGACAGGTCATCATCTTCCAGGGAGAATGTGGGGGTCATAGAGCCGACGCGGGGGACGGGAGTTGTTCTCTGGCGCAAAGCATTCCGGGTCCGGTGCGCCGGCGGGGAGGTGAACACCACTTCCTTCTCCACATCCTCGGAAATCGTCTCCACTTGGATTGGTATTAATCTAGCGGTCAAAAGAAAATAATATTCAGAAAGGTATAATAAAGTAAGATTGGAATGCAACAAAGGTTGAAACATATGTGCACGCATCGCACGCACAAAACTAGCATCTATATTGCAACATTTGCGAGCATTTACGTACACCACACACACCTAGATTCCTTTGTTTGTCTGAAAAAGCAGACATTCGATGATGATGTGCAAGTAACGTAATGCTCATAGAGAGCTCGTAAAGATTGCAGGTTGTGCATGCTGCAAGATACTAGAGATGGGTCATGACTCATTTTAGTAGGAGCGGGAGCCACAGTACCAGCTCAATACTTTCAATCAACAATTACTGCTTATTATATGTCAGAAGGTGCGGGTTCAATTCCCGTCGGCGGCATTTATTTTTACTCTGGATAACACGGGCATGTGCCTAGCATGGTGGTCGAAAAATTCCTCAATGCATGTAACTAACAATTTTATTGAATAAAGAAACTTAAAAAAAAAAAAAAATTTCAATTTGTATGGATATTTCAGGCGACTAATTATTGTTTATAATAATTTGTTATCCTTTGTGCTATGCATAAACTTGTCCTATAAACATTAGTTTTTCATTAAAAAAATTAAAAAGGAAGCGAGTTTGGCAGGAAAGTGAAAATTAAATAACATATAAATCCAAAATTCATGAATTTTTCTCATTAAAAATATACTTATTTCACATAAGAACTAACGTTGATTAATTTAAAAATAAACCTACTATGTATGTACTCAGTAGCTTTAAATCCACGCCTGTATTTTATTGGATCTACCAACAGCAGTGGCAGATACTTTAATCAATAATTGAAAGAACAGTAGTTGATTCCCAAACAATGAACCATTTAACAAATTCATTGTTTTCATTGAATTCAATTTACAGAATAGTCAATTGACTCCTGCTTCTGGTTAATATATTTTTGTCTACGTCTGTATTGTTATTATTGATACATTTTGTCTGCGTCCATTTACCTCCTTCTTCTATTTGCCGGAGTCACAGATCAGAAATACTAAAAATAAATAAATTATTTTAAACAATAATTACTAGCCTGAAACACCCACATAAATTAAAAACTTCTTCCGAGAAAAAATAAATGCCGCTGACGGGAATCGAAGCCGCAGTCTTCCGTTTGCCAGTCGGGTGCACTAGCCAAAACTCTACGTCGGATAATTTTAAACCGCCAAATAATTAAATAAATACTTATTAGATTTTTTTCATCTGGAAAAAATTGTCTTTATTTTTGTAGGAAAGGCATTCTTATATACTAAATCTCTTACTACGTGGCATCGAGATGTAAATATAAGATATAAATTCTTCATCTCTTTCCCCACGGTCGGTGTCGTGTAGGGTCCATTACATAGACCTAAGAAACACCATGGTCCAGTACAATTTTGAATTAGGAGATTTCATTTACAAATAGTAAATACTTTTACAGCATAAAAAAAAGCTTTTAAATTTTAGTATGCATTTTTCGGCTAACAATACGCTTGTACTCCAGCCTAGCCCATTTCCTGTTGCCTGACTCACCCCACCCTAATTCACACCTCTTTAGTAAGTATACATTCTATAATTTATTGCAAGGGCGAACGAATATGGTAAAAAGAAAAAAGTAGTTTTTACATTCTCAATAAGTTTGGTAATGATGCAAATAATGCGCGAAATGTAACCAAAGCACATAGATTACACTTAGGACGGGTTGTTTCACAAAATTTGAACAATTTTTTAAATAAACAAAAAGCTAATAAAAAAAAAGGTTGTCAAAAATAAATATTTATTCTTCATAAATTCGGTAATCTAGGTGCAAATGATTTGCAATCATTGAAGAAATAAAAGCTAATGTTCAAGTTCTATGAAAGTCCTCTTCAAGTTCTATTACTAGCCAAGTTCTGTCAAACAACAGACCCATGATGAAATAACAACAGAACTAGAATAGAACTTTTACCGAGCCTAAATTTTATCTTAGAAAATTGATGAAGTGTTCAAATTCTGTGAAGCTCACCTGCCCTAAGTAAATTTACACACCCACCTGCACCAACAAATAGTAAAGAATTTGGCAGTAGGCTTTGCATATTACTGTTTGTTATTTACTGTCAATTCGTAAGTCTCAAAATGTCACCATAGCCATTATTGGTAATGGATAATGTTTTGAGCAAATTTGATGAATGTAAATTGCACTGATAAAATTAATCATAAATCACAGATCACACACCCACAAATATATTTGTGATAATTATTTTTATTTTGGTGCGAGCTCGACTATTTTGAAATAAGTGGAATGCCAATCATAATCTCTCAGAAAGCATTGAATATAATATTCTACAATATTAAATAAGATATATTTAAGTTATAATTGATACCAATTACTGTAAATAAATCACATTCGATAAGGCTTTCTCATACCTTCTTTAAACAACTTTCTTACTTACTTATCTTGGATATACAATATCTGAGCCAAAGTTTGATTCTGTACTTCGTTGGGAATTGAACCTGAGACTGTAGCTCTTACCTCTACTCTATAGAAGTCCTTATAAAATACAAACAACAGTCTTAACCCCTCTTAACCGGTCTTAACCCTTAACCCGTCAGGATAGTTTGTTCAGTTTTGTGAACAAACAACTATTACTCATAGAGCCAATTCGTTAGCTTTTCAGAACAGCTCATACGCTCTCATAGAAATCGTTGTCTCCCTTACCATCATAGTTAGAAATATGAAATAAACGGTGATAGAAAGAGAAAACACCAAGCTTTATATTCAAATATAGAAGTTAACCATAGAATAATTCAAATGTACACCTCCGTGAAACCAAAGGTTCAGACCGCAATTTGAGAAAATTTATGAAACATTGCATATTTTTAGTAAATTATTTTATATGAAACGTCAAAAAAGTGAGGTGACAATAATGTTTATAATACAGGGTTTTCCAATAAGAGGTGTTATTTTGATATTCAAAGAGCTATCGAGAGATGATTAATGATTTTTTATGGCCGGAATTGGATGGTATTGATCTGGACAACGTTTACTTTCAGCAAGACGGCGCTACGTGCCACACAAGCAACGAAACCATTGATCTTTTACGGGAAATGTTTCCGGACCGTGTTATCTCTCGAAGAGGTGATCACAATTGGCCACCGAGATCTTGTGATTTAACACCTTGCGACTTCTTCCTTTGGGGCCACGTGAAAGAGAAGGTCTACGCCAACAGCCCAGCGTCGATTCAAGACCTCAAAGATGGAATTCGTGAGGCTATCGAGGACATAAGGCAGCCACAGCAGCGATTTGGTTATGGAAAATTTCATGAAAAGGTCCTGTAGGCATGGTCGTGGTGGTCATTTGACTGATGTTATTTTTCACTATTAACGGCATACCTTCCTCTTTATAATGAAATAAACATTCGATCATTTATATTAAAAAATGGCATTTTTCTTTGAATATCAAAATAACACCTCTTATTGGAAAACCCTGTACATTTGATTAATAAAATGTGTATTTTTTAATTATCCTTAATTTTAGTCCAGTGCTTAGACGAATAACGTAAGGTCAGCCATTTTTAAAACTATTACGTTTGCTTTAAAAATTATATATATATTTCTAACAATAAAATTTGAAAGCTTCTTTTATCAACTTTTAGAGAGTTTTTAGTTTTCTGATGCATGCAGAAATATTCCATTTATTTAGATTTTATTGCAAAACGGGAAAAAAGCACACAAATTCCTCAACCTTCTGACAGCGATTTAAGTAATATAATGGTCAAAATGCCAGAGGCCCAAATGGTTAAATGATACTGTATGCCGTGGGTTCCTATTTTATACCTGCTACGGGGCGTACGGTGAAAATTTTACCGCATTTGATTGCACTACTGATTAAAAATGATGTAGGTATATTTTGATAAAAATCATAATACCGGTTGATAGCAGTTTCAATACTATTGTTTGACTACACTATCACAGATTAAACGCTGAAGGTAAACATGGAATATCATTTGTGTTTCAAATTCTAAGTTTCCAGGTGTTTTCAAAAAGTGCTTAGCCGGAAATGTACAGCACTTTAAACTATGGGGAATCAGATAAAAAATTACACACATTATATGTTTTACCTTCAGAACAAATTCTTTCTTTTATCATCTGTAAATTTTTCAAATTCCTAACTGATGCCCGGTTCCCGCCCAATCTATTTTATAAATGTCTATTTTATGTGACACCTCCTAAGAGCGCCCCCGTCTGACAGTGTAAAGACAGGGGAACTATGTCAGCGTTGTGGGGCGGGTTAAGGTAGGGGCTGTAGGAAAAACAGATGCCGGTTCCACACACAAGCCGACTTAAATAAAAACGAGTCAAAGAAATGACCAGTTCTCATTAACCGAGCATCAATTGTGAACGGGTGTTCCACTCATGTCCTTTGAGTTTCAAGCATGTGCACCGGTGCACTAGGGAACGATGATGCTACCACCTTAATACAACGCTCCAGTATCTGACATAATCTTCATTTAGGCTATAAGTACTTACTTACACACACATTGTATCATTAAATACAAGATAATACAAATGTAAAATTTGCCGCCATTTTATGCTTCAAAAGCAATTCAATACAAAATCCCTATAAAATTGTGAAAACAACCTACATTTTAAAATTGAATTGTTTTATTCAGCTGTGACTATATTTTTTTATGTCCAGCTAAAAACTCACCAAACAATATTCTGTTGGTGTGAATTTTTAGGTCAATGAATCAGCTATTAGCAATGTTTTAAAACCACGCTATTCATTAAAAATCCAATCGAAAATTCATCTTGTATTATAAAATTTGTTATTGGGACTGTTTAAAATATGGAAATTGTTTTCATTGGTAGCTAGGTATATCCTCTCTGCTTCTTTGATCATCCGCATATATTACAAATAGATTGCGTTGTACCAATGAAGTATAAATTTACGTTTATGAATAGAAAATGAGCAGTGTAAATAGAAATTAATCATGATCTAATATAATATCAGAAATATGGCAAGGGGTTCTTATTTTGAATAGAGTAAAAGCAAGTATAAAAAATGTGGACAGAACAGAGATTATCAGAGAGAAATTCAAACATAGAATAAAAAAAATGTAAACATAAAATAAGTCTTTTTCGACCTACCTACCTACTTACTAAAAAGTAAATATGTGAGTTATGTGGTTTATTTATGGTAAATATTAAGTCATAACCAAATTAACCGTACGCTACTACTACGTTTGTTGTGTTGTATGATTCACGTTGTAGAGGATTACGATCAATGAATCCTTGCAAGTTTAATCGGTAAATGTGACGAGGACTACATATTTTTGGAGGGAAATCATTCGGCAGGCGTTACCCACATTCAGTGCAAAGGGAATCACAAAAATAATGAGAATCATTATACATTGAGTCACTTGAAATTCACCTAGAAAATATATCACAAAGTGAATACTATACTGCTGAACCAGCTTACGAACATACCATTATTTTCGTTTTAGTACAAATTTTGTCTGGGACAATCTGCCTGGATTCCATGATTCGGTGTAGATTCTTTTATGACTGGTTTAAAGATATTATTTGTTTATATAACATTTGCTGGCTTTTTAGAGCAGTATTGCTTTCCTGTGGTATGTAAATATTATTGCTGTCATGGGGTCAATATTGAATTACACATTATTTGTCAGGACGCTTGAGTCGAATTTAACGAATGAATGAATTCTCCCGCATGCAGTGAGAATAATATATCATATTTCATTATGGCACGAAGAACAGAAGTTTAGTTGTTGGAAATTGAAAATGGTTGAAGTCTTGGATCTAAAAGTTCTAAGGCTTGGTAGAAGTAAATAAACAGTTTGTTAGTTACTAATAAAAATAATGAAATTGTAACATTTGAACACAAATATTTAACAATAATAAGTAAAAAGGTATTTACCGGGTAGGCGTGTCTCTAGAAATGACAGGAGTCTTCCGTCCAGTCTTGCCTTGAACATGCTCTCCAGGGATCTCTTCACGGTCACGGCTTTGCTGCGGTAAAGGAGTCTTGGATCGTGACCCAGATCTCAAGTCGGGAATGGTATCCTCCATGGTGCTTTATCAATACACTGCACAACGTAAACAAAATACCTTAACCTTCCATCTGCCAAATGTCAGCGGCCCGATCGCAGGAAACAATAAAAAAAAACCCAAATGCAGTTTTATTTTAACCGGCCCTAGAAAGAAACCTGTTAAATCCCGAATGCAAATCACTGACCTCCTTACTGTATACGCTTTTTCGACACAAAATTCATTGCACAACGTTTATTCTATTTGTAGCACCGTCGAATAGCGTCTCCCGCGTACTTGAATTTATTACTTCAAACGACTGACCGTTGGGTAACCTCAGGTATTATGTGCGACACACGGGGGAATCAACGAAAAACGTGTTTTTGTCGAGACGTTTAGATTTTAGATCAATGTTGATCGCACTGCACAATCCTCAAGATTCGTTTGCAATATTTAACGGATATTTTAAAAAATGGACTTAAACTCGCCGAACCACAAATCCCGTCAAACCTAAACATAAACTGATGACGTCAGTCGCTAAAGTTTTATGGCCAACTTCATACCGCTTCCGCAACGTAATCTTCTGTCCTTTTTGCTCTTATCTGGTTCAATATGATATTGATTGAGAAAAAAAGAAGACACGCATTGTGAGCGTTTATACTTGTTTAGCAGCGACATCTAGCGAGACATGCACCAATGTTTTTTTTATTGCGGAAAACGGAAAGGAATGCTGGCCCTATCATTTTTATTTGCTTATTAGGTTCCTTTGCAAAGTTAACAGATGGCAGTAAATAAAATCATAATATTCGAACACACGATAAAAATAATAACGACTCCATAAGAATAATTTTATTTACTTTTATGTGGTGATTTTTATTACACATGCAAAGCAATTATTGGCAGATTATCGTAGGATCACCTTCTAAAAAAATGCCTAATACCTACCTAATCAATAAAACTTCAATAAAGTTTGTGGAAGCAACGCTATTATTATTTTATTTTTGATAATTCAACACAATGACAATTCAATATATCTTTAAATATATAGTCATTAAAAACGATGAAATAACTTGCATATTTTACCTAAGTCTCACCTATGTAACCTAGTTTTCGTTCATCTTTTCGTGACTTTATATCATTTTTTAAATGTGTGTTGAATTGTCGTTTTTATGGGTTATCCGGTCACCCTTTTTTGTAGTCTATGTAGCCCACGCACAAAATATTATTATTTATTTGTTAATTACAGAGGCATATTCATTTTACCTAACTGAAGAATGTTTCATGTAAAAATAAAGTGAATTATATCTAACGATTTATTTTAAGGTTAGACCATTTTCTTTCCACGTTTTGCCGCAGTTCGTTATATAAAAGGAGGAGTAGAAAGGGAATAACGGAAAGGGGCGCTGCGGTGATTAAATTTACAGCGCATGGCTTTTGGCGGGCTTGCCAAGGCGGCTGCGCTAACATGCAATGTGCGCACGCATACTGCGTTCTGTCAAATGTAATGTTGCCAATGATGGACAACTGCTAGCACTAATCAAAATATTAACTTTTTTATGTAACAAACAATTTTGGTTTTAAAATGGAAGTACTCTTAGACCAAAATCTTTAAATAAGACAATGCATATAAAGAATTCTACTACAGGGACGATTTGTAAAAAATAAATTGTCATCCGAGAGAGAACCCCTTTTTCTAAGACACTCTATAATCGTAATAACATTTGCGGCGATCAAATTATTTCAACATTTCGCAAGACCTTGTTCAAAGTGGCGTGGAATGAAATCCTGCATGATACGGAAATAAAAATATCTGAAAATCGTAGACGTCACCATCTGACGTTTAGGTTCTGACGAAAATTATTTTGGAGAATGGCAACATTTTCGCACAGCTGTGTAGGCCGTATACAAAATTAAAAATACATTTACGCAGAACACGACTCGCGGAGCGAATTACCTGTCCTCGGCTTTATATTTCATTAATTTGTAACTTAATTGTGTTTTTCTTCTTTGAAAGATCGCAGCACCGTCATTATTGAATATTTTTGGCACCTTCTCGCGTTAATCAAATTGTGTTTTAAAATAAATCAACCCGTGACGCGAATTTCACGACAAAGATTTCACTTTCGAATTGTGTGTAGAATAGATCAGCTATCAAGAATCGTGTTTACTTTGTTGTTTTGCAATATTTCTTTGGACAGGAATTTCATTTCGTCGGTAGGCTCGCGCGTTACAAAAAGTGCACTAAATTATTTAAATCTTTATTATAAAGAAAAAAATCTTTAACGCCTGTGTTTTTTGAAATATCTACAGTGTTTTTTTGACGTTCCCGATATGGTCGGGGACGTTTTTTAGCGGTCTACGAGGGTGGTTTGGTTTTCAGGTAAGAAATAAGATTAAAATTAATTAAGTATTATATATGGATCATTATGAAAATATTATTTATGCGTTGGCGCCAGCGTGTCTCGCCCATAGGACGTTGACATTGTGTAGTTTTATTGTGCGAATACTATCGAAGAAATTGGCACAAAACAACTCGTGTTTTTACTATATTTAGTAAATACTTTAATGGCCATCATTTAATGTACTCGAATGCATTCGTAATATTTATATGAACTAAAATATAGTTTTAATATTAATTGGTTCGGATCTTTATCATAGCTAATGTTTTTATCCTTATCACAAAGAACTGTCGCACGATATTGCAATAAATTTACATAATACCTACATTGAAATATGAATCTTGTTGTTGTTTATCAACTGATCGTAAATACGTAATAAAATTCTGGGAGTAATATGTTGCAGAATATAGTGACAATCGATGACACGTGCTCAATTTTTGACACTTCTAGGAGGTGCATGTGCACAATATTACAAATTATTTGCGTACGTGTTTTGGTACCTACGCTCTTTTTTATCAGTTGGTGCCTACCTACTAAATTAATTTTTATTTTCCGTTTATTTAATTAAAAAAATGGCGCTGAATGTAGGTAGGTACCTACATCGCTACGAGAACATTCCACACCATTTTCTAGAAATTTTAGATAAATAACTACCTACGTATTTCTGGCATCAGGAAGAATCGTAAAAATTCACTGAAAATAGCACAATAATAAATAAAAAGGTAAATATTTCCCAAACCGCCGTTCTTAACAGGAACATATTATGGAAATTAATTACTACAAGTAAGGACGATTTGTCGGTCACGGGCTTAATACGAGGGCTGTTCGGAAAGTAACCGCCGCACAGTGGACGGAATGAAGAAAAAACACGAATTGTTTGTCGAGTTTGCAATTTGCAATTTTTTTTGTTTGTTAATATTTATGTATTACTCTTACGTATGAATTGACAGCAAAAAATATAGAACATTCTGAAAATACACAAATATTTAGACATTTAGGTAATATGTATTAATTTTAAATTTATATCTATGTACACAAATTCGTGGTAGAAATAGTCACATACAATTTTTAATATAAAAATGGTAGAAAACCCATGTTAAAGGCGTCTTCGTTGTCTAAATCATCATTCCGTGACCACCACAACCATCACAACCGCTCAATGCTTCAAATAATTCTTCACATGTGGGCCTTTCTAAAAATAACAAAAATGTTTCACACTAGTGTTTCATTAGATTTTAGCCGAAATCTCACATACGTGTTAACGATAACGATAATTACATATAATTTGGTAAAATGAATAAAAAATATCTTGAGGAACGTCACCAACAAGTGTTTGTATTTATCCAAACGTCACTTAATAAATCACTTTATAAACCAATGTACACATAACAGTCTTTCATGTATTTCTATAGTTATAGTTTGAAAATTTGTCACAATAAAGATATTATATTATATTAATACATAACCGTCTTTCCTCACGCGTAGGAACCAACTGAATAATGCTTTCATGCTTTTCCTAAGTGCCAAACTGATAAACTACAATCAGTGTTCAACGCCGCAGCAAGACTAATCAAGGCTTCAAGTGTCTTGGAAGGATCAAGTACAAGTTATGCTGGATGGTGTTTAAAGCTATCAACGAAATGGCGCTACCCTATATTTCTGAGTTATGCATTGATTTCTGGTCTGAGGCAGTCAACTCTTAGATCAGCGACATAATCAGCAATTGGAAGGTTGAAAGCGCCTAAGCGAAATCCGAACACTAAGTTTGGTGACCATGTATTCGGAGTATCCGGCCCTAAGGCTTGGAATAAACTTCCTATGGAATTGAGATGTATAACCAGCCCGAAAGAATTTATATCCAAACCAAAAACACACTTTTTCAGAGATTCATTTCCATAAATCCTTCATTTTATCCAAATATTGTTTTTTTTTTCCTTTTTGCTATACTGTAATTGCTGATGCATACAGATAAATTCTTAAGCGATTCCGTTCAACTACTCATGCTAAAATGCTATTGACTTGCCTACCAATAATATGTACTTGTAATATCAGTGGGAGCATAACACGTCAACCGGTTTTTTATTGTTGGCAGATGAATCATATTAATGCGGTAAAGATCGACGATTAATTTAATTAATTCACTTAATTCATTTAAGATAAATATATTTTTTTTAAAGAAAGACAAACATTTCCGGGTTACGAATAACCTGACAAAATTTGAAAAACTCCTACTACCACCACAGTAAGCTGAAAATGTTGCTTGTGTTGTGATGGAGGACTTAGCCAGCCGAGGAATTGAACACACTACGCCTGGGTGGGACCCAAACGCGATGTCAACTCGGCCACCGATCGAGTTGACATCGCGTTGTATATACTTTTCTATAAATCCAACTAACCCATTGGGTGCATTTTGCACCCGTGTTCTAAAATTAATTATGAAACACCCTAATATTATAGAACTTCCTTCTTCTTCTGGCGCTAGTAAAATTAGTAAGTGTAAAATGTAAGTACTTATATTAAGTTGTAAGTTTCTACATAATATGTAAATATATATGTTATTAAGACAGTAGTTATATGCCTAAGTCGTAAGTCACTAGATATAAGTCATTAGTTTTAAGTAACTAGTTTTAGTATGCATTAGTTAATAAATATATTTGTACAGCGCCCTTGATGTGATTTTTTACGAAAATGGCGTTATATAAATTGGCCAAATATTATTATTATTATGAACATAAATTTCGCGACGTTGCCAAGCTGCCGTCATTCGCTTTTTAGCTATTCAAATGAATACATGAAATACACATGCTATATTGCTACCCCAAAAAAAGAAGATTTTTGTGATCTTAACATTCCGAAAATCACTTAATTTGGATTTTTTCTTAATTCCGTCCATAGTGCGCCATTTGGCTAAAAAAAGTGGAGGTTTTAACTGATTTTAATATTTAAAAAAACGTGTGTTTTCTTCGTATGCATATTAAAATGATCGAAAAAACGTCATCTTTTGTCGAGTCTATTTAAACAACGATTTGTTGTTTTTGTTGCAGTTTAAAAATGGCAGGAGGTATAAACAACTGTCACAAATATACAGGCGGTGGGAGATTTAATCGTCTGACATTATAGATAGGCGGTAGGAGGTATAATTAACTGACTTAATGGATAGGCAGTAGGAGGTATAGTCAACTGACATAATGGATAGGCGGTAGGAGGCATAACCAACTGATATAAATAGACAGGCGCACAGTGGCTTAAATTTGAGCGCTGGCGCGACATTGACCCCAGATCGGCATGTTCCCGAAATGATTTTTTTTTTACCAATGTGTTTTCAATTAATCACTGACATTAAAAAAACCATTGAAAAAAACATCCGAAGCTTACTTACTCGGTAATTACGCACAGAACTGAGATGTTCGGGCGCGCAACTATGCTGCTGTATCTAGGCGAGTTTGAAGGCGTGCGAAATCAGGTTGTTTGTGTACTTATTTTACAAAAAAAATATTTTTAAAAATCACTTGAGATATTCTTTAAGATACGTACTTTATATACATAACTGAAAAATTTTTTTTTTTTTTCATAAATTATAGCTGTTGCGTTGGTTCAAAGTTTACCTTTTTTTCCAATTTTTTTTTTAAATTTTTTTGCCTTTAATGGAGTAGGAATAAAAATCTTCACGAGTCTTCACGCTAATTTTAATAGGATATTATTGCTGTGTCTTTTTTGTAGACGGAAAAAGAAAATCACCACCAACTTTAGCCAGCCACTCCAGTAATTGCATTTTTAAGAAATGATTGTACTTAATTTTCGTCAATTTTTTTTCAGTATCCAATATTTGACACCGATATGTCAAAGAAAGATCAACTGTATGTAATATTTAGTTCTGCGTACCGTTAGAATAGAATTTAATTTATTCACTGTCAATTTAAATTAACATCTGAAACTAAATTATTATGTAATTAGTCGCAGAACAGGGTAATACTGATAACACTGATATTCGGGCGCGCAACTATGCTGCTGTATCTAGGCGAGTTTGAAGGCGTGCGAAATCAGGTTGTTTGTGTACTTATTTTACAAAAAAATATTTTTTTTAAATCACTTGAGATATTCTTTTCGATACGTGCTTTATTTAAATAACTGAAAAAAAAAATTTTTTTTCATAAATTATAACTGTTGCGTTGGTTCAAAGTTTACCTTTTTTTCCAATTTTTTTTTCAAATTTTTTGCCTTTAATGGAATAGGAATAAAAATCTTCACGAGTCTTCACGCTAATTTTAATAGGATATTATTGCTTATGTACCTAATAAATATTTAGTTTTCAATATATAATTTATCTGTTTTTTCAAAGAATTATAATCCATAAAATTATTTAGTTTTCACTGTATTTTTATTTTCTGTTTTATAAAGAATTATAATCTGTGGAATAATTATTTAAAAATGTTATTATCTGGTTTTTTAAAGAATTAAAATGTACAAAATTGTTCACTGTATTTTTATTATCTGTTTTCTCAAAGAATTATAATCTATAAAATACAAAATTAGCGCCCAAGTTACACGCTACTTTTTATAAAAGCATTAAAATCATTATCAACATTTCAACTAACAAGAATTAACAAAAACTAAGTGGTATTTCTTATTAATTCTTTAAAAAAAACATCAATGATGCCAAATGGTCGAACGCCGAGAGCGATGTCGCGCCAAATCATCAAAATTGGCCACTGTGAGGCGGTAGGAGGTATAATCGACTGACATAAATGGATAGGCGGTAGGACGTATAATCAACTGACGTAATGGATAGGCGGTAGGAGGTATAATCAACTGACATAATGGATAAGGGGTAGGAGGCATAATCAACTGACGTAATGGATAGGCGGTAGGAGGTACAATCAACTGACGTAATGGATAGGCGGTAGGAGGTATAATCAACTGACATAATGGATAGGGAGTAGGAGGCATAATCAACTGACGTAATGGATAGGCGGTAGGATGTATAATCAACTGACATATATGCATTGTAAGATGCATCTACAACTATATAACGGAATAAGCGAAAGGGTTATGTCAGAATATTCTACGGTATTTCAAAGGAAGATGCTCCGATGAACTAGCGTCATTGATCCCTTAGGTACCGGTGCATAGTAGCGGAAACACTTCAAACGCGCCTCTTGTGTGGAGGATGTGTCGTCATGTGCCTTATCTGCCTACCAGCACGAAAATGATAAATAGTTCTTATCGTCATGCACATTATGCATGTTTATATGCTTTATCTATTCCAATGATTATAAATTATAATTTGCACTTACATGTCATTTTTTCCATTTGTTTATCGATTCAGTAGGTAAGCCCGTCCTAGAAAGTTCTCAGAACAAAATCTTTTTTCAATGTATTTGTGCTCCAAAGAAAAATGTAGGTACGTAACTTCATTCCAATGTAATGAATTGTTCAATGATAAATCCACACATCGACAATTCAACACACCTTTAAAAAGTGATATGAAGTCATTAGAAACGGTGAAAAAAATAATTTAAACCTAACCTAACCTAACCTACTTAACCCAGTTAATAAAGTTTTTGTTTCATCACTTTCCATGACTTTATATAACTTTTTAAAGATGTGATGAATTATCATTTTGATGATTTATCCGGTCACCGTAATGAAGATGTTATTTTTGACTGAGCTTTGCGTCCTATTTTAACTCGACCATTTGTCATTTCATCTGTCTGTAAATTTATTTGTTACGTTCCGGTTCAAGATGATGGCCTTATTGGATACTACCTTTTATCCCGCCAGAGTTCCTACATTCATATTGCGAGCTATCAGAATAAATCAGAATAATCAGTGGTGTGGTACCTACCGAGAAAACCTAAGAAAGTTTGAAAAAGGAATTGTCATTGAGATTGAGAAATGAGCGAGACATTTCTTTGGACAAATTGTATAATTCCTTATTTGAAATAAAAAAATATATGTTATGTAAAATATTTATGGTTTATAATTAAGTAGGTAGGTATTTAAGTACCTACTTACAAATCTTATGAATTCAGAGGAAATTTTGGTTTGATTTATTAAAAAAGAGATTAGATACATATTTTTTGAGACAGCGTTACATACAAAACTGAGTTTGAATTATAATTTATGTTCATAACCAAAAGGTTACGTATTTCATGTATTATAAAAAGAAAAAAGTCACTCTCACGTCAGATGTCAATTTCCTTTTAAAGAGATTTACGCCACGTTACACAAAGCTACCCTATTCTTTGTTCTAATTTTACAGAATAGAATTTAAAAAACTCAAAATGTTAGCTAGACGACTCCATCCATCTGACAAATCGAAATAAAAAGGTCTGCAAAGTTTAGTACAATAAAAAAATTGGTAGCCATTGAGGTATAATTATATAAACCTGTATAATAATATACTAGCCCAGACCTGTGAAAAATCACGGGACAAGGTATTTAAAAAATATATTTAAATGGTTTTCTCGTTATGTGTTTTTTTTAACAAAACAATCACTGAGCAATAAATGCTTAATAAAAATAACCATGAAAAATACCCAATCATATTTCTGTGCTCCTGGTATTTTGTTCTTGTCGGCATGTTCACGTTTTGACGTTTAGAGCCACTGCGGAAAAATACACAAATTATCTTACATGACATTTATGTGCTCCAGTGTATTATCTAGCACAGTCGATAAATAAAGGATTTATCGTTAATTGTCGATAACTTGCCATCGTTCTTGTGCACGACAGTGGATCGCTAACGTCGAATAAATTAAGAAAACTTATTAGTTGTGAACTGTTATTTGTTCGTTGGCGATCATCAGTCATGCTCGGGAACGATGACAAGTTACCGACATTATCGATCGACCGTGCTAGTAACCCTGGTATTTCATTCCTGTCGACAGGTTCACGTTTTGACTTTTATTATTTATGCTTAGTGCAGACCAAAGATATTAGAAGAACGAGATGTGCTATGAGCAGTTCATACTGTATGGAATTGTTTTGCCGAGTGTCGCCGGTTTTGTTCACCAATACTACTGCACACCTTCGCTTACGCTAAGGTATCCGTACTAATACATAGAACAGATTTCTGTGCGTACACGTCCCGATACCGTTCAAAGTACCCTAATTAGGTAGTACTCCGCCTACGGTCCGGCGGCCAACATAGCATATCTCGTTCTTCTAATATCTTTGGTGCAGACCCTTGAAAAATCACTGGATATTATAATTACAATTTTTAAAATGTTATGGAGATTCTAGGATTCAAGGGCATCTGTATTTCTTACTTTGCGAACGTAAATAATATAAAGAATAAATATTTTATCGGTAATGTCGGTAACTTGTCGAGTTTCCCGCGCGCGACAGCAGATCGCCAATTGTTTAACCTCTAATTATTTAGGTAACTTTTTACGTTCTAATCCCATTTTTCTCTCTTTAAAATTGTAAAAGGCGCCCCGTACAATTTTCTCTGGTCTGGTGCAGGCGCTATTGAAACAGCCAATTTATCTGACAATTCTCGACTACTTTAGCGCCTGTTCACAAAACCAACGCCCATACATTAAACCTCGCCACACCAAACTAACAAACTTGCTGCAGCAAACACACCAATTTCCCGTGTTCTCCAAACAATAAAAAATCTGTGCCCCAACTCAACTCTCGACATATTTTTTTACTCCATGCCATAATTTTTTTGATGGCCTCCGTAGTCGAGGGGTAAAGCTCTCGACTAGCAAGCCAAAGGTCGCGGGTTCAAATCCCGGCACGCACAATTAAATTTTATTTGATTTATTAGTGTTGTTTCATAATTTATTCATTTAAAATAATCAATATAGGTATGTATATTATAAAAGTAAGTGTACAATGTGCGTGCTGCTAAAACTCAGAAACGCGTCCCGGTACGATCAAAGGAGTTATATAGTGTGGTAGCCCTCTATCCCCCATCCATGAAGAAGGTTCCCGTTTTTACCCGAAGGCCGTGCTTTTGAAGATATAAGGGCTGGAAGTTTCGCCCTCTAAAAATTTATAGAACAGTCCAGAACATTCCGGAACATTGAATTGGAACATTCCGGAATGTTGTCGAATGTTCGGTCTGGAACGTCCCGGAACATCCCAGATCATAATGAACTAGTTAATGTCTTAATCGTGACGCTAGGCTCTTTATTTGTGCGCTTAGTTCTTCCAAACTATGCAACGGAGTTTGATAGGTTTTTCAGTATCATTTAGTGTATTTCTTCCGGAAGGAAAGAAACGAAAAGAAACTTTTATTATACATGGATATTATTTTTATTAAAAGTAGAGAAAAGTTGAACAAGGCCGGGTACACGTCAGCTAGTTAATAGTATACTTGCGGCACGTTCCAAAGTAGAAGATACTCTCAGTATCGCCCTGGTGTAAGACCACCATTCAGAATTGAAACGTTGCTTGAAATGGCTTTGGCCGTGTTGGTGACCAGATCTGAATAGCCAGGAGGCCTTCCCCTCCTTACTACGTTCAGCCTCACAACATACACCAATTGGGGATGCAATAGTCTCACTGGCTTCAGGCGGTTGGGAGCAGTTGTGACTCTTGTGCGATTTCAAAAAAAAAAAAAAACATTACTGATAACTTGATCATTTCGCACTCACAACGTTCTACTACCATCACATTATCACAATGTATACACGTAGGTACCCATACACGTTCACATATACACCGCATTTTGTATGTATAGTTTATCTATGAACTAACCCTGCCCTATGCATTACGCAATATGTGTAATCACTTCAGATATTTCCTATTGGTATCGATCCGTGTAATTATTTATAAAACGTAGTTTATCACTTATTTTATCTATGTACTGTTTGTTTCGAAAATGATTAAAAAAATATATACAAAATCCATCCCCGACCGAACAGGCAGCGGTACTAGCGAGCACCGCGGCGATCATTGTTGTTTAGACGGTGGTACTATGTATTACATCCCCAATATTATCACGATCGCTCCGCGGCATACGGGGGACCCTAGTAACCCCCATCGGGTGATACGTGATTTTTTCCTCCAGTTACATAATAATTTAGGAGCTTTAGTCAAATTTAATCAATACAATAATATTACACCAAACTTGCCCATTAATAATTTCAGACAATTTACCAGGAAATAAAAATTAAACCAATTTGTCAATTATTTTTCATTTTAACAAAAATATAAATGCATTATCCGTAAGTGGCTTCAACACAGTTGGGTGTAAGATGTAGAATAATATTCTCGGTTTACCCGCGTAACGTAGTCCTTAAAAGGACTTTTTAACTCCTGACGTTTCGTACAGATCTCACTGTCCATCTTCAGAGGCCTTATGTCTTGAGTTTTGTCTCAAACTGATCACTTTCGCGTGTCTGTTCGATAGTAAAGATTCGTAAAGGGAGATGGGGAATAGGAAGGTTGTGAAGTAAAGAACAGAAATAATTACACAATGACAGGGGGACAGTTTTCTGCGTTATTGTTACTATTTTTTTTAGATTTCAAAAGGCGCCATTGTTCGATCTGCTACAGTCGCCATTTGGTTCAAGGCCGGGCCCATTGAAAAGTCACATTTCGTTGAATACCGGAAATTCCTCTTATTCACCTTTGACCAATAGGCTCCCCCACACGTACGTTTTGGAGCGGCGCACAGTGGACTGAAAATCGCCTTTCATAGACATAGAGACTTGAATTTTCAAGGGTATTTTTTTCGGCTAGAAATGGATTCTGCTGATCATTACTATGCTATAAAATTTAAAATCATTACTATGCTATGAAGCAATTGCGTGTACAAATTAAGGCGTTATCATTTTTTTAAGAAAAAATTGTATGGCACTGACATTAAAAATTAGGCTATCTCTGGAATCATTAGGTTGGACATTATATCCTTACACACAGATATACTACTATTTATTTGTATTTTTTTGATATACTTCGTATTGTGGCGCAACTTCCAAAAATCCTCAAAGTAGAAATTTTTTTATGTTGATGATTAATTTTAATGCTTAAATGCTTTACATATGAGTATGCTTTGTTTAGTTTACAATATTTTATTGACACTATAAAATATAATATAATGGCCAACATTTTTGGTTGGCCTCATTTTTAATGTCAGTGCCATACAATTTTTTCTTAAAAAAATGATAACTTCTTCATTTGTACACGCAATTGCTTCATACGAAATTTTATAGCATAGTAATGATCAGCAGAATCCATTGCTAGCCAAAAAAATACCCTTGAAAATTCAAGTCTCTATGTCTATGAAAGGCGATTTGCAGCCCACTGTGCGGCGGTACCATACGTCACTTCAGGCCGAAAGTAAGGTAACGGTTTTACGGCGTCGTCCATTGTAAGATTTTTCTGCGCGACGGCCTGCAGCGGCGCGTGATACAAGCGCTCCGAAGTGTTCGTGGCCTAATGAATCAGTTTGATGCTTACAGAGCAGGAGTTGAAAACTTATTTACTACCAAAGGCCATTTCTAGGAGCCAGACCATCTATCTATACAGCCAGACATATAAAATTATGCAATATCTTTATTTCGGGTTGTAACTCATCCAATTCGATATCCCATCCAAACCGTAAACCGTAGACTTAGGACGTAGGAAATATTTAATTGCTTTTCCTCAAACCTGTGGAATACCATTTTAATCGAAAGTGTTTTTTAATATTCAATAATATTATTGTTTAATTTAAATATATGTATATTTATAGAAAAATTAAACAATAACTTTGTAACCATCACTTATAAGTGATGTTTACAAAGTTATTGTTTAATTTTAAATTATAATGTCACATCACAAAGTAACCGCTTCATATGAAGAAATATATTTATAGAAGTTCTGCTGTGTAATTATTATTACGCGTGACAACTGTTTCGCCTTCCAAAGGCGTTATCAAACTGTGCTGAAGCCACTTACAGATGATCCATTTATATTTCTGTTATGTTCGACAAATGTACAGAAATTATTATAAAAAGTATATATTTTTTGATTATGAATTTTAAAACTTTTTTTTCAAGGGAAATATTTTAATAAATCTTTAGAAATTCGGAATGCGGGGTCTTAAAATATAAAATTAATTAGAATTTAATTAATAAAGTTCAAAGTCCCTGCTACAAAGTTTCCCTCTTACGTTTATATGGACCACATCTGAGGAACTATTATTAATTAGCTATGATGGATGACATTATGAACCTTGACTCCAATAAGTAACTGTTGTTATTAGTGAATTGGCCTCTGCGCTTTGTGGGCTGACTATTTTTACCAGTATAACCTCATAGTTTATCAATGAATGACTGCTGATTAATCTATTATGTATGTTGTTTTGGCATTTATATGTTCAAATGAGCTTGAGGCGATTTTGCACAAAAAAGGCGCTATAAAAATCATCCAAATATTATTATTATGTTGTGCGTCATGTCCAATTTAATCATAGTACCTTAAGCATGTATTTTGTACTCTTGTTATCTTATATATTTGTGGAAGTCGGGGACGCCCGAGATTGGCATGGCATGATCAAGTGCAACAAAAACTTATAAAAAGTAAACTTTTTTATTCTTTACAATAATATTATTTTCACCTTAAAAATGCACCCAGTTTTCAGATACCTACACTAAAATTCACAACCTAAAAACTGTACTCCAAACCACACATAACCCGAGCAACGCCGGGTATACGTCAGCTAGTTATATATAATTATTTAACTAGCCCTTTGGTAACTTAACCCTTGGTACATGTTATACTAACTTGTATTGTACCTGCTTATATCGTTCATACAATAAGTATATGTATAAAAACACACGCGTATTCGAATGCAACGTTGTATAAAAATTTCAAAGCTATCGGTGAAGAACTTTTGAAGATTCAAGATATTTAACAAACGAACATTTACATTTGTATTTCTATAGAAGATATATAGATTAAGTACGAAATTTTAATTAATATCTTAAGATTGAACAGTTTAAAACAGAGGTTACCAAACTTTCTTGTCCCGTAGACCACTTGTCATTTTTTTTTTCCATAGACCCCCGCCTGCCGAATATTGAATTTTCGTAAATCTATTAACGTCCCATGTGATAATCATTTATTTTTTTCGTAAAAAGATTCCCTTTCCCTTACCTTGCCTGCCCTACAACCGGGTGGCGATATAGTTCCTCTGTTTTTGCATTGTGCAGACAGGGGTGCCCTTGTAAGGTATTACACCAAATGAAAATGGAGCAGGATAAGCAACGGGAATTTCTTTCTGTAGCTGGCCCTACAGAACTGCCCCTTAAGTTCTTTGTTAGCGCTTATTCCGATTCAGTTCTGCTTGTCATATGATATCCGATTCTTCGACATTCCATTTCCACAGTCAAAATATCCTCAAACTTAGTTTTGAAGTCTGTGTGAAGTACATCTAAATGTTGAACGTCATTATTACCCTGGACGTTTTTCAAAAACAAGTTGGGGAACTAGGAAAATTCGCGGCTTCCAATGTGCAATGTTTTGGTTTAATAATATTCATTCTGACGAGAAAAGTATCGTAGACTCTATTTTTATACCTCAATAAACAACTTTACGATATATAACATACAAATATCAAATAAGTAATTTCTCAGTCTATTATTAGTATTACTTAAACTGTATTATTTGTGTTGGGTGTATTGTGTTATTTACGGAACTCCTAAATATTGAGTTGAGGTAAATGGGGGTCCGCTCGTATTGTACCTCCATTTGAATCTCGTGGACCCCCAATTTTTTTTTCTCGCTGACATAGACCCCCAGCAAGCCGATATCGAACCCTGGGAGTCCATATAGACCAATTTGGGAACCTCTGGTTTAAAATATGTATATTTATTCGATTCTCCGTTTTGAGGCTATCGGGAAGAAGATTGCTTAAGCCTAAGATTCAGCTCTTAAGCTTCTCTTACCGCTTCCTGGTTTTTACTGTATCAGTGTACAATTTATTATGATGTCTTATATAGTGTTCATGTACCTGTGACATTTGTATAAATGTTGCATTCGTGTGTATAAGTCCATTTTGTATTAATTTTCTAATTTTTATTAGTTCATTTCTTGGTATAGTTTTTTCGTGGGTTATCTGGGTTTGTAATCATTGAAAAGTTTTTATAACTTTATTCTGTGTTATTTGTAAATCGTGAAAGTGTGTAATATTTGTGTTTCCCCAATTTCTATTAGATAATTTAGGTGGGACTGAATTAAGCTAAAGTGTAAGACCCTCTTTACTTCTGTTGGTAGATGAGCTAATCAACCAAATACACCAGTTAGTGTAGTGATTTTTTCTTTTAGTTTTTCTAGGAAGGTAGTGCAATCCGAGTCTGCCATATATCAATAATCGTCTGCATCCATCGCTCGGAAGCAGCCATGACGGTGACGTTTGTTGATTTTCGTGTCCTGCCCCAGAAGCAGAAGGTGGCGAAGTAAGGCGGGGAATGAGTGCACCCTCCCTTATGTGAACATCGTGGAGGCACTGCATTACCTTGGTAGTTGCCTAAGTTGCCTGTATGCATGGTTTTAGCACACCATCAGCTTGTCCCATTGCGCTACTGGATATTGTGTCCACAATTCTGACGTGTATAGTATAGGACAGTGCAGCACGTCTTGAAGAGCAGTTTTCCAACATCCTCGCTACACTGGTGAACCGCCTTGCGAGTATTCCGGCCCTTACACTGATTACTCTCCTGTATCAATCCATATCTTCTATATTCTTCTGTAAGGATATGTCCCAGATATTTTACCTGTGAGGCTACAAGCAGTTCATTTCCTTCTAGACGGATTGGTGGAACTTTTAGTGGCTCTTTGTTATGTTTGAAAACGACGATGGCTGACTTAACTTAAAGGTCAGCTTAATTTTTAATTGTTCCTGTCGAACAACTACCACTAGGGTCGACAACACGACCTGCTTAAAGTACCTACTTGAATGCCTACTTATACAGATATAAGTGAATATAAAATAGTTATTTTATATTCAATTATTGTATAATAAATAATATACTGTATAATATAACAGGGTAAGAAGGGACTGCGGTCGGGTGTTCCAAACTAGTTAAAAACCTTTTGATTTTTTTTTATATTATCCTCTTTAAAATGATTTTCCTGTACGAGTATAATATTTTAAATTCATTTCATCATGGCCACCATGCCAAGCAATTCAAATTCAAACGCAGGTTTATGAGTGTATAATAAACTTAATTTCCCCTAATTTTTGTCCAGCACTGTCGCAAACAACAATTAAAGCAAACCTCCATTCTGACAGCCAGGGAAAATTTCATAACCCACTGCCTTTTCATTATTTTTTCAGGCAACTGGGTTAAATTGTTGACAGAAAAATAATATTCATGAATAATATTATGAACCACTCGTGGTTTGAGAACTGTTGCTCTGACCCAAATATGTTTATAAAAAAAGCTCCCTTTTGAGAATTTTTCCTGTTTTAACCCTTGGAATGTCAGTGGTTAAATGCGCCGGCTGACACTATTTTCGTAATAACTTACTTATATTTTGCAAAATGATGTTTTTGTAAATTGTACCGTCTTACTAGATAATGTGTTTATATGTTTATAAAAATAGTATATTTCTATCCTTTTCGCCAGGATGGCTACTTATATTCAGAGAAACGTTTTTTTTTCTTCAATGTTATAAAAAATATAATATAATTTATTGTTTCCTAGTGCTTTCAAACAGACGAAGTATTGAATTCAGTAAGTCTAAACATTAACTTTAGGGCGCATAGTTTACATCCGCGCTGTGCAAGCGGGTTTCCTACAGCACATCGGACTATCCCATAATAAAGACATATGAAAATAATATAAGTTTTATTATATATTCCACCTAAATAAGCGTTCTTCACAACAGATATAAGATATATTATGAGGCTTTCTTGTAAATAAATACAGTACTCTGACTAATTAACTAACTGTTCTCCTTATAAATGGGAATAATTGGACAGAAACATTTAAGAAAGCAGAAGACACACTAAACAGGATTAAAAAATGGCTAGACTACCATTCACTTACACTAAATGCTAATAAAACCAAATTCATCACTTTCAAAATAAAAAATACAAAAAACTCTGAAGAAAACCTCAACTTGAAAATTCATAGCCCGCATCACTTAAATGAGCATTGTAATTGTCCCCCATTAGAAAACGTTGACCATATAACGTATGTGGGTCTAAAAATTGATGAAAATTTAAAATGGACCAAACACATTAGCTATTTAGATAATAAAATTAAAAAGCTAAGTTATTTTTTCAAAACTATCAGCTCATTAAAAAATACTTAATCAAAATTTACATGGCTCTCTGCCAATCACTGTTAGAATACGGTATTATCGGATGGGGCAGTGCAAATAAAAATATACTAAATCCACTAATTAAAACTCAAAAAGCCATAATGAAAATTGTACTGAAAGTTCCTGTAAGAACTAGCACTGACGAAATCTTCACCAATCTTAACATCATGTCAATTAAACAACTATATTCTAAAACTATACTCATTTACATTCATAAGTACAAAACCCAAGAAATAACAACAAACACGTACAATAGAAACACTAGATAGATCTCATGGTCAAAAACTTATCCAACAAATAACTACTAATACAACTTTTGGGCAAAAAAGCTTCATCATAGTATTAAACTCTACAATAAAATACCACTCTCACTCAAAAACCTCAACATTATAACATTTAAATCTCAAATAAAAAGCTGGATACTTAATATAGGGAGATCTGAAATAGAAAATATACTGATATCAAACACAGACTAAAACCAAATCTACTAAACTGAACTATACAAAAAACACTATCTTACTTATTTTAAAATTATTTAAAAAAAAAAATTATACTACATGATATATGTTTATAATTAAATTCATATGTTACTTTGTTGTAATATTAATTTCTTATAATTAAATTATAATATGTAAATGTAATCCTCAGCACGGGAGATCTCAGTGAGGATATCATTATCTCTATATGTTACTAAGAA
Source organism: Hesperophylax magnus (assembly GCA_026573805.1). NCBI lineage: Eukaryota > Metazoa > Arthropoda > Insecta > Trichoptera > Limnephilidae > Hesperophylax > Hesperophylax magnus. The sequence continues at coordinate 25,494,973 of JAIUSX010000046.1, forward strand.
AAGAAGACAATAAACCATGATTATTATTAACCATCACGCCGTTTCCCCGCCGGGGTTGGTAGAGAGGACAGACCGCCAAACAACTCTGTCTTGGTACATGCTCCTTGTCTCATTAACATTATCATACAATGATTAACTTGATCGTGTCGTGTCTTCCTCCGGCGTCTATATTATATATTTCCGGCATATTTTCCTAACTCTCCTTTCTTCGTTCATTCGCTCTACATACCCAAACCGTCTGAGCGTCTATTTCTTAATCTTACTCATCATTTAAGCCTCAGCCTTGAATTCTTTGAGGATCTCCACGTTTCTCACACAATCTTACATGGTTTTATCACACATACGCCTCAGGGATCATATTTCTACATCATTTCTAAATCTGAATTATGAAGTTTGTCGTTGAATTTTGCGACGCGCTTTTTCACAGATAAAATAAACATATTTGCAAGTGACTAAACGACAAGCTAGATATTAAGATGCAATATTTCCTTGAGAAGCGAATTAAATGTATTTTAGTATGCCAGGAGCGTTTTTAAGGTTCAAAGTACCGTGAAATCGAGGCAAGTGCGGTGATTACTAGCAAATCGACGGTGGATTTCTTGGTACACTAGGGGAGTAATATAATATTTATCCGTCAGTTAAATAGAAAAGGTTTTGCTTTAACGGGATTATTAAATAAATGCAAAATTTTAACAGTGAACATAATAAGTGTTTATTTTGGGTACAAGAATTTGCAAGTCTGACACGTATTTATTTACGTACTTCAACCGTAGTAAGTCAGTATAATAAACTTTAACAACTTTATGGGAAACAGGTTACACCTGTATCCATTCCTCCCAACGGAAATTAATATGTTCCCATAACCCTTTACTTATACAAAAAATTGTATCAGCAAGTATTGTCTCTTTCTGGGTTAGGTGATCTCCAAAGCCGACGATTTACGAAGCGTCGCTGGAGTCAGACCTGCCAGAGGTAGCCGAAGTTAACCCTTAACAGGCCAAGATGCCAAACAAAATGTCTGTAACCAAGTGGGTTTTCCGACGACCCCATGATTTTTCTGTCTTATGGCCTTTTAAACTATAAAAATCCCAATTATTCAGTCAATTATTAATAGTAACTTATCTATTTGCGCAGAAATACATAAATACTAAAATGGTTTGTCAAGTATTGAAGCTAATATTGTAGCAGTTCAATTTTGCCCTGCCACTAATTTTCTAATAACTGACAAGACCTCTCAGTTATCTATGTGACGTATGCTCTATGGCCCCTTCTAGAAGAGAGCTCCAGACAGAATTTCGAGAGCGGCGACTTCAGTACCAATCGGGCAGCCAGCTGGGGACGACGCGTCTTGAGGGAGATACGAGCGAGCACTCCAGTCGACAGACTTTCGGGCAAATCGATGACGCCATTAGCTAGAAAATTTATTCACTGGTCACCGGTTTGCACCGCTTCTAAATTTTTAACAACGCTTTAAGTGTTGTTTGGCGCCCCTTCACTCGTTAACAGGTTAGATATTTTATGTCAACACACAATGTCACACTCAATCTTTTGCTACCAATTTAAATTCCGTTCGTGCGCTCAGTACTTCGTATTGACGCTCACCCCTTGAGATTTACATCTCAAGGGGTTATTACAAGTTTACACTAATATTGTTGTTAAGTAGAGATCTCTTGCTCTTTACGATGTTGGAATAAATGTAATATTGAAATTATTTTCTCTTTTATTTTATAATCGTAGCAAACCAATCGTAGCAAGATGTTGGTTCCCTTTTAGCTGTGACAATGGCGGCCCAAACGTGACTTATTAGAATTATTATTTCTAATTATTACAATATAAGTAGGATAGTAATTTTGGGTACTACCTACTCCCCCACTTGGCTCCGGCATAGTTAAGTAACTTAACTTTTTCGAGCAAAAAATTACCCTTTATCGGTCATCACAGCTGTGTCATCCCTTCCAGGGATCACTTCTGTAACCCAGAAAACTGAAAAATAGCATACCTCGTCCTAATCAGTAAGATATTGTACGATGCGGGATTGAGAAAGTGTTCGATGGAAGAACTAATCAATATACGCTCGGAATTAGCATGATAATTATATGGTTTATTATAGTGGAGATACAATTCAATACTTACAATCCAAGAGTGTTTGCTGCTTCAGACAAACAGATTTCATTTTGCTTTATTGTTAATTAGCTGTCCAAATTTTCCTTTTCTTTTTGCGTGACTGAAAATCTTCTCAGATTAGCTCCGTGTTTTCCAGAATCCTGGAAGATAACACGATTAGTTTTTTCTAGTCGTCTCCTTTTTCCTATTCGTGTTTTTGTTCTGTGTTTCGCTTTGCGATAATGAATTCAGGCTAAGTTTTCAGAAAACGAATTTGTTTGAAAAATGTTTACCAATAACGATAGTTAGGTAGAGCTATCGAATCGTTTACTTCGAGGCAGTCCTACAAATATGATTTGAATGATTAGGAGAGACATTGAACCCAAGGGAAAAATGCCAGATCATATTTAAACATAGTTTTTTAGAATCACATTTCTATCAATACCACTTGAAGGCTGTACCCATCAAAGTAATATATCATTGAATAATAATAATAAACCTAAAAGGAACATGAAACAGAATAAGTTATAAAATTTTAAAAAGTAGGTAAGGCCGAGTGGTTAAAGGAGTTGTTCCGGTAGAACAGAGATCCTGGGTTCGATTCCCAGCTAAGACCGTTACCATTTTATTTTTCTGTGTCTTGTTCTTATTTTTGGGTGTCCCATATATTTTTTTAATGTGAAACCGTACAAGAATCCCGACTATTTCCAACCGTCTGGATCCAGTGAGACTATGGCATCCCCGATTGGAGTATGTTGTGAGACTGAAGGTTTTGAGGAGAGGAAGGAGATGGGGAAGAGGAAGGTGGGGAGGTAGCTGGATATTCTGATCAGAGCCATTTAAAGCAACGTTTCAATTCTGAATGGTGGTCTTATATCAGGGCGATACTGAGAGTATCTTCCACTCTGGAACGTGCCGCTAATATACTACATATTATTTTAAATGAGTGACTTGTGAAATAACACAAATTAATCAAATAAAATTTACATGGGCACGCCGGGATTTGAACTTGCGACCACGGAGGCCACCATATAAAAATAATCAGATAATTTCTCCGAGATTACCAGCTAGGACCTAATAATTAAAAGGTTCTAGTAATTAGTTCTAACTATTCTTAACTGCTATATCCTGTTTAAAACTCATTTTTTTAAATAATGAATTATCATTGTTCAAGCTTTATTCCTGGCGTTTTATAAAAACTAATTTGCCAGTTTTCAAATTAGTTGATTTGATTTTATCCCTAATTAAATTTCTTTTGTAACTCTGAGCGGGATTATTAAGCTGCGGCCTTACTTCAATTACTGTTTGAAACTTCGTCCTTATAAACAAGACGACATCTACGAGTATATTCTGTTCCGCTAACTTCCACAAGAAACTTCAAGAACCGAAGTTATTACAGGCAAAAGTTTAAATTATAGTTATTTGTTGTAATTACATAATTATTATTATAAACGACCTCTGTGGCAGAGCGGGAAGATTATTGACTCAGGAGTCCCGCGTTACAATCCCGGGGAAGCTTGCATTATACGAATTAAATAAAGAAAAATGGTTTTTTGCGCTTCGTTGCAGAGTAAAAGATATTATCTTTAAGTTTCGCACTGTTAGAGAGAGCACTTTGTTGAAACAAAGGCTGCTTGAAGTGGCTATGACTTCAGTTACGTGATGAACGAAAATATGAAGTAAAAGATCAGGAACGTGAAATTTGAATAGAGCCAGAAGTTTTGCGACTGGTACACTATTTTTTCTAATTGAAAAAAGTCTTGTTTTATGACACCTAAAATGGATATTTAAAAGCTCCATAGCTCATGGCGAAATGACTCGTCACCTTGTGAGCTGAATTTTGTTACTTTGCCATAATAATCTAGACATACCATCTAACTCCTCATGCTAATTTGTTCGGTTTTGCGAACGAACGGCTAATACCGTAGAATCAATTTGTTCGCTTTTCGGAATAGCTCATAGGAATCGTCGTGTCTCAAATGAAATATGATCTAAACAGTGTTAGAAAGAGAAAATACTACACTTTATATTCAAATCTAGAAGTTAGCTACAGAAGAATTAAAATGTTCACCATGAAAAAGATTCTAACCACAATTTGAGAAAAAATTATCAAACTGTTTATAAATTATTTTTATATGAAACCATAAAAAGTAAGGTGGCAGTAAAGTTTAGACGAAAAAACGTAAGGTGAGTCATTTTAAAGCTTTTTTATATTTGGTTTAAATTTTAATATTACGTAAATTATATCTTTATTTCTCACAATAAATTTTGCTGCTTCTTTCATCACCTTTCGAAATCAGTTTTTAGTTTTCGGATTCATTAAAAAATAAACGGAATTACACTCGATTTCTCCAACCTTCTAATAATACGTTTATATTTATTGATAAACTTAAACTTGTTAGTAAGTTTAAGGGATGTTTTCTTTTCTTCATAATTTCCCGCTGGACTAAACTAAGATTTCTTTTTTGCCCTTTATTCCCCATGGTATAATATTTTCGTTAATCCATAAAATACAACGGTGTCTGCGTCGTACAAATAAATATGGTGTAATAAAGGTGGCATAGCGAGTTGCACCTGCATAATATATGGTGTTATCCAATTTCACTAAATGTGATTCGCTTCTGCGCTACTGAAACCCTTTTTATTATTTTATCACCATCCCGTCATGGAAGGGCTTTGGAAAATGTGTACACATTGCTAAAGATGAAAGATACGTCCGGAGGATGTGTTGTATTGGCCAATTTCTCACTAATCATTAGTAGAATAGTAACAGATTAATTATATTAGAGCTGTGTATGCACACGTATCGCGACTTGTTCGCCTAAGAGTTTGATCTTTTTTCGATTCACAATTAACGTACATTGCATTGAAAATAAGACGTGTGAAAGTTGAATATTGAGAACTGCTCCCAACCTTCTAGAGCCAGTGAGACATAGAATCCCCAATTCGCGTGGGTTGTGAAGCTGAAGGTCTGGTCACCAAACACGGCCAAAGTCATTTAAAGCAACGTTTCAATTCTGAATGGTGGTCTGACATCAAGCGATACTGAGAGTATCTTCCACTCTGTGAAATAACGCAAATCCGTCAAATAAAGTTTACTTGTGTATGCCGGTATTTAAACTTCCAGCTCGCTAGTCGAGAGTGTCACCCCTCGGCCATGGAGGCCGTCGCCAAAGACGCTAGTTTAGTGACACATAAAACGAAAGGTAGGTCTTCCAATAATTACAATTGACCCACTTATAATTGAAAGAATGTAACTTGTGTAGTGTTTGGTCAAATATTATGTTAAATTTAAAAGTGTTGAAATAAGATAGATAATTTTATTTTTTACGTAACATTATATAATACAGTGCAACAGGAATATTACATCAAGCAATAGTTTAAAATCTGACAATTTTCTTTTTTTGAACAATAACAGGGTAATCATCTAACCGTGCGCGCTTCATGGGCCTAGTTTTTCCAGGCCCGTAAGAGTTCACAATTGTGAATCCAAAACTTGCTGATTTGTAAGTTTTTACAACAAGATCCTTTTCCGTGTTGAATCTTTGAAGGTTGAGGGGATCGCAGATTCTGGCCTTGCGCACATACTTGCGAAGTCTGGTCCTTAGAACCCGATCGCTTTTGATGGCTGATGACCACGCGGAGTTGACTTTAGATGCAGAGAACAAGGATTTATCGTCCAATTTTCTAAAGATAATCGACGTGATCTCTAAAGGCAGTTTGCCTATAAGATCAACATCAGATGCTACTCGGGTCACTCCCATAACGCACAATAGCGAATAGAATGAATTCATAATTCGTATTACTAACTATATTGTTACTGTGAGTGTTCAGAAAGTTAGTGGTTGGTTTTGATTTCCATTTTTTTATTTTTTTTTTTATTTTCTAGATTCTTATATTCCATGAAGTGGTGAATCATTTAAATTTACTGAATTTAAAGTTAATGTTCTTTATACAAATAGAACGGCGTCATATGCGCCTCACAATTTTTACCTCATATGGGTTTATTCAAATATTACCTGGCTTTTATAGACTTAGAGGCCTTGTATTTTCTCGGTAGGGAAAAAATTTGTTACCTAAAAACCCTACTAAAATTGCATGTTTTCATCCAGCATCAGCACCACCAGCGACCGACAGCGGCCATATACTACATACGTGTCTGTTTGTGTTGTGTTGGGAATGGGGGGAGGAAATTTCGGCTGCGCCCTATTGTTGGGTTCCTTCCGCATTTGCCGTTGGGAGTAAGGAAAATCGCAGAAAACCTTACCCGGAAGGAGCGGCCGAACGTCAACTTGAAACGTATACGGCCTTCAGTAACATCGGTATATGATGTCCTGCATTTTTTGAGATGTGTGTGTGTGTGTCTGTTTTTATGTTAATATATACTTATGGGAGGATAGAAAATAAACATACATATACATACAAATTATAAAAATATTATATAAATATATAAATAGATATATAAACATTATATATTTAGGAGGAAAGTCGGGAGTTTAGGAAATACCTACTGCTCGCTATTCGTCCGCGTCTGATTCTGGTATGTACCATATGTGATCATGGTCCATGAGGATGTGTTTAGGTAGTCTGTGTGTGTATTTGAATGTCAGGTCGCTCGGAGCGTTGTATTGTCCTATGTCTCGTATGAGTGGATTTTTACTAAGTGTGAGTGATTTGTAAAAGCGTGTAGTGAGTCTGTGTGTGAATTCGAATAGAGTTGGAATTTGTTCTCGTTCGTGTAATCTCTTCAAGTTTGTTCTGAGTCTCGTGTTGTATGTGATTTTAATGCAGAGATTTTGAAGTGTCTGTAGTTTCTTGTGGTCTGTGTGTGAGATGCTGCTCCATACGGGAATCGCATACGAGAGTACCGGACGAATGAGCGAGTAGTAGACGAGGAGTTTGGTTTTGGGAAGTAGCGGACTCCGTCTATTGAAAATTGGCTTCATCATGCCAATGAGATTTCCAGTTGAGGCGGGAGTCCATGGTCAGGCCGAGATATGTAACTTCATCTTTCCATTCAATGCTGTGTCCTCCCATTTCGATGTTGAAGTCAGGTGTTCTATTTATACGTTTTCTCGTGAACATGATGGCTTCGGTTTTCGCCTCGTTCAGTTTCAGGCGCCATTTCTTGTAGTACTCTACGAGCGCGTCGAGCGCCCTCTGTAGGTAAATTGCGGCCATGTTCGCTTTCAGCGAGGAAACGTATAGTTTGACGTCATCTGCGTAGATAGACAGATTGCATCTCTCGTCTCGGGGGATGTCGTAGGTGAACAGAATGAAGAGAAATGGTCCTAGTAAACTTCCTTGCGGCACGCCTTTTGGAATCTCACGCATTGAAGATAACACGTTCCTTATGAACACTCTGAACGATCTATTCTTTAGGTATTCCTGTATCAGTCTCGTTAGGTATATGGGCGTGTTGGTGCGGTGCAACTTATGCACGAGCCCGTCTATCCATACGGTGTCGAATGCCTTCTCTAGGTCGATGAGCGCAGCAGCGGTGAAGCGATGTTCGTTAAATTTTCTTGCGATGTATTCCGCTACTCTGGTGAGTTGATGGGTCGTGGAGTGCCTCTTTCTGAAGCCGAACTGCTCGTCTGGCAAAGTCTTGTATTCGTCGTGGTGTGGGACAAGCCTGTTTAGTATAATTTGTTCAAATACCTTGCTCAACGTAGATAGTAGGCTAATCGGCCGGTAACTTGTCGGCTGCGTTCTATCTTTATTCGGCTTTGCGAATGGCAGCACGGTCGCCGATTTCCAAATCTGGGGAAAATGCCCAGTCATGAGGCAGGCATTGAACAGTTTTGTAGTGTAGATGATGGCTTTTTGAGGGAGATGTTTGAGTAAAATGTTGTGAATTTGATCGCTTCCCGGCGCCTTGTTCGTTCTGAGTCGCTTGATTGTGACCGCAATCTCGCTCGGCGTTGTGAAATGAATATCTTCAGCGTTTGTCTGCTCTGCTTCGTTCAAATCTCGTAGAGAGTCAGCTACGATCCGGTCCGTAGCCGGGTCGGAAAGGCCGTCTGTAGCGGCGTAGGCTCTCTCGAAGCCGTCGGCGAGTGTGTCAGCTTTTTCTTGTAGCGACAAAGCCGTCCCAGGGCCGTTCAATTTCTGTAGCGGGGGGATTGTGAAGTCTTTATGTCTCAGCGCGCTAGCCATTTTCCATAATGAATTATCCTTCGGCGTGAGCGACGCGATTTTTTTGTCCCAAAGTTCGCGCTTGCGTTCTGCGATTTCGGTCTTGATTTCCCTCTGCAGGCTGTTGTACGCTGTCTTGAAGTATTCGTCACGCGTGCGGTGGTACATGCGTCGCAGGCGATTTTTGTCCTTGATGAGCGATAAAACGTGCTCGGGAAGCTTGATCGTGTATGAATGTACTTCTTTGAGAGGTATGTGTGTATCTTGTGCTGTTTGAAGAATCTCTGTGAGAGTGCTTGTAGCTGCGTCGATTTCTTGTGGCGAGCGCAGAGTTCCCGAAGTGAGATGAATTCGTTCGTTGACTTCCTTTTTAAATCCTTCCCAGTCCGCATCCTTATAATTGCGCTGTTTTCTGGGGGTCCTTGAAGTTGTGCCGCCTATAGTAAAGCACACGGGCAGATGGTCCGAAGACAGCTCGTCTAATGTGCGCAGTGGAGATATTGTCTTAACATTTTTCTCGAGTACTATATCCAATGTACTCGGATATCTAGAGCGTTGCGAGTAGTACGTAGGTCTGTCGGGCGCCATTATCGAATAGGTATTTGTCTGCATGTGTGTAAAGAGCGTATTTCCGTTCGCATTACCTCTGTAGTTATTCCAGTAGTTGTGTTTGGCGTTCAAATCGCCTCCCATCACAACGATTGGTCCCAGATTGAGCAATTTATTGAGATCTTCTCTCACTAGGTTACTTTGGGTGCAGTATACGGAGATGATGGTATGCGCTCTACCCTCTATGGTGACTTCGATAATCGTGGCTTCAGCGTGCTTCAACTTCGGAGTGGGAATTCTTGTGGACGTCATTGATTGTCGAACGAATATTGCGGTTCCTCCGCCTGATCTTCCCTGTCGGTCGTCTCGGTGAATCTCGAAACCTTGCACTCTCAGCGGTACGCTTGGATTCAAGTGGGATTCTGATAAGAGAATAATGTCGGTGTTTAATTCATTTGCCAAAGCGAGCAGTTCGTCTGTCTTGTTGCGCACGCTAAATGCGTTCCATACGAGGACTCTCACCTTCTCGGGATTAGACATCGAGGGTGGTCGTGAGGAGCTCCATCAGGACGACGAGCTTCTCTGCTCTTGATGTGCAGCGGGCGAGCTGCGATCGCATCCTCAGGAGGCCTTGGAGCAGGGCCATGATGTCCAGGTCGTCCTCTGTAGTGGTGGGCGCGCGCACGGGCTCCTGCTGTGAGCGGGGCTGGGGGCGGTGCTGTGGGGGCGGCGCGGTCTCGCGCTGCTCTTGGGCGGGGGCGGTGCCTCCGGCTACGTTGGCCCATGTGCGTCCATCCGTCCTCGGCTGAGGAGGTGGCCTGCTCGGGTTCTGTTCTGCCGGTGGGGGTTGGGGCCTTCTGGCAGGTCACTGCTGGATTGAGGCGACGTACGCTACCCGCTTGGGGCAGCCTCTGTAGTTGGCGGGATGCGGGCCTGAGCAGTTACAGCATGCGGCGGGCTCGTCTCTCGTCTTCTTGGGGCATTCTGCCGAAGCATGCTCCAGTAAGCATTTTACACACCTTGCTGTGTGCGAACAGTTTCGGGACCCATGTCCGAAGTCTTGACATCTGTAGCACTGGGTGCCGTGCTGAAGGTGATTACTCCTGTGCTTCTGGAGTCGAATGCGGCAGTGGCACAGGTATTTGACGGCCGCGCGCAGCTGTCCCATGTTGACTTCCTTATTGAAGTGCGCTAAGTATATGGGATACTCATTTGAGGCAGTCATCTTGACCACCTTCACAGCTGGGAATCCTTGCGATTCCAGATCCGCCGCGATGTCTTGTACTTCTACTAGAGGCAGGCCCTTGATCACGGCCTTCTTCATTTTTTCGGCTTCGGCCGTGAATGTGTGGAAGCCGCGCGCCTCCGCTCGCAGTCCATTGGTGAGGGCGCGATGGTCCTCCATCGTGCGCACGAAGATGTTGGCCGTGCCGCCCCTGTTATATCTAAAAGTGAAGAGCTTACCCGCCCCCAGATGTCCTTGGACCGCAGCTGTGATCTGCGCGTGTGTCATGTTCCCCAGGGTCATCACAACCGGGGGAACACGGTCTCTCCTTCCGGTACCTGCGGGGGAGAAAGAATTATTAGTATTGGCACGCTTATTACGCGGCGCGCCGGCGCCTTCGCTTACCTCGGGCAACTCTTCAAAACGGTTGCCACACTGGAGCGGTTGTGGTCCCCGTGGGGACATGGGCCTCTTTGCGGGGTTGGACGGCCTCGTCCAGCCTCCATCCTGGGGGGCAGCCGTCTCCATCGGCTGCTGGGGCCTCGGGGGCGCCACGTAGGCCGACGCTGGGCCTATCGGGGGGCGCCTGGGGGCAGGACTGGGTCCTGTTGCCCAGGAGGGGCCTGCTGCGGGCTCCGTCATCTCAGTTTCGTCGGGCGTGGTGGCGGTCGTGGTGGTGGATGGTCTCCGGGTCCTTGGGTCCTCGGAGCGGGGCTGTGGTGCGGGGACCGTAAGGCGCACGGTCCCGGTCTTCTTGCGAAGCGCAATTTGGTGAGCGCCGGGTGGTACCACGACCGGGGAGTCCTCGTGGTCAGCGGGGAGCATCCTCGTCGGGAACATCTTGACAGGCGGTAGTCGGTGCCTCCTCTTGAAGAGGGAGCACGTCTCTGGAGCTTGTGGGCGGTTTGCGGGGGCCAGCGTGAGTCTACGGTTTTTCGAGTATTGCTTGAAAAGTGTTGCCTTGATAAAGGCAGTTGGGTGGGCGCGAGCGCCTGCTCAGTGGGCCGGCGGGATTCCTCCGGCCGGCAAAAGTAGCGGGGCCTGGCTGAAACTCAAGCCAGACAAAAACGACTTCTGTGGTTATGTCGCAAACCACAAAAAACGACTTGCTTCTCTATCGTCGTCGTGGCTCTCTGGCTCGTCGTGGCTCTCTGTCGGTTTTGATTTCCAGGAATTTCGTAGACCCTCCCTTGGTTTTAAGAGTACCGTGTCGCCAGCACCTTTTTCCAGAATTAAAAAAAAAACTTTCTTGTTCATGTTTTTTTGTACATTCGATTAGGCTTTATTTAATATTGGTTTAATATTAAGTTCCGTCATACCTCATTCGTAGAGCGCTATGCGATTTAAAAAGTTGTTCTTGATTTTTTTTTTAAATTGTTTTGTTTAACGCGCTATATGATTTGCTCTCTGAAGAAAGTGCGAATGCTGGATGTAAATTTCTAAATTCCTTAAACATTCTGTAACCAACAGCACAATTTCCAACTTTTTAAGTTTAGGGTAAATGAATTGCTTTGTTTTGATTTTTGTTTTTGAGTGACAGACGTCTTGCATTTAAATGTTTTTTTTCGTAGTAATGCTGCATCCCCAGCATTAATATATAATGCTCGGCGTATTCCCGGGTTCCTATTTATTCCCTTGTTTCCTGTCAGATTATTGGTCTGGCAGTTCCTTGCATAGTTAAGAAGGCACCCGACTCGCTTTTCACTTCCGGACCTATTTACCCCATTTCGACCTCATTTATTATTCCCCGATACTGCGCGGATTGTACATATGTACAAGATAAATAATTGATTAAATATACCGATATCCATCACTGACAACTTTGTGAAATCTGAAAATGTGACCCTGGTTATGCAAGTATTATTAATCTGCATAGTTTCTGTAAGCACTCGGGCTCTTGGTGCTATCTCCTCTTTCGCATCAATCACCTTGCTCCTTGGAAATTAGCCTACATAATTTAATGAAGTTTACCAAGGTTTGCTCGGTGTATGTCGATGTCTCCCGGTTCCATAAAATGAACTTCCCAGAGTCCCCATCAATGTGAGGCATCGATACGATAGGTGAATTGCTGTTTTTCATTAAGTATCCAAACACTAACTGTCTTACTAATTAGATTATTACACGCCAGTTAAATGATGGTGTGGTGAAGCCGGCCTTGAGCATGGTTTAAGACTGTTTTAACCAAACAAACGCCATGGTAATAAGTCTAGTTTTTCTTTGTTCTGACCTTACGCGCCGCTTAATATTTACTCCACGTTTATATGTAAGTGGGAAATTAACTAGGAAATCTCCTGGGATCTGAGCCTTCTTCCAATCAAGTTGGGATATAGATGAATCGATTTGTATTCATCCTCTCCAGCTTCTACCCCCGGGTATTGTGATGTCCTTAGTCCTACCAGCTCCCTAAGTAAATGTCTAATCATTTCGAGTATTTGGTCTGGCTCGTTAGGATATTGAACCACCTAGTAGCAGTCTGAATCCTGAGTGTCTCATTCAGGATGCTTTCGCCCATTCCTTCATGTGCCGGGATTTAAACCACTTTTCAATAACGGGGTTTAGTGTGGCTGAGCGCCATCCCTACATCCGTTCAGTTTCCGCCCCTTCCTTACGAGCCCATCAGCCCGTTCGTTGCCCTTTTATCTATAATACTCGTATAACGAGAGAAATTTCGTCTCAGAAATTCTCAATAAATTTCGTCTCATCCTCGAGGATTTGCTTCAAATAAACGAGATACCATTTCGGCATTTTTTTGCACATCTTGGTGGTTAAGCAACGGAGCTTCAAGGCGTATTTAGAGATATGACAAATTTTTAGAATACTGTGAAAAAAGTAAATTGTTCATTTTCAGAAAATTGTAGGAGAGTTAGTTATCTGAATTATTTACTCAAGACGCGAGTACAGATCAGTAAGTTATATTAGTATAAAATATTAAATGCAGTTACGGTGGGGCAATTTTCTGAAGATTTAGGCAACACATCACCGGGAAAAATGTCTAGATGTCTACGTGGGCTAACCAAATTCTTTATGTTTCAACGGAAAATCCTTCAGAAAACTCCGACTTTTAGGATTTTGGAGAAATGTTGATTTATTCGTGATTTTTCATCTGCAGTTTAACTGTCGTGAAACTTTCAGTATCTGCCATTTATTCCAATCTCACCTCTCTCATGTGGTTACACTTAAAATGGTGACGGGGTTCCCCAGTAAGGACACATTATCTTATATAAAAAATTGTTAAATAAAATAAAAAAATAAAAAAATAAAAAATAAAACCGTAAAAATAGGCAGAGAGGATAGAAAGTCACACAACTGTCTTGGTGCACGCGTCATTTATGCATTATCACTCTTCGTTTCAGCATCATGTTACTTCATGATACCATCTTCTTCTAGTCCAACAATCTTCTTTACGCTTGTTGCATCGGCCTTGCGTTCTTTTCAAATCTCCACACGTGTAATAATACTGTGGTTTACCATCTTAGATCTTCACAGTAGAGCTGGGTCGATCGATCGTTTTACAGGACCCGGGTCGCCCACGCCCCTCTTGTGTTGTGAGCTGGTCGCGAAAACACGCTTATTTAAGCGGGTTTACCGGATTACCTGGCTACTTTTACTTTCATTCGACGTAGGCAGGTAACATATTCACAAAATTAATTTATATTTTTTTTCATCAATCCTATGACCGATTAACCTTCCTGTCATCGGGAACCGGTTCCAAAAGTATCTGGAAGAAAAAGCGGTAGGTATCTGGTTACTGGAAACCAAAACCACAATGAGAGTTTATTTTTTGATTTTAGGAATTTACCATCTCTATTAAGTAGATGCGAGAAAGGGATTTGAGGCGTGATAATACCTGGTCTACGAAATTCGTGCATCTTCTATTTTATATTCTATGGACACTCGCCACGCCACACTGGCAGCCGGCACCCGGGTCGCGAGAGTGGGTTACGAGAGAGGGTCGCGAGAGTGGGTTGCGAGAGTGGGTCGCGAGACCCGGGTAATGACAAAAAATAACCCGCTCGCTCTTTGGACGCTCCTGAGCGGGTCATTCAGGACCAACCCAGGATACTTCATTGGATCACATTTCTGCTGCGTTCACGTTCAGTCTACTTTTGCCCATTTTCTTCAGGTTCCGCACGCTGCTGCCACACATCATATTACCACACATCATACCAATCTCACCTTGATTATGATTACACCTTGATTATGATACGACTTCATCCGGCGGATTATAATGTTATTTTCTGCTGCCATACTTTTTTCCGGATTGGCATCTCGGCCATCTCGATGTTTTGGCAACTGAAGCACCTGTTCAATCGACGAGATGATCTGGCAGCGACGAGGAGAAGGGCGAACGGATGACCAGAGGTGTGGGAAAGGGGCGAGGAGTGTTTTTAAAACTTATTTTGGCACGAAGATAACCAATAGCCATGCTGTACCTATGTGTCGAGTTGTTGGATTCGTTTGAAGTCAATGACGAGAAAGCTATTTTTAACGTTGTCTTATTTTTAGGACCGCTTGAAAAATGCTCTGTTTTTCAGGAAACTATAAACTTGGTTGTATTGATAGTTTGGCATCCGCGGTCAAACGATACATTTTTGCATGAATTTAATAGGGGTTATAGGTACCGCCGCCCCAGGAACCATTTATTGCATAACCAACACCTCTGCTATAGGTTGCACCGACTGGTTGACTTTGGGGGCCCGGGTTCATGGGTTGAGGTTTGCTTGATTCATTCCTTGGTGGCGGATTCTTTTGCCCGGGCCGGATCGGGAGAAGCCGGATGCGGGAGACCTCTCCAGCCGGAATCTCTTGACCCCAACGCCATGAATCGCAAATGAAGGAATGGATTTATACTCCTGGACACAATGACCTTAGATTCATACCACCCTTCGTATTTTTTCCTTCCCAGAACATCCTCTCATTCCTTCTCTTAAAAAGACCTTCCGCACAGCATCCCCGAAGAAGGAAAATTGTTCTCCTTAGGAACCAGGGGTGGAGTTAATGTAAAAATATGTTTTTATGTAAATACAGGACTAAACTCCCAATTGCGCGTAGGCAGTGGGACTATGGCAGCCTCTGTTGGGCAGTATTATGTGAAGCTGAGGTGGGTGGTGAGGGGAACGAGATGGTAAAGTAGAAGGTTGGGAATTACATCACCAAACATTCAACATTAACCTTAAAATAGACATTGTGCAGACCGTTTCCTTAACGAGAATAATTTCTATGTACATTTGCCCACCCATTTTAGAGGCAGACTTAATCAAAGATGTTAGTTGTAAGTTCAATTGTATGATTGTAATGTAAGATATATCTAATTATAATTATATTATATTTCACAAAAAAGTTATACAATAAAACATATGCGGAAACTTTGACTAGCCAACTAGAAATGGATCCTGTTTTAGACCAGTCAAATTAACAAATTTAGTTCATATCATAATTTCATATTACATTGTTTAATTATAAAACATTTTATTTTATAGAAGAAAACGGTGTTAGGATTGATTTCCTGATAGAATCTTTAGTTAAATATACAATTTTGTACTTATAAGAATAAGCGAAAAGAAAAAAAAATCTTAAAATACAAAAATTTGTATTAGATATATGTTTGGTTATTTAAATCGCTTGCAAAAATCGAGAATCAAAACATTCTTCAAGCGTGATAAAAAAATATAATAATTAACGTGAATGACTCGGCAGTTTAGGTAGTTGGAACTAAACATGCTTATAAGTAAACAGGTAATTAATTAGTCGTAAGTACCTAAGATGAAATAAGTTATTTCTTATGTTTACTGCTGGGGCATACAGAAATAGTAGTAAATACCTACGGTGAAATAAGTTTGTCGTAAGTACCTAAGATGAAATAAGTTATTTCTTATGGTTAACTACTGAGGCATACAAAAATAGATGTAAATACCTACGGTGAAATAAGTTTGTCGTAAGTTGCTAAACAAAGCACTGACGCATTTATTCATGTTACGCCCATAGAGCTTTTACATAAATATAGGTAGTATAATTTTTACTAGAAATATAGTTTTGAACGAGAGAAAGAAATAGTAAAATTTAAATAACAATAGACAAAAAATACATACGTGAATTAAAAAAATACAAGTAACTAAAAAATTTAAAAGTTCAGTGGATCAAATTGGTATACAAAAAGACAACCAAATGTTCAAGAATAGATTTGGAATAGAATCCACAAAATTCACCAAAAACATTTCAATATCACCTAAATATTGGTTTCCCTTAGTTTGAAACCGCTGATTGGAGAGCGGGCAATGTACATAGTTGCGCTTGTGCATACTGCAGTATAGAGTATTGTGTCGTGTTGTTCTTTTATTTAGTTATTAAACGCCATAAAAGGCTTTTACAATAATGTGATACATGAGATTATAAGTACACAGTGGTACATAGGCGAATATTAGTATTACATTTAAGAACACAACAATATGTATACAAAACGACATTGAATGTGATACAGCTGAAATTTTCTTAAGGCATAGAATGCTACAATAATAGAAAGCACTTCATTTAAACAGGATAAAATATACAGAAAAGGTTACTTGCCAACAGATATAATCTAGCAAAATATTATAATAGCGCAAATAGTAGTGAGTTTATTGTTACAATCAAATTTATCTCCACTTGGCCACTATGGCCGGCGGGTATGGCAAAGTAGCTTCAACAATTCAGGGCTGTCAGGAACTTGACAATTAAAAATAAAAATTTTCATTCAAATAATACATCCGTTAGCCAACACTATTCTTGTGGGTATGTGTAGGTTAATTAATTGGTTTTTAACAATTTGTTGCATCGAATGCTTTTATAATCACTTATAAATAAATCTTAATTTGTTGTTATACTCTTAGTTTAGATTATTTATTAGTAACTGTTCTTGGTTAAGTGTGTTTCTAAGATATCTAGATGTTAGGGTTTAATTAATTAGTTTTATGTTTCTTACTATAATATATAGCGCCCTCGAGATGATTTATCATAAAACGGCGCTACACAAATTATCATTTCATTAATATTGTTTTCCACTGCAGAAATGGAAAAATTCTTTCAGTATTATTTATTACCTTCGCAATAATGTGTTATCTAATTTTATTATTTATCTCTTTACAAAGCGGTTTTGTGGTACTTTAGCAAAATATTTGACCCATTTTTCAGAAGATTTGTATCACGCTGTTCTAATAATCTAATAACACAGGGTGTTAAGGGATGTACTTGACTTACCAGCGATTCCTGACATTATCTTGAGTTAAAAAATGTAGATAAAATTTCGCTATCTTTTTACTTATATAATTTTTTTTTTTCAAAAACCATTAAAGAATGTATTATTTCACACGACTCAACCTCACACAGACCCTATCTGTCCAATACTTACTGATTATCTATGTTTTCTTTAAAAAATAAAAATGTCTAATGTAAAAATTTTAAAAAATGTCACTGGAGACCAAAATTTCATTTACATTTTTTTCTCCAAATAGTGTCAGGAATCACTGGATAAAGTAAGTCAAAGGCTAAGGACTCACGGAGCGATTTTTACCCGCGCCCGCTGCGGTGGCGGAATGGAGTTTTATTTTCAAAACTCACGAGACCGCTCTTTTTTGCGGTGACGCAGCCGCCGCGGTTGCGGTTATCGCCCGCAATCTTGGCGGTTGATTATCCCAAGACGGGCGGTTGCAAGACGGGCAGTTGAGTTCCACTAACTCGACCGCCAAACGATCGCAGAGCGCGCGGGAGCAACCCGCCGCGGCTGCGGGACCGCGCCCGCGCCCGCCGGTACAAGATAACCGCGGGTGCAGCGGGCCACGCAAACAATCGCACACGCCGCGGGCGTAAAACGCGTCGTGAAATGTGCTTTAATATCTGCATTCTACAAAGGCTGCGGGCCCGCAACCGCGGCGGCCGCGGGTAAAAATCGCTCCGTGAGTCCTTAGCCTAATACGTTTTATACCCTGTAAAAAGAGGAGTGCCTGTGGCGGGCGGGCTGCGTTGCTTTGGTTTTCATGCACATTTACAGTTTTATTATTTCTATTTTGATACTGACAATTCATACTTAATAATTTGAAATTAATTAAATTAATCAATATCCGTTATAGTGATATGTTGAAACAATTTTAAACATTTAACTACTTACTTTATTATTTTTGCCGTTACCGGTTTCAGCCTGTTATGGACATCTTCAGACTGGTCTACAGTTTTATTCCTATATTTATGAAAATTTTCAAATTTGACCTACAAAACAAGAGGAATGTTACTGTCCACATCTAATTTTGAAAAAACTCTGTATAAAGCACGGTCAACGCCCGGGACTTCAGTTAATATTAATATAAAACTTCTATGTATTTCTACAGTCTATGGTGATTGTTTTATACGGTGTTCATCAGCAAAATAAAATAATTCGTTACACATAGTTGGATAACTATCCATTGTGTTTCAAAAACGAATCTTTTAACAAAAACAAAATATTTTAATTAATTTATTGACTTTATGAAAAGTGATGTCCATTAAATGATGTCCAGTGATGTATTATTAAATTTAAAATATCACTTTCGTTGTGACGCTGTCTGTGTCGTTTTCAAAATTTGTACTATTGATTTGAACAGATACAATAAATTACCTACTTGTAATTTTTTTTGTTTAATAGAAATTTATATTAATTGCATTTTGAAAATTGGAATTGATTTTTCGAGAATTCTGGCTATAATTTTCAATAAAAGTTATGATTTAAGTAGATATTTTTTAGTTACTATTTATTGGCACTAAGCGAACGCTCAAAATCTAATAATATTGGTGATGTGGAATTGACTAATCCTTCGCTTCTACCATTTTACTTAACTTTGTGTTCGCTCAGTTTTAATTGGTGAATGGATATAATATGGCTAAGAGCATCTATGGATGAAGGATGAAAGTCAAATGCAATGAAAAATGGTCCGGATTTTAATTTTGCTGAGTATTTTTTAAATATTTCTGGAATCGAACTCTCATCGACAACCTTCTTCCCAGAAAATGATTTAGATTTTACAGATATTTTCCACTGTTTTTCAAAACGAATGCTTTTCAGATTTATGGACCGAAATAATTTTTAACGAAGATTCGGAATTTCAATAGACATCTTCTGTTATTTCAAATTTTATGCTGATATTTAAAAGTTGTTAAGGCCGTGAAATGTAATCGAAAACGTCAATCCGTTTCGAATCACGAATTCATGAATTGGAATCGAAATTTTCAAAATGGAAAGGAAAATATAATTAATTCAAAAAAGGCAGTTATCAAATTAACTTTGCTTATAGTTGGGTCATATAAAATCTCTTTAAATTGTTGGTAATCCGTTTTAAAACCGGATTGCAGGAATTACGAATGAACTAACAGGTTTCCTAATAAACTTAAAATTTTATTAAAGTCCTAAAGGACAGGTTGTTTCATAAAATTCGAAAAATTCATCAAAATTCATCTTTGAGCGTTCAAAGTTGGTTTGAAAGGGAGATATGTAAATACGAATGTTAGAAAAAATGCTGAAAATTTTTTAATAAAACACGACTCGTTTGAAACAGAGCAAAAATCTCTCGACCAATGATTTACTTGTATTTATAGATACACTGTGAATTTTTCATACCTATAACATTTTAAATAACAGAACAAAACGTGTTTTCAATATTTTTTTGGAGTTTTGCAATTTCTTTCTATCGAGGGAATTTCACATTACAAATGTATAGACAGTATATTGAAAAATAACATTTTTTTTGGTTAAAGAGTTAAAGAGAACTTAAAGAGTTAAAGAGAAACATGATAAATCGGTAGAAATTATGTATGCGGGAGCTGAATTTTCAAATTCTGTGAATATCCAGTTTTAGTTCTGTTATTATTACATATTGTATGAGCTTCTACACTAGCGAGCTATGGACGACATACACACAAGGCGTCATGAACACACTCCGAGTACAGTACAACCACGCATACAGAGCCCTATTTGGCCTCCCCTGGCGATGCAGCGCCTCACAGATGTTCACCGAAGGAAGGGTGCATGGGTTCGCTGCTTTGATGCGCCACAGAATAGCCGGGACGAGTCAGCGCTACCAGAGATCGGACAACACTCTTGTCCAGGCCGTTGCCCAGTGGCAGGGAGCGCCTCTACACCAGAGACGGAGAATTTCACTCAAGCCACCATAAAGTCCTAATGTGCTCATCAATGTATTCATTTTTTATTATTTTTATTTATTTCTTTATTAATTTTCTTTTTATGTATTAACTTAAATGTAAACTTTTATGGCAGGCAGAGCATTGCACACACCGCTCTGTCCAGCTGAAATAAACATTATTATTATTATATAATTACTAAAGGCT
Source organism: Hesperophylax magnus (assembly GCA_026573805.1). Classification (NCBI taxonomy): domain Eukaryota; kingdom Metazoa; phylum Arthropoda; class Insecta; order Trichoptera; family Limnephilidae; genus Hesperophylax; species Hesperophylax magnus. The sequence continues at coordinate 25,515,335 of JAIUSX010000046.1, forward strand.
TATCGGGAAACACGTACTCATGTGTGGCGGGCGGCGGCGTTTGTTTGGTTGTTATACAAATCTACAGTTTTATTCGGAAATTGATGATTTTTTCCCCACTTGACCTTCAACACAAAAATAAGGTCACTGTCTAAGTCTGATTACGAGAACTCTGTAAAGCCCGGACATAAAAAGACTTTATTATTTATCTGTTAAATGTCTATTCCATATAGACATAGATCAATACATTGTAGCTGAATTCCTTGACGGAAGATATTGCCAATTATTTGGTTTAATAAATATTTTCTGCCAAGGTCAATGACAATTATCACATCGACAGTTCATAAGAATAACACAGCACAGAGTGCCAACATAACGTAATTATAAATTAATGTGTTTTTTCATGCGTCCTATGATTTATAAAGTTTGGCAATGTGAAACGTATTTTATAAATGTGTAGACATTATTAATCGAAATCATGAGACTGTCTGCAAAATTTCTCATCCAATCAACCACAAATAGTTGCGATTGATTTTAGAATTATTAATAAGGTAGGTACTTATGATTACAAAATCAAAGGAATTGAATGCATTCGTCTCAAATCCATGATTAGAATACAAGTACGAGTATGCTTGTTTGTACGTATATTTGATAAAATATATGTTTGCGATTCAAAAAAAAACATTTCTGTTGCTTTAAATTGATTTCCAAGAGTGATATTATCGGTATAACCGAATACGCTAGAAGGCCACGATTTAAAATAATTGATATGATATGACGTTACAAATGAGATGACTTCAGCCTGATTGGAATAATCAGATTTAACCAACTTCCTATAATCATTTCTCTTTTCACTTTGAACTTTTGTGTGTTTCTCATATAAAAAATCATGTCCCTTTTTTATTTTCTTTTTAACACCTTCTAACTTAAATACCGGTGTATTTTTTATTGTTAGAGTTAGCTTTAATAGTTAAAATAATATTCAAAGTTATATTTTTACTGGTCTCTTAAAATCGCACCAAATCTATGGACGTGACGTGTGACGTCACCAGCAACCAGTCTCAAAAACATATGTTTTTTTATCAACCGACGCTGTATTTTGTATCGCAGCCGACGCGTTTTTGAGAGCATCTTGTCACTAATGTTATTATGAACCAAAGTGCAAAAATATATCCGTGACCGCACCTGATAAATAATTTACCGGTGTTTAAAAATCTGCATTAATTCGAAAGAAAAACGCATTGTAAACTATAGATATATTACTCATCTAGACTGGTTGTGGTGTCAGAATCAGCAGGTTAAGTTGTACCAACCAAACGGTGTGTTTTAATGTGATGGTATTTCATTCGTTTAAATGGCGAGTTTTAAATTCTACGTAATCATAAATTCAGAATCACCGTTTAATGATAATAAACGGAGTTCCTTGTTTTAAGAACTGACTCGCAAATTTTCAAATATTTTACTGTTCCTACGTAATTTCTTACTTTTACCAGTGATGATTTATCCCATTTTGTACACCGTTCCCTGTGACTCAATTCTGAAGCCAGCGAGAGTAGAATTTTCCCATTTCCGATATAATAATATAAAGAATATTTTTCCGTCGCGCGTCGTTTTATCGGATTTTCCCCTTATAAATCTCGGCGAAGAAAAATTCCTTCAAAAGGTTAGAGCCCAAATAACTAGACAAATCTGAAATTACCCAGATAATTTTTCTGTCGTAAATTCTTGCAAAGAGGTTTGTTCTTTTACTATGCCTTTAGAACAATGTTTTACGATTTAAGAAACGTCAGACACGTTTCGTAATAATATGGCCTAAGCTCTCTCATAAATTGGACATGTTTCGCAAATGAATGTAGCTAATAAGTTATCGTGTATTCTAGAAGCAGGTCATAACATAATTTTATATAAATGTGTCAGCTTAGCTAGGCATACGAAAATCGGAATATCTCAGAGCATTTAGCTCTCGATATCTATCAATAAAGCCCTATGTCGATACGATATTGACTAAACTCGGGATCTAAGGTCAGTTATCAATATTCCCTACCACGGTCAACTATTGATAAGAAATTCCGACAGCAAAACCCGCCAAATCCCGGCTCCTTGGCTGTCAGTTAAATTTTGGTTTATTGTTGATATATCCAACTTTTTTGAAGAATGTCGTCGTTTATGCAGAATTACTGGTTTATCAATAAGCGGAATGATGTGGTAAATATTTAATTTCACAAAAGTACACAAATAAATTTACTGGCTTATTAATTGAAAGAATTCGTATACGCGGCGAGTTCGTTCGGGCCAATGACCCTAAGGGCGAATTATAACCGTTCGGGCTTTGAAACTAAATTTGTTCACATAACAAGTGGCGAATAAAGTAAATAAAGCTCATTAACTCCCTTTTTAGTACCACAAAGTAAATACGGACTGCCAATGCATATTAAGGTTAGTATTTCAATAGAACATTCCCATTTGATTAACAGTTTTACGTAACTATTATGACGTTTGAAATTTCGGAATGTCAAATCCCTCCAGTGTTGTCAGTGTATATCGGAGCGATAGGCGAACCTACCGACGATTTTGTATCAATCGCCCTAGCACGGTCATCCTATCCTCGCCAAGAGCATCGGCTTTTGTCTACCGACTGTCGGAATCATATTTTGACTGTGCTCGCGAACATCGCAAACTGACCATAACCCTCTCAAACGCATCTACACAAAACTGCGCATCTTCATCATGGATTTGGATGGAATTTGACCTCCTCCACAAATATCTACTAACTCTCCACTGACTGCAGTCTTCACGTTCCTTCGTCTCCAGATCTCTTCTCGTCCTGTTCCAACTCCAATCCACTTCAATGCATTCTATCCACCTCTTCCAAGGTCTGACTCTCGGTCGCTTCCACTAAGGCACCCACTTGGTCAAAAGTTTTGGTGCCCTATCATCTGGCATTCTTTGAACATGTCTACCACATCACAGTTTTTGGGACTTGCATAGTCTTTTGATAGTCTGCTGCTCAATTAGATTTTATGAGATTTAGACCAATGACATATACAAATATACGCGTTGTTGACTCACAAAATTAATCCAAAATGTGGTAAGTAACAAACAGTAACACTCTTTAAGTTTCCATTAAATTCTTAATTCAAATGCTGATAGTGTATGACAAAGATAGACATTTAAATAATATGTGTTTGTGAACTCAATATATATATAGGATCGGGCAGCGTTTACGTGCTTAAAAGTTGCGGCGAATACTACATTTTACAGCACGGGTGTAACTGAGATGACATGATACTTACTCGCCTAGACTTAGACTACAACCTACTGCCAGTAGGTTGTACTTATAATTGTTGTTTCTACGTTCGCTATCTCACTTTATTTTGTGTATATTATGAATAATTGTATTTATTGAAGATATAAGTGATTAGTGCTTATTTACGCAGTAAATCTCTAGTACTACCACTGGACCCAGTTCAGTGAAACAACGCGCGTTGTCGTAGTAACCTATCTTTACTTTTTAAATTCATCTAAGATTTAGACTAATGATTCATTTTGATTCTGTATAGGTCCAAAGATGTTTTACGCATATTCTCTGACTGGAATGTTGTCAGACGTCTTTCGATGTTGTAACGTCAAAGAATTGTGCAAGTTTGGATTGCCAGGGTAGTGCCCGATTATTGTTTTGTCAAGAGTTTTTTCAGGTGGCTGCCCTGCGATCGGTTTGACGGGACGAGCAAAAAAAAAAGAACGCGGCTAGGAAAATCGGGGACAATACGAGAGACGACGATACCGCGGTGCGCGTGGTTTTTGGGCGAGAAAGAAGTGATATCGAAAATAATGAAAAAGATCGCGCGGATACCTTGAACTTATCCTTCGGAGACTTTCCGTTTAAATTTACAAAACATAAAACCAACGTTTCGACTCCTGTGTGAGATCGGCCTGTGCTTGTTCGAGTGTTGTGGCTTGAAGAGATGAAAATATACAATCGTTTGTTTGAAAGTAAAAATGGTTTTATTTGTGAGTGGTTTTGAGGGGTAATTCCTTGGAGACTGCACAGGATTGCCAAGCATGCTGTCGAGGTGACGCAAAGATGAAGCATCATTGTCCCTTTAAACGTTCAATGGATGATGATTGAGGATGGCTTCGCGCACTCTTTCGCACTCTATCCCACGAATCTCTACCCGGCGCAATCTGCTCACCGCTGGCGGACTCTCCAAACACCTTCAAACATGATCAAGGTTCTTCAATGTTTTTATACATTATGTCTCCTTGCCTTAGCCCCATAATAGCCCTGGTGATTGACAAGGGTCCATGCTCATCAGACGGGACATCAGACGGGACATCAGACGTGACAATGTATACGTATACATTTTTCAAACAGCCCACGTTTTATGCGTTAAAGCTATCGATTTCATGTTGACCGCACATTCATATAAACTGGTGTAACTACTGACTTAACAGGCATCATATTTCATACGTAATATCATGTTAATCTATGCAAAGTATGCTCCCGGTGATACGACTAAGAAAATGTAAAAACCGCCCGAAAATCCTTAATATCCCTTTGGAAATTCACTGAATGAAAAGTAGCGAAAATGAGATGACTCAAGCGAAATTCTTATGTAACGTTTTCCATGAAAGAAATTTCTTTTACTGTCGGCTACGCTTTTTCGAGATTACCTAAATCTTTCTAAACCAAGGATTTTTCCTTTCCTTCAAAGATGTTATCTAATTTATTCTGAATTCGACTGAGCTATAATATTTTAATTTAGGTTATGGAAGGTTAGAGATTCAATTAATGCTAAGTTATAATCTTGGTTATTCAGCACTGAACTAAATTTTTTTTTTCCTTTTGGCATGGGAATCAATTAAGTATATTAGATATTAACTAACATTATTCTTAATAAATTCTAGAAAATTGTTTTTCATTTATTGCCGATTACAGTAAGTTATGCGACTTTCAAAGAAGCTATATTTTCAAGATATTTCCATTTCTTGGGCCTTGGGAACTTTATTTTAATTTTAAAATCATATTGTCTAAAACTATTTTCTCTTTAGAAAGAATTTTATTCACGCATTTAAAGTTTGATACTTAGAATATAGGTTATTTATTTATTTTGAAAAGATACATTACATTATATGGAAGGAAGCTTTTGACTGTCCAACTAGGAAGGTTTCCCGTTTTAGGACACTCAAATTAACAGGTTTTAAATTATCATACATGTACGCAATTACAATTACATAATAGAATTAATATCTTGTAGAATAATATGACAAGCAAATTGGGTAGTTAATACACTAATAGCGAATATAAGAAAAATAAAAAATATGGGTAAAATTTAAAATTTTAGAGAAAATAAGTATGTAAAAGCGAAGATACAACTAGGCGTTCGTGATAAATAATTATCAGATTACATTTTTTATTAATATTTCGCAATCAGTCATGCCTAGATCTAATAACCATTTTGTTATTTTTGAACCGAAGGATGACAAATCACACAGTTTCAGCTTTTTCATAGTATTCGTAGCTTTTATTTATTAGAACTATTTAGGACTTTTAAGTCATTCAAATTGATACAAAACCCTTTAGAAGTTGCCTATTTAATGTAATCCACGTTCCACGGCTTTAGCCACCGAGCTGAATTAACTTATTAACCCCTCAGTCTAATTTGTTCCGTTTCGGGAACAAACAGCTGTTATCCGTTGAGTTCGCTTTTGGGAACCGCTCCTATGGTCTAATAGAAATCGTTGGATCTCCCTTACTGTCATGGTGAAAAATATTATTTAAGTGTTAGAAAGAGAAAACATTACGCTTTATATTCAAATCTTGAAGTTAACCACAAACGAATTGAAATGTACACCTCTATGAAACCAAAGGTTCCGACCACAATTTGAGAAAAGTGTATGAATATTTGAGAATTATCGTGAAATATGAATAAAACTTTGTCGTTTCAAGTTATTACATAATTATTGGAATATTAGTTATTTTTATATGAAACGACAAAAAAGTGAGGTGACAGTAATGTTTATAATACATTTGTCTAATAAAATGTGTTTGTTTGTTATCGGTAATTTTAATTCAATGTTTAAGGGCGCGCAGGAGCGCCGAGAAATTTTAACGATAGGTATTTGTAAAAATTATTTCTATTTCGTTCATCTCAGCGGGGACAGCAAAAGCGCTATCGGTGTATTGGTGAACCCCAATGCGTGTGTGTGCGTGGCTGCAGGTGTTGGAAGCACGAATCGTCGCGCCGCGCCCGATAGCGACTTCGCGTCATATTATCGCGATCAGTTCTTATTATTTCATTTACTGTTATTCATTTATTCCAAAAATTAAGTAGGTGCCTAGGTACATATTCGTAATAAAATAGCGAGGTCTACATTATTTAATATTGTATTGTACTTAACTTTATTATTATTATTACTTACTACAAATATGTACGTAGATACATTTATTTTGCCTCCGTGGTTGAGGGGTAAGGCTCTCGACTTCGAGTCCGGAGGTCTCGGATTCAAATCACGGCGTGCGCAAGTAAATTGATTTTAATTAATTTATGTTGTTTCACAATATTAAAAATAATATTCATTAAAAAGAATATTAATTAAATATAATATAAAATAATTGTCTTGAGAAATAATGATACACGCGGCGACTTAGTTACGGCCAAATCAGCTATCAGCTTACAGGGTTTTGTAATACTAGTCCAATTAAGTCGCCAATTGGGGAATCCAAAGTCTGAAAAAAAAAAAAAATCAAAATCCACTGGCTCCAGACGGGAGCAGTTCGGACTCTTGTGCGGTATTCACATAAAAAAGTCACGTCGCAACTCGCAACTAGAGCGCCTGCTGTTCGCTCATCACCTCAGTCACATCGCGACTTGTGCGTAGTTATATACATGTGACTGCCTGCTCCGAGCTCATCTTCTGCACACGCACAAGTAAATGAGACTTGTGGGTGCGTGTATACAGGTTGCTGCACACATAAAAAAGTCATGTCGCAACTCGCAACTAGAGCGCCTGCTGTTGACTCATCATCTCAGTCACATCGCAACTTGTGCGTAGGTATATACATGTGTCTGCCTGCTCCGAGCTCATGCCATGGAAGCCCACATTATAGCAGAAGGGTTCTCGAGAAGCATGGAAATGCATGGATTGAAATTTAACAAACTAGTTGGTGATGGCGACTCCAGCATCATGAATAAAATAATGCAACAAATGCCATATGGTCCCAACCTTATAGTACAAAAAATAGAGTGCAAAAATCACTTACTCCGCAATTTTTGCAACAAAATGAAAGCACTTGGAAAAAAAAACCAACAACGCTAAAGGCTTTGTACTAGTTCATATAAGGAAAAAGTTTGAAGCAAACGTTTTACGCATGAGAAGAGCTGTAGTTGGAGCAGTAAATTACAGGAAAGAGCAAGAAAACACAGTACAAAGTGATAAAATAAAAAATTTGAAAATGGACATAAAAAATACCGAAAATCATGTGTTTGGTGATCATAAAAATTGTGCATCGTACTATTGCAAGCCGGAGAAGTATACTGATGATCCAAATTTAGTAAGCGATCTTCGAGATTGTGGAATATGGACTGATATCCAACAATTCTTATTGTCTCTAATAGCAAATGCAGAAAGTCTTATTATTGACGTGACAAATAACACTGTGGAGCAATTCAACAACGTTATCGCCAAATTTATAGGTGGAAAAAGGGTAAATTTTACTAAAAGAGGATCTTACCAAGCAAGATGTTTTGGAGCAGTAGCTTCGTGGAATAGTGAATTGGCAACCCATTCAAGAATACAAAAGAAAATCCAAGGCCACAGTCCCGGCAAATACACGAAGCACTTTATAGAGAGAAAACGACGTTCGAAGGAGAATACACAAATGTGTCGAAAAAAAAAACTAAAGTATAATGAAAATACGACAGAAAAAAGAAAAAAAGTTACAGGGCCCGATGAAAATTATGGTCAATTGGAATTAGAACCAGATATGCCACCTGAAATATTTGAAACGAAAAAAGAGGAATTTCTCAAAGAATTATCTTCAACGAATAAGGAAGAGCTCGAACGGAATACGGTAGGCCAAAGCAATAACAATCTGTGGGCAATTGAAAGACGTAAGCGGATAACGGCGTCTAACTTTGGAAAAATATATAAGCTTCGGCAAAAAACTTCAGTTACGGGAGTATTAAACTCTTTACTGTACTCACAATTCAAAGGAACTGTAGTATCCTGTAGATTCACCTTAAAAGGGGCTTGGATTCAGGATTGATAAAATACGTAAGGCTGGTTAAATACTTTACAGAGATCGTTTATTGCTTGTTAACTGTGAGACTACAGAATACCGAATGGGAATACAGACTACCGCCGAAGTGCTCCCCGCACCTCGCGGCCCGTAGGTAGGTACCGAGTACCACATTCTCCCCCACTTAAGAGGAGAACTCCTACCAGGTTTACATCTTACCTGAGCCTGTTTACAACATATTTATATAGTTATCATATATAGCAGAATAATAATAATAGTAATACATTATCTATAGGTTGTTACACATTAGTTTTTTCTATGCCGCAGCCTTCCAGTCCAAGGAGACTGCCACGGTGGTTCCTGAAACAGAGGAGAAGACCCATTAGCCCCTTTCCGAAAATAATGGGAAAGGTCTAGGTCTGATACTCTCATATCAGAGCCTAGATCGTCACTATACACTTTTTCACGCTCTTTGGGATTCCACCTTACACTCATTGGTGTCAGTTGATCCTCATGTCTTTTCCAAATTTGCCCTGTATCTTTTATGAAAATTAAGTAGGTATTAAATCCAATTCTTTTTTTAATGATACCTACCACCCAACCTTTTTTTCCTCTAAAATCCCTAGTCATCACCTTTTTCCCCACTACATATATATTCATATTTCTTTTCTTAGATTTATAACTCTTTTTCTGATTTTCTCTACCAACTAATATTTTACTCTTTACTTTATCCGACATACACCTCTCCCCCCTCCTTTCCGCAATCGCTGGAGAAATGAAATCAAACACGGACCTTAATCGTCGTCCTAACATAGCTACCGCTGGCTCTACACCAGTCGTGATATTTGGGGTATTCCTATAATCAATTAGGAATTTGGTTAACCTATCATCGACGTCTCTCGGTAACCCCCCATTATGTAAAATCTTTTTTAAAAAATTTTTACACGTTTTAACTCCGTTTTCAGCTAACCCATTACTCTGCGGATGATTCACAGGAGAAGTAATGTGCTGGATTTTTCTATCTTTACAAAAACGCTTAAATTCTTCTGAACAGAAAACAGACCCGTTATCTGATACAATAGTTTCTACAGTACCAAATTGAGCAAACATCCTCTTCAATTCCCTTAAAGTATTATCCGTATTAGCTTGTTTTAAATTAATGCATTCTATCCACTTGGTACTTGCATCTACTATAATTAAAAAATTGGTATTAGCCATCGGACCAAAAAAATCAATATGAATTCTTGTCCACGGCTTTTCCTCAATCGGCCAATGTTGTAAAGGAGTTTTTGGTGGATTCGCCTGATTTTCCAGACATTCTTTACATGATCTAACTAAATTTTCTATATCTTTGCCCATTTTTGGCCACCAAAAATATCCTCTTGCTAACCCTTTAGTTTTAGCTATACCTAAATGTGAACGATGTAACATATTTAACAAATCCCCTCTCATAGAATTTGGAATGATGGCTTTATGTCCCCAAAAAATACAATCTTCTACTAAAGACAACTCATCTCTAATTTTCCAAAAAGCCCATAACTCACTATCTTTTGGAATTTTCCTTGGCCAACCCTGCTGTAAATATTGTTTTACCAATGATAATACGTCATCTTTAATAGTGGTTTCCTTTAAATTATCTACATTTAATGGAACCTGAGAGTTATCACTAACATAAAATAACAACTCTTTTTCAATATCCTGAAAATTAATGGAACTCAGCTTCTCAATATATAAATCCTCCGATTTATTTGTCTCTTCTATTGGTAATCTTGATAAAAAATCTGAACAATTTTTTTCTGATGCTACGTATTCAATTTCATAGTTAAACCCCGCCAAAATTAAACTGTAACGTTGCAATCTATTAGCACTCAACACAGGAATGCCCTTCTTTTCTGACAAAATTCGTACTAACGCTTGATTGTCGCATTCTAATTTGAATTTCCTACCGTATAAATATACAAAGAATTTTTTTAATGCAAACACTATCGCTGTTGCTTCTAAATCTAAAATACTATATTTACTCTCTGTGTCTGTCAATTTCCTTGATGCAAACGCTATAGGTCTACTACTACCATTTGAATAAGTATGTAAAATTGTCGCACCCAATCCCTCTAAGGATGCATCCGTTACTAATTTTACTGGTATACGTGGATCAAAATGCACTAACACGCAATCAGAAGAAATTTCTTTTTTAAGTTCTAAAACTGCATTTTCACAGTCCTTTGACCAAATCCACTCCGAATCTTTTTTTAATAATTTATATAGAGGTCCTAACAAACCAGATATATTCGGAATAAAATTTCTATAATAGTTAACTAAACCTAAGAAACTTCTTAACTGGTTAATATTACATGGACTACTAGACTCCATTATTGCTTTAACTTTACTTTCTAATGGTCTAAAACCTTCCTTCGAAATAAAGTACCCCAAGTATTCAATACTTGTTTTGAAAAATTCACATTTTTCTTCATTTACCGTGAGACCACAAAGTTTCAATCTATTCAAAACTGCTACTAAATTTTTATTATGTTCCGCAACTGATTTGCCCGTAATCAAAATATAATCGTAAAATATAATTGTTCCGTTTAAACCTTGCAATGAATTAAACATAACCCGCATAAATATACCTGGCGCTGCATTCAAACCATACACCAGTCGAGTATATCTATATAAACCTATATGTGTAGCTATTGTAGTTATATCTCTACTACCCTCACTTAACTCTAATTGTGAATATGCCAATTTCAAATCTAATTTAGAAAACATTACCGCTCCACTGATTTGTGTCAATAAATCCGTAATTACGGGTACTGGAAATTTATTTACAACCAAACCTGGATTAACTGTTAATTTATAATCTCCACAGATCCTAACTGATCCATCTTTCTTAATTATTGGAACAATGGGAGATGCATATCTACTCGTCTCTACTGCTTGTAATATTCCCTCTGAAACAAGTCTATTAATTTCATGTTCGACTTTATCTTTAATAGCTAAAGGTATTTGCCTTGCATTGCACATTTTTGACTGAAATCCCTCTATTAATTCCAGCTCAACACTATATTTATTAAATTTCCCTAATTTATTCGTTAATACGTCTCCAAATTGTGTTTTCAACTTATCGACATCTAAATTGATTTCTCCATTAGCACCAAAATTATTTACTACCGTGCAATTATTCAAAAAACTAATACTAATCCCAAATAATTCCATAAAATCTCTACCTAAAATTAAATCCGATCCATTTTCAATAACTACAAATTCAAAATTTTGTTGATTATTATTACATGTAACCAATAAATTTATTGTACCGCTTGCTTTTAGCGGCTTGTTATCGTAACTCGCTAAGTGTAAATTAAATTGTTTTAAATTAACATGATTAAAATATAATTTATAGATACGTTCGGGTATGGCACTAATTCCCGCTCCTGAATCTATCATTGCTTCGAATAAAATATCATTTATTTTCAATTTAATTATATACGGTTCAATCCTCTTATTAATACTTGAGACAAAAATCTTTTTTTTAATGCACGAAATATTTCTACAAAATTTAGCAATGTGACCTTTTTGTCCGCATTTAAAACACTTCGAAAATTTATTATTCACAACCTTGCACTCTGATTTAAAGTGCCCGAATTTATTACAATTAAAACACCTTTTCTGTTCCGAATCTAGATGCTTCAATTTCGGTTTAAAATTATTACTATCGCGCGATGAACTTCTACTATGCCTCGAATTTAAATAAACACTTCGATGTTTCGATACTGATGGATTATTTTTCGGACTTTTTGATCTTGAACGTGAACTAGCTACTTGATAACACACTTTTTCATCTTTAAAATTTGCTTCAGAAGCTTCTAAACACGCTGCGATTGAAATTAATTTCTCAAACGAATTTTTTTCACCCTCAATGAATAACCGTTCTCTAATTTTAGGGTTTCTCACTTTACAAATGAATAAATCTTTTAAATTATCTTCAAATCTAGTACCGAATTTACAATTAATGGATAAACTTTTTAACCGTGCCGCAAATTCTTTTACACTTTCTCCCGATTCATTAACTACATTATAAAATTTTGATCTTTCTTCAAACAACGAAGTAACATTTTCACAATAATTACCCAAAAATTCACACAAAATTTCTACTGTGACATCGTTTATTTTTTTAGGAGTAACCAACTCGATCAATAATTTAAAAGTTTCCTCCTCCAAAGCGTTTAAGAATATAGCACGTTTCTTTTCGGCAGTAATTTTCTCATCATATAATATGAAGTAATTCTCCAATCTTGCTTTGAAAACCCCGAAACAATCTGACTTGTGACTGAAGGTCTCTAAAGGTTTGATTTGAGCCATGATTTTACAACAAAATTACAACAATATAAAAAAATATATTATCAACACAAAACTTAAACTACGGACTTAACTTAAGTCTAATGATGTTGAAGCTCTGGTTCTGGTCATCTACTCCCTCCTGGCATCCTATCAAGCTCTGGTTCTGGTCATCTACTCCTTCCTGTTGCAGATCTTCCTTCTTTTAGCTACTCCAAGAATAGCTCTCGACCGATAGTTCCCAAGGATCCGCTCTCAGCTGCTCCTTGCTCCTATACAGCTCCCAGCTGTGCTGCTGTTGTTCAGCCCCCGGCTTCTTATGGTTTGAAGATGAATTCAGCTCCCCGCTGAATATTTATCCTCTTCACGATAACCTCACTCCCGCGTGATTATCTTGAACAAATTTTTATTGATTCCGGTTTCGCAATTCAGCTCCCCGCTGAATTCTTTTCAATCTTATCTTTCAAAGATTCTACGATCCTGTTCTATGAATGTTGCGAGACTCCCCGTCCGTAACATTTAAAAGAGCACCGCCAATACGTGAATACTCTCCGAATTTCATGAATTTTAACAACACGTTTGCCGCGTAAATTCTTTTAAACTTAGCCACTGTTTTATTAATGACTAAGTTTCCTCGTCGCCACTGTAGTATCCTGTAGATTCACCTTAAAAGGGGCTTGGATTCAGGATTGATAAAATACGTAAGGCTGGTTAAATACTTTACAGAGATCGTTTATTGCTTGTTAACTGTGAGACTACAGAATACCGAATGGGAATACAGACTACCGCCGAAGTGCTCCCCGCACCTCGCGGCCCGTAGGTAGGTACCGAGTACCACAGGAACTATGGCCACAAATTATGGAAAAGAAAATGAAAGCCTAGCAATAGAGCAATTTTCAAAAAAAAAACAAGTTTGCAGGTATCCGCTTGTGGGCTATTTATCGATAAAACCAAAAACTTTTTAGCGGCAAGTCCGGATGGCCTTATCGGTGAGGATTCTATAATTGAAATTAAATGCCCTTATAGTATAGCAAATATGTCACCAGAAGAGGGAATTGCACAAAAGATAATTGATTACTGTAAATTGGAAGACCATTCTTTAACATTAAAACGGAATCATAATTACTTCTACCAAGTACAAGGCCAGTTACATATTACCCGTCGTAATTATTGTTATTTTGTTGTGTAGAGTCCAAAAGGTTTGCTGTATGAAAAAATTGAGGGGGACGATGAAATCTGGCAAAAAATCTTTCCACTGTTAGAAAATTTCTACCACCAATGCCTTTTACCAGAAATAATTGACGGTCGCATACCAAGAAATTTACCGGCGAGGGAAAGGTCTGGACCATAAATTGTTTTAATTTCATTGTGTAGATGTTAAACAGTAATTTTTTTTTACAATAAAGCGTTTAAAAACAAAAAATATTAGATCATTGAAGAAGATTGAAAATGTCAAGTGATGTAGGAGGTATTCCCAAAAGTGCATTTTTCTGTAATAATATAACGTATTAAAAAAGTTAAATAAACACTAAACTAGTTATGTGTATGTACCTAATATGTAGCACAATAAACAATATGGTGCCTCTTATACATAGATTTCAATATTCATTTGTATAATATGATATTATAATAACATAATCGATTCAACAACATGTGGTAGATGCATGTACCACTGAACATACGCTGTACCAGCATTCCATCAAACGATCAGTGGTGTATGTACTTACCATCACACATTTTCTTGTAAAATATATATATTTTTTTTTTTAAATCTAGAACAATATATTTAGTCAAATATAAAAGTTTTTTTTTTGGTTCGGTAGTTGTATCTTTAAAAAAGTGTCCTATAAAGGGATAATATTATGTTGAGTACAACCTTCAAAAGTTATCAAAAAATATTTTAATTAATTTTTGTTTTCCATATCCAACTCGGCAATACGGAACGGAATCATCTCGGGGTCTGTCTGTAACAGGTGTTTTTTTTTTTCAATTTTTTTCCATTAATTTATTTGACGTAAACAAATTAAATTTGTCACAATAACTTTAGTAAATAAGCTCGGTAAGTATTGGCACACTCAAGATAAGTCACCAAACAGAAAAATAATTTTAAAAAAACTCGGGACATGACAACACTAGTGGACTAGTGTATCGATATAATTATTGAGAATGTCACATCACTTCGTTGACTGTATACGTATTCAACAAAACCCTCTCCGCCCCCCCTCACCCCCGAATACTGAGAGAAAGGGACACATGCACCTCAGCCTGATAATACCTAAATAAAATTGTCAAAATCGAGGTTTTGTAGTCCTCATTTTTCTACTCCAAAACTGAACCGATTTCCAAGATTTTTTTTACCAAATGTATTGGAAGAAAACATTCTATGTCTGTACCTTTTGCTTTTTTTAAAAATACATCGTCTTATTTGTATACTGAACGTTTGTTGATGGCGTTAAAAAAGGCAATTTTAACAATTTTTGAAGGGTTATAACTCCTATAAAAAGTAACTTATCAAAAAAATCAAAACGTACCGACACGCTTGCGGTCAATATTCATATTATGTAAAAAAATATTTTCTCTAGTGTCAAAATCCAGAGAGGGAAATGAGGAATACGTTTGTATGGAAAAAACACCACCCGGTTTCCTCTTAAACGAAAATACATAACGTGAGCCATTTAATTTTTTTTTTATGTTTACATTCAAAATTTTAATATGTAAAAAATGATATGTTTACTTCTAATTATAAAATTTGAAAGCATATTTCACCACCTTTCAAAAACAGTTTTTAGTTTTCGGATACGTTCAGAAATATCCCTTTTATTTGGAATTTATTGCAAACCGGGAAAAAAACACACAAATTCCTCAACCTTCTGACAGTGACGGGCTTGAAGGGTTAAAAGAATATTTTTTCCGCATCCAGTCAACTGACTAATATGTGTGTTAAGTTGGGACTAACGTTCTAACTAATTTAACTCGTCACACAAAGGAAATTATGTACTCGAATAGCCAAGCTTTTTGTCAAACGTAGCGTAAATTTCTGCACAGGGAATTTTGAAAAACACCATTACATTAGAGTGAAGTGTGGATTCCCTTTGAAATTAGATTTTGTCTGATTAATTTGCAACCTTCTGGTACTGAAGTTATCGCTACAAGAAGCTCACAGACTTACCTTACATAGTATGATAATCCGCTATCAAAGCAGTTGGCAAGCACCTAACTCCCAGCTCTTGATGTGATTTTTCACAAAACCGACGCTATACAATTTATCCAATGGGGTATTTTTAAAAATTATGAATACCCTTAAAAACTGTGGAAGATTTAGGACGGGTTGTGTCAACAATTCATAAAACTGGCCCGAAATTTGACGAATTGTTCCAATTCTGTGAAACAACCCGTCCTTAAAGTTTATATTTCTGATTATGATTACCGTACTAAAAATATTTCATTTTAATAATTATTAATTCTAAAATCAATCTAAAACCGTACATTTCGAAACGGTTCCGACTGGCTACAATGTCATTATGACGAAGTAAATGCCAATGTTTAATAAGACGGCTCTCACCAACGTCGCCTAGCGTGACGTCAACGCCGCCGAAATCACGAATTAAAACGAACACGTCCTTTTAGCGGCAAATCAAAAATGGCACGTATTCATCGTTGTAGAAAATTTATTCGTCAATGCAATTATCGTATTTTTTTCTATACTAAAAAAACATTGAAAACACCCTGTTATTGTATTATTTAATTATTTTTTCATGTTCTCCATAAAAACGGTTATACACCAATATATCAGGGAGAAGATTACAAATTTGAGGTAAATGTAAGTATATGTAAAGGTTATGAGGGTAGTTTTACAATTGTTTGCTACTTATTACTAGCGCAACCCGTGAAAAATCACAGTATAATCTGAATTCTTTAAAAATCAGAACCAATTTTGGAATAACATGTGACTTGAACTACTAATATGAACTTCTTTCTTTCTTGTCTAAATTCTACGAATAATCAGTTCCAATTTTAAAAATGTCATGTATTCAAAGCAAATTTGAGTTCATTGAACCAGAGTTCACACAGGACTAACCAATGTACAACGCACAACCAACATTGGTATGTTAAACATACTATGTTTGATTATTATTATTACAAATATCAATGCAAAAAATCAAAATGGGTAAATGGTAATGGTAACGCGCGGTATAATGGTACGTATACATTTGCGAACCAAAACGCGAACCGAGCCACGAATTACGGGAAAGGAATTAAACAACTGCGTTTCGCGCCTTTTGCGGTTGCTTCGTTTCTTTCCCAGATTATTTTTTTAGTAATTACCAATAAATCACTAATAATTGCCAAACTTGCCTCTAAAATCGTGAAAAATCGATTTCTTGAAATACCCATATTTTATAATTTGAAACACATCCGTACTAGATTTTTGGTACACCCTTTGATAAAAAAAATATTATTCAGTTTGGTTGGGTATTTTGGAGACAAATCCAAATTTAAGTTTTGTATGAAAAGGGCCGCGCAACCGTTCCCCTTAAGCCTACACGAATAAAAATATAAATAATTTATTAAGAATCTCTTAAAATTTTACGTTTTCTGGTTAAAAATGGGATTGCAGGCCCTTAATGAATTAATTGATAGGTTTCCTGATAAACTTTTAGTAAAATACCAATGTACCTACTGTCACAATCTCGGAACACGTGTTCAAAAAATCCTTTCAAAACATTTTCGTATTTCGTCATTCCACATTATTAAGACAGGCGTAGGTGCATGAACACGTGTTCTGATATTATTACGAACTTAATAAAAGTTTATCAGGAAGCTGCCTGCAGTCCCGCTTTTAACCGGATTACCAATAATTTGGAGAGATTTTTAATAAAGCAGCAATACTCATTTTTGTCTATTATTATCGAGAAAATCAACCCGTAATAAAAACGGGAAAAGTATCTATTTTCAATTTTCTTGCTATCTCTTGGGCGGCTAGTATCCAATTTTAGAGAAATGAGTGAGGGCCATGGCAGAATATATTTTCTTCGACAACGAGCCTATCTGTCGCGTTTCAGCTCTATCGGATGTCGGGAAGTGGGTTAATTTCCACTTCTAAGGACGGGTTGTTTCGAAGAATTTGAACAATTCATCAAATTTTAACGTTCATTTTCAGGATCTGTGAAAGTTCTATTCAAGTTCTGTTATTATATCATTGTAGGCTAGTTGGTTGACAGAACTGAAATAAAAACAATTTGAAAAAATCTTTCACAGAACTTGAAAATGAACGTTGAAATTTGATGAATTGTTCAAATTCTCCGAAACAACCCGTCCTAAGAGTTGCATTAATTCATGCATTCACAAAATAAAATTCATATACAGGGTTTTCCAATAAGAGGTGTTATTTTGAATAGCCCGCTATTTCGGTAGATGTTACTTTTGAAGCTGTCATTTTTTGACACTTGACAAGTAGAAACTACGCCATTAATAAAAATGGAACGATACACGCTTCAACAACGCATTGAAATCATTAAAATTCACTTGAGTGAATCAAATGCAAATCATCTTGAGTGATGAGGCCCATCCCCACCTCGGTGGCTTCGTCAACAAGCAAAATTGTCGCATCTGGGGCTCGGAAAACCCAAGAGTTATTGTTGAAAAGCCTCTCTATCCTCAACGTGTGACTGTTTGGTGCGGTTTATGGTCCGGCGGAGTCATTGGACCTTAATTTTTCGAAAATGAGGCTGGAGCAACAGTTACGGTGAATGGATTACGCTATCGAGAGATGATTAATGATTTTTTATTGCCGGAATTGGATGGTATTGATCTGGACAACGTTTACTTTCAACAAGTCGGCGCCACGTGCCACACAAGCAACGAAACCATTGATCTTTTACGATTGAATATCAAAATAACACCTCTTATTGGAAAACCCTAGAATGTTCTCAAAAGTATGGGATAATTATATATCGGCATAGAAAAGATTATGATGGTGAATATTCAGTCACTGTTATAGTCAAATTAATAAAAGCAATAATTAGTCGCCTGTAATATCCATACAAATTGAAAACCCGCACCTTCTGATGTCCGGGCAGGTGCTCTGGACCACTGAGCTACGCTTATAATTATTATTTATAATAATAATTTGTGCTATGCATAAGACACCTTGTCTAATAAACATTAGTTTTACATTACAAAAATAATAATAATAGTCTGTCAACTCTTATACAAATTATTTTAAGAAGTCGTGTCTTTTATTGCTGAAATTGCGCAGCGCATTACAACAAGATGACAATCAGCAGATTAATTATTTAATTAATGTCGGCGTCTCACAAAGGTGGGATATTCGATTAATGTGTTAATTAAACGTTGACAAATTGGTCATCACGCCCTACATCACTTAAAGTATGATAGAATTAGTTTCATTAAATGTTATTTAGTTAGTTTGCTGAAGTAACCTGAAAGTAATTCAATTTTCATGAAAAAGATACGAATGCGTACTGACAGGTTGAAGTTTAACCGAGTACGGAAAAGAGTCGATAAATGAATACAATACACCTGAAACATTAGGGGCCTTACTCATAAACGTGTTCTAAATTTACCACAACTGATAAGCAACCATTAATGGAAAATAGTTGTTTATCAGTTGTGTAAAATTAAAAGCTCGTTTATTAGTAAGGGGGTAGGATTTTTTTTGTCTTAGTCCTAATTAGAACTGGGTCGATCGATCATTTTACACGACCCACTCGCGAAGTGATCGGTGCGAAATTACCCGCTCTTTGATCGGGTATTTCTGGTATTTGTATGTGCTTAGTGAATTAACAGTTTTCCTGTTAAAATTTTAGTAATCTACTAATATATTATCACAAGGTGGGAACACGTGTTTACGAAAATCCGAATATTTTCGCATTTCGTCTTGATATATTATCAAGTGCAGGGCATGTGCATTTGTCTTGATAATTTACCATGACAAAATTCGAAAATGTTCGGTTTTTCACGAACATATGTTCCCACATCGTGATAATATATTCGTAATTTACTAAAAGTTTATCAGGAAGCCTATTAATTCGTTAGTTAGACCTGCAATCCCGTTTTTAACCGGCTTAGCAATAATTTCAAGATTTTCTTAATAAATTAGCAATACTCATTTATCTCCGTGTACGGTCTCTCCTTCCTAACGAGGAAGCCTTAAAGTGTATGCAAACATTGAAATAATATCCAATGAAGTTGGTTGAACTGGGATACTTATCTTCTTATTGTGAACCTTCACTCACGGGCCATGACTGTAGTGAAAATAGGTTAATGATAGAGATTTTCACAACATGATCATTATCTGCACAAATTGGTGTTAAATCTCCGCGATCTCTTGTAATATTATTGATTAGCAAGTCTTTAAAATCTGTTTAAACAGTTATTATTATTAGCTTAGACCCATTTAAAATGGTATTAACGTTTAATATCGTTAGTGAAATCATTCATACCTTCATAAGCTCATGATTTATGGTTATGTTCCCAGCAAATATTCAACCGAAATCTTATTACCTTAATATCGTCCTACGCAACACCAAACAATGACCCCAAAAGGTTGAATTATTGGAAAACGCAGCTAAAATTTAAGGTATTCGGGCAGAACGGTAGTGTAATAATATTATGGCAAAGGTGTGCTTTGATTACAGTAAACGGATAAGGCTATCATTTCTACCTACCCACCAGAAAAGACGCGGAGTCTTACCTCTACATCAAGGCTGCCCAACCTTTTTAGCAGTTGGGCGAAATTGACGATTTTGAATCACTGGTGGGCCACTGAATACCTGACGGTTCCTATTTCCATGGGGGGGGGGGGGTTGTTAGAGAATTTCTATAAAACATAATTCCCCACATAAAAAAATCTAAATAAGTGCTCCCCACAAAATATTTGAAATCCATGGGGGGGGGGGTTGTTACGGAACTTCGCTGAGAAAAAATTCCGAACATCATATGTGATACCCCACAGCAATTTAGCCTAAATAGCGATAAATCGCCGTCGTTGGCAACACTGGTGACCGCGCGCAAGCTGCATTGTTTGTTTTACCGCGGGCCCGCGACACTTTTTCAAATTGGCGGGTTTTTTGAAAATGTTTCACGCGGGCCACTTATAATTCGTTCGCGGGCCACTTTTTGGCCCGCGGGCCTGGGGTTGGGCAGCCTTGCTCTACATCGTAATCATTATTTTACGTTTAATTTATTTATTCATTTTATTTATTAATTTTCGGGATATCGACAGTTTACATTTATTTCAGTTTGTAAATAAGCCAAAATAAAACCAATTATGGATTTCCTCCTTGTGACTTTACCTCTACTGAGACACCATTATAAGGAATAAGTAAATTAAATTTGTAAGAAAGGAAAATGAATTCAAAAATTTATACAAAACAAAACATTTATAGCCATGGAGAGAGGTTGTAGTTATAAATCAATAACTACAACCTCTCAAAACAATAGAGACATAACATTATTCACAAACCGTCAGATAAATATTATTTTATGGACCTCTTATATTTGGTAAGTTCGCAACTGAAAATATCCACCTTGGATAATACGCTATTGTAATTATTGTCTGCAAGAAGTAAAATACAGTAAATTGTGTGAAAGTAGCCCTCTCTTATACAAAACCCCTCGGGTATTTTTGTGTCTCAAACTGATACGAACTCATACATATACTCATGTGTTGGCAAATATGATCTCTCGAAGTCTAGCCCGGAAGCAACTTTTTAACACATACTGCACCAGCTTATATACCGCGGAGCGGTGGACTAACTACAATAAAGCGTCTCTAAAAAGAATGGAAGTTCAATACAAGAACGCGTAATGCTTTTGGGATTGTCCCGGTACTGTAGTGCCACTGATATGTTCAAGGAAGGGCGCGTTCCCGGACTCCGAGCTCTAATCAGGAAACAGATCACCAGCTACAGAACGCGATTAGCCACGAGAGAAAAGGCTCTTGTGATGGCAGCACTGGACTCTATTCCAACAACAATTATATAAACTCATTATGAAAGAGAAAGGGGCCTTTTTGGCCCGGAGCCTATGTATGCCATTACATCAAAAAGTCAAAAAGGACTTTTTTTATCATATATGTCTAAAAGTTAAATTTTTCTGTATTTTATTATTTTTTTGTCTATATTTTTTCTTTTTCTTGTTTATGTATCTTACAATATATTAATTTTAATTTGCATATATTCTGTATAATTTATGGAACTCTTGGGATTGCACCACCCTCCCCGAGATCTGGAATAAACAAGAAAAATGAGCTGTTCGGAAGCGAACAAATTGACTCTACGGGTAATTTCGGTTTGTTCCCAAAACCGAACAAATTAGCCTGAGGAGTCGACAAACTTATTTTCAGTTTCAAACATTACTTAAGTATGAAGCTTTGAAATTAATACCAAAATGTCGAAAAATGAAACTTTCAACGATTCAACAAAAATAAAGTTGACGAACTCAGGCGAAGGCATTGATGTATTATATTTAGATGAGACATGAAGCGAAAAAATAAGTTCCACTTTTTTACCTCCAACGGTCTTACTAAAACTACTCGCACCGCTTATCGCGTTATAATAGTGGAACACCTTTCGACGATATATTAGTACGTAAAAGCGCTTCTAATTGTGCAGGTCTATGGGCGAAGGTCGTATGTAGCTAATAGTCATAAAACGTCAATTTTAAGCAAACATTGCAGAATAATTAAATAAAGCTGGGCTTGTTACTGTATTAAATTTGCGGCGAGAATAATTTGTATTCGCAGCGAATTATCGTAATAATTCAACAGCTTGAGATTAAGCCAGCTGCATAAATATTGTATTGACAACAATATAATCCTCGACCTCGACGTCTAATAATTATTTCAGACATATAAATATATGGAATACGCAATACTCAAATGGCATGATGGCCCTTTGGAGACGGGATATGTTCAAATATCCTCCATAAACGGATGCTTGCACACATTTTTCACTTGTATTCCGAATGTTTTTGTGCCTATCTATGTATTCTTATTAATTGTCTGTTATTTTAAAATATGGATTGTATTGCATTGCACTACCTCTGCATACATTCTGGAATAAATTCTTATTATTATTCAATCTATCTTTTTTTATGTGATACCTCACAACAGCGGCCCTGTCTGTCCACTACTGTACCCAGTTGGGCAGCGTTGCGAGGCGGGTTACAATGATTATCTTTAGAGGACGTGTTACTCATATTTACGCACTTCTATTGCTTAGACTTTTATATTGACTAGCAGTGAGTAGACCGACTATGATCCGGACGTTGCTGTTGCTGGTTCAATTTCCGTTGCAGTGCCTACATTCATTCGGATTTTGGGCCGTAATCCCCTTTTATATCAGAAGAAAGCTTACTCCAAAGGCGTGAAATATTTATTTATTCATTTATTCACGCCTTGAACACTTTTTTTTATTATATACATTATTTAAGAAATGTTTTGACTGCCCAACTAGGAGGATTCCCGTTTTAGGACAGTCAAATTAGGATGAGTATTAACATTTTGATAAGTTGTTAAGTTGATAAGTATAGTATTAAAATAATAATTTAATAATAGGTATATGTACTTTTAACTGGTGACTAAGCCTACTAACATATTTTGTATACATATGAATAACAAAGAGAAGAAATAGAATAAAATAAAATATCCAATTAAACATAAGATCAACTGCTGCTTGGGTAGCATTCTAATTTAAAAGTACTAGGTAGGTACATATATATACACATAATGATAAATATTAGAACATAAAGGTATCTTTTACATGGTTTATTTGTTGTTGGAGTTTTTGTTGTTGTTTTTGGTTTGTGTTTGATTGCATTTTTTGTTTAGTAAAAGTTCACTCTCATTTTACATGTGTACATTGTTATAGGTATGTTGTTCAGGGATACAATACCAAGTGTGTAGTACATAACATAACAAGCTGAAAATGAAGCAGGCACAATACAAGTAATCATAAATGAGGTATATAGATAGTCAGCTTTGGCGTTCTAAGTATGGGCCAGGCATCATTGTCCGATGTCAGATATCACGGGCATCTGCCGGTTACAATCGCTTGCCTGGCACAGGTCTCCGGCGGTAACTACAAAATGCACGCTGTGATATTGTACAAGTCGTACAGGACAATATAGGGAAAGCAATGGTATAACCTCTCATCGGTAAGAAGGGTTTTACCATAATCAGTAGTCGTGTAAATTGATTTATTAGTGTTAAAAACTCGTGGAGCATTTGGCGGCGGCGCGCAACCTCCGGTCACCTTCGCCTCGTTCTTAATAGGAAACTGTGTAATGTTGCTTACACACGAGCGCCATACTCTTATAACAGACATAAATAATAATAATAATATTTGGCTAATTTATATAGCGCCGTTTTCGCGAGAAATCACCTCAAGGGCGCTGTACAAATATATTTCTTAAATAGTTAATACTAGAACTACTGACTTATCTCTAAGACTTATATCTAGTGACTTACGACTAAGGCCTATAACTACTATCTTAACGACATATATACGAGTATTTACATATTTAGCAACATCATTTAGACATCTTTTCTAATCAGTCAGTCTCTAATAAACATGTGCTACTTTTATTAGCTAAATAGAAGTATTTAAACTAAAAGTTATGTAATTGCTTTATTATTTTTTTAAATTTTCTTTCGTTCTTCCCTTTATCCGTGCTATATACATACTGTTTTTTTATATTTTTTGTTACTTATTATTTCTGTTCTTTCACTAATAGCATCTCCACCTAGTAACCTTGATTTACGCATGCTTTGAACGTATCTATGCACACCCCAATGGCATTTCACTAATGTAATTATTGTTAACAACTTTAAACAATAAATAATATATGTGGGCTCGGCCTGTTTCACCGTACGCTCGACATTCATTCCGAATATTGGGAATGGCCAAGTCAACATATATTATGAGAGTTTAGCGCTCGTGTGCGACTAGCATAATTGTATTTTATGTTCATGTTGCTTCCTTCAGTTATAGAATAACCTTAGTTACAGGGCCACCGCTAATTTGGTCACGCGTAGGGCTTCCTTCGCTAAATTTGTCAACTATTGCGGCTTCTCGTGTAAAGTAATATTATCCTTAAAAAGGTGTTTCTTTTGTTAAGGTTTCGAACTTATTGAAACGTCGTCAAAAGAAGGGTTGCCTCATTGTGCTTCTTTGTGATATTTTTCAGTATGAAAGGGATTTTTCTGTGGCATCATACATACGTTATCAAGAAAATTTTATTTTATCAGGGCACGCACAATATTTTGCGTTGAAAAGAACTAATGAAAATGGAAATAAGTGATAAAATTCAAACTGTCAACACTTCAACCTCGTAAAAAAGTTTTGCTTGTTTACGATCCGTACATACATATATGTATATTCCACAACATTCGACAAAGTATCCCATAATCTACTAATCCAAAAACTATATGCCCTAGGAATAAGAGATAATATGCAAAAATGGTTATCTAGTTATTTATCAAATCGTAAACTGTTCGTTGAAATAAAATCTTCATTTTCGAAAGCTTTCTATGCGACTAGTGGCTTACCGCAAGGGAGTCACCTTGGTCCGGTTTTATTCCTCATTTTTTCATTCACGATATAACAAATTGCTTCGAAGATGTCGAGATATTGCACTTTGCTGATGACATCAAGCTATACAAAAATACTGATGTAAATCATTGTCAAGTATTAGTAAGTTTAAAGATTGGTGCATGCAAAATAATCTATTCTTAAATGTTCAAAATCGCAAAACCTTGACTTTCTACCGAAACAAATCTCCTGTTTTATTCGAATATTCCATTGACAACACGGCATTAGAAAGAGTCACAGAAATGAGCGATCTTGGTATCATTTTAGATGAAATACTAAACTTTGGCAGTCACATCCACCAAATTGCGAACAAAGGTATGAAGACACTAGGCTTCATATTAAGAACGACCAATAACTTTAATTCCGTACAAGCCATAAAACTTTTATACGTGTTTCTAGTCAAAAGCCTAATCGAAATACAACTCATTAGTTTATAAACATAAGGTTTTGCTTATTTTTATTATTTTTCTATTTGTTCTAAATTATGCAACATATCAAAATTATACCACTTATAGCTATGTAAAAGCCTAACGGACGTAAAATGAATAAGATATATAAATACTATTTTGTCGAGTATTAGGTTTGACCTTTTTATAATTATTGTCTACTAATTTAATCTGCCCGTATTATCTGTCTCTTTCTCTCTGTTCCTATGTTTTATTCTAATTTCATGCTATCATACTGTACCTTTATTCTATTTTATATTTTGTCTCACTCTATAAAATGTAAATAAGCACACACAATGTATCTTCTGATTAGTTTAATTTGTACCCTGATCAAGTGTTAAGCGAAACCGGTCGGCCTTAATAAAGTATACGAATTTATTGCTTGGTTATAAACAAAGTTATTTTTTTATTTTAATAATATATTTTGCACACTTAGCTTTTGAAATGATTCTGGATACGTCGTCATAGCATAGTCAGCGAATGCGTATTTATTTAGGATTCAAAATAAGTTTTATAGTAACTCATGGAATGGCTATGTAGAAAGATAAATAAATAACAACTGTTTTAATTCATTTCTATAAATCATACATGTATTGTTAACCCCTTGGGTTCATTTGTTCCGTTTTGCGAACAAAGAGCTATTACCCGTACAGTCAATTTGTTTTATTTTGGGAACAGCTCGTATGATCTCATAGAAATCATGTCTCCCTTACTTTCATGGTTAGACATATGTTCTAAACGGTATTAGAAACAGAAAAAACCACGATTTCTACGAAACCAATGGTTCCGATAGCAATTTTAGAAAAAAATAAAAGAAACTTTGTTAATTTTTTACTAATTATTTTAAAAAAAATATTGGCCCCCATAATTATCGCTCCGATATACCAATAAGCTTACAAGAAATGTAAATGTTTTATGGTATCACTCTCCATTCTATATATTTCCTTTTACCTTTTCTTATGTTTTATTTGCCCATCAAACTTACATTTTATATTTTATTTTATTTGTACTTACTTGAATCTCTGTATATAACATTGTAGTTATATTTTATGGAATGTGTGGGATTGCACTCACCTCCCCACATTCTGGAATAAACAATTATTATTATTATTATTATATGAAATGCTAAAAATGAGCTGGGAATAATGTATTTACAAAATATGTTTTTTTCTATTATTATTAGGGTAGACCGAGGCTATTCGGATCATTTTTTATGTTTTCTTGAACAAAATTAAAACTAATGCATTTTCGAAAAAAAAAATTATTTAATAATAAGCATTTGACATTTTTATATGTTTTTATTTTAATGATCATAACATAAAGTAACTTTAAAAAAACATACGACTATTACTGTAGACCTCTCCACTGATCCGAATCACCACATATATATGTGGTGATTCGGATCAGTGGTGGGGCTACTCGGATCAAAACCGGAAAAATAGTTAAGTATGAAAAAAAAACAAAAACCAAAAATAGGTTTTAGAACCCATAACTTATATGAAAGTATCATGACACTTATTACACTCTTGTTGGCTTACACACCGCACAAATAAAAACTTTCTTGTCGTAACATTTTTCGTGGCACCATTCTTCGCAAGAAGAACAATGAATCCAATCTTCCTTTGGAGGATGTACAAAAACTTCATTGCAATAAATGCAAAACCACTTTCTTGAAGCCCCAGCCGATGAAGAAGCTGTTTTGGAAGATTTTTTAACTTTGAGTCCCGGGGTACCTTTTCCTTTGAACTGTAATTTTGTGCGGTTTTTGGCGAGAGATCTTTTGTTTTCCTTTGCGTTCGAGGCTTTTATTTTTTCTTCAGTATCTTTACGCAATTTGGGAACGTTTACTGGAGATGTAATATGAAAAATTGGCACCTTTTCAGGAGGATGT
This sequence comes from Hesperophylax magnus, assembly GCA_026573805.1. Classification (NCBI taxonomy): domain Eukaryota; kingdom Metazoa; phylum Arthropoda; class Insecta; order Trichoptera; family Limnephilidae; genus Hesperophylax; species Hesperophylax magnus. The sequence continues at coordinate 25,542,842 of JAIUSX010000046.1, forward strand.
GCCAACTAAAATTGTCGTGTATGGGATTCCGTAGCTCACAGCAGCACTGCGTAATCCCATTTCACCGGATTTTACTTTCCTAACGGTTTCATCCATTGCAATTTTTGACCATGATTGATTAGTCGTCTTTTTCACATAGTTGCGCACCATCTGTTTCAAATAAAAAAAATTAAACAATTAACGCATCGAATTTTAAAAGCATTAAAATATGATCCAAATAGCCCCCCCACCGTCGGTATGTTTAACCTCACATTTATTAATATGATATTTACTCAAAGTAAAGTACAAAAACATACAAAATGCAATTTATTGCGCTTTGATTCTGTTTACTGTGCATTTGATTGATAAATATATAACATATGAACATGACTGAATAGCTTACCTTTTCAGAAAAAACACTAAGAACGCAGAGAACAATATTACGTCAGGCATTTATTTGAGACGTAACTTGGATGATCTTCACACATATCGATTTTTAGCAGTCAACCCACGCAATCTGTAATATCGGTAATTTTACTATTATGACATACGGTAGATGGGGACGCTGTGTCCAAATTTTTTCTTTATCATTTGATTACAATAGCCGAGATATATCCATATTGCTTAGCTTGATCCGAATAACTCACCGATCCGAATAGCCTCGGTCTACCCTAGTTATTAGTAATTTTTATTCAGTGTTTAGACAAACAAACGTAAGATGAGCCATTTTTTAAACTTTTTTTTGTTTGGTTTCAAAGTTTAAATGTATCAAAAATTATTTTTTAATTTTTTAATAGTGAAAGCGTAGGTATTTCATCACCTTTCAAATACAGTTTTTAGTTATCAGATACATTCAGAAATATCCTTTTTAATTGGATTTTATTTATCAGATACATTCAGAAATATCCTTTTTAATTGGATTTTAGTTATCAGATACATTCAGAAATATCCTTTTTAATTGGATTTTAGTTAACAGATACATTCAGAAATATTCCTTTTTATTGGATTTTATTTATCAGATACATTCAGAAATATTTTTTTTAATTGGATTTTATTGTAAACCGGAAATGTACACAAATTCTTCGACTTTCTGACAGAATTTTTAAGAAATATAGCGGTCAATATGCCAGAGACCTGAGGGGTTAGTATAATTACTCACAATCTTCAAGTTAATTATTCATTGAAATTTCCCATTGTTCGTTGTTCGACATCTTCTGTATCTGACGCATATCACCCATACCACCTGTGCAGGCATTAATGTGTTTGTACCTGCAATTTCACGGCTGTTAAAGCAAAAAAATACTTTGTCCTCGGCTCGCTAATTGATAACTGGTCCGATTTACTTATTCGATGCACGTAAAGGCATTGAAAATTGCACATTAAACACGGCTCTCTGTCCTAATAAATTAACGACTGCCTGCGTATACAGCGTGATGCACGGAGAACAACAATTATTGCTAGTTTATTAAGAATGTCTTCAAATTATTTTTAATCCTTGTTATTTTTTAATGATAAACCATTGTTTATAAGACAAGGTTTATTATGCATCGCACAAAGGATAACAAATTATTTTAAGCGATAATTATCATCGCTTGAAATATCCATACAAATTGAAAATATCTCCCGAGTAAAAATAAATAAATATTTCACCAAAATATAATTCTTTATTTTTTTTGTTTATATTTAAGGAAAAAGTACATGTAAGTAATAATGTTTACAATTTACAATGACAATATTTAATACTACTCTTCCAGATAAGCATTCGCTTGTGGGTGTAATAATGTAGATATAATGTGTCTCGACGCCATCTAGTGGAAAATTTAGCACTAACAAAACCTTTCCTACAAAATAAAGTTGGTTGTTTACAGGTGAAAAAATATAAAAGCAGTAATTGTTGATTGAATTACTAAGTACATATTGAATTATTTGGCGTTTTGGAAATAAGCCGACATAACTCAGTGGTCGCAGAGCTCCTGACCGGACATCAGAAGGCGAATTCCCGCCGGCGGCATTTATTTTTACTCGGGAGATATTTTAAATTTGTATGGATATTTCAAGCGAATTGCTTATAATAATTTGTTATTTGTAAACCGTTTAAAAACGAGAAACGGATAGTTGGTATCATTTAAAACTCTTGTGTGGTATTCCGATTAACTAACAGACTAACCTTCGCGCCGTTTTCCCACAGGGTAGGCAGAGAGGACGGATCGAATAACAACACGGTCTTGGCACACACGTCTTGCCTCATTTACATTAATTCGGAGAGAAATGAGTACTGCTAATTTATTAAGAATCTCTTCAAATTATTGATAATCCAGTTAAGATTGGGATTTCAGGCCTGACGAATGATTTAACAGGTTTCCTAATAAGCTTTTAGTAAATTACGTATGTATTACCCCGATACCGGAACATGTGTTCATGAAAATCCGAATATTTTCACATTTCGTTATGACAATTTTATCAAGTGCAGGGCATGTGCGCTCGTCTATATAATATACCATGACAAAATGCGAAAGTGTTCGGTTTTGAGGCAAATGCACAATTCGTTGGTTAAGACCTGCAATCCAGTTTTTAACCGGATATTGAAAAAAATGGTTAATAGATCAAGATTTTAACAGTTAAATGCGTAAACACACTATAAAGTATTGAGGCCGATTTTTGATTTCAGAGCATTGCAACCAGATAATTATTCCGTAAAATTACTAATAAATTCCATTTACAAAATTGCTAATAAATACTGGCAACGAACATTCACTTATCTTGTACCTTGCCAAGGCATATAAAAAGCCAACCCCGCCCTTGAGGTGATTTTTCACAAAAACGGCGCTCTACAAATTATCCAATTATTATTATTATTATTATTAAATGCACCACTGAACTCAAAAAAATATTGACAAAATGGTTAATAGATCAAGATTTTAGCAGTTAATGATAAATTATTTAGCAAACAAATGTACTTTCTTGCTCATTATCAAATGCGTAAACATACTATAAAATATTGAGGTTGATTTTTTTATTTCCGAGCATTGCAACCAGATAATTATTCTGTGTATTTACTAATAAATTCCATTTCAAAAATTGCTAATAAATACTGGCAAAGAACATTCACTTATCTTGTACTTTGCTAAGGCATATAAAAAGCCAACCAAATGCACCACTGAACTTAAAAAAATGGTTAATAGATCAAGATTTTTTTAATGTTGATATTATTTATAAATACATCCATTGATTGTATGCATGTAATTGTATAAATATGCCTATGAGTGTGTTTAAGTATGTTGTGTGCCTTTGAGTGTGTGTATGCCTATGGATATGTTGATCGTGTTCTATCTATCTGTCTATGTATTTTGGGGCTTTTGTATTGTAGTCATTTGAAAAGTTATTCTTCTTTGCAAATTTTTTATATTGTGGCTTCTAGTTAGTTAAATGTGTGCTTTAGTGCTACATTTCATATCGCGAAATTGTTCTGCTGGCAAACAAGAAAAGCTTTGACAGTTTAGCGGGTGCCTAAAATAAAAAAAATAAAAAACTAAAAAAGGTGCCTAAAGAAATAATATATATTATATTAATTGTGTGTTGAGAACACCATCTATCTACCTTGGTTCCAGTTCTGTCAGAAGGTATCAAATACTCGGAATAGAATTATCGCGGATATTACCTATTCATCCTGGGATCTTTTATACTTGTATGACGTCATGAACGAGTATTATGACTCTTGTTGTGCTATTTTTTGCGCTATTCTCAAAGGTGACTTTAATCTTATTCTCGGCCAATTTTCTCGTCTTTTATTATATATTATTGCCTGTCATTTATTTTTAACTATTTTATTTTCTTTGTTTTCTTAAAGCGTCTACGAAAGAAACATATTTAAGGTGAATAATATTTACTGTGTAACAGTAAGGTTTATTAACTATTGGTGTGCTGAGGCAAAAATTTCGCCGCGCGCCATCTGATTCTATTTACGTCATAACTTATTTGTTTTTTTTTTTGCAAAATTTTTGCAAATTGTACCGTCTGGTGTTGCGCAAAATCTTTCGTTCGCAATTGTGCTTGTTCACATAACATAAAAAACAGTGACGTTCACTGAGGCTGGTTGAATGTTTCACTTGACGATGTGATAATCCAAATAATCACAGCCGAGTTGACATATGCGGGTATTCACAAAAATGACACGACAATTCTTCTCGGTGACCAAAATACAACTATAATAATGTTCTTTGTCGTTTGGCCCGGTTCAGCAGGAAAGGGGACAGTGGCAAAGGGGGAGTGAAGGGTACACATTTTAAGGCTATTCAATTAAAACCTCACGCACCTCTATATATATTTATATATTATATACAAATATATATTTGTACCATATCTAGTTTCCCCGGAAAAAGCTAGTTATAATCAGCGAAAATAATGCATAGTCCACATTATATACTACCGTACCAATAATTACTTCCACTCCCAGTTTCCGCGTTGCTAGGTAGGTATAGGGTGCACAATATCTGTCGCGTATATTATGTCTTCAGTGATAAAAACTAATAAAACCTATATTTCATGGAAAGTTCCTCCACTCCCAGTTTCCGTAAAGGTAGGTAGATATCGACATACTGTAAAACAACACTATACGATAATAAAAAATCTTTTTAAATATGCTGATAGGAGAAACCCACTGAGAAATATTTTAATATCATTTATTTGACCTTTCAGCAGATTTACGGCAGTATGAAAATAATTAATTAAAACAAACCCCGCAAACGTGAGTTTTATTGTTTGATAAGGCTTACGGTAAATGCGATGGATTGTTTTATAAGGCGTTTATTTACTGTAAGCATTATCGGATCACATAAATAACTAGGTAAATTGTGAGTAAATGAACAGGTTTCCTGATAAACGTTTATTAAATTACGAATATATTGTCATGATGTCGGAACACGTGTTACGTGTTCATGAAAATCCGAATATTTTTGAATTACAACGAAAGTTCTTCGTATCGTCGGGAAATATTATCAAAGCAAATCGATAAAATATTCTTAAATTGATGTTTTATTAATAAATCCTGTTACTTAATTCCTATTAAAATAGCCTGTTAAATTCGTGAGTGCTAAAATCTATTCAATAAGTGTAAATTTAATCAACCATTTATTAACTCTTGACAGGTAAACAAAACGTATGTAACCAAGTGGGTCTTTGACGACCCCATGCATTTTTCTGTCTTATGGGCTTTTAAACTATAGAAATCCGAATTATTCAGTCAATTATTATTGGTAACTTATGTATTTGCGAAGAAATACGTAAAATGTCAAAACGTCAAGTTTTTAAGCTAATATAAGGAGGATAGTAATTTTGGGTACTATCTACTCCCCCACTTGGCTGCGAGAACAAGATGCAAGATTAACCATCTGTTCATTCCAGAATGAATGCGACAATACCTATTGTAAATAATTTAGACATAAGATTAAAAAGTTTAAAAATTCCAGCCTCGATATCGAAATTGGTGACAACTGCCTCGAAAAGAAAACGAGCACAAAATATTTGGGCCTTATAGTAGATTCTCAACTCTCGTGGGATCTCCACATAAAGCGTGTAAAGGAGAAAATTACCCCCATAACTGGCGTACTATATAGACTTCAAGGATTACTACCCATTCCTTTACTAACTTCTTTTCCTATCTCTGCTGTATCTGGGGCTTTGCCTCAAAGAAATTGATTGCTGACTTAAAGGTGGTTCAAAACCGAGCTCTCAGAAATGTTCTTGGACTTCCACGGGACACTCATGTCAGGGACATCTATCTAGTTTCCGGTATCCTTCCCGTCACAATCCTTCCTAAGCATCGAATCACCAGCACCATCCTACAAAATACCCAACAATCAACTCACACTAACATTAAGCCACTTTACAATTAAGACATCTACAACCACAATACTCGAAATAACAATAAAATCTGCATTCCTCAAACACACACTACAAAATATGGAATAAAATCTTTAAACTACATTGAGAATACTCAAAGTCTCATGGACCGACATGATCACCAACACAGAAATTCTCAGGCGGGCTAGAGCAGAGAGAGAACTGCTTAGATTAATAAAAATCAGGAAAATTTCATATCTGGGTCATGTACTTCGAGGGGAGAAGTATCACTTGCTCCAGTTAATATTGAAAGGCAAGATAGAGGGTCGCAGAGGGCCGGGTAGGAGACAAATGTCTTGGCTGCGAAATATACGAGAGTGGACCGGCATTAGAAGTGTGGAGGAGCTATTCCGGGCAGCGCAAGACAAAGAGACATTTTCTAGAGTGATCGCCAACGTCGGGGGGACCTGATACGGCACATAAAGAAGAAGAAACTACATTGCCTACACACTTTATAAATTCGCTTCCAGAAATGTACAAAACCATTGATTGAAATCAGTAAATTAATATTTGTATATCTTTGATTGTTCCTTTATTTGTTTACTCTTTTTGTTGTTCTACTTAACCTGTCTTTTAAAAATTATTGTGCAGTGTTGTATTTTTGATATTTTGATGCCAATGTAAAATTGTATGTACTGATTTCTGTATGTATTCTTCTTTTGTATTCTGTTCCGACTTATGTATTGTAATTTCCTCCCGTCCTAAAATGAGTTTTGTAACTCATTGGGATTGCCCTAGCAAGAAATAATGTATTTATAAAAAATTCATTTTCCCGCCATTTTTAACGTTATCATAACATAATATTTTTTTCCCCAAATCTGCCTGGTATTTTATATACAATGTTCTTCAACGATCTAGGACGATGTCTTTCACGAATTTTAGGATTAAAAATTATTTCTCGTAAAATGTATGTTGTAAAGTGTTTTTTTGAAAATTTAATGTAACGTTTTTCAATTATGAAATTAGCGGTAGGCTCCAGATTTTATATTTCTATACGATGAATTAGTAACTTCTCGAGGGATTGTTCTAGAAACATCTGAGATTTTAGTAATACGTTCATCAGAAATAATTAAAATTTACCCCACGGAAAGATAGTTTTTCTAGGCCTGCTAGGGCACATTCGACCGCATGTCCTTCTATTACGCCGGGCCGCGCGCCGAATATTGTTTTTACACGACTTCATCACTTATGTCGTTAAGATTCCCACTTTACTTTAGAGAATTGCTAGAGCAAATTCAACCGCTGGTCTGTTCAATAAACCAGGGCCGCGCGTCGCATATTTTTGTGCACGGCTTCGTCACTTACGTCGTTAGATTCCGACATTATTTTAGGGTATTGTTAGTCCTGCCATTGAAAGCTCCTTCGTAACCGTTCTTTCTGCTACTTGCGTCGTTTATGAGGAATGGGTAGAGGTTATAGATTCATCGGCGGTTCGCCCTTATGTAACCATTAAACCCAATTTTCATTTCTACGCTCAAAGATATTCTTATCGTAAATAAATTTCAATCAAATTTGGTTACGAAACGAAATGGCATCTTGGCTCGCGATTCCAACCCAAATCGTCGCAGAAATAAACAAAGAATGCCAAGAAACAATGCAAATAAATAATATGTTGCGAAGGAACATGATTTCCCTTGAGGCACGCAACGCCACAACAATGTTCTAAATTCCACAGGAATCAACCGGAGCAGCGTTCCGGTTAGTGAAGTTCATCTCCCCTTTCGTTCCTGTTCGTGAACAATATGAGATTCTTCAAGACTCGCTCAGGATTAGTTTCTTCCTTTCCTTAAATAGTTCCCTCACATAGCACCCCAAATACGACATACCCCGAGAGAAACACTACCGTCATAAGCAAAAAGGCAGCTGAATGTTATTTCATTATAATAAATAGATTGATACACATTAAAGTTCTCGTATCGGTCAATTCAATTCAGTTATTATTTAAATAATATTACAAAATGGTTCATTTTAGTTCGTTTTTAACCACTCAGGCCTCTGGCACATTGACACTTATACTTCGTACAGATGCTGTTAGTAAGTCCGAGGAATTTCCGCTTCGATTACGAATAATCGATAATAATATTCCATTTTTTTGGATTTTATTAAAAATCCAAACAAATGGAATATTTCCGAACGCATCCAAAAAACTATTTTTGAAAGGTGATGAAACACGCTTTCAAAATTTACTATCAGAAATAAACACATAATTTTTTAAATATCAATATTTTAATATCAAACATAAAACAGTTTAAAAAATAGCTCACCTTAGGTTTTTTCCTCTAAACACTGAACTAATATTACTGATAACGAAAAAAAACATATTTTTGAGATATATAATTTATTTTAGACATTTTTTCGACATCAATTTTTTGTCGTTTCATATAACGATAATTAATAAAAAAATCACAAAATTTCATAATTTTTCTGAAATTCTGGTCGGAACCTTTTATTTGTGTGGTTAACTTTTAGATTTGAATATAAATCCTGGTGTTAACACCGTTTAGATCATATTTCTAACCATGACGCTAAAGTTACAACGATTGCTATGAGATCATGCGAGCTGTCAGATCAGATCAGCCTGATAAAGGAAAATTACATAAATATAAACAGTGACAACAATTACATATATTACTGATAGATAGAACAGAGCTTGCCTAAAGGCAGCTTCGTTTGTGCAAAATATGTCGATATTCGAATTGATTCCATTCAACAGCAGGATTGCTCTCCCCACTGCCGGCACTCTCATTGGTAAAGTAGTCCTGCAGGCTGGGAGATATAATAGTCTAATACTGTCACTAACGGAATAAAGCGTCAGAAACATAGAAATGAATAATGTCCATTATAGCCGAGTTTTCAAACCATCGACGAATCAGTCGGAAGAAATGTGCGCAAAACGTTATTGCCTTTTATAGCGGCCATCTCGAATTATTAGTGTCCATGGCCTTATATCAAGGCTCGAATCCAGATCATCTAGTCCAGAGGTTCCCAAACTTTTTTGCCCCGTAGACCACTTGCCAAATATATTTTTTTCCGTAGACCCCCTGCCTGCCGAATATTGAATGTGATAGTCATTTATTTTTTTAGTATAAATATTCCCTTCCCTTGCCTGCCCAACAACCGGGCGGCGGTATAGTTGCTCTGTCTTTACATTGTGCAGACAGGGGCACCCTTGTGAGGTATTACACCAAATGAAAATGAAGCAGGATAAGCAACGGGAATTTCTTTCTGTAGCTAGCCCTACAGAACTGCCCTTAAGTTCTTTGTCAGTGCTTATTCCGGTCCGTTCTTCTTGTCATATGATATCCGATTCTTCAACGTTGCATTTCCATAGTCAAAATGTCCTCAAACTTAGTTTTGAAGTCTGTGTGAAGTGCATTTAAATGTTGAACGTCATTATTACCCTGGACGTTTTTCAAAAACAAGTTGGGGAGCTAGGAAAATTCGCAGCTTCCAATGTGCAATGTTTTGCTTGAATATATTAATTCTGACGAGAAATGGAACGTAGACTCTATTTATATACCTTAATTAACAACTTTACGAAATATAAAATACAAATATCAAATAAGTAATTTCTCAGTCTATTATATCTGTGTTAGGTCTATTGTGTCATTTACTGAACTCCTAAATGTTGACTTGAGGTAAATGGGGTACGCTCATATGTACCCCCATTTGAATCTCGTGAACCCCCAAATTTTTTTCTCACTGACATAGACCCCTGGGGGTCCATATAGACCACTTTGGGAACCTCTGATCTAGTCTTACCGGCACTGGCGTCTCTACCTCTTGAGATGTTAATAATAATAATTGGATGACTTGTATAGCGCCGTTTTTGTGCAAAATCACCTCAAGGGCGCTGTACAAATTCATAATACATTTCTACAGTGATCTATGTTATTACTAACTATTTATGGAGATAATATACAATACAATACTTACCTGGTAGATCACTTGAGATTAACACTTAATTAACATTATCTACTTGTTTATTAGCGAAATTTAGATACAGGATTTAGGACATAATTGGAAAATTGAATATAACTGGACTTTTTCTCAGGAATGGTATATTTAATTTAAGGGTATGACAGCTTAAAAAGCCACCATATGTCATTTTTATCAATCAATAATTTTCATATTTTACGCAATTCACTCTTAAACGACCTTCACCGAGTGAATCATAAAACCAATCATTTTAGATATTACAGCATTTTTTTCCACGGTTTAGATTGAATGTAATCTAGATTACACAAAATTCACCAGCAAAAAAACTTCAATTGTAGTTGTTATGAGCAACTGATCGGAATTAAATTATTTTTTTATGTGAACGTTTTTTGTGGCTTATGTAAGCATGTAATTTTGCTTACGTTTCAATATAAATGTAGGCAAATACTTAAATCACTTCATTAATCAATCACGATAATCATTATCGCATTCCACTGTGAATTATCCTCAGTACTCGGTACGATGGGTATTCCGCGTATTTACGGACAAATTATTATCATTTATCATTCGTTGTCACTTCTTTGGTTACTTGTTATGTTATAATTTATTATCCTCTGAACTCTTGTGTCTAGAGCAGGCTCAGTTCATAAAAATAGCAGTGTATAACAACTGCAGTTTATAATGTAAATACGAATAACAGCAGAATATTATGTTCAAGTTAATTAACAAAATCAATCTTACGTACCATTGGGAATGCTTACTTATAAATCGGTTTTAACTCTTGACGGGTCAAGATGCCAAACAAAACGTCTGTAACCAAGTGGGTCTACCGACTACTCCATGCATTTTCTGTCTTATGGGCTTTTAAACTATAGAAATCCCAATTCTTCAGTCAATTATTAATGGTAACTTATGTTTTTGCGCAGAAATACGTAAATTACTGAAATGATATGTCAAGTGTTTAAGCTAATATAAGGAGGATAGTAATTTTGGGTACTACCTATCCCCCCACTTGGCTGCGGAATAGTTAATAAAATCTGTGATATTAGATCTGTCTTGGTTGATGCTCGAAGACTTAGTATCTGGTTTATATTTAAAGTATGTTGAGTTCTGTCTAATGGCCAGTAGGAGAGCATTGTATATCTTTGTTGCAAAGTATTTAAATTTTCTTTGTCCAAAAGTTGTTTAGCGAAAGGGATAAGTAAGTGGTTGTGATCTTTGGTTCTAGGATCGCGAGCAATTTGGACATTGTTAAAAGCAGTACTGTGTTTTTTCGCATACAGTTTCCAAACGTCCAAACGAAAGATTTCACCCGAACTGCATCGGTAGTTTTAGAATATTCTTTATAATTAAGAGTAAGGACGGGTTGTTTCAGAAAATTGAAACAATTCTTCAAAGTTAATTTTCAAGTTCTGTGAACGTTCTTTTCAGGATATGTTATTTTTTAGTTCTGTCAAGTAACTGGCCTATAATGATATATAAACATAACTTGAATAAACGAATTGTTCAATTTCTATGAAACAACCCATCCTAAGTTTCTAAAATTCTAATTCTAATTTCTAAGTTTCTTAAAATTCTATTGCATTGTGCTACAGTACGATGTTATTCACTTTCAATGTGTTTTATCGTATATGTATTACTTTTGAATGTGTGTTATCTGTGTGCTATATTGTCTTGTACTTTTGAATGTACGTTATCGTATTGTCATTCAAAGTGTTTGTGTATTTGGGACGCTTTAGTGAGTTCTATGATTGTATGTAAGAGTCTGTTATTTATTTTATATAACGGGAGACTTATATTGTATTATAATTGTATATTGAGATAGAACCTGCAGACAAGCAGCCATGTGGCAGCTTCGTGGGACTATCTACACATTGTCTAAAAAAAAAATGCAAAAATTTTTAGTCAATAAAGGTCAGCTTTAAAAAAAAAAAAGTTTAATTTGATTTATTTACTATCGCCCTTTTTGGGGGGCTTTACATATGAATGGTAATTATACATTATACTTAATAATTAAAGCTAATAATTATTCATAACTAAACTGCTTCAGTAATAACATTTTGTATTTGTTTAGTGATAAATTGAAAATGTCCACTGACTCTGTATAATTATTTCCCTCCATTTATATTCTGGGCAGAGAGGAATACATTCGTTAGTTAGACACAGAAATTCCGCGCTGAAATAAATCCCCACTTCTAGTATTACGTGTGAAGTCCGAAGGCTCAACAATACAAACAATTCTGGGCCATAAAATGCATCATTTAGAATTGTATATAGAAATACCAAGTGAAAATCATTCTGTCTGAAAATTTAAGCATTTTCATGTCATTTAAAAGAGTGTTGTAAATTTGCAGGAATTCCCATTTTAACTTATTGTTGAAATTTCTAGTTAACCTAGCCCTTGTTTAGATTTCCGTTACGTGGTTAATCAATAAAGATTTTATTGAAAAGTGATGCCTAACTCTTTAATTTGTGTTAATGTCTTCTTAGCAGTGCTGGAACTTAAATATTGGAAAGGAATTTAGCTGGTTGGTTGCAATGATTTCAATTCACTTCAATATCCCAAAATAGTGTCGTTTCCGGGTCGTATTGAAAAATCCAACACTCGTCACCAGTGTATTTTCTACATGCTCCAAAAAGTCAAGACGCTTTTCCCTCCCGTTGTCCTTTTGATACTGCGTACGGTTTTTCGGAACCATTTACGCACAGTTTTTCCTCTTACCCTTTCCATTGATCAAAATCAGATGAACGGTCCATTTCAATTCTTCCTTCTTGACGGCCTCCGTGGTCGATGGTTAAGGCTCTCGATTAGCCAGCTGAAGGGTCTCAAATACCGGCGTTCGCAGCAAGTAAATTTTATTTGATAAATTTGTAGAGAAATCAAATTTATTTGATTTGTAAACAGAGTAAAGATTATAGCTTGGAATAAACTCCAACCCGAACTAAGGACACATTAAGGACGTTAAACTGAATTCAGAGTGAAAATAAAACACCTCTCTTCAGTAAATTATGTTCTTTTAATTTAAAGCGAAAAATAATTTAGAATGAGATAGAAAATTCGGTCTTTCGGGATATCCTCTCCTAAATAAATCTTCATAATAATTAAAAATGTGTTTATTGTAAAACGTCCTTGGAGTTAATTTTTCACCAAAACATCATATTTAAATTAGTCCTCCTCCATATGTGTTTATTGTTTACTAGCTATACCCCTCCACGCGTTGCTTTTCAGAACTTTCAAGAGCATTCTTGAATTTTCCGGAACATCTAGACTTACCGATACACTCCGCCACTCAGTTTGGGATCTTATAGAACCTTCTTGAACTTTCTCCTTCCAGAACCTCCTAGAGAGCATTCGAGAACCTTCATGAACTTTCTGGAACCTTCCAGACTCACCGACACAGTCGGCGGGCCCATTCTGAAATTATCTGAAGCATTCGTGGGCTTCCAAAGCACATATTCGTCACCCACACCAAACTCTCTTACTTTCGATGTGACACCAAGGGATATCTACCATCATAACCTTTTGACATGTGCACCGATTCATTGTTACGCGGATGACAGTACAGTTCATGATAGCTTTTTGTTTGACAAGCCCCCAAAGGGCACACAAACTCCAACGGCTCGGAGGGCTTTGAAGCAGAGAATGGACGGTTATCTCGAGAGTATTTCCTCCTGGGGTAAAAATAATCTCGTCGAATTTAATGTTTCAAAGACCCAATCCTGTCTGATTACGTCTAAAAGGGATCCAAATGATAATCTAGTCTCCTTCAACGGAAGCAATCTTCCGAATATGCTTGGTGTAACTATAAGTGACCAGCTCAGGTACGGGGGCTCCATCGAAGCCAGAGTAAAGTTGGCCTCTCAGAAGCTGGGCGTACTGTACAGGGCCCGCAGATACTTTAATAGTACACAACTGCTCACCCTGTACAAATCGCAAGTGCGCCCTACTGTCGAATTTGGCAGCCATCTCTGGTCTGGAGCCCCAAAATACCTGAAAAAAACCCTTGACTCTGTGCAGAAACGGGCGGTCCGTTTGATAGATTCCCCAATCTTAACAAACGGACTGCAATCTTTAGAGCACAGACGTCGGGTAGGTATGCTGTCCTTGTTCTATCGGTATTACAATGGAAGATGCTCTGAGGAACTAGCGTCATTGATCCCTTCGGCGCCGGTGCGTAGTCGGGATACACGCCAAACGCGCGCCCAACATTTGTACACAGTTGACACTTGTCACATGAGAACGGGTGGCTTCTACGATTCGTTCTTAAGTTCAACAGCTCGGCTGTGGAACGAACTGCCGGCCTCTGTGTTTCCTCCCTCCTACAACATGGGACTCTTCAAGACCCATGTTCACTCCTTCCTCTCCACAAAAAGACCCTCCACACAGCATCCCCAAAGATGACATAGGCCCTGAGGGAAATTATTTTCTTCAGGGCCTCCTGTGTGGAGTAAATATAAAAAAAAAAAAAAAATAAAAAAATAACCACCGGTGGGTGGCAGTGGCTGTTTGTGAAGAAAATTTGGCGGGTAGGGAAACACAGGTTTCTTTTTATAATATATATTAGATAGTTGAGATTAGAGATAATATAAAATAATTATAATGTTAATCATTATTTAATCCCTTCGCTATCAAATTTACAATTAAATGTATTTATTGTACCAGCATAATTAGGTACTGATTAACTCAAGTATATTAAATGAGAAAGTATCGTATACACCTAATCTCATTCATAATATATAATATTTTACGTAGGAGATTGTCGGTTTATTCGCACGGGTAATCCAGTGAGATATTGACAATATTAACAGCTCTGGTCGCTCAATGGCTGCAAATTGCATTTATTTAGTACTTGGTGGCGGTGTTTTGCGCTTTCTAATTTATATTTTGATCAATGGTGATAAAAAATGTCCCCAAAAGTAGGTTTTGTGGGCGCAAGTTATGGATGTAATAATCACAAACAATAAAAACACACAAAGCGTTTTTCAATTGAATTGAATTAATAATAAATAACCCTATAATATAAATCAGTTCTCTTTAAAGTTTTTATAAATAAAATTAATGATAATAATTGTTTCTTTATTATTATTTTTCTTTTTCTTTATAAAATATTATATTTCTTTATAAAATATTTTATTTCCTTTCTACAAGCATCAAAAACAGAGTTATTGGCCGCTTTAATATTTTTTTTATGTGAGCATAAATACCAGTAAGATCGTATGTAGTAATTTTTTTTTCGATTTGTATAAATTATTAACGTAAAATAAATAAATGGTAAAATCCATTTGAATGTTTGAAAGAAAACCTAGGTGCACAACTCACGCCGCTAGCAGGCGTAACATGTTGCTATCAAAATGTATGAGAATTTTCAGAAGTTGGAGGTATTATTAATAATATAGGGTATTTGCTATTACTATCCCAAATTTCCACACTAAACCTAAAGCAATAATTAATTAGCTAATCAGTCTCCGTGTTAAGCGAGTAGTTTCTTACGAAACACGATCAATCAACCATAGTAAATATTATTTCCTTTGGAAATTGAAACCGATATATCCGTTTCCACGAAGGGGGCCTCTTGTAAATGTTTATTTTTCCCTTTGCGAGGCACTCGATCACTTGGTTCAAAATTAGATCATAAAAAAAGTTCAAATTCCGGAAAACTGGAATTATCTTTGATATGGTAAACAGACTTTACACGTGTTATATTTGTATTTTGCTCGGGAGGGTTCTAGGAAAAATCCACCCATCGCAATTCATCGATGGGAGCGTTTTTTTTACCATAATCATTTATTTATATTTATTAACGCTATTTTACGGCTTTTAAATGGAATCGTAATTAACCTAACCTAAGTGTGCCGACACATTACACTAAAGCGTTTTTTATAAGACCATATCGCTCGCCATACAATCCCATACAGTCTTATCACACTTGACAGATGATGTCGTCACCTCCATGTCAAAGTTGCGAATCTGCCATTTTCACGAAAATGACATTTTTGTTTTAAAATAAATTCTCTATTTGATAATACGTACTGTGACAAATCAACAAAATTCTATCTCCAGCGGTGACGGATTTTTCAAACTTTGCGAACCTTAATTATATTACGATTCATTCCAATCAACACATGGTAAATTTACAAAAAAGGAGAAACATTAACCATGGTAAAACATATGAACTATCTATAAAATAGACCATAAAGAACATGTGAATCCGACATGTAAAATAAAAACAATATTTTTTTGCTCTCCTGAAAAGTTGACTTTTTCAGATTCGCAACTTTAGCAGGGAGATGACGTTGTGTTATAAGTGTGAGCATGGCGATGATGATATGCCGTGTTCTGCTAGCCAGGCGATACTTAATGATGGGGTCAGACCAATTTAGAGAGCGCCGTGATCAGGTGTCTGTCAGCTGTTAAGGTGCCTGTACAAAGAAATGATATTCCGCGGCAGCTCTCCAATTGATCTGCCCCCCTCTCCTGCCGCAGGGGAGGAAGATTATAGCGCAGTGTGACATCTGAATGCATAATCTGTATAGGCCATGCTCAGATAAGCGTTGATGCACAGAGGGTGATTAATGTGTCTTAAGCAGGAGTCAGACGGTTCGCTTTTCGTTAATTTCTGTCTTTCATTTTGCCTCTTTTACTCGAAGTGAATCGTCTTAACACAAAATGAAAGAAAAGTGCCGAATGAAACCATTAGTAAACCGATCCGCTGATGTTGGATTTCGGCATTCGACATCTTTTACTCGCGCTCAGAATGAAAGAAAAATGAATCGTCTGAACACGGAACAATTTTTATTCGTGCAGGTTCGTTCGACAGCATTATAGTGGGAAAGGACGGATGATGTTCATGTCTATAGCATTCTGCATGTGCCGTGTGAACGCGGAATGAAATAAAAATGAACGTTCACTCGAGTGAACATTCACCGAGTGTCTGATACCTGCTTTAGGCTTCACTTGGGGACGGTGAACTGCGGTGGTGAATTTACCGGATACCGCTCGAGTGTGAACTAGTAACCGATATTGTCATAAAGATAAAATTTTTATCGATTTCTAGTGCTAGGACCAAAGATATTATATTTTATTATCTTTGACCTTGGTAGTATTTGAAAATATCCTGTTAAATAGTGATAAATATTAGTAATTAATATATCGAGAACACGTGTTCTTTTTCTAATAAGTATCATGACGGAATGCGACAATATCTGTATGCCAATATCAAAATTTGTATGAACACGTGTTCCGCCGACCTCATAAAACATTCACTTTTAACTGATATTTTGTTAGGATCTCTGTAGTCCCGTTTTTAACAGGAAAATGAATAATTTGACCAGATTTTTAATAAATTAACAATATTTTATATTAGTACGCTTTCTCCGTGTACTGTGTATTAAGGCGATGCACTACGTCGTGTAATGTTTTAAATTGAGCCGCTATCAATAACAACCCTTACGTAGATGGCGATAAGGTTTAAATTCCCGCTTAACACCATCCGCCTGTTTTGATTTATGCAAGAAAAAAACATGGCCAAAAAGTGCCTTTTTTTTTAATTTTGTGGATGTTCAGGCATAAATATTTAATTTTTTTCGATCGTTTTATAAATAACTTAATTTGCCATATTATACAATAAAATCATAACCGAAAATGTGTTCGTAAGTAGGAGATTTTGAACTTTAAAGCAGTTTTCATATGCCTTATACATTATTTTTTCTGGGCTTATAAAAAGACTTATCTAAAAAATACTCGATTATATCAAAGGCCAAGATGTATTCTACTCGCAGTATTTAATTAAAGCATCTGAAACATTTCTAGGCGACCAAATTTTCAAACCAAAAACACGTGATTTTGCATTACTACGTATGGCATCGCCTTAACATTATAAATTTTAAGAGTCGCAACTTCCTCCGCAACAAATGACCAATTAATTACTTCCATTGACGATTGTTTATCATTCGTGTGTACATATGTCGTTATTGTTTTGATTTTTGGCTTTGGGATGCATGTCACGCGAATTCCTCTCGGAGAGATTCATCTTCCCACTGCGCTCTTGGCCCGGGAACGAAAACACGGCCGTGACGTCACGCGCCGCTGAAGTTCTATCGCTGAAAATAAACCTGTCATTGGTTGGGTAAATGGTGACCCCACTGGGACTCATACTAATGCATATCCTGGTATAATATGATGATTTTTTCAGTTGATGACTGAATGATTCTCTTTCAATCATACTAATAAATTTAGGCATCGGATTATATGCACTAACTACTAGTTCCTTGCGTCCTAAAAATTATGTTTCTAATTTTTTCTTCTTTTATTAAGGAGTATAAAACAAAGTCGCTATCAGCTTCTGTCGGTTGGTACGCTTAATTCTTCTAAACTAAGCAACGGATTTTGATAGTGTTTTCACCAAATAATAATAATATTTGGCTAATTTATATAGCGCCGTTTTTGTGAAAAATCACCTCAAGTGCGCTGTACAATATATTTATTAAATAATAAATACTAAAACTACTGACATAAAACAAGTGACATATATTTAAGACTTACATCTAGTGACTTTCGACTAAGGCCTATAACTACTATCTTAATGACATATATTTTTACATATGTGGAAACTTACAACTTAACATATGTACTTACATTTATAAATACATCGATAAATACTCTTTCTAATTTTACTAGCGCCAGAAAAAGAAGAAAGTTCTATAATATTAGGGTGTTTCATAATTATTTTAGAACACGGGTGCAAAATGCACCCAATTGGTTAGCTGGATTTATATAAAAGTATACATATATATCTTAAATTAATGAAGCAAATTAATGAAATTAATCATCGATCTTTACCGCATTAAGATGATTCATCAGCCAACAATTAAACCAATTGACATGCTATGTTCCCACTGATGTTGTCCATTAGGTAAGTTAATGATATTATAATACTAGTTTTCACTATCAATAAGAGAATTTATTCCGGAAGACTTATATATATATATATATATATATTGCACAAAAGAAGCTTTGGCATGTACAGTAGATTATATACATAGCAACTTAGATCAAGGGTACAAATGCATAGCGATATATCTAGATTTAGCTAAAGCCTTTGACTCAAACTGCCACAATTCACTTTTTAAAAAATTAGAAAACATGGGTATCAAAGGCAAGGAACTTCAACTATTTAAAAGTTATATGAGTAACAGAACTCAACAAGTCAAAATTAACAACCATACTAGTAAACCACTGCCGATTACATATGGAGTTCCACAAGGAAGCATACTAGGGCCAGTTCTTTTTACTATTTACATAAATGAACTTTGCAGCATGAAAATAGACGGTGAAATAGTTAGCTATGCTGATGACACAGTTTTACTTTTCAAATCTAAGGATTGGAATAATGTATATAACATAGCGAATTTGGGAATCTCGCAAGTCAAAACATGGCTAGACTCAAACATACTTACACTTAACATATCAAAGACAAAATTCACAACATACAGTATAAATAGCACGGGACAGCCAAAAAACAATACAGACACCATAAAAATACACGAATGTTTAAACACCAACATCTGCGATTGCCCTCCTCTAGAAAAAACAGAACAAATAAAGTATCTAGGAATCGTAATTGACCATAACCTTAGATGGATACCTCACATCAAACAAATCAGACCATAACCTTAGATGGATACCTCACATCAAACAAATCACAAATAAACTTCTCAAAACAATACACATTTTCCTTAACATAAGAAACATATATAAAATAAAACAATTGAAAACAATATATTTTGCACTCTGCCAATCAATAATAGAATATGGAACTATTGCTTGGGGAGGAGCAACAAACTCGGCTATCAATTACATAGAAACCGCACAGAAAACGATCTTAAAGGTAATACTAAAAAAACATAGACTGACCGATACAGACCAAATATTCAACAGCTGTGACGTACTAGATATACGCCAATTACACGTTAAAACACTACTAAACTACATTTTTAACAAAAAAAATAAATTTCAACATACACAAAATAACACTAACAGACCAGTTAGACAAGCGTACAAAGAAAACATTAAAACTCCAACAGTAAATTCAACCTTTGGACAAAGACACTACCAATACCATGCTATAAAAGCTTTCAACAGTCTAAAAATTGAAATTAAATTTGAGGAAAATAAAAATAAATTCACACACAAAATTACAAAATGGATTAAACAACAAAAAAGACAATATTACCAAAATGTCATAGCATAAAATAAAAATAAAACCTACACGTAACACACAAAACCAACATAAACACACATCACTCACAAACACACAAGATTATTTTCATTGTATTATTTTTTAATTTTAAATGTATTATTATGTATTTTTATTTTTAATTTTAAATTTATTATTTTCTTTTCAAATTTACTATCTTCTCTTTAAATGTAATATGTAGATTAGATTTTCATATTATAAAATGAAGGCCTCAGCACGGGCAAGCCACCCAGTGAGGCCTACATTACTGGAAAACATAAATTGTAACAAAATAATGTACCAAATAAAATAAATATATATATATATATAACATACCACGATATTTGCTCTACCGATAAAATCATAAAATCTATAATACATGCATATTATACTTATAGAAAGTTGAGAAAATTCGATGTTTTGTAATCAAGTCGTAAAAAATATATTTTCGGGCACTTACATTGCTAACGCTTGCTAAACCTTATGAGATACATCAAAATAGTGTACTACGAAATTGTACTTCTTTAAAAAGCCCTGCAACCAGTGTTGCCGAAGCTCCCGATTTTTCGGGAGATCTCCCGATTTTTCACTTCATCTCCCGATCTACCGGAATGGCATCAATATCTCCCGATTTTTCAAAGCAAGCAGCGAATCGTCGTCACTCGACGATTCTTTGTTTATGGTCTGCTAAACAGGCAAAAAATTGTCTCTGGCAAAAAAAAAAATTCCCCCGAATAGGGTATTAACAAGAATAATTAGAGAATACTGATTATCTAAGCATATTTTTTTTTTTAAAAGAAAGACAAACATTCCCGGGTTACGAATAACCTGACTGATTTGAAAATCTCCTACTACCACCACAGTAAGCCGAAAATGTTGCTTGTGTTGTGATGGAGGACTTACCCAGCCCAGGAATTGAACACACTCGGCCACCGACCGGTGTATGTATGTATTAGACCTATACAAACCGATAATCTATGAATTTTACGAGCGAGAGTTTAGAATTTATTACGTAACGCCTCGATTCGCTTTTTTGGTTCTTCGTTCCTCGTACATATAATTTTTTTTTAATTGTGTAATATTAAGTTTTATGTATAAATATCAATGTCATCAATATCTCTATACTACTATAGTATTGAATTCTTATATGTTATCTTTAAAGATAACTAGATAGTTCTTGCATTCTCTCTTCCATTTACCGATAGGTGTTATTTTTATGCTTTCTGGCAGTACATTGACATTTTTTATTCCTATATTGTGTAATATTCTATCGAAACACGTTAAAGTTATCTTTATTATTTCGATAACACATTGTGTATTATTAAATTTTCTTTATAAATATCAACGTCATCAATATCTCTGTTTTACTGTTAGCCAATTTAGCTCCTGTAACATTTTGGCTACTTTAAAAATCTATTTCGCCTAAGTATTATTCACATTGCTATATTTTGAACAATTTGCAACTTACTTTGTTCTCTGTCATTACACCAGAAAAGAATAGTTGTTAAAATATGGGCTAAAATTGGAGTTACGAGTATATACTGTAATCGCAGATTATTGGAACAACTTTTGAATAATTCTTCCCAGAAAAGAGATACTTGTACCCAAGTTTCTATTGTAAATGCGCAGCATGCTTATAAAAATTAAATCTTAATCTAATATAACTCCTAATTACTCCATAGCAGTAACAATTTCCACAATTTTATTTTCGCTCTTGCATTGTATTTTTTTTTGCTAATTCATCTGCTAAATTAGTAGGTATTTCATAATAAAGAATGCTAAACAGTTAACTATTGGGTGACAGCGGAATGTTTACATGTGAAGCCAGGTGATATGAAGAAAAAGCTCTTGAGGTGATTGGATGGTTGCTTATTAAAATTGAAAATAAAAAGATTGTTTCATTTAATCGTAGACACATCCCGAGGACAAAAATCGTTACTTGTTTGAATGCCGCTCAATTTTAATGTACATAGATAGGTATTCAATAAATTTTGACGTCTCTTGAACTGACAGTTCAAATTTCACAAAAAATGTTCTGTGTTGACAGACGTAAAAATAAGTCTCCATCGAATGTTACGGAAAATTGCGTCATTCCATGGGCAACATCTACAATTATGCTGCTTCTTGATTTTTTAGATCGTTGTTAATGGTCTGCTTCGGAAATAGTAAACGGGATTCGGATTGTTGACAAGGGAGAATTTTTATTATAATAGTTCTAGTCATCTCCCGATTTTTCCCGATTTCTTCAAATTTCTCCCGATTTCTCCCGATTTTTAGGCAAAAATTCTCCCGATTTTGAATTTTTAGTTTCGGTAACACTGCCTGCAACCTCAAAACTTTACCCAAAACCATTTATAAGTCCCGAGCAACGCTGGGTACACGGCAGCTTGTATTTAATAAATTAAAACCAAAACTGCCTCTGAAATTATTTCTATTTGACAGCTCGTAGTAGCGACCACGATCATGTGAACTCTGATGGGGTTAAGAGGTGGTATTCAACAGGAACCGGAACGGAACAAAAAATTATAGATACATGAAATGCCAAATGATCGAGTTAAAACAGGACTTCGCTACGCTCGGTAAAATACACCATGAAAATAGGAAAATGTAAAATATCAAATATAATATATGTTTGTGAAAGGACAAAAAAATTACACATTTTTAATAATGGTTTGGGAGGTGCAAAATTTGTATCATTGAAACATTTTTCTTCTTCCAGTGACCTCTCCTATCGGAGGTTGGATATCTTCAGGGCAACCTTCTCACTGCAGACTGCTGCCTTTCGAAACCATGATCCAAATTGTGCTCACGAGATTATACAGCATAGCTGGCGACTGCTCTTAACCACTGAGTTATTGAAACACATCCTGCGATTAATGAATACGTATTTAAACATAGAATTATTCATAAACTGCTCGTTCATAGATGGCAATTATTTTACGGAAAAACGCAATGCAATTAACGTTATCTATGAACGCGTTGATTACAATATACGTTACGGTTAACTTTAAGTTGGAAGGTTAGGAAATACGCATGAATTATTAAAATAACCCAAAATACTATTTTGTGAATTCGAAAAAAGTTCCCCGACTAGTAATAATTGTTTAGTTGTCTAATATAGTTGTTTTCATTAGTAATTTAAGTTGAAATCAACTGTCGTATTTTTAATGAACCTTTGCGAGAGATGGAACTCGACAAATAATTAAATTAGCGTCATCTAAGAAAGAACTGACAATGAATTATTTAAAACTATATTATAAGGATTAATTACTCGCCTAAAATATCCATACAAATTGAAAATATCTCCCGAGTAAAAATAAATGCCGCCGACGCGAAATGAACCCGTATAATAAGCAGTAATTGTGGAATTATTATTTTTTTGGTAAACTAAATTTTAAGACAAGATTTTTTATGCATAACACAAAGGGTAACAATTATTTTATAAAAAATCTTGTCTTAAACATTAATTTACCAAAAAAATAATAATTAATATTTGACAAGTTCTAGTATCTTCAAAAAAAATGTAGACAATTTGTCTCGACGCCATCTAGTGAGAGAGTTAGCACTTACAATGCCTTTCTCATATAAAATAAAGTTGGTTGTTTCAGGTGAAAAAATGTAACAAGCAGTTATTGTTGAATGAAACACTAGTATATATTGAATTATTTCGCGGATAAGAGATAAGCCGCCATAGCTCAGTGGTCAGAGCTGTCGACCGGAAATCGAAAGGACACGGGTCCGGTTGGCGTCATGTATCTTTTATCAGGAGATTTTTCAATGTGGATGAGTGTTTCAGGCTAATAATTATTGCTTATAAAATAAAGTAAATGTCGATTGAAGTATTGTACATATTTAATTTTTTGGCGGGTTGGAATAAGCCGACGTAGCTCAGTGGTCCAGAGCACCTGACCGGACATCAGAAGGTTCGGGTCCATTTTCCGTCGCGTCGGCGGCATTTATTTTTGCTCGGGAGATATTTTCAATCTGTATGGATATTTCAGGCGAGTAATTAATGCTTATAATAATTTGTTATCCTTTGTGCTATGCATGAAAACCTTGCCTTATAAACATTAGTTTATCATTAAAAAAATAAGAATTCTTTTAAGTATATCCTCAAATAGTGCCTCAAATATTCCATATTCTTTCAGCCGAACTGAACAGATAGCTTGATAATTCGCCAGTTTTATTTTGCATTCCTGCATTCCATCTGCTATAATATTCTGTAGAATAATGAAAGTGACTTCGTAGCTATTTGGGTGAATATTTCAACATTCAATTTATTTTCATACCATATCACACCCACTACATTTCATCCACGGAGACCTGAAACACAACATGCTGGATGTGTGTTTAATAATAATGATTAATTTGAACACAATAATTTAACACAGCCAAAGTGAAATTATTACTATTATGACTTCAATGAAAACAAAACTCAGCTGAAATTTAAGATTCCAAGGTTTCAAATAATTAAAAAAATAACAAGAGGTACCACCTACTTTTCGCATTGTTTTTACATTAACGCCACACAGAAGAGGCACTCAGGAAAATAATTTCTCTCAGGGCCTACGTCATCTTTTGTGATGCTGTGTGGAGGGTCTTTTTTAAGAAAGGGAGGGAGTAGGAATCTAGGCATCAGTGTGTCCAGGAATGACGGGCATATGAATATCTGGCATGCCACGCAGCTGGTGGGCAGGCGCATCCTCAACACACCTCACCCGATGAACCCGGGCACCCCTGCTAAATCACCAAACGTATCTAACCACCCGGGGTGACCTATGGCAGAGGTGTTGGTTATATAATAAATGTTTCCTGGGGCGGCGGTACTCAAACCCGCCTCCCAAAAAATGTTGGTAAGGCCTCATATTATTTTAATTTTCGACAGTTAAATTGACACTTCTAAGCTCCATACCTCATGATGAAAATGACGTTAAAAGCGTGCTTAACATTACAACACTGTGAATATTTTCAGCATTTACTTATTTCGTGGGACTGAAAATGGCCAAAGCACAGACTAATATTAGTATAATACATCAATGGGTCAAAGTCATTTTTTAAGCATCATTTCGACTCTCGAGGTTTCTCCATCACAGGGCAATACTAGGAGTATTAACCGCTTCGTTTACAGGATGGTTTTACATATTCTTATTTACTGTGCTCAACTGTACATTTTTTGTAGCCGGTGAGACTGCGGCATTTCCAATCGGGGTATGTTGTTAAGCTAAAATTAATGGGTGGGGAAGGAGACGACAAAAAGGAAGGTGAGGAAGTACCTGGCTAATCAGGTCTGGTCACCAAACACGGCCAAAGCCATTTCAAGCAACGTTTCAATTCTGAATAGAGGTCTTACACATGGACGATCCCGAGAGTATCTTCTACTCGGAACGTGCTGCAAATATATTATATACTTTTTAAATGAGTAAATTGTAAAATAATTCATATAAAATTTACTTGCGCACGTCGGGATTAGAACTCGCGACTTCTAGCTTGCCTTGTTTGTTTGCCTGTTTCCGCGTTGGGAATCTCCCACAAAAATGATTTTCTTCCTCTTATTTTAAACCCTCCTCACAACATCCCTTAAGATGAATTAGCAACAACTCCTGGGTGGATTTAATTTAAAAGAAACATTTTTTAATCATATTTTCTTCTTAATCTTTTTAATGTTCCTCTTACAAACTTAAAATATTTTCCGCCAAACGGTCTAAATTAATGGCCACAAATTACAAACTTTTATTTGGCAACAAATATTAGGTTAAAATTAATTATTCAATCTTTTTAATAAAATGAACACAAAACTCGTTTTTACACGAGACTATTAGTATTTTCCGGCAACACACGACATTTTTTAAACAATGCTTACATTGTTGCATTATGTGCTATATAAAAGATTTCATCTGTTTCAACGAGCATACTCGGTATACAGACAAAAGACGATTATATCGCGCTTTTGTTGACGAAACAACAATGTTTTATTTGTAGTTATTTGAATAATATCATAACACAAAGCAATGTTGCCACTCACGTTAGATTTGAATTTACGTACGACTAATTAACTAACCGTTTCCCCGCAGGGGTAGGCAGAGAGAACGGACCGCCAAACAACTCGGTCTTGGCACACACTTCTTGCCTCATTCACATTCATATATCGTATCATACATATTCTTCTATTATTCTAACTCTTGACATGGCCTGACTCGAGTATATGATTCACTTGATTGTGCCATATCTTCCTCGGGCATCCCAGACTTCTGCTACCATTCACATTCGCATCATATATTGTTTTCCTTACATTCCTTTCTTCGCTCATTCGCTCTACATGCCCAAACCATCTAAGCGTCCCTTTCTTGATCTTACTCATTACGCTTACATCAGCCTTGCACTCTTTGCGGATATCCACATTTCTCACACCAGTATTTATGATAATAATAATAATAGTAATAAGTTTTCTTTTTCTAGTCCTTTTTTGGTAACAAATAGAGACAATGATATCCTCGCGAGGATCTCCCGTAGGAATTCATTTTCATAATGTTATTAAAATTTAGTATTAATAAATAATATTATAAATATATTACATGGTGTTTTTTAGTGTAGTTGAGTGGTTTCGGTTTCAGTCTGTTATAATGATTGGATTATTTATATAGCGCCGTTTTCGTGAGAAAATCACCTCAAGGGCGCGTTATTTGGTGTCAGTATATTTTCTATTTCTGATCTCTCTATGTTTTGTATCCAGCCTTTTATTTGAGATTTAAATGTTATGTTATAATATTGTTGTGAGTTTTGAATGAGAGTGGGATTTTGTTGTACCGTTTAGTACCACAGTATAGGAAGTTTTTTTGCCCAAATGTTGTATTTGTGGTTCCTTGTTGGATATGTTTTTGATCCGGAGATCAAGTGTTTCTCATATACGAGTACGTATTATTTGTTTTTGTGATTTTTTGTGTTTTGTATGTATTAATGGAAAGGATATTGTTTTAGAATAGTGTTGTTTAATTGACGTGATGTTAAGTTTGTTGGAGATTTCGTCAGTGCTAGTTCTTACAGGGACTTTCAGAATTATTTTAATTTGACTTTTTAGGTTTTAATGAATAATTTTAGTATATTGTCATTTGCACTGTCCGATCCGATAATACCGTATCATAAGGGCTATGTAGTATAACAGTGTTTTTAAAATATTTATTGTAATCTTTTGTAAGATTTTCTACAATAATTACAAGTTCAACTTTTTGTCGACATTTTAATTTAAATAAATTAAGTAACTTTGTATACACCACTATTTAATCAAAAAAGGATCAATTAGTTTCAAAACCAATGGTTTCTTCGTCAAGATAAACGTATAAATACTAATAATATTATACGTTTATCCTGACAACTATTAGTTTTGAAACATGTCGATCCTTGTTGATTAAATAGTGGTGTATACAAAGTTAGTTTTTATTTACAGTGATGAAACAATATACAGGAATTAGATACTTGATACATGTTGGGTACCTATGATATGTTTCCTTGTAATGTCTGCTAAGTGGTATGTTTATTCCTTAATTACCAGGTGACGTGTGTAGAATATAGGTGTGTGTGTGTAATATGTGTTTGTGTGTGTGTTTTATGTATGTATGCCCATTAAACAGTTTATATTATTGATATGATGCCACGTTTGAATTTGGACAGTGAATCCGAAAAAGTGTCAATGTTTGAGTTTACACAAATTTTATTTGAGTATGAAGAGCTCGGTTAATTGGCGAATTCGAATAAGAATTTAAAAAAATATGGCTTAAAATGCTTTATACTCGTTAAGTTATTAACACATTAACTTCAAAGAACATCTGAAATTTATATACGAGTAATAAAAAATAAAATAAAATTTTAAAAATATATTGTGGATACTTAAGTATATGAATGAATTAAGATCACTCGTTATTTACATGGCTAATAAGTACCGAACTAATTTGGATTTGAATGTGACAAAAATAAAATATAATATATCAGTGGCATTCATTAGTTCATTTCCCAGTCTGTATATTCTCTCCATAACAGAATTTAACACGAAGTTATTGTTGTGAAATAATATATTCCATCTAATATGCTTCGGAGCTACAAATTTATAGCGTCAGGGCAGTCAAATCTTGAATTAACAATTTTATATAGTAAAAGATATGCCATTTCCAACATTACTGGAAAACTTTGAAATGAAAAAAAAATATTGTACCAAATAAAAAAAAAAAAAAGGAGATCATACAGTAGATATTACACATCCCTATGTGGGTGAAAATAACCCCTTACAACTTACAAATATTGTAAGTTTTATTCGCAATTGGCCTTACTCACAATCTACTTAGGGAACTCGTCAATTGGGAATAAATATACTTTGTACATATTTCATAAACTCAATACTACCGGCGAAAGTCGTCTTTCAGGGGGGTATAACTCCGATCGAAAATTGGAACCGAAATATTGTGACGTCATATGATTGCCTAACTACATCCACCAATGAAAAACTCTGAAATTCTATGGAATAAATTTTCAGAGCTTTTCATTGGTGTATAGAACAATAAGTAGGCTCCAAATGAGATTTTTACTGTCTATATATTGGCATACCTATGGTTTTTTTAGTACCAATTTGTTTCATACAAAAAGCCCGAAGATATAAATCTAGTGAATGGTTTATTTATGCAGATTTGTATACGCTACTTATAAATGTCATCGATAACTTGTGTATCTATGATCATAAAATAATTTATTTCTATTTTTCTGACTATCAAAGCAGCTAACTCATCCCCATCCGGTGAGATTCCTCTTACGCTATCTCGACATGTTCCAACTAACCCATTGAAAGTTACAAAATTATTGTTGTATCTCCGGGTTTTCTCGCAAACTATCTTATTAAATAACACTCCGGCTCAATAAACACTTGCAATTTTAATGTGATAGATCGACTATGGGCTCTGATATATTATTTAGCAGGCCTCGAGGTTACCATCTTATTTATAATACACTCGGTCTCTACAATGCTCGACACCTAAACGCCATATATGGGTAACCTAATTTAAAAAAAAAAACATTATGTGAATACGTAAAAGAGTAACAACTGCTCCCAACTGCCTGGAACCAGTGAAACTATTGTATCCCCACTTGGGGTTATGTTGTGAAGCTGAAGGAAGTGGAGATGGGAAGAAGATAGGTAAGAGTAAGGTGGGGAGTACCTGGCTATTAAGATCTGTTCAACAGATAAAGCAAACACGGATAAAGCCATTTCAAGCAACGTTTCAATTCTCAATGGTTGTCTTACACCAGGGCGATACTGAGAGTATCTTACACTCTGGAACGTGACGGAAGTATACTAAACATTATTTTAAATAATTAAATTACGATATAACACAGATTCATCAAATAAAATTTACTTGCGCACGCCGGGATTTCAACCCACTACCTTCGGATTGCTAGTAGATAGCCTTACCCCTCGACGGAGGCATTCTAATATAATAGTGTCATCTATGGGTGAGCTCTTACACTAATAACAAATATATTACAGTTATTATACTTAAGTGCTTTAAGTTAGATACAATTGTACAAGAATATCCTAATCTATCACAATTTGTTAACCCTTTCCAAAACAATGTAATTTCTCATCTGCCATCCTGTCACATGTACACATTTGTTGCAAAATATTGTGAACACATAATATTATAATTTATTACTGACATACGTCCACAATCGTTGTCATCGATAACTTGTAGGTTTATTTTCAAAATTATCTGAAAAATGTGTTTTATTCGGAAAACGAAATCTATCAATATACCTATCATAGTAAACCCATTCAATGAATTTCTCGTCTGTCGTCCTGTTTAATTTTAAAAACCTATATAGTTGGTTACAATATGAGTATTACAACAAATAGTATAATTTACCGAAATGTCGTCGATTGACAAATGTTGACATTTTATGTTCTAATGTTTTCATTTTATTTTTATTGCAGGTACCGTTTTTACAAATACATGGTCTGAAAACTATCCCTTTTCCTGAAAATGTAATCCATAAAAATTGTTAATATTTTCTGTTCAAATGATTACGTACGGGTTTAGTAGGTAACTACTTAATTTTTATGTTTTAAGTTGTGCGAACTCGACGCAATCACAGCATCTATCTGCTCCACAGACTTTTACGGCAATATTATTTAGATTTTTGCTTGTAAAAACCTGTGCAATTCAGAACAGGCGATGATACACTGTAACGCTCTGGCTTTTCAGCGCATAATTATTTTTTAAAACCCAGACCGTCTTACTCATAATCCCGGTACAAATATTGTACGAGCGTATAACGTGGGGATAGTGACAATGTTACTCATAATCGCTGCGGATGCGTATACCGGCCGTATTACTAAGCTCAGATTTATATCGCATCGATTACGACTAATGATGCATATTATTAATTACAAGTCTAACGAAAACCTAAATAAATTGCACAATATTTCAAAAAAATATTTCGAAAAGCCCTCCCGCAAAGTGTTAACACGCAGTGATAATATACAAGTCAACACAAGTAATATTATAATTGCAAATGTGAAGTGTATTCCCAGCGCCAACATTATTGTTAATTTTTATTACTACCTCAAAATGAACGACTTTATAATAAACCCAATAGATAATTCATATAAAATAGACGTAAGGATTTTTGACACGGTAAAAAATACAAACGATCTTATAGATATAAAACCTACAGCCAGCCTAATAATAATACACATGAACGTTAGATCTTTGGAAAAAAATTTCGAAGAATTTCTAATAACTATTAAACAATTAAATAGACTTGACTGTATAATATTATCAGAAACGCATTCATCGAGTGAAATTAATTATAATATACCGGGTTACTCGTACTATACAACAAATTATAAAATTAACAGAAATAGCGGCGTCGCCATATTTGTATCAAATATTTACGCTGTCACAAGTGTAAATGAAATAATGGTGAATATTGTCAATATATTAAACTTGGAGATAAATTTTATAAATTATTCATTTAATGTCATTACTATTTATCGGACACACTCTTCTGCTATAACCACATACATATTTTTATTTATTTTCTTGCTGAAACTATTGTTTCACTCGGCGAACACTTTTTCTCCTCAAATACATTTTTTTCCTACAATTATACTTCTACAATACAATAATGTAAAAATCAAAAATTTATTTTTCTATACTCTTAATACACTCCCATGTCTGACTCATTATTTGAAGAGATAGACTCATCTTTTAATATTACGGAAAATATTTGTCTAACTAGTGTCGAATGTAATAACACATTATTAGAAATAGATCCTCTAAAAGCATTAACAATCCTTCACCTAAATATTCGAAGTGTCTCGAAAAATTTTGATCATTTTACACTTGCATTAAACGAACTCACTAATAAACCGGATTGTATTGTTTTGTCTGAAGCCAGAATTAGCGGCTACTCAGGTACCTATAATTTACCTGGTTACAAATACTTTGTCACAACTTACAAAATAAATCAAAACAGCGGAATCATTGTTTTTGTAAAATCTATTCATGAGAATATTTCCGTTAATGAAATTCATATCGATCTTGTAAATTGTCTTCATATTCGAATTATTATAAAACACACGTTTTACGATATAATAGCATTATATAGAACACATAACTCGAGCATTAGTAATTTCACCGAGAATCTGAAATCTATTATAAATACCAATTGCTCTCAAAATGCTTTTATTGTAGGCGATATTAATATTGATATATCTAATGAATTTGAA
Organism: Hesperophylax magnus; assembly: GCA_026573805.1. NCBI lineage: Eukaryota > Metazoa > Arthropoda > Insecta > Trichoptera > Limnephilidae > Hesperophylax > Hesperophylax magnus. Next base: position 25,574,663 of record JAIUSX010000046.1, read on the forward strand.
AACAATAGAAATAAAGAAAAAACTGAATATATCAACACATTAACGGAACTAAATTTTAAACCATGTATAAAAAAATATACGAGAGAATTTCATGGACAAAGGCCATCATGCATAGATCATATCTGGTGTAATTCTAATGAAACTGAAAAAATAAAAACAATTATTTGGAAAAATAACATTACTGATCATCACACATGTATTGTAGCTTTTAAAACTGACAAAATAGATGTGAATAATTACTCCCGCAATAATTTTCCAAAAACTATTATTAATTACGAAAAATTACAACAAAACCTTAATATTGAAAATTGGGAAACTGTTCTATCCTCTAATAACACCGACTTATGTTCACTAAATTTTGAAGCAATCTTGAATAAGCACATCAAATCTTCCTCTTCCATTATAAAATACTCTCCAAAAACTAAATTAAAAAAATTAAAACCATGGATCACTCAAGGAATCATAATTTCAATTAGACACAAAGAAAAAATTTATAAAGAACATAAAAAGTTTCCAGAAAACTATAAACTATACGAATATTTTAAAAAATTCAGAAATAAACTATGCCACATTATTCGGAAAACCAAAGAAGATTTCTATAAAGAAAAAATCAATATTGCTGGCAACAATAATAAAAAGATATGGCAAACTATAAATGAAATTATCAATAAAAAACCAAAAAAATCTAACATAAACAAAATCACAGATATTGATAACAAACTTTACGATGTAAACACGGATCCAACGAAATGTGCAAATATTTTTAACAGTTATTTTGGGTCAGTTGGTGAAAAATTAGCACTCAAAATAAAAAACACTGATAATAATGAAAAATTAGCACTTAAAATAAATAACACTGATAATAAAGATCTACCGTCACCATCCAATATTTGTAACAACTTGAGTCAATTTCAACGAACTAATGTTGATGAAATTAAACAAATTGTTAATGAATTAAAAGGTAATTCTTCCCCTGGTTTTGACAATATTTCTGTAGAAATACTTAAAAAAAATTCTGACTCACTCTGTAAACCATTGGCTCACATCATAAATACAAGTTTTGAAAATGGCAACTTTCCCTTTACCTACAAAAAAACTATTATTTCCCCAATTTTTAAATCTGGGGACCCCAATCTAAGTAGTAACTTTAGGCCAATTTCTCTCACCTCAAACATTGCAAAAATATTTGAAAAAATTGTAAAAAAACAAATATATAAATTTGTAAAAGAAAATAATATTTTAAATGCACATCAATATGGTTTTAGAGAAAATATGAGCACTCAAGATGCTATCGTTGACTTAACATCTGAAATATACAAATCTTTAGATAATAAAAAAAAATGCATTGGAACATTTGTCGACTTAAGAAAAGCATTTGATAGTATATCACACTCTAATCTTATCTCGAAACTAGCGAAAATTGGTATAACTAACAATGCTTTAACGTGGATCGAAAATTACCTATTTAATAGAGAGCAATTTGTAAAGTTAAATGGCTCTCTGAGTGATTCGCAGACCACAAATTTTGGCATCCCGCAGGGAACTGTTCTAGGTCCAATTCTTTTCATCATTTATGTCAACGATATTTTTAAACTCTCAATTATGTCAAAACTTATTTCATACGCTGACGACACAGCAATTTTAACTGAGGGATTAACTTGGAATGAAACCCAAAGAACAGCAGAGTTAGATATAAACATACTAAAAAAATGGTTCGATAAAAATTTGTTAACACTTAATACTGAAAAAACTTTTATAATACCTTTCACCATTAATAAAAATTCATTCCCTGATAATTTAAAGATAAGTATACACTCATGTAATTGTAATAGAATTTCAAATTTATGTAAACCTGACTGCTCTGTACTTACTGTTAAAACTAATGTAAAATATCTAGGTGTAATTATAGATAGTAACATAAAGTGGAAATTACAAATCAATGCAATAGTAGAAAGGTTAAGAAAATTATTGTACATTTTTCTTAGAATACGAAACATACTAAATTTTAAATTATTAAGAACCATCTATTTTTCACTAATTCAATCAGTATTACAATACGGAATTGTTGGTTGGGGTGGAGCATTCAAAACTTCTCTCTTACCTTTAGAAATCATCCAAAGAATATTAGTAAAAATAATTTTGAAAAAACCGTATGATTACCCTACATTTAGATTATTTCAAGAATTTAAAGTCCCTTCACTTCATATTATTTATAAAAAAATAACTCTTTTTCAAATACATAAAGATTGTTTCAACATTGACAACTTAACAACTTTTTCGAACAGCAATAGACAAAGTATTCTTGGCTCTATAACTATCCCGCGCTGTAACACCACCACAGCCCAACAATTTTATAAATATTTTGGTGTCAAATGGTTTAACCAATTACCTCTTAACTTAAGATTGGAAACGAATTATAAAAAATTCAAAAGCTCAATAAAAACACTATATCAATAGCATATTAAAATCGTTTATACTTAAAAATACAATATAATCTCTCAATTATTATTATATTGAAATCTTTTTCTCTTATTTCTTATTATTATCTCTTTCCTTCTTCTACATTATTTTCTCTTTTCTATTTGATAAAATTTTGTTGCATATAAAATTTTTATTTTGTTATATTAAAAAATAAAAATTCTTTTCATTATCTTGATAAAAAATATGTTAAATTACTATTTACACGCAATTCTCCGCCTTTTTAACACGAGCATCTGCTCTAAAAAAAGGTGTATCACGATGTACTGTAATAAAAAAATAAATAAACTTAATGTAATGTAATAACATGTAATTGCAAATTTAATATTAAATAAAAAAAAAAAAAAAAATATTAACTGGCCCCTTAGTATGGCGCCGCCAAAGAAAGCTCATATTTGCTTTTTCGCGAAGTTAGACAAATATCGATCTGTCGCGTAATTGAAATGTAAAAAATCAGTAATACCCATATGCAGCATTATCGGAGGATATTTTTTATTGAAATATTGATTTACCAAAGCAAGTCGAATTGGCCGGATTTCGGTGCAAATAAAGATTGACCGGGTCAATGACATTACACATGTAATTATTTACATATGAAGAAACGTAAGGTTCGCATCAAAACGCGAAATGAGATAATGACTGTATTTTCGAGGTTTGGAACGAAGTAATGGCAATCAAAAAAAATCCACCATGAATATTATTATGAGTAACGATTTTAACCCGAGCAGGAGTTATACGGCCCTCTTCTCGTATAGCTATAGAAACGCTGCTGCAGCGTATTAGGACATCTTTATAAGTACATAACCACTCTGACTCTGATCCAAGAGCGACTGGTGTCATATATATATATATACATTTACCATATTATTTAATAAATACCGGTACTCTAAATATTAATATGGAAACATATGAAACTGTTTACTGCGGTAGCCAATGAATCTACCCAAATTTCACAGTTTACGTAATATTTTTAGATTATATAAATTTTGCATGTTATGGCAAGCGATCGTTCAAAACGTTTTTGCAATCTTGGCATAATATGCCAAAAATCGCTCGAGTTCATAAGTAATACTGAATATTCAGAACAGTCCTTTTTTATCCCATTAGGAGCCATCGGTTGGGGTGGTACAATCGTATCGAATCGTAATTGTAACGCTTATTTGATTCAAATCGAGAGTGGTCGGTATAGGGTTAAATCGTTACGACACGTTGTTGTGATGTAATGTCGTAATTCCAACACAACACGAGTGCTATGTTTTTGTCCTTAATCTCCCTCAATCAATCCTCTTGAGGTGCTATAGGACAGTATCTATAGTAGATATCGTGCTCTAAATAGGCTTTGGGTTAGGTTTCAGTTTACGGTAATTAACGTGCTTGTGGACAGAATTCTGACGTAACTCCCCTCTCTACGAAGGTTGGTGACATAATGTAAACAAAATATTTTATGAAATTGGTTTGATTTTAGTGTAAAAAAGTAAAGTAGTGGCAAATCTTTTGGTTCTTCACTTATTTAATACCAGCTAAAGTCCCCGGCGTTGCCCGGGCTTTACACGAAGTTTTTTTTAAAATCAGATGTGGACAGTAATTTTCCCCTTGTTTTGAAGGTCAAGTCTGCAAATATCAACAGTCTCGGAATAAAACTATATAGACTGAGAGGTCACAGTCTTTTTCATAACGATCACAGGAATGGGTAGTTTTAGTACATATTCAAAGTATGGCGTCTCCGCATACGAAACAAGTTGGTCTGCCTGCTCTAAGTGGTTGCAACTATGAGTTATAGAGCTCACAAGAGGCTTCATTGTTTCGAAAAAAAAACGATCAGAGGAATGGGTAGTTTTAGTGCATATTCAAAGAATGGCGTCTCCGCATATGAAAAAAGTTGGTCTGCCTGCTCTAAGTGGTTGCAACTATGAGTTATAGAGCTTACAAGAGGCTTCATTGTTTCGAAAAAAAAACGATCAGAGGAATGGGTAGTTTTAGTACATATTCAAAGTATGGCGTCTCCGCATATGAAAAAAGTTGGTCTGCCTGCTCTAAGTGGTTGCAACTATGAGTTATAGAGCTTACAAGATTAGGCTACATTGTTGCGGAAAAAAAAAACTATCACAGAAATGGGTAGTTTTAGTGCATATTCAAAGTATGGCGTCTCCGCATATGAAACAAGTTGGTCTGCCTGCTCTAAGTGGTTGCAACTATGAGTTATAGAGCTTACAAGATTAGGCTACATTGTTGCGAAAAAAAAAACGATCACAGAAATGGGTAGTTTTAGTACATATTCAAAGTATGGCGTCTCCGCATATGAAAAAAGTTGGTCTGCCTGCTCTAAGTGGTTGCAACTTCGAGTTATAAAGCTTACAAAATTAGGCTACATTGTTGCGAAAAAAAAACGATCAGAGAAATGGTCAGTTTTAAGTAAATCTGAAAAATTCCCCGCAGTTTGGGGAATTCCCGCAAATCGGGAACCCTGCTTGACACACACATTGCCCCCTCCTCCGCCCGCGTCCGGCCCGGCGGCCCGCGTCCCGCGTCAGTGTGCGCAGTACAATCGTTGTGAGAGGGTGTGCTTTCGCTTGTTTTGGTGCATTTTTTAATACTATTACCCGTTACTCCCACTTTTACAATAATGTCGAACATAAATACTACATGCCTGTTTTGTGAATGTAAGATGGACGAAAAAGTGCTGCCTTTTAATAAAAACAGTTTAGAAAAGTGTCGTGATATATTAACAGTTCGTATTAACCGTAATTTGAAACAAGCTCATATCAAAATACCAAATGATTGTGACAGTACTGCCGTATATCATCTATCGTGCTATAAAAAATTTACCGCAGTGAAAAAAACAATAATATCTACTCCTGAGACCAACAGTTTAACACTTCTGCCAGTCGAGACTTCAGATAATCAAGCGGAGACATTGTCATCACCTTCACCAAGTACGTCTAGTTGCAAAGCTATATGCTTATTCTGCGATCACCAGCGTAAACAATCACATAAAAAATTTGAAAAGATGCACTGTTTGCAATCAAATGAAACCCGCGAAAAGATACTGATGAAATCGTTAACATCTAACGAAGTCAATTTACAACATAAAATTTCACAGACAAGTGTTCCATTATTTTATCACACTAATTGTTTGAAAGATTTTTTTAGAAGAACTGAAAAAATATCCGACTGTCAGTCCAATGAAAAAGACGGTGTGTGGCACGTTATACGCGAGAGCCATAAAAATGCCTTACAAAAATTGTATGAATTCATAAACGACATAATTCATGGCAATAATATTCTTTTAATGTCCAATCTTCACGAATATTATGAATCTTCTCTGCAGTCAAATAGCACTGAAAATAATATTACATGTTCGAGATTAAAACAGAAAATTCGAGCCTCATTTGATCGAAGCGTTTTAACTATAGAAGAAATAAATGGACGTAAGTTAGTTTTCAGAACGGGTTTGCCAATTGATTTCGTGATGTCGAAACAGAAGGAATTAGTGAAAAGAGATATTCTCACGTCTGCTGCTAATATATTGAGAAAAGAGATTCTTTCCCTGCCTAAAACTCCCCTACCAACCACTTGTTCAGTGCAGGAATTACTCCAAGGCGAGTGTAATATACCCGATGCTCTTAAAAAATTCAACTTGGAGCTCCTTGGCATCGGTTCGCGCACAAAAAAAAAGTTGTCTGAGACTTGCTTAAAGAAAGCTGAATCGATAAGCCAGGATCAAATTTACGCTGTGACAAATGGACATGTTAAGCCTTCTAAACAATTAGCTCTGGGAATGGCTATTAAAAGTCTAACTAACAGCAGAAAAGTTGTGAACATTTTGAACAAATATGGTCAGATACCTAGCTACACTTTATTAGAAGAATTAGAAACTGAAATTACCTATGCCTCCATCGATGAATCTATAACAACATTCATTCCGTCTGGGATAATTCCATGTCCTCAGTTAAATACTGGAGTAGCTTTCGATAATTTTGACCGTTACGTAGACACACCTTCTGGAAAAAATACATTGCATGACACAGTAGGAATTATTTTTCAAAATGAAGAACAGTACTCCATACGAAATCAACCTATTGACTTGTCAATGAAACCATCTAAAGGCAAAAGAAGAAGGGCATTCGACGTGATTGACATTAATATAGATCATCCCATTAAAAAACCAAGAATGAGTGACAGTATGATTTTACTTGATAGTGACTTACGTAAAACAACTGAATCTGTCAAAATAAATGCAAAGAATAGAGATTTATTATGGGTTTTGTGTCATGCTGCTGAAATCGAGAATACTCCTATGTGGGTAGGATTTAATAACCTCACTATGAATGATCAAACCAGTAAACAGAAAATAGCTTATTTGAACCCAATAAACATGTCTCCCACTAACACTTCCGTTGTTAAAACAACAATGCAACAAGCAAAAAGTATAGCCGAAGAGTGTGGTCAGGAATATATATGTGTTACATATGATCTTGCAATTGCAAAAGTGGCATTACAAATACAATCCACAGAACGGCCAAATTTTGACAATCTTTTTACTTTTCACATTTCATATCATCCTGGCCTATTTCAAAGCTATAGGAAAATTTATAGATGATTGTGGTTTGACGCATATGCTAATCGAAGCTGATTTGCTAGCCAATGGGTCTCTTAATGGATTCATGTCTGGTACGCATTACAATCGATGCAAGAGACTTCACCCTATTATTTCACTGGCCTTACAATTAATCCATTTTAAATTCTTTTTAAAAGAGGAAAATCTACAATTGTCACCAGATTTGGTAGAAGAACTGCAAGAAATAAAAAATAGACGAATGGACAGTTCTGGAAACATCTTGGTCGATGTTGACAATTTCTTTTTATCAGAAATCATCTCTAAATACAGAATTTTTCGAGAAAAACCTCAAAACGGAGAACACGGCAAAACGGCACAATTTTACATGCAATATATAAATCTGATCGAGTATTACTTTCTTTTGAGCCGATCGATACGAGAAAACAATTTTGAGCTTTACAAATATGTACTTCCAAAAATTAACAATATATTTTTCATACTAAATCATCCAAATTATGCGCGATGGCTCACAAAGCACCATGACGACATATTAAAAGTCCAAGACACTCACCCAGGCCTCGAGCTTCATTTAAAACGTCATGGCTTGGGTATCAAGCGCACTGACAAAGCGTTTTCTAGACAACCCGTTGATTTAACACTAGAACAAACCATAAACGCCGATGCTGCTAAGCGATTGTCTGGTGTTAGCCATTTTACTAATTCCTTGTCAGGCCGACAGCGTTGGGCAAAAAGCCATGCACTGAGATCCACCATTATAACTCATGTTTTAGAAGAAACTAATATTACCAGGGTACAAGACGTTACCTCTGATCTGCAGACAGCCAACATTTCCAAAAACAAAAAGGCAGTGAAGAAACTTGTCGATACTGTAGAATCTTATGGCAATCCATTTGATTATCAAGACGATAAAGACGAACTGTACAATATTGTCACTGGGAATTCAGTAACGAATGAAACCGCAGACTTTCTGCTCAATATAGAGGCTACAGGAGAAAATCAGAGAAAAGAATTTATATCTCAATGTAATGAAAATCCCGACCGTTTCGAGAAACCAATAAAACGCAATGAAATCTGGAATTTCTGTTCAGATAAATCAAAAAAGCCATGTAAAGCAGCACAAAAACTGCAAGTTATAAAAGCAGAACGAAACGTCTTCGGTCGTCTTTTAGGAATTTCCCTTAATCAGAAACTAGATTTGCCAAAAGTTTTGGAATATCCATTATCTTCATCGTCACCTTCAATGAGTCATTTAGATGGTTCCTTGATGAAGACTAACAAGGCTGCACTCATGAAAATATTGGAAAAAACAGCCAATGCCAATACGCCACAAAAAATTGATGTTGTGATTGTAGATGGATTCTATATTCTCCATTTAATACCAGTGCATGTGAAAACATTTGGTGAAATGTCGCTATACATTTTGAAAAAATGTATGAGCTACAAAGCAAACCGTATCGATGTAATATTTGATTCTTATTTATCACCCTCAATCAAAGATTTTGAACGTGAAATGAGAGCTGGGCACAAAGCTACCCCCAAAACACAGTATAAAATAACATCGCCAAAACAAATCAGACCAAGAAATTTCGTCAAAGAATTAAGAATTACACAATTCAAAGAAGAACTCGTGCATTTTTTCATAAAACATTGGAGTTCCGAGGAGGCTAGTCTAGTCATTTCTGGAAGCACGGTTAATCTCAATTTTGAAAATAATTGTTATTCGTATGAATATCAAAGCGACGGCAAAAAGGTTGTGCAAAACGATAACCCTAATTTGATGTGTGGGCACCACGAAGAAACCGATACAAAAATAATATACCACATATACAGTATTCAAGAACCATCTAATATTTTGATTAAAACTTCTGACACTGATGTAATCGTCATTTTACTGGGAAATTTGGACAAATTCGAAAAGCATGAAATATTTATTGAATCCGGCACTCTTGCCAAACGACGTATTGTAAATGTTAACAAAATTTATCTCAGTATTGGTGCTAAATTGGCAAAGAGTTTGCCAGCGTTTCATGCTTTGACAGGGTGTGATTATACCCCTGCATTTTATAGAAAGGGCAAACAAAAACCTTACAATATCCTAAGTAAAAACACAGTTTATCAAGAGGCTCTAATAGAGCTAAGTTCTAATGCTCCATTGACAAATGAAATCAAATGCAAAATTGAACAATTCATATGTGAGTTATATGGTATGAAGAGTAAATCTGTAAACGAGGCCCGCCATAAGATTTTCCTCAAAAAATTTAAGCCCAATAAAGAGAATGAAAAATTTAACAAAACTCTTATGAATTTTGATGCTGCTTTTTTGCCACCGTCTGAAATCGAACTAGTTCAACAGATACTTAGAGCTAAATACGTATCAAATATCTGGATAAATTCAACCAAAACTCCTCCAAGCTATCTATTGCCAATTGAACATGGGTGGAAAGAAGAACACGGCAAATATGTCCCTATCTGGTATGCAGGGAACCGACTACCAGATAAAGTATCTGATGTTACTGTAACGGAGTCAGAAAATGACAATATTTCTGGTGATGTCAGTGGTAAGTTTTATACGATTGCGGATGTATAGGTAAAAATCGTTAGGAAACGAAAAGTTTGCATGTATTTGTTTCTTATTAATGGCATATTACGTATCTAAACCATAAATCTCATTAATCTATACATACAAGAGTTCGTTTCCTTCTGTTTTTTATATATACATATGTATAATAATTTTCATATCATCAAAATCGTCATTTTTTCTATCAAACTTTACAGTTATTTTATCACATTACAGACTCCTCGTCTACGTGCCTAAGCAGCGAAGAAGAAGATTCCGAAGATGACGAAATCTAAGTTAAATCTATCCAAGTTAAAAAAGAAATCTTGAATATTGAAATTGAATATTTTAAGTTTTTTATGAATGTTTCTACCTTAATATCAAAATCTAATTCCATTATTCCATTCCAATTTTGTGCTCTGAGTTGTAATCTTAGTTCTTCTTCGTCATATTTTGCATAGTTCCGATAAGCTTTGGTGTTTATAAAATGTTTTTTCGTATTTCGATTTTGCTCTATAATTTGAATTATGGAGTGATCTGTGATTCTGGGTGCATCTAATAGATTTACCTGTAGTTCAAATACATTTGTTATCACCAGATCAATTAATGTACTTGATGTTAGAGTTACTCTAGTGGGATCTTTTACCAGTTGTTTCATCCCATTGAATTCAATGATTAAGTTTTTAAGTTTTTTGTATAGATGTCTGCATTTTTATTCATGTTTATATTGAAATCTCCTACTATAATATTAGGTGTCTTTTTTATGTTTTCTGAACACCATTTTTCGAAGTACGTTAAGAAATCCCTCAAACTCGAATTAGGTAAACGGTATACGATACCGTAGACCCCTTTTTTTAAGCTATTTTTTACTTTTATCGCCAAAATCCATGATGTTTTGATGTGACTAATGAAAAAGCTCATAAAAATATTAAAAGAATATTAGAAGTAAGTAAATATTTAACTCTTTAAGCCTTAGTAATATTCAACAAAATGATTAATCTGTGATTTTACCCAAAGATGTTTAGATTATGGAAGTTGAATTAATAAAAATTGGATTTGTTCGATTTAATTTTTTTATTTTATTGATTACTGTTATTTTTTTTTCTTTGAAATACAACCACTGAGAGCAGGCAGACCAACTCGTTTCACCTGTGGAGACACCATACTTCGAATAGGTACTAAAACTGACCATTTCTGTTATCGTTTTTTTCGCAACAATGCAATGACTTGCGCGCATCATAACTCTGAAATGCAACCACTGAGAGCCGCCAGACCAACTTGTTTCATCTGCGGAGACGCCATACTTTGAATATGTACTAAAACTACCCATTTCTGTGATCGTTTTTTTTTTCGCAACAATGTAGCCTAATCTTGTAAGCTCTATAACTCATAGTTGCAACCACTTAGAGCAGGCAGACCAACTTTTTTCATATGCGGAGACGCCATACTTTGAATATGTACTAAAACTACCCATTCCTCTGATCGTTTTTTTTTCGAAACAATGAAGCCTCTTGTAAGCTCTATAACTCATAGTTGCAACCACTTAGAGCAGGCAGACCAACTTTTTTCATATGCGGAGATGCCATACTTTGAATATGTACTAAAACTACCCATTCCTCTGATCGTTTTTTTTCGAAACAATAAAGCCTCTTGTAAGCTCTATAACTCATAGTTGCAACCACTTAGAGCAGGCAGACCAACGTTTTTCATATGCGGAGATGCCATACTTTGAATATGTACTAAAACTACCCATTCCTCTGATCGTTTTTTTTTCGAAACAATAAAGCCTCTTGTAAGCTCTATAACTCATAGTTGCAACCACTTAGAGCAGGCAGACCAACGTTTTTCATATGCGGAGATGCCATACTTTGAATATGTACTAAAACTACCCATTCCTCTGATCGTTTTTTTTTCGAAACAATAAAGCCTCTTGTAAGCTCTATAACTCATAGTTGCAACCACTTAGAGCAGGCAGACCAACGTTTTTCATATGCGGAGATGCCATACTTTGAATATGTACTAAAACTACCCATTCCTCTGATCGTTTTTTTTTCGAAACAATAAAGCCTCTTGTAAGCTCTATAACTCATAGTTGCAACCACTTAGAGCAGGCAGACCAACGTTTTTCATATGCGGAGATGCCATACTTTGAATATGTACTAAAACTACCCATTCCTCTGATCGTTTTTTTTTCGAAACAATAAAGCCTCTTGTAAGCTCTATAACTCATAGTTGCAACCACTTAGAGCAGGCAGACCAACGTTTTTCATATGCGGAGATGCCATACTTTGAATATGTACTAAAACTACCCATTCCTCTGATCGTTTTTTTTTCGAAACAATAAAGCCTCTTGTAAGCTCTATAACTCATAGTTGCAACCACTTAGAGCAGGCAGACCAACATTTTTCATATGCGGAGATGCCATACTTTGAATATGTACTAAAACTACCCATTCCTCTGATCGTTTTTTTTTCGAAACAATAAAGCCTCTTGTAAGCTCTATAACTCATAGTTGCAACCACTTAGAGCAGGCAGACCAACGTTTTTCATATGCGGAGACGCCATACTTTGAATATGTACTAAAACTACCCATTCCTCTGATCGTTATGAAAAAGACCGTGACCTCTTAGACTAATAGACTTGTATAAATATTATATCGTGCCGCCCGCACGGTGTCCACCCGCTCGGTGGCGTATTTCCTTTTCCGTGTTCAATAGGAGGCAGTACTCTACTACAACCCAGCCTGGAAACACGCACGGATTTGTTGCGCTAATTCTCTTTCTAAACTCGTGTTTAATTGAAGGCGCGCGTCCTTCAAACATGCACGGGCTTATAATTACCATGCTCATTGATTGAGCGCGTTGCAGTTTGCGTTGCAAACCTGTGTACGTTTGGAGAACGCGCGCCTTCAATTAAACACGAGTTTAGAAAGAGAATTCGCGTAACAAACCAGTGCGTGTTTCAAGGCAGTACTGCCTCCTGTTGAACACGGAAGAGCCACTAAAAATGCCTACCGGTCCGCCCGCTCGCCACAGGCACTCTTCTTCATGTAAATAGAAGATAGTTTTTTATATTGCAATAACTTAACCTCAAATTGTAATCGTTAACCATTGAAGACCGTGTTAACTACTCCCAATGTGAAACAGTAAAAGATTCAGTCTCATCTAGGAATTGAACTCAGAATCTCTTCCTTGCCGGGGAAGTGCTCTGACCACTGAGCTAATTCGATCTTGCGTAATTTTTAACTGTATCATACTTCGACTGAAAGTTACTAACATTACCTTAATTTTCTTAACGTATCAATTCCTAGATGCCACCGAATCTTTTCTGTCTCACATTTTTCATTTGAGAGACGTTAATATTTTCAATATTTCATTTTATTTCAGCCAGCTTTGCTGAAAACGTGAGTCACCTCCGTTTCAGAGAATAACTTCAGCAAGTTCAAGATAACCTTCTACGTATACGTCAATAATATATTGGAACGGTTCAATATGAGAAGTTAGACTCTTTTGTAGGTAATTTACGGACGAAAATATTTATTATTTTTTTAAAGAATATATAAGATAGTGAAAGAAAGGGGGCATTGTCGAAATATTTTAATTTAAGTATGTCATACATCCGTCAGTGTGTAAATGCAAAAGTAGGACATCGCAGAATATGAAAGAGTGTCACATCTGTTAGAAAATCGTTAGGAATATGCATGAAATAATACGAATAATGAGTTAGTAGGTACAAATGGCTACTGGAGAAGCTTTAGTTTTACATTTTTGAAACCTAAAAAAAATCATCCCGCAATACATCTATTATAAAATGTATTTTAAAACTTTAAAAAAGTATATATTTGACTCAGGATTGAACTTTCCTACCCAGGAACTAGAGTCGAGAACTCTATTTCGTATATTACGTGCTGTTATGTCGTCCGATTTCAGAGAAATGCTTATATATCTGCGCGTGTGTACGTGATTGCCACCAAAAGTTTATGGAATGAATTGTCATCGACAACGACTGTATCTGCCGAGTTTCTGCTCGATCAATCTCGATGTCGGGATGTGGGTTAATATCGGCCAAGATTTGCATTCATTCACTACCGAAAACAAGATCAAAATTCAAATGGAGTGATAATGCCTTCCTCTATTATTTTTCGCATGGACTCTATGAGGCATACCAGTGTTTTGTGGACATTTGCAAACTTCGATAATGCTGGAGGCGCATGTTAATGCCGCCTCCTTCTCGATCTTGGCCTAAATCTACGAGTTTGACTATCGTAAAGTACTTACTAACAAGGATGATGATTCCTTTACAAATATGGCTCCTCAGCATCGCCTCTTGTAGTGGCATGCTCTATTTGCCTCTGCATAAGTCCGGGCCGCGTATTTATAAAGCCTGTACCATTTCAGTCACGGTGGCGACAGCAATAGACTATTTTTTTCAAATATGTGTGAATTCGTACAAGAGTACGAACATGCTCTAAACCATCTAGAACCAATGAGACTATGCCATCCCCAATTGGGGTATGTGTTGAGTCTGAAGGTAACGGTGAGGGGACGGAGATGGGGGAGATAAAGGTGGGGAAGTACCTCGCTATTTAGATCTGCTCACCAAACATGGCCAAAGCCATTTTAAGCAACGATTAAATTCTTAATGGTGGTCTTACACCAGGGCGATACTATATATTATTTTTAATGAGTCAATTGTAAAATTAAACACATACATTTACTTTGGCACGCCGGGATTTGTAATGGTCCAGAGTCTTATCCCACGGACACTTATTTTATTTGTGCAAAATCATTTACCACGCCTGTACCATATTTCAATCCATAGATTTAATTTTATTTTTTCGAGATTAGGTAAGTTAGGTTAGATATGCACAAACAAAAGCTTATCTATTATAGTCGCCACCGTGACTGAAATGGGCTTTGTAAATGATTTTGCACAAACAAAAGCTACTCTAGTACAATCGTCACCGTGACTGAAATGGTGTAGGCTTTGTAAATACGCGGTCGGGCCTGAACGTGATGATTATGCGAAACATCACTTTACATGTAATCATTTATTTATATTTATTAGTGCTCTTCTATGGAAGTCTGCCGACACATTACACTATACGCATTAAAGGGTTTTTTATAACACCATATCGCTCACCTGGCAGATTACGTGTGGGCGTGGCTACGATGATATGCCGTGATCTGCTAGCCAGGCGATATTTGAAAATGATACAGAGGAAAAGGGGTCACATCAATTTACGAAGCGCCGTGATTGTACGGCTGTCAGCTGTCAAGGTGGCAGATCCCATACAAATAAATGATATTCCGCGGCAGTTCCCCAATTGGTCAGACCCCCTCTCCTGCCGCTGGGGAAGGAAGATTTTAGCGTAGTATGACACCTAAACATATAATATGTATAGGCCACGCCCAAATAAGAGTTGATGCGTATAGCGTAATGTGCCAGTCTTCATTGAATGAATTCGTGGGAACTGTTCATTTATTTGCTAATCTGTATTGCTAGTAAGTATGATTTACTTGCTGCCAACTTGCTGTACACACAATATTACCGTGTTTATTAGACCGAACCATCGTTTTCAAGAAATACCAACGTCATCAGTCAGTCTATTTTGGGTATTTTGCGAAGAGCGCGTGCTGAGCTCTCCGGCATCAATAACGATACGAAAATATTATTATATTTTATGATTTGTTTTGCAATGTCATTTGCGGACTTTCACTGCTTTTCGAATAGACTCATTTGTGGTAATCATTTCAGGGTTATATTACTCCCTTTTAACATTTTTATCTAACCCATAATTTCTTTACAAATTTTTTTTTTTTACATTAACCCCACACAGAGTCAAATAATTTCCCCCAGGGCCTATGTCATCTTTTGGGATGCATTGTTTTCTGGAATCATTAAATTTTCGTGACATCAGATATGTTCATTTTTTGAAAAGTTTGATTCCAGCACCATTTTCGATCCTGACATTTGAGCTTTAATTTTTTATTTCAGATTTCTGGACTCATTCCATTTGTCTGACGTTACATAAGTTTATTTTTATTTATCGTAGACAATGTAAGCGATTTTTAAACGAAATTTTGAAACAGAAAATAATACGGCCGCATTAAAAATTAGATATATTTATCCAAGACACTACCTAGATTGCATTTAGTTCGAGTTGAATCTTGCGATCATACATAAACACAGCAGCCAAAAAAATGTGCGGTGAGAAAATTTTGGTACTTCTTAATCGAAGTATGATTCAGTTAAATATGACCTAAGGGAATAAGGTCCCATTAGTTCAGTTGGTGGAACAACCCCCCGGCATGGCGTAGGTCCTGTTTTCATGTCCTAAATGCTACTGCATCTTTTTCTGTTAAATTAAAAAAAATATATAGTTTATTTTTTGGAAACATTTACAATTTTGACACTTGCTCTTTTCATTTTCTGGCTTGTTTACTTTAAATTATCACTTACTCGTAATATTCTCCACATCGAGCATTAAATTTCCTGATATCATTCCCGTTAATTAATTAGTCGTGATTTGTAGCTAGCCTCGACTCTAGAGTAATCAGAAACATTATTCCTGACAACTGAGCATTACCATAATTACCAGATTCTTAAAAGTTCTGAAGGTCAGAAGTATTCAGAAGAAAATTTACTGACACCTGAACATTTTAATTTATGGAATAATTTAAAATTCCTGTAAATTTGCCGTAATTTCTACCCAGAGTGCAGAAGTACCAAAGTAATATTTCTGTATTTTCCCGCCGACTAAACATTAGGAGTATTTTGGAAATCCCGTAAATTTGTACCAGGAGCGCAGAAGTAACAGGAGTCAAATTATTATTATTATTATGTCTTCAGAAGGAAATTTATCGACACCTAAACATTTTAATTTCTGGAATATTTTAAAATTCCTGTATATTTGTCTTAATTTCTACCGGAGTGCAAGTACCAAAGTAAAATTTCGGAATTTTCCCGCTAAACATAGTATTTTTTGATTCGCACTAATTTTTACCAAGAGCGCAGAAATACCAGGAGTAAAATTAGTATTATTCCCTAGTTCCCGCAGCCTCTGGCGGCTGCCGCCCGGCTCGATATGCACCCGGTGACGTTATCGCCCCGACACAGTGACCCCTTTCCCGCCCGGCTCCGGCCGCCGCCCTGTTAACCATGTATCTCCTGTTAATTAAAGACAGTCCCAGTGGATGAGGGGAATTGAATGATTATGAGGACGACCGGTACGCTGGTTACCGTATGAGGCAGGAATTTTAAACTAAAAGACATTTATCTCTCACACGGAGAAAACTTACTGATACTAAATACAAAACTTGGCCATACTATTCGCTTTCCTGTTAAAAATTGGACTGCAGGCCTATAACGAATGAATTGAAAGAGTTCCTAACAAATTATCAGTAATAAGCAGATGTTTTGTGGAGTCGGCGAAACACTTGTTCATACAAACACTCATATTTATACTATACACACATTTTTTTTTTTTTTAATCTACTTCCGATTTTATGTCCGGGTTAAATCTTCCCCATAGGAAAAACTAAACCCTTCCACTCACTTTTCCACAAATGATCATCTATTCAATCAACACTATGCAAGTGCATTACATAAGCAAAATAAATACAAAACAATACAAGAACAACACGTCAACTCACCAGAGATCAAATGGGAAAATAATTCACTGACTCCAGATATTTTCATATCAGAGGGTTCGGCTCCGTAGAACTTCTAACAGGGCCTATAAATCCTATTGATCCCTCAACATAAATATTTAAAAAATATTTCGTTATCCTACATGTATTCAAAATGACCGACTTTTGCATCTTTATATATAATTTTTTTGATAGATCTAATACGCCTAAATTTTGAATGAGAGAGCTAGGTATAATGCCAGTAGCCGAAATAACGAATGGTAATATTTTTATAGTCTGAGAATGCCAAATTCTTTTTATTTCATTTCCTAAATCTGTGTATTTTCTTATTTTTTCATTAGCAGATTTTTGAATATTACAGGAATTTGGAATATTATATGTATTATTATTATTGTATATTATCCCATATTGATATTGACATACTTATATTGCAGCATTCCGTCATGATATCAGCATCTATTAGGAAAAGAACACGTGTTCTCGATATATTCTGAATGACTAATATTTTCTCAGGAAGTTAGCATGCTGTCACTTTTTTAACAGGATCACTTTTCTCGGGATAAAAAAATCTGGATATTCAGATTGGTCCCTAGTATTCGTATTGTGGATCAGCAGAGAGGATGGAACGTCTCTGTCTCAAACACGTTCACGTTCCTACACGGTCTCACATGCATTTAACTATTTCGTTATTATTAACTCGTGAGAAGACTTCAGTGTTTAATTCACTTGATCATGCCACATCTTTTGGCATTAATTTTACCAATTTATCTACTCCGTTTTCTCCTTTTATTCGCTTTACATATTAAAACCATCACAGTACCTTTCCTAATTGTGTTCTTTACGTCTACTTTTCATTATTTTTTGCTGTCCTCATTCGTATTACAATTTAACCACGGGGCGGCTGCTTCATTAGGTCAATGTTTAGTGACCCTCCAAAATGTGTCTCTCTGTAACGCCGGTTCAATGACCTCTGGACTTGCATTGATTTTCAAAATTGAAACTGATTGTGCGAATGATTCAGATAAGCGATAAAGTATGACTAATTAATTATAAATACAAAAATTGATAGTTCTATATTTGAAATGTACGTTTATTTTGTTTAAATTTTAGACAGATGTTGTAATTCATCACTTTTACTAATTTGAAAGACAATGATCCCGAGTCAAATATCCTGTGGTTTTTCACGGTCTTGTATAAAATATTTTACAAATCAAATATAAATTTCACGGAGAAAAATGAGTATTGCTAATTTATTATGAATCTCTTCAAATTATTGGTAATCCGGTTGAAAACAGATTGCCGGAATTACGAACTAATTAACAGGTTTCCTGATAAACTTTTAGCAAAATACGAATATTTTATAACGAAGTTGGAACGGTGACCGGATAAATCATCAAAATGATAATTCATCACACCTTTTAAAAGTTATATAAAGTCATGGAAAGTGATGAAACAAAAACTTTATTAACTGGGTTAAGTATGTTAGGTTAGGTTTAAATTTTTTTTTTTCATCGTTTCTAATGACTTTATATCACTTTTTAAATGTGTGTTGAATTGTCACTGTGTTTAGTTATCATGGAACCGTTGGAACACGTGTTCACGGAATTCCGAATATTTTCGCATTTCGTCATGATATATTATCAAAGCAAATGCACGTGATTATACCTTTTTTACAAAAGCTCCACATAGAAGGCCCTGAGGAAAATAATTCCCCTCAGGGCCTATGTCATCTTTGAGGATCCTGTGTTTAGGGTCTTTTTAGGAAAAGAAAGATGGAAAGTTCAGGGAAGTAAAAAGGTACGAGGGGTAGGTAGGAATTGGGGGTCAGTGAGTCCAGGAGTGACGGAAGTTTGAATCCATCCCTCTCACTGCAATACAAGGCGATGTTCCGAGAGAGTCCTGTTGGAGTGGTCAAAGGTTCTCCGACCTGTCACGCAGTTGGTGGACAGACACATCCGCCGCCAAGACCCGAATAAACCTCACCCCATGAACCCGGGCACCCCTGCTAAGTTACAATATGGCAGAGGTGTTGGTTATCCAATAAATGGTTCGCAGTGCGGCAAAATGTTGAAACGATTGATAAATATATCATGACGAAATGAAAAAATGTATTGTAATTTACTGAAAGATTATAAGGAGACCTGTTCAATTCATTCGTTCGTAATATCTGCAATCCGTTTTTTAGCTGGATTACAAATAATTTGAAGAGATTCTTAATAAATTAGCATTACTCGTTTTTGTAGTCAGTCACACATATTTTTTCAAACGTAGTTTTTCAACACAAGAGTCTCGGGGATATCATGTGTACAGTATATGGTTTACCTTCGTCCTTCCTTTGCCGGTTTCGCGTCTCACTGCTGTACAAAAGGGTTACTGCAAGCCTCGCTTCTTTCGACAAACTTTTATTTATTCTTTTCTTATTGCTTTGCTATATTTATTCAAATATCTTTAGTAATCACTTCATAATAAATTGTACCGTAGACCTGGCTGCTGAAATTTTATTTCCCTAAAAAAATAACCTTTTAAAAATTATACGGCCTTCTCCTATCCGCCTTGTAGTCTCCAGAGTGAAATAAAGTTACCCAACTCCATAAAGGTACGAACTTACGTAATGCTATGTACATACTTACGCTTTTGTCAATCTTTTTCTTCGTTTCTTGGGATTTCTTGTTAAAGATGAAAAAACAGAGTTCGAAGTTTTCATCGCTCGAGTTTCAACACCTTTATTTTCATTAAACAGCTGAAAAAATTATGTATGGTGTCTTATCATATTTTCTTGACAGTTAAATGGATGTTTTATTAAAACATCTTAGCACATAGCGGAAATTATGTAGCTAACTGAAATTTTCAGAGTTGTAGATATCTATTTTCAGTATCTCCCTAATGAATCACAATTCAGCATCGAAATGTTGCTTGAAATGGCATTAGCTGTCTTCGGTGATCAGATCTGAATAGCCAGGTGTTTCTGAACTTTCATATTTTCCACCTCCTTCCCTTCCCAGTCCCAGTTGTTTATGTTAAGTAAGATACATATTATATAAATATATTTGTACAATTGCTATATTGTATTAAGAAAGAAAAAAAATTGTTGCATGATTTGTGTAGCGCCGTTTTTTGTGAAAAATCACCTCAAGGGCACCTTAATTACACACATTTCATTGTTTGCCTTGTTATTTACATATGTTCTTAACTTCTATTTTGGTGACCGAATAACTCAACAACACATCTTTAAAAGGGGATATAAAGTGATGAAATAAAAAGTTTTTTTCATCGCTTTTAATGATTGCCTCCGTGATCTAGGAGTAAGTCTCTCGACTAGCAATCCGCGTCGCGACTAGCAATCAAGGTCGCGGGTTCAAATACCTGCGTGTGCTGTGCAAGTACATTTTATTAGATTTATTTGTGTTGTTTCACAATGTAACCGTTTAAATAATATAAGGAATATTTGCGGCACGTTCCAGAGTAGAAGATACTGTCAGTGTCGCCCTGGTTGTAAGTCCACCATTCAGAATTGAAACGTTGCTTGAAATGGCTTTAGCTGTGTTTGTTGACCAGATCTGAATAGCCAGGCAATTTCCCACCATCCTCTTCCCCATCTCCTTCCCCTCCCCAATTCCTTCAGCTTCACAACATAACCCAATTGGGGATACCATAGTCTCACTGACTTAAGAAGGTTGAGAGTTGAAGGGCTCTTGTGCGGTATTCAAATATTTTATTTTTATTTTTAAATGACTTACACTTATCGCTTTTTAGAGGTGTGTTGAATTGTCACTGTGTTGAGTTATCATTGAACCATATAAATATCTTATTTTCCTTAAATTCGACATCTCTCTAAACCAAACTTGCAAGCATGAAAAAAACTATTTTAACTGACCCTTCTTAATGAGTTCTTATTCAGTCACTTGACAGCCGGTCAAAGTTAGGTCGTCTGCCCGGTCCGCTCTGACAGCGGCGGTTTTCCCGCCCAGCCGGCCTGGCAGCGCGCCAAAACCGATACAACCTTGACCCCCGCCGTCTGGCGCCACGCGCGACATTTTCAGAAACTAAAAGTTTGAACGTGGAATCCACAGAAAACCCGAATATTCTATACCACTTGATTTTTGGAATGTTAAGAGCGCTTATTTTTTGTCTTATGTATGACTAGCTGACATGTACCCGGCTTTTGCTAGAGGACTTATGAAAGCTTTGGGGTAAAATTGTGAGGTTATAATGATCTCATAATATAAGAATTAATATTATTTAAAGTCAAAACAGCTTCGCAAATAACCCATTATATGTAAAAAAATAAATGGATTACTGTGGGTTATTCTTAACCCTTTATAGGTCATAAGCTAAAAACGGATAGTTTTTAGACCTGCAACATTAAGGTCTATATTTCTCTATGTTTACAAGTTATAATCGCCCTTGTGGGTTGTAATCATTCTGAGGTAACGCACAGAGGTCTTGAATCTAACCAACTGCCCCGAAGTTCGCACTTGTTGAGTAAGTTTACGAAAATCGCGTCCTGGTCAGTTTCTCTATAAAATTATCAAAGCAGTTTTTCTCCTGTAACGCAAATAAATAAAAGTACATTTTTCCTTACCAACCTGTCTTTTTGTAATGAAAACAAAAAATTTAGATCTTTTTTTAACCTAAATGGACACCGGTCAGAAAAAAGACCACTGGAAAATCGAAAATTTCAAAAACACTAAGCAAAAAATAAAAGGTTTTTTCTGTCCATCAAAATGAATATAAAATACATAAATAAAACCATTAAGGGCGTATTGTTAAAAAAAGTTGTCCTATAAAGGGGAGATAGACATATACTATCTAGGACTTTTCTCTAGGTACTTTTAAGATACAGAGTTTTCCAATAAGAGTTGTTATTTTGAATAGCCAGATATTTCGGTAGATGTTACTTTTGAAGCTGTCATTTTTTGACATTTGACAAGTAGAAACTACGCCATTAATAAAAATGGAACGATACACGATTCAACAACGCATTGAAATTATTAAAATTCACTTGAGTGAATCAAATGCAAATCATCTTGAGTGATGAGGCCCATTTCCACCTCGGTGGCTTCGTCAACAAGCAAAATTGTCGAATCTGAGGTTCGGAAAACCCAAGAGTTATTGTTGAAAAGCCTCTCTATCCTCAACGTGTGACTGTTTGGTGCGGTTTATGGTCCGGCGGACTCATTGGACCTTAATTTTTCGAAAATGAGGCTGGAGCAACAGTTACTGTGAATGGATTGCGCTATCGAGAGGTGATTAATGATTTTTTTTTGTGGCTGGAATTGGATGGTATTGATCTGGACAACGTTTACTTTCAACAAGACGGCGCTACGTGCCACACGAGCAACAAAATCATTGATCTTTTACGATTGAATATCAAAATAACACCTCTTATTGGAAAACCCTGTATATAATTCCCTAGTACATTATTTTTGATGTATCTCGTGAGGTTTAGCCAGCGTTAGCAATGTAAGCGCCCGAAAATATTTCTTTACGACTTGATTAGAAAAAATCGACTTTTCTCTACTTTCTATAAATATAATATTCATGTCTTATTTGTAAACCTTCCGTAAGAAATTCTCTAATTGATAGTCAAACCTTATCAAAATCCGTTGCGTAACTTAGAAGAACTGAGCGCACCAACAGACATACGCGGATAGTGACTTTGCGAATAAAGAGTTTTTATCAACAAATCTTAATTAATTATTTATAGTAAAAAAAATGTTATTTTGTCGGAGTAAACTAAATAAATGAGGGCGAATAAATAAATACATTTACTTATTTGGATCGTTGTATAATTTTTTTATCAAAAAGTTCTCTAACTGCTACAAGAGATGTTTGAGATAATGCTTTTAATGTTTGTATATTTATTTTGAAAATTAATATGAATGTTTTTTTGTTTGTTTCAGGTATGTCTTTCACCCCTTTATCGTGATTACCAATTCGCTCGAATCCTAATCGGATAATCGACTGACATAGAAAAGTCTCAACGCTGTTAAAGGTTCGTAACTGTAAACCGATTTAATAAATATGAGTTACCTACCTACCTAGTTATTTTAACAGCGTCTAAAAAATAAATAATATGGGAAGCCAAACCTACTTGTTAGTCAAACTTATCTACTTTCTAATTATGTGGCATACAGAGTAATGGGCCAATTAGGTTGATGGTGATGATGATGTTGATGGTGAATTAGTATAATTTGGTGATTTTGGAAATATATTTTTAAGTGTTTATTATTATTTTCTACACTGCGGTAATGGCGGTAGGGAGCTTTTTTACATTCACTCCATACAGGGGATGCTCTTTAAGTATGCTGTGTTGAAGGATTTTTTTAACTCCTCATGCCTCTGCCATATTTTGACATATTATTTCCGCTTTCCGATAAAATCCAAATAAATATAATATTTCTGAACGTATCCGAAAACTAAAAACTGCTTTTCAAAGGTGATAAAATACCCTTTAAAATTTTATTATTATACTATACTGACTCGACTTTTCTCTACTTTCTATGAATATAATAAGCATGTATTATATATATAAACCTTCGGAAGAAATTCTGTGAAAACCCTATCAAAATCTTATCTTAGTTTAGAAGAACTAAGCGCACAAACAGACACACGTAGAGCGACTTTATTTTAGTATAATAGAGATATATTGACCAGGACCATTCAGTCTGGCCGAATACTTCCATGAGTGGTCAACCCAAAGGTTAAAAAGGGCCGAAAAATAACTTGTATCGATAAAAAACCTAAACAAAACCTTAATATTTCCTCCAAGTTTATTTCTTTTATGTAAACGTAGGCGACACATTACGCAATACGCATCACAGCTTGGCCTTTTTCAGCATATTGCTCGCCATACACTACCAATGGGAATGTATGGCGAGTGATATGCTGAAAAAGGCCAAGCCATGAAAATATAGCGTGGTCTGTCACAGGCTTAAACGAAAGTTATAATATTAGCGTGTTCATAGATGGCGTAAATTAAAATATTTTATTTGTTCATATGAATCATTATTGTTTTACGAAAACACCACTTTATTTTTTTATAACTAATGCCGACCAGGTTTCGCTACAACCGTAGCTTCGTCAGGTCTGTATAATACTTTACTAAACTAAAATCCGCAAGTAACATTGTGTTATAAATATATCATGCTTTTACAATGGGTTATTATAATTAGGCTGATCTCCAGTAGAGTTATTTATTGTTTTTGTGTTTAATTCGTAGAAATCCATTTAATTTTTTTAAATTTATTCCTGCTTCTAAGTATGTTATAACACATTTAAATAAATTAATAACAGCCGCATCATTATTACACAATTAAGATAACATTAATGTGGGGAAAACAGACTTCGAAATACCCCCACAGAATATGAAATCTATTGTCACAATTATTTTATCAGTAAATCGGTTTAACCGATAATAAATCATTTTAAATTGGGAGGGGGTAAAATAGAATCATATAAATAAGTCGTCTAAACGTGGTTTTACCCACAGTTTGAAAATGGCCTTGAAAGCCGAAAGAACTTAATAGTTATATTATTAAATTTGATTTACATTATTTTTTTTTTAAATCCAGTGGAATTGTTGTTCTATTTTAAATTAAAACATTACATACGCGCTATGAATAAATATTTTTGTCTGTATAAAAACTCAATTCTTTCAAGAACTTAAACAAATTTTTGGAAAAACTTAATTAGTAAAACCTCAATTTCCTTATTCTTTTTAATTATTGAAGATAATATTAGAAAATTGAAGATAATGTTCATAGTTCTTATTAGAAGTACGATACATTTAAATATGACCGAAGGAAATCGGGTCTTATTAGCAGCGCCCGGCAAGGCGAAGGACCTGGGTTCATGTCCCAGATGTGACCTATCTTTTTCTAATTTTTCTTTTTCAAATTTTCCTTTAAAAACCGCTAATATTATCTTCAATAATTAAATAAATACTGCTTGAGACGAATGTGAATTGTGGACTGTAAATTAATTAAAACGATACAAAATTTAATGGTGTTTGTTGGAATTGGGTGATAGTATGTTTAAGAATGAAAGAAGGTATGGAAGGAGAGAAAAAGAAAGACCAATCACTTACCACTGTATCTCTACGAACACAATCACAATATAGTGAGTTCAAGCACAAACACACAACGAATGAATACTTAAACGATATTAAGCACTTTCAATATAGTCAACTTCTTTCTTTTCAATTATTATGTACACGATACAATACCGACAACTGGCTTCCAGTAATTCAATCCTTCTTCCCTTTCAAAACAAATGCACTCGAATTTGCACTGTATTCTTGCCATTGTTCCAAATTTGAAATACTTAAAGTGATGGTTAGGGATAGGTAGGAACTGGATAAATGACATTCCGGTAGGAACTATGCATATTCTCTCTGTTATAACCATTATCATTAAATTCCGTAACATGAAAAAAATATATCACGATATACAATTTGTTGTAGGTAAAAATATATTCCAAATAGAGATTTTCATTTTGTCGCCAACTCGGATTCAGTATCAAACCTTTTTTTTTGGTGCGTGGGGTTTGAAAAATTGCCTACTTTAAACAAACCGTCACATAAATTGAGCGTTATGCAGTATAATATATTATTTCTCGCTTCTTACGTCACTCTTCCTCCGCGTCGATCTGTCAAATAACACGTTTTTATCTCCTTTTTGATTTATCTTTTCTTTGACACTTATTTTGAATGGTTTCGTTGTTAAGGCTCCGTAGTAAGCGTTCAAAAAGAAGACGAAGATTAAAAGTTAGATATGTAAATACGACGGTTAGATGAAGCTAATATTAAAATTAAGATAACAATTTATTGTTGTAATTATAATAAATGTTCTACTTCTTCCATTAAACATTAAACTAGCTGAAGTGTACCCGGCGTTGCTGGGGTTATCCTTAGAAGATAGACATATACCGTCAATAAACTTTTTCGTAGGCCTTTTCATAGTACATTATTTCCATGTATCTTATAATATTTAGCCAGCGTTAGCAATGGAACCGCCCGAAAAAAAATTCCTTAATTACTTTTCACCACTTTCTATACAAATGATATGCATGTATTGTATTTATAAACCTTCCGCGGAAAATTAGCGACTTTGTTTTATACTATTGTTAAATAGTGTTTTTTGTTAAATAATTATAAACATATTACAAGTTATAGCAAACTATTATAAACAATAATTAGTCGCTTGTAATATCCATACAAATTGAAAATATCTCCCGGTAATCCCATATCTCCCAGTAATTGTTGATTGAAGTACTAGTACATATTGAATTATTTGGCCGAAATAAGCCGACGTAGCTCAGTGGTCTCAGAGAACCTGATCTTCAGAAGGCGCGGGTTCAATTCCCGTCGGCGACATTTATTTTTACTCGGGAGATATTTTCAATTTGTATGGATATTTCAAGCGACTAATTATTGCTTATAATAATTTTTTATCCTTTTGCTATGCGTAAAAAAACCTTGTCTTTATTATTAACACAAGTTTATCATTCAAAAAAAATAATATTACACGGTATTTTTATGTGAGTGTTTTCAGTTTCAGTCTGTATTTGGTGTCAGTATATAATGTATTTCTGATCTCCCTATGTTTTGTATCTAGATTTTTATTGGAGAATTAAGTTATTTTATTTTCTTTTTACTTAATTTAATTGAATTTAGCGAAAATTGTGAAAATATTTAATAAAACACGATTCTGCACTCTGCACTATCAATAACATCTAATCTTCGGTAAAAAAACGTGTGAACAATGACAGTTGAAGGAATAAAATGTATTATCTGCTACTCCATTCACACCTTAACCCCTAATAACCTCCTGATATTTTGTGAGAGTTCAGGGAATTCCATTTGATTTTAAATATTCACCAGTCATGTCTAGACTCCTAGACCCGCTGAAAGGGTTGACACAATTCGCACGTGCGTAAATTTCCAGGTTAAATATTCACGTGGCTATAGTCTCAGAACACCTTTCGATGACAGCCCTTAGCGCTCAGGCGTTTAACCCTTTCAGATCTAAAACTAAAAAAACTGGCAGTGGTAAATATATTATTTCATTTGATGCTTGATTGCACCTTTTAAATTTAGAAGGCCGGTTTGGGTAAATTTATTGGACAACCTCTGCCATAGGTCATCCCAAGTGTTTCGCTACGTTTGGAGATTGAGCAGGGGTGCCCAGGTTCATAGCTTTTAAGAGCTTTTGGCAATGTTTTTTTGTTCGTTGCCGGAAGTTTTAGGTTACTAGGTAATGCGTTGTATTGCTTATGTGCGATGTATTGTAAGGAGTTAATTCCAAATATAGTCTTGTGAGTAGATGACGATAAGTGTTTTTGTTTTTTGTGATCGTGTTTTGTGCTGGTGTGTCGGAATCAAAGGCTGGTTTAGTGTTGGTGTGTGTGGAGTGTTGAATTATTTGTAGAATGGCAGTTGGGCTGTTATATTTTGTCAGAATCGTGAAGGGAAGTACTTGTGTCAGTGAGTATATGTCTTTTATGTGTATCCCATTTTGGATAACATGGTTTCTTGATAAGGTGGCCCAGATACTAACTCAGCATAATATGTGGCACGCAGTAGAGATGTGGAGAGTACCTCCTGAAGTCGATAGAGTACACCGGTTATCGTGAAAATTTTGGATTTCACATACTCTTCTATCTTCCTCTTTACCTATACATGCCCACTCTATGTATTTTGTTTAGTTTTGATTGTAACTGATGAAGCTTAAGTCAAGCAAAACCGGTTGTTATATTTGAATAAATTAGAAGTTTACGTGTTCATTTAATAATAACAACATTCCTTCAACACATCAATCTACACCGAGATCGAGTTGCAACACAAACGTTACCCCTACAAATATATAAACATGGCCACCGTCTGAACGAGTTGCTAGAATTCAACGTAACAGATAGCGCGCCGTCAGTGTTGCCAGTAATTGGAAAACGTAAACCGCCAATTTTTATATTCTCTGGATAGGGAGGAAAAAATTATGAAAATGTATTTTCAAATGTACTTTACGTTCGGTCCGAAAGGGTTAACGGCTCCCCCGTCCGTAAAATATCCAACAATGAAACCAATAATGCTGCGAAAGCTTATCAACGTTTAACTACAAAGCTTTTAAACGCGCCCGCGATTAAAAGCTCCGGCCTTAACGGAGCTTTTAGCTTTGTTTCACTATAATGATGTTATCTGAATATTTTTTTTAACTCTTTGTTTAGCACAGTAATAATTATTTACATGTATTAAATGCTAAACGTCGTACTTGGATAAACGCGGTGTAAATGCGTTAGGTCCGGACAGTGAAAAACTTGACTTATTACCACGGAACTTTAAAACATCCTTAATCCAGGTTATTGTTATGCATCTCCCTTTAACATATGTTCCTGCATTCTGTTACCCAATTACCTGTCCCTGTCTGATAGTGTAGAGTACCTACATCAGTGACATTGCAACAATTTATTTATGCATTACCAGTTTGTTAAAAAAACCTGTGCAGTGTACACGTTAAGTGTTCCCGTGGTGCGTTTAATTCGAGCTTATTACGGAAGCTTGTGCAGTGTCATAATATCGATCGAAAAGATCAGGGATACGTCAAAATCCCTTTCCAATTCTAACTGTTAACCACAGCTCCCCAATTATCGTGTTAAATATTGATTACAGTCCACAATAAAACCACAAACTGATTTGCGTACAATATTTGCGACCACACAGGCTTAAGGCCGGTATTACCATACTAACATAGAATCCGGCGCGTCGTATAAAGCTGGCCGCATACATACGTTTTTCGTATTCGATTTCCGAATTCGTTTTCCGTATTCGGACATCCGAATGCACGGAATCAGTAGAAAATACATTAACTGCCGCACACGTTCGTTTTAGTTCCGAACGGAACAAATTCCTTACGCACGTTCCGAATGCGAGCCGGCGCGTTCGGAGAAACCGAATGGAAAAAACCTAATGACGTCATGTGGAACGCAGCTATTGCATACAGTTTGTTTGTGCCGACGCAAACGTACGGAAATTTCCGTTCGTAATTCAGTGTTGCCAACGGATCTTGACCTAATATCGCCGTTTCTCATACATAAGGTAGCGTAAAGTAGCCGAATTTGCTGTTAGGTGGGACATGTTTAAAATTGATGTTTTTACGTGAAAATAAAAATTTCGTGGGGGGGGGGGGGGGTGGCTAGAGAATTTCAAAAAGATAAAATTTGTCCCCAGAAAATAAAAAAAAATCATGGGGAGGGTGGCTAGAGAATTTCAAGAAAATATAAAATTTGTCCCCAGAAAAATAAATTTCGGGACATGTTAAAATTGATGTTTTTGAAGTAGCTTATTTGGCGACCAGCCTTTTACATTTTTTCGGCGCCGATTCTCGCTCTGAGTAGCCAAAATGGCGATATATCGCCCTTGTTGGCAACACTGGTTCTGACGTTTATACATTCCGAATGAAGAAAAACGAACGTTTGCGCTAGTCTCACGGAATTCCGAATACGGAAAACGAATTCGGAAATCGAATACGGAAAACGTATGTATGCGGCCAGCCTAAGAATCTAATTAATAAGACGGTTTTTACTGCCTAGCAACAGTGATTGTGTGGTCTGAAATATGTACTAAATAAAACATTGACTAACGAACAGAATAATAATTACAATGAATGTAGCTATCGCTTTGTGGCTGCTGTCCATAGTCTATCCTAGTCATGCCTCCACTCCCACTTCAACACCCATACTATTTTTGTAATATTAAGTTAGTTTATATTTTGTCATGAGGAAGGAACGGTTGTTCAGAAACCGGCCTGCATTAGTATAAAAATATAGTGGTTTAAACGTAGTAATATCTTTTCATTTAGTTAGAAAAATAATTCCTAAGGCAGCTTAGATTTTTAAATATATCTATTTGGATTTCACTTTTGTTTTCGTTAGTGGATGAATACAAATCTTGGAAATTAACCAACTTCCTGACATTAGATCGAGCTGAAATTCGTCAGATAGACTCGTTGTCGATTACAAAGCATTCAATCAACTTTTGGTTGCAATCACATACACGCACGCGAACATATACGCATTTGTCTGAAATTGGACGAAATTACTGCAGTTAATATGCGAAATAATTGCCAGTCCCAAACCATCCGCCTCTCATTTTGTTTTTTAGGAGTTGTTTTTTGGTCATTCGGTAAGAGATAAATTTGAATGTTGGTACATTAAATTACTTTTAAGTATTTTATTATTACACTTTAATAACCGGATAATTATTCGATTCTAACCTTCGCCTTATTTCCTTTCGTTATTTTTGCGAGAAAACGAAAAATTTCTTCCTTTTGGTAATTCATAATTCTTGGATAACAAAAATTGTTTTTTCATTTTTTCGAGAAAATATAAAATTGCCACTAAGACTAACTAATTAACTAAAAATCACGTCGTATCTCCGCAGGGGTGGCAGAGAGGACGGACCGCCAAGCAACTCGGTCTTGGCACACTCCTTGCCTCATTCACATTCATACATCGTCTAATACAGTGTTCCGCAAAGCGTGTGCCGCGGCACACTGGTGTACCGTGGTGATCAGTTGGTGTGCCGCGGAAAAAAATCAAGGTATTGTGAAGATAATAAGAAATCAAATGGGAGCAGATCATCAGTCACTTCTGTTTATACAGAAGATCGATGGCTTTCTCGCGCAAAAGTGCTATTTCGGATTTATGAGCTAAAAAATGAGTCCCAGACGTTTTTAGAGGCCCAGGGTTCAGATTTTGCTTCTGTGTTTAAAAAAGTAGAATGGGTAGTAAAACTTGCATATCTGGCGGACATATTCGCTCATTTAAATGAGCTCAACAGAAAAATGCGTGGCACGAATTCTTATATTTTAACGTTTTCGGACAAAATTGGTATTATGGATCAGCCACGCTGTCAATGGTAGTAATGAATTGTTTCCAAATGTCATGACTGCCAATTCAACAAAGTGCAGGCTTTGATAGTGAAACACTCGGAGCTATTAGCAGAAAAAATGAACTGTTATTTTCCTAAGGGTGACCTATAACCTATGGACTGGGTACGAAATCCACTCTCGGATAATATTTCCCTTGGACACTTACCGATAAACGAGCTGGAAGAATTCATGGAGTTAAAAACTTATCAGACATTAAAACTAAAAAATTTCCAAAGTAGAGCTAGCACATTTTTGGCTGCATATAAAAAATGAGTATCCACTGCTTATAAAGCGTGCTGTTGAAAATATATTTCCATTTGCCACAACCTACTTATGCGAATTGGGATTTTCAATTTTCATTTTACTATTAAAACGAAAAAAAGAGAACGCCTGAGGACGATCAATGAAGAGATGAGAGCAGCCTTATCAACGATTGCTCCAAATTTTGATCGCCTGTGCTCAGTTAAACAGGCTCACATTTCACACTAAACTTCTTTTCGCATTAGGTATATTGATTTTAGTAATAAATAAATATTGCTTTTTTCTTTGGTGTACCCACATACGTATGAATATTCATATGTCTATGGGTGTACCTCTAAAATTTATTGATTTGATAGGTGTACCTTGAACACAAAAAGTTTGCGGAACACTGGTCTAATACATACTCTTCTATTATTCTGCCTCTTGACATGGCCCGACTCCAGGATCTGATTAAACTTATCGTGCCATGTCTTCCTCGCGCGTCCCCGACTTTTACCATACACATTTGCGTCGTATGCATATTGCTGTACATGCCCAAACCATCTAAGCGTCCCTTTCTTAATTTTACTCATGACGCTTACATCTGCCTTGCATTCTTTGCGGTACTTCACATTTCTCACATGATCATACATGGTTTTACCACACATACGTTTCAGGGATCTTATTTCTACAGCATTCAGTCTACTTTCATCCTTCCTCTGCCAGTTCCATGCCTTACTGCCATGCATCAGGGTACGTACCAGCACTCCATTGTGGACTACTAGCTCCGCTTCTTTAAATTCATTAAACTTTCATTCTGGTTTATTTATTTATTTTCGTCTTGCTTTAGCTAATTATTCATTACCTCATTCAACTCTCATTCTCATTCTCAAGTAGAGCTAGCACATTTTTGGCTGCATATAAAAAATGAGTATCCACTGCTTATAAAGCGTGCTGTTGAAAATATATTTCCATTTGCCACAACCTACTTATGCGAATTGGGATTTTCAATTTTCATTTTACTATTAAAACGAAAAAAAGAGAACGCCTGAGGACGATCAATGAAGAGATGAGAGCAGCCTTATCAACGATTGCTCCAAATTTTGATCGCCTGTGCTCAGTTAAACAGGCTCACATTTCACACTAAACTTCTTTTCGCATTAGGTATATTGATTTTAGTAATAAATAAATATTGCTTTTTTCTTTGGTGTACCCACATACGTATGAATATTCATATGTCTATGGGTGTACCTCTAAAATTTATTGATTTGATAGGTGTACCTTGAACACAAAAAGTTTGCGGAACACTGGTCTAATACATACTCTTCTATTATTCTGCCTCTTGACATGGCCCGACTCCAGGATCTGATTAAACTTATCGTGCCATGTCTTCCTCGCGCGTCCCCGACTTTTACCATACACATTTGCGTCGTATGCATATTGCTGTACATGCCCAAACCATCTAAGCGTCCCTTTCTTAATTTTACTCATGACGCTTACATCTGCCTTGCATTCTTTGCGGTACTTCACATTTCTCACATGATCATACATGGTTTTACCACACATACGTTTCAGGGATCTTATTTCTACAGCATTCAGTCTACTTTCATCCTTCCTCTGCCAGTTCCATGCCTTACTGCCATGCATCAGGGTACGTACCAGCACTCCATTGTGGACTACTAGCTCCGCTTCTTTAAATTCATTAAACTTTCATTCTGGTTTATTTATTTATTTTCGTCTTGCTTTAGCTAATTATTCATTACCTCATTCAACTCTACATCAGGCATTTATTTCGAAACATCATGTAAACTGACGTCCTTTCCCTTTAAAAATATTCCCAATATCCAAGTATTTCGACTGCGGATGTTGTAACTCTTCATACTCAATAGTAAATTTGACGGAATAAACCATCGCTTTACGATGCGGCCTTATTTCCTATGCAAACAGCTCATATCCCGTCCTCCCCGCCTTTCTTCGTATAGAGTATAGACAATATATTATACTTAGCATATAGATACATAGCACCACACTTAAGGGAGTGACAGATTACGCTATAAGCGTGTTATATACCTCCATATTGACCTATCACATCTAAAAAGAAGGTGAGCTATAAGTGTGTACGAGGCGACTGTATCCGATATGCGCTCTGATCTGCTAGCCAGGCTATATTTTTAAATGTATGCGACCCACTCTCCAACCTACGGCAGGAGAAGGTCAGAACAATTTACGGAGCGCCGTAATTACGCGGCTGTCATCAAATCTGTCAAAGTGACAGCTCCTATACAAGGAATTGATATTCCACGGCAGTCCCCCAATTTATCTGACCCACTCTCCTGAGGAAGATAATAGCGCAGCGTTTCAGCCCAACATATAATACGTACATGATACGCCCAATTTATGCGCGCATAATATAGCGTAATATGTCTAAAGCATTATCCTGGATACTGCGATCTTGTTATCGCCCCTATTGAAGCAATTGAATACAGAAAAGCTGAGATAAGCTAAGATATGTGACAAGAAACATAATACTTTTGTCCGTCCTGTTTTTTTTGATCTTCTACTTTCTAGTTGGCTCTTCTGGATTCTTGACACGAATGTTTCAACTTAGCACAGAAATATAAAGTCTATCGGGTCAAGTTTCTCCCCTCGGCATTCTCAGTAGCTTGTATTAAATTGAAAAAAGTTTTTGCATTATTTGTTTTATGTAATTGCTACGTAGATTTCCAGAAATTATATCATATTGGCGGCTATAAACTAATGGTATATGAGTAGGTTGTTAGATATAAGTTAAGTACTTTGGTCTTAGGTCAATAATAAGTGTATAAAGTATAATTATAATTGTACGAACGACATAGAAAGTTAAGTAACAGCTTTCTTGCAAAATCTTTAAATAAAATTACTGTTTTTTGAATTTTTTTTTCTATTTTTTCGACGTTTCGATTTAAAATGTTTGTGGTAAGCTTTTTTAACTCGTTTTATATATATAAATACACATATCTAGAAGATAATTTTAACTAGTTTCTAAAATAATATTTGTTTTTAAAACAACTTCAAAATAATGGAGAACATTTAAAATACCTTAGATAAATTCCGAAATACAATGAGAATTTGTTATTATATATACAACATATAAACATCCGTCTGTGGCCATCTCTCATCTTCAACCATCTTTCAATGAACTTTTTGTCAGTTTCTATATAAGTAAGGTTTTCACATACACGGTCGTTTATCAATTGTATTAAATTTTCACCACGTTTGTAGAAGGGTTGTTTCGGAGAATTAGAATAATTCTTCAAATTTCAAAGTTAATTTTCAAGTTATGTGAAAGATTTTTTCAAGTTCTGTTATTATTTCAGTTCTGTCAAGCAACTAGCCTATAATGATATAATAACAGAACTTGAATAGGACTTTCACAGAAGCCGATAATGAACGTTGAAATTTGATGAATTGTTGAAATTCTGCGAAACAACCCATCTTTCGTGTTTTGTTTAGATTTTAGCTATAATTTCTGCAATAATTATATTTTATTTATTTATTTTTATTTTTTTTTAATACCCCAAACTGGGCAAATTCCCGTATTATGGTGGTAATAAATAAGAAAATATAAAAAGAAATCATAAGAAAATATAAAATAAAATATAAACACAATTATACAATGTTGTCCATATATCGTTATACAAATGGTAAAACAAAAACAAAAACAAAAAATATATATGCCATAATATGGATAAAGTCGGAATGAATTCACTTAATGGTCTTTCTTCAGTCATATACCTACCTATAAGCGCTAACTTCTTTTTGCGTAGTTGTATTTTACTTACGCAATTCTTTATCGTTTTCTTATCTAACGCGATTAGTCCCTAGGTACTCTTAACAGAAAATATGTGACATCATATTTTTGTAACGACAACAATTATCTCCATGTTTTAACAATGCTAGTATTAGTATTGCTGAGCTGAGTGCATTATATTTGTCATAGAGCGTACTTCTATGAAGGCATAGTAAACCAGATTAAGAGGAACGGCTGCTCGATATTTTGCATACAAAACTTAAATTTGGATTTGAGGCCAAAATACGTAACCGAAATGAATATTTTTTTCACCACCTAAGATTCTTGCTGCAGAGTCTCCATCTTCTGTATTCGTCAAACGTCACAGCGGTGCTGCCAAGGTCTGTTATCTATGTGAGGATATTGTGTCAGCGCTTTATTAGCAGCATACACATACCTGGACGGATGACGAACCTCGTGCTGGCACTGTTGGTGAACGCGGTAGACTCTCGCTGCAGTATCTGGTCCAGTTTCTTCACCCCATAGGTTTCTTGCTGCAGAGTCTCACCTATTCCTGTCCTTCATTTTACTTAACTTCACTTTATTTTTGTAATATTTATATTTTTTGTAATACCTGCATTAACTGTAAAGCGCCCCTGATGTGATATCTCACAAAGGCGGCGCTATACAAATTGTCCAATATTATTATTATTATTGTTTTTATTTTATATTTCATCATATTTTCAAAGGAAATAGATTAAAATTAATCTTTTTATAGTTGCCTCTAAAATCATGATTTTATTTAAAATTATTTAATGGCCTATATTTTATAATACAAAACACAAATCCATACTAGATATTTCCTATACTTTCGATTAAAAGGATAATTTTTCAGTTTGGTTGAGTATTTTGGCGTCAAATCCAAATTTAATTTTAGAAAGAAAGGTGCCGCGCAGCCGTTCCCCTTAAACCTAGTGATTGATACCAGGCAATGCAATTTGAAATTGTGTATTGTTTGAGAGGTAATTTAAGACATCCCTCAAACTTAATTTGACTGCCCTCCTTTATTTATTAATGCATTTCTTTTAACTTATTTTAAAGCCTCTTCTACTTTGTGCAGTATCTGTAATTTAAACTCTGAAACCTTGTTACTTGTTTCTCCTCTTTCGCAAAAGCAGTTTTCGTATGGTTTTCAACTCGAGGACTGTTGTTAGAGTCTGTGCAACATTGCATTGCGTTAAGAAATTAATTTTGTTTAGTGGTTTTTATTACTTACGAGCTGACGTTTACCCGACGTTGCTCGGCTTTTCTCTACTATCAGTAAATATAATATCCATGTATTATGTATATAAAGCCTCCGGAATAAATTCTCTAATTGATAGTAACCCTATCAATTGCATAATTTAGAAGAACTAACCGCACAGACAGACGCAGATAGTCACTTTGTTTTATACTATTTAGAGATAGCAATGTATTGCTACGATTACGAATTTACTATAAGTTTATCAGGAAACGGCCTGTAATCCCGTTTTTAATTATGATCTTAGATGTTTTGGAATATTGTGGAATGCTCTCGAATACTCTTGAATTTTCTGGATTGTTCTAGAAATTTCTAGAGGGATAAACTTCCAGCCCTTATATCTTCAAAAGCACGCCCTTCAGGTAAAATCGGGAACCTTCTTCATGGATGGGGGATAGAGGGCTACCACACCATATAACTCCCTTGATCTTACCGGGACTCGTTTCTGAGTTTTAGCGGCACGCACATTGTACACTTGCTTTTATAATATATATTGATTACTGCAGTAAATTCCTTTTACTTAGTAAGAATAATAAAGATGACTTAATTTCTTCTATTATACTCCCTTAATATTGACTAAATTCTACTTCATTCTATCTTCAGTTAGATTACTAGAAATATTAACTTCTTTCTTCTAAAATTACACATGTTCCTCTCATCTCACTCTATTCAAATATAATGACCGTATAAGTACAATGAGGGTTTTTCCATTTCTTTTCATGATATTTAGTAATGTTAGTTTTTCGTTCTCTCTAAAAATGACGAAGTGAAAGTAAACTGAGCTTTCAATACGAATATTGGTCAAAATGTATGCAATTTTGACTCCCGACGCAGTACAATTTCATAATTCTAATTGCAGTGCTGTAATCTGCAGTACTGCCGCGCATACACCGTGATGTCACTCGCTTATCGGCCGGCCGCAAATACCAACATTTTTGACGGTTATTTCCTCGTTATTTTCCAAAGTTCTGTCCTCAGCATGCTGTAATAATGAATATGCTTTATTTGTAAATAATGAGAAATTTTGCTGTAGGAGACAACCTCTGTCCCCTTTTCACTTTCACTGCATCAACTCTAATTTGATACTAATTTTTTTTTTACATTAACCCCATGCAGGAGGTCCTCAGGAAAATTATTTCCCTCAGAACCTATGTCATCTTTGGGGATGCTGTGTGGAGGGTCGTTTTAAGGAAAGGATGGATAGGAAGTTCTGTGAAGGAAAATGAATGAGATGTGGGTAGGAATCTAGGGATCAGTGTGTCCAGGAGTGACGGGTGAATGATATATCCCTCCCGTTACAGCGCAAGGCGATGGGTCAAGAGAGACCATTTCGACAGGTCTAAGGGTCTCCCCGAA
The DNA here is from genome assembly GCA_026573805.1 of Hesperophylax magnus. Taxonomy (NCBI): domain Eukaryota; kingdom Metazoa; phylum Arthropoda; class Insecta; order Trichoptera; family Limnephilidae; genus Hesperophylax; species Hesperophylax magnus. Next base: position 25,612,519 of record JAIUSX010000046.1, read on the forward strand.
CCAGCCTTTCCCGATCCGGCATACCACGCAGCTGGTGGGCAGGCGCATCTTGAACACACCTCACCCAATGAACCCGGGCGCCCCTGCTAACTCACTTCACGTAGCGAACCACTTGGGGTGACCTATAGCAGAGGTGTTGGTTATCCAATAAATGGTTCCCAAACCCGCCTCCCAAATTGAGACAACTAGACCTACAGAACTACAGGGTTTCCAATAAGATGTGTTATTTTGATATTCAATCGTAAAAGATCAATGGTTTCGTTGCTCGTGTGGCACGTAGCGCCGTCTTGTTGAAAGTAAACGTTGTCCAGATCAATACCATCCAATTCCGGCCATAAAAAATCATTAATCATCTCTCGATAGCGCAATCCATTCACCGTAACTGTTGCTCCAGCCTCATTTTAGAAAAAGTAAGGTCCAATGACTCGGCCGGACCATAGACCGCACCAAACAGTCACACGTTGAAGATAGAGAAGCTTTTCAACAATAACTCTTGGGTTTTCCGACAATTTTGCTTGTTGACGAAGCCACCGAGGTGGAAATGGGCCTCATCACTCAAGATGATTTGCATTTGATTCACTCAAGTGAATTTTAATACTTTCAATGCGTTGTTGAAGCGTGTATCGTTCCATTTTTATTAATGGCGTAGTTTCTACTTGTCAAATGTCAAAAAATGACAGCTTCAAAAGTAACATCTACCGAAATATCGGGCTGTTAAAAATAACACCTCTTATTGGAAAACCCTGTATTTTAAATTAGTCGACATTCAATTTTCTAGGCTTTCTTTTGATTAGAGCTGGGTAAATAGATCGTTTTACACGACCCGGGTCGCTCACGACCCACTAGCGTCGTGAGCGAGTAGCGAAAACCCGTGGGCGCCCCGCCGGCCGCTGTACCAACTCGTACACGACCCGAAACCCGATTACCCGTCACCCGTCGGGTCTAGAGTCGTTCATAATACTATTTATTAAATATAATAATTAATAGCTTAACGTGTACGACAAAGGAGGTAAACAATCAGTTTCCTTATACCGTCATTGTGAAAGTGGTGGGCCCCTCGAATACCGGCTACTTCCACTTTCATTTGACGTAGGTAGGTAACATAGGTCATAGTATGAATTTATATTTTTTTATCAAACCAGTTACCGATCAACCTTACCGTCATCGGTACCCGGTTCCAAAAGTATTTGGAAGAAGAAACTTTTCTATCTTCTATGTAGATTTCCGTAACTGGAAACTGAAACCACGATGATAGCCTATTTTAGGTTTCAGTAATCTACCATCTATATTAAATGGACAAATTTTGTCTGTCGCGAGAAAGTGATTTGAGACGTAATGCTCGGTCTACAAAATTCATACTCGTGAATCTTCTACGGTCGCTCTATGTTATCTATGGGTGTTCGCCTCCCCGCACCGACACCCGGTCGCGAGAGTAGGTCACGGCACCCGGGTTACGACTATCTATGGTTGATCGCCTCGCCGCACCGGCACCCGGGTCGTATGAGTGGGTCGCGAAAGTAGATCACTCTTTGAGTTTCGATGAGCGGGTCATTCACGATCGACCTAGGACTACTTCTGCCGCTTTCTACACAATTATACCCACTAGAATAATACACACTCTGCTTCTCTCTCTCTCTCTCTCTCTCTCTCTCTCTCTCTCTCTCTCTCTCTCTACGAGTTGGAACCATTACTCGCTTGAATAATACGATACTTCTGAAAGTTCCCTATCAAAAATTCAAGCTACGACTAAGGGCAAAGGCAAATAAAAAATTCTCATTCGCCCGAAGCCATCAAGTATTAATGAGGATTTTTTTTCGTTAATACAACCGGGTTTGTGTTACCTCCCTCTGTATATAGTTGGTTAAAAAATTCTAACGAGATTAATTTAGAGTTTGCCTGCATTTTTTAAGTTTTGTTTATTTTTTAACAACTTGATATTGCAAACTATCCAGGGCTTAATGTTTTTAACTGCGGAGATAATATGTTTTTTCAGGGATTGCTTTTCGCGATTTTTCAATGGTTAATCTAATTGTGCAATTTTAAAATGCTTTATTTTAGTATCAGAATCTGTATACGGTGTCCGGAAAATCGTAGTACAAGCGAGAAACTGCATTTGGAGTCGATTTTGTGGTAAAACTTGTTTTGATTTGTTCTTTCGTTTTCGAGCAAATCAAATTCATAGTCTTAATTTGTAGGTCAAATTTGACAAAAATCGATCACTAGGGGGTTAATATCAGCTATATAATGTCTTTTAAAATGGATTGAAGCGGTCGTAGGCACTATCATTAAAGTTTCGTGTAACCCTTTAGTCGCCGAAAAAAATGGAAAAGAGTTGAAAAGTGAAATGGAAAAAAAAATCGATTCGAATAAAATATGTTTTATTTGGTTTTCTGTTGATGTAGATTCACCAGTTTCCCGCTTGTGCTACGAGTTTAAGGACACTGTGAAAATTAAAATTACAATTTGATTATTATAATGGACTGTGGTGAACCTACAACAAAATATTATACAGTTCTACAAATTCCAGGACGAATACACCCACATGTATTATCATTTCATTCGCACATATCGTTAAATCGAATACAAAATTTTGGTAATAAATTTGGTAATGTTGTTGATATATTTAGAGATTCCGTAGCAGTGCTTAAACGAAATCTACATAAACACTTTGCTGAAATGTATGACTTCTCCACTCCATAGTGAATAACCCACTTTTTAGCTTCTGTTTTTTCACTCTTTTCTTTTATGACTTTTTAACTTTAATATATATGTTTTAACTTTACAAATTAATATTGTAATTTAAATAACAATTCGAATATGATTTTAAGTCCCTATAAATGCTGATTAATTTCAATCCATTTATTTTTCTAAGTAAAAAAAAAAAAAAAAAAAACTGTTCTCCATAATGGTATTCTGTATTATTTGTAAAACATTTATGTACTACAGATATAATAACTATTTTATTTATATATGTACGTAAACTTTTAAATGTCACATAGTTAATGTAATAACACGAATAACAATGTATGTAAAAGCCCAATGGGCGTTTAAAATAAAATAAATAAAAAAATAAAATAAATAAATTATGTAGTTAACATGTAGGGGAACTGGTAGCTGTGATTACACTTTTAGAGAGTTTGTAAGTAATTATTATTTGTCAATTTGTACGTTTATTTATCTAAATAAACTAAAGCTAAACTATCTGTGTCTGAAAAGTTAATTTCCCGTTGCCCTAACTAACACTGGGGGGGGGGGGGGGGAACATCCAAAAAATGTTGTTTTTTTTAATTAGCGAAAACATTTTAAGATGTTACAATAAATAAGAATAAAATGAAAAAAAATTAAAACGAATTTTTCGTTAAATCCCACACATGTTGGGATGCTGCTTTGAATGAGTGTCCCGGCCTTGTGATCGAGGAGATTTTGGTAAAATTGGGTACTAATTATTGACACAGTTCACAAAAGAGAACACTGTCATCGGCATCACAGTCCAGACCAGCACACGCCATGTGGTGTGGTACTTGGCTAACGTTTTATCAACAACAGCTTATGGTTTTATCGTCTAACATACCTCTCTAATGTTGATTGATGATGACTTTTTATGCCGATTAGATGCATCTTTATTTATATCATTCGATGGCTGTTTCAAAAGTCAATTTCATTCAATGTACCTGCGCGTTCAAAACGCTCTTGTGTCCTGTTCAGGGTTGATCAAAGCAAAACGAAATCTAAGCATAATTATTGCCTGAACAGACTATGCAATAATTACAATAGCGTATTAGCCAAGATTGATATTTTCAGTTGCGAACTTACCAAATGCAAGAGGTCCATAAAAGAATATTTCTCTGATGCTTTGTGAATAATGTTTATGTCTCTACTGTTTATATCTCTATTATGATTTGATTTATATCTACAACCTCTCTCCATGGCTATAAATGTATTGTTTTGTAAATTTTTCGTTTTATATAATCTTTTGTTTTGTATAATTTTTTAATTCATATTCCTTTCTCACAAATTTAAATAACTTATTCCATACTATGCTGTCTCAGTTAAAGTCACAAGGAGGGAATCCATAATTGGTTTTATTTTACTATATAATACTTATGTAAAAACTGATTAAATGTAAACTGTCGATTTCCCGAAAATGAATAAATAAATTTAAAAAAAAATAAATAAAAGACAGATTTTTATTTTTATATGAATTAAGATAACCCAGATAGTAAAATGTTTTTTTCTTAACAATGCAAAGCACTTATTTAATCTATTATTAGAATGTTTTGACAAATTCTTTCTTAAGCCCTCAATTTTCTTTTTTTTCGCTTTTGGGAACAGCTCATATGGTCTCATAGAAAATGTTATGTCTCCTTTACTGTCATGGTTAGAAATATGATCTAAATGATGTTAGAAAGAGAAAAAACCATCCTTTATATTCAAATCTTTAACCACAGGAGAATTAAATGTTCACCCATACGAAATCAAAAGTTCTGTTTTTGATTAATTTGAGAAAAAAATATGAAACTTGAATTGAATTTGTTAATCGTGATTTTTTTTACTAATTATTTTTAAACGAAATGAAAAAAATGAGGTGACAGTACTGTTTATAATGTATTTGTCTAATAAAATGTGTTATTTCGTTATCAGTAATTATAGTTCATTGTTTAGACTAAAGAACTTAAGGTGAGCAATTTTTTTAAACTTTTATGTTTGCAGTCAAAATTTTAATATTTCTAAAATTATTTTTTATAATTTTGAATGCTTAATTTACTTCTTTCAAAAACAGTTTTAATTTTTCGGGTACGTCAAAAATTGTTCCATTTATATTGATTTTCTTGTCCTTCTGACAGAATATGCCAGAGGACTGAAGGGTTAACGGTTAACGCGTTGGATTAAGAAAAGTAATTCGAACGCACATAAATTAACTTTAATGACAACTATGTACGGAAAATATTAAATTGAAATAAACATGCCTGCTGAATTGAATAATATTGTTTTTTTGCAACCTTCATTTTGAGATTGTTGTAATGGTGGCCTTCGCAAACTGGTTTTGCCTTTGGCGAATATGTTTCGATACAAGTATCAAATATCCGTTCCTCGGTCAGCTGTTTTGTTCGACTTGTGCCGTTTACATAATAAATTATCTTGTAACTGCAATAGTTGTAAGAGTTCATTGTATTTCTAGTGACCCTCCGTACCAACCTAGATTTTTTTTTGCATGTGCGTAAAGACGAAAATATAATCGGATTTTCATGAACACGTGTTCCGACAGCGTGATAATATATTCGTAATTTACCAGAAAACCTGTAAATTCATTCGTAAGGCCTGAAATCCCGTTCTTCCCTGCGTGAAAAACGGCGCGAAGGTTAGTTTGTTAGTTAATCGGAATACCACACAACATTTCCAAATGATCCCAACTATCCGAAGGCTGAAGGGAGTGGGAAAGGGAAAATATGGGGTAGAGGAAGGTTGGAAAGTACCTACGTGTCTATTCAGATCTCGTCACCAAACACGGCTTAAAATGCCCTACTTACGATCCTATTTGTAAAACAACAGGACAGCATGTTATTATTCGGAGGACCCTGCAAAGGGAATAATAATAATTCGGCTGGCGGTTTTGCCTACGCATTTTCACACCATCCAATTTGCAGAATCCCAGCATGCTTTCCGGCAAGTTGTCCTGCAAATCGGATGGTGAGTAGGGGTTATTAGTCATTACATTAACAGTTGAAAAGAAATAGACACTCTTGAATCTATACAGATATAATATGCTAGATATCTATTAGGTGAGTAATTTAGTTAGCTCACTTTTTCCTTTCTTCTGATGAAATTAATAAAATATTTTCAAATGTCGAATTTCTTTCTTAAACAGAAAATCAATTCCTTTGGGATATCAGAGGCACAGCAGTAGAACGGTCTTAGATATTTATTTATTGTTTTATGTTTAATTTGTAGAACTCCATTTAATTTATTTTTTTTCAGTTTTATGTATAATAAATTTAATAAGATTGGTTTATTAAATATATTTAAATTGGGGTGACCGGATAACACACCTTTAAAAAGTGATATTAAGTCATGAAAAGTGATGAAATATAAACTAGGTTGAATGGGTTACGTACACCGAGAAAACTTACCGATATAAAATCGTGTTAATTTATTAAAAATCTCTTCAAATTATTCGTATTCCTGGAGGTCGTTAACGAATCAAATGACAGATTTACTAATAAACTTACAAATAATAACACGAATATGATATTAATGTCGAAACACTTGTTCTTAAAAATTCTAATATTTTCGCATTTCGTCATTATGCAATAACAGGCTGAAAGTACTAATAGTTTATTAGGAAATGGCCCGATATCATCTTTTTAACAGGATTTTAATAAATAAGCACTACTCTTTTTTTTCATCACTTTTCATTTTTTTATATCACTTTTAGGTGTGTTGAATTGTCATTGTTTTCTTTCAAATCGGTATAGACCACACTTCTAGGGGTCATCTGTTCAGTGTTCGATACCGTTTCTCCGGTGACATGGTGACATTAATCTGCTTTTATTGACATTTTTTTTACATTTTATTCATTCGTATCCTGACCTACCTGCCCGAAACGGGTCAACAAAACTTTTATGGCAGTGCCTGAACTTCGTAAAAACTGGTTAACGTCTGTGTCCCAGAAGTCAAAGGTCGGATGACACATTGTCAGAAAATCAATCTATTTTGGTTCAAAATCGTTGGTAAAAGTTTTGTGGTCGGTATATCCGTTATTCTTTGCTCTCTTCGTAAATACTCTTCTAAATAGACACTATTTACGTTCGTCAAGTTGCTCGCTGGTATACGCCCTGGTAAGACAACCTAGTGCTACCACACCGCGAAAAATGACTTATATTGAATTAAGAATATCTTAAAATTATTCGTACTCCGGTTAAAAACGGGATTGCAGGCCCTGAACGAATGAATTGGTAAGTTTCATCATCACGATAAGCACAGGATATTTATAAACACGAGAACACGTGTTCATAAATATCCTAATATTTTCTCATTTCGTCATTCTATATTATCAAAACAAATGCAGGTGTATGCACTCGTGTTTCGATATATTAGAAATTTACAAAAAAAATATCCGGAAACGGCTTGCAATCCTGTTTTTAACCGATTTACCCATAATTTAAAGAGACTTTAATAAATACTCATTTTTCTCCGTGCATTACTAAAAATTACTGATATACCGGCTTAATATCAGAATCACTCTGGTGAGAGACCACACAGAATCGCAATGTTATTCGAAGTGGCTTCAACTATGTTTAGTGACCAGATCTGAATACAAACAATACTTCCCAACCTTCTTTTTTCATTTTATTTCTTCCCCACTTTCACCGAATTTGGCTGTCATTGTTTTACTGACTCTTGTGCTGTGTAACATAAAATCTATTTATATAAAGAAGAGTGTCTGTGGCGGGCGGCGTGGATGTGATTTTTATACAAATCTACAGTTTTATTCTGAGTTTGATGAAATTTTGCACACTTCACCTTCAAAGCAAAAGAAAGGTCACTGTCTACATGAGATTTCGAAAAACCGCCCCATGCCCTTTTCCCACCCATTGTATCAGAATTTTGATGAAATTTTGCACACTTTACGTTAATTATAAGAGAAAAATTACTGTCTATGTCTGATTTCGAAAAACTCTCCTGGCAACACCGGGGACTTCAGCTATCAATTTTATCCTGAGGAATTTGGTGATAGCCTAATTTTTTTAGATTTTCATTTTTATACGTCTAAGTATAAAATAATTATGCTTCTTATCAATTAAAAATCAAAAAACACTTTATAAATGTAGCTATATAGGTATACGCTTGGCTTTCATTAAATGTTGGACTACTGACCTTTAGCTTCTGAGGAACATAAATAATATGTCTTAAATATTGAATCCGTTCATTCAAAATGAAAAGCACAGTTATGATTCGTCCAACGATAGAAGTAGGAAATGTTTTCACCAATCAGCGAAGGAAGGTCTTTGGTCTGACATGGCGGCGTCATTGCTCGCACGTTCTTATTAAGTCTTTTATCTGTTCGTTGAATTAATAGAGACGAGTTTGCGATTTCAGACAGACTGAGAGCCGATACCGCCGCGGACGGACAACGGCCGGAGCGGAGGTTGTGTATTGTGTATTACAAATAGTCATTTGTCCATACATTGGCAAAGGTCGCGACAGTGTATCTTTCTAGTCTCAGTCTAGTTTCGGTTTTTCACTACTCGAGTTTCCCGCGCAGAACGGAGCTTCGTAGATTTTCCGCCAGGTTCGCATAGATTCAACAGCGCTACTGTCACTTTTGTGTTTCGATTGTGGTTTGATTATAAAAGAAAAACAGTTTAAACGCTTTTGAAATGATCTTGTCAATGATTAAATCCTACGTCAAAATGGCTAGGAATGTAATTTTTGATGCAATTTATGCGTTAAGTGAACACTTGTGAAATAGTTTTGTTTTTTGTTTGAAGTTTTTGAAAAGTGTTTTATGTGCAAACATGATTTCGATGTGCTTTTAAAAATGTTGGTTTTGTTTCATTTGAATTATTTTCAATTGGTACGTATGGTTTTCTGCAAATATTATACTAATTTAACTTATATGTAGAATTCCGCTGCATGCAAAGGCTCTTTTAAAAAACAACACTTGATTTCAACTTAAATATCTAATGAAGACAACTATTTAAGTCTGTGGTTTAAGAAAACATGCACAAAATAGGTTTTTAGTCTGTAAGTTTGGGTTATTTTAATAATTTATTGGTATTTCCCAATCTTCAAACTTAACTTTGATTGAGGAAAAATAGACCAATAATAGAAAAAATAAAAAATAGATAATTTTTGCATCTTTTACCATCTCGTCCGACATAAATAGTTGAAACCAACTGCTATTTAAATTTTTTCGTATCAACAAGCATGAAGCGGAATTCAACAAGTTTATCAAAATCTTTATAAAACAACGTAACTTACTTATTTTAAATTGTGAAAAATACGAACTGACGCAATTTTTTATATATTTATCTTAATTATTAACAATATAAAAAAGTAAGTTTAACACAATTTCTACGAAGGGTATATCAATGTCCGATTTTATTTCTAATATTAAAGATAAAGTAATTAGGTTAGTTTATCTAATAAAAGTAATTTTAATTTACACTTCAGAGTTTTACGCAATGTTGTTAATACTTAATGTCTTTATTGCTTCAGGGCTTAAGCCTAACATTACAACATATAGAGACACGATCAGAATTTTACCTTTCAAATGAAAACCGTTAGTAAACTTTAAAAATCATTAGTGATTCAGATTTACATTTGTCAAAAATTTAAGCAAAAGAAATACAGTGTGAAATATAGAATTATGATTAAAATTTTGGTACCTATTTTATCGCTTGTCTGAATTGTTCCGAAAATCTGTTACAATTTTTAAAATGAAAAGTGCACGTGAACGTGAATAATTTTACGCAGTACACACATCACGCACATCATCACAGAGAACTGAAATTAGTATATTTGATGATTATTGTCTTCGTTTTTATTTCTCCTCTCAAAAATAACGCTTTACGCAAGGAACAGTATTCTCGGTTGTTTTATCTTCTATATTTGGTAGGCGGGTATGGGTACCGTCGCCCCGGGAACCATTTCACCAAAGATTTCAAACACAAAAAAATGTGAAGACTTTCGACCTGTAAATATGTTACCAAAATATGAGCAAGTGATGGAATACATAATTAAATCTCAACTTGAAGAATACTTGGAAAATAATAGCATCCTTTGTGACGAACAATCTGGATTTAGGAACAATAATTCATGTGAAACAGCGCTAAATTTAGTAATTGCATCAATTAGTAATTGGAAGGAAGATATAGATAAAAACTTGCATATTGTTGCGGTGTTTTTAGATTTTCAAAGAGCTTTTGAAACAATAGATAGAAAAAGAGTTATTAAAAAATTAAAAAAATATGGAATAAAAGGGAAAGAACTGGAATGGTTTAAAAACTACTTAAGCAACAGACAACAAACAACAAAGATAAGAAACAATATATCAAATCCGATTGAAAATAAGCTGGGTGTACCGCAAGGATCTGTATTGGGTCCGATATTGTTTATACTCTACATAAATGATATGGTAAAAATATTAAAACATTGCAAAATAAGACTGTTTGCAGACGACGCACTAATTTATATTGCAGAAGATAATTATGAGAAAGCAATCAAAAAGATAAATAGTGACTTAGAAACATTGTCAAAATGGCTCAAACTAAATAAATTAAAACTAAATGTAAATAAGACAAAATACATGCATATAGGCAGAACAAATAAGCATGAGGAACCAAAAGTTTCTATAAATGGAGAAATCATAAAAAAAGTGGAAGAAATTAAATATCTAGGTGTTATTATAGACTCAAAATTGAACTTCTCAAAAAATGCAGACTATACAATTAAAAAAATTGCAAAAAAAATATCATTTCTTGGTAGAATCAGAAACAAAGTAAATAAAGAAACATGCCAGATAATATACAATACAATTATATCACCACACTTTAATTACTGTTCAAGTATTCTTTTTCTCTGCAATAAAGAGAAAATGAAAAAAATGCAAATACTGCAAAATAAAGCAATGCGAATAATACTTAAGCGCAACATATACACACGGATAAGAGACATGTTAAAGGAGCTGAATATTTTGACGGTGAAGCAAACTGTGTATTTGAATGTACTTATTTTTATACATAAAATTAACTTAGGGATGATGTCTAAGGAACTGAAAAGAAAAATAAATTACAATAACGAGATACACGGACACGGGACGAGAAATTCTAAGCAAATTAGATTGCCAACAAGAAAAAAAACAAGCACCCAAAAATCTCTGATGTACCAGGCCGTTCAACTCTATAACAAAATCCCGAAGGAAATTGCTGTGATAGAAAATATTAATAAGTTCAAAAATGAATTAAGAAAATATGTCTATCTCAATTATTAATGTTTCTTTTTTTGTGACTTTATTGAAATATTTAAAGAAAGATTATGTTTGCCAAACAATGTACATGTTTATATGTTTATAAAACTATTAGCACACACGAAGATGTGAGCTAACTTAAGATTAATAAATAAATAAAATAAAATTTATTGTCAAACCAATACTCCTACCATTGGCCACCCCAATTGATTTGCTACGTTTGGTGACTTAGCAGGGATGCCCGGGTTCACTGGGTGAGGTCTGGCTAGGTCTTGGCGGCGTACACGATTGCCCACCTACTGCGTGGCGGGTCGGATCTGTAGAGAATGGTTGAGGGTGACATTTTGACCTCTCCAGCCGGACTCTCTCGAATCATCGCCTTGTACCGCAGTGGAAGGGATGGATTCACACGTCCGACACTCCTGGACACATTAAACCCCAGATTACTACCCATCCCTGATACCTTCATCATTTTTTGCTTCCTAGAACTTTCCTAGAAAAGCTGACACAATCCCCGAGGCAATTTTTTTCCTCGGGGCCTCTTGTGTGGAGCTGATTTTAAATATTATCATATTATGCATGTTTTCGTAATAAAAAATAGCAATTTATCACTTTTAATTTTATAATGGTCACTGTATCATCTCTTTCGAATGTTGAAAAGGTCTTATCTGAGCGACTTATTATATTATTATTTTTTTACGTGAAGGTGTGTCGAAATCCATTGTGCTTTTGAAGGCCAAATACAATCAAATAAGTACGTCAGAGTTCTGATTAGATTCCATTTATTCTTAAAATAGTAAATTAGATGTTTAATCGGTGATTATTTGAACACGGTAATTATTGTAAATCATAACATTATGTATCTTGTACAGCTATATAATGTATATTATTTATAGATCGATATGTACACTTATTGGTGGCAATAGATAATGTGGTATCTTGCACTCTGGCCAACGACTCTTTACGTTCAGCTCAAAGAGTAATTATTGATTAATCGTTATACAAAGGGTCATTTATTTTTAAATTGACATAATAATGTATTATTATTATTATTTCTATGACTTGTGAAATGATTTGCATCCTTCAACTTCAGTTTCTGCAAGTTTTAGAGATTTGTTTGTTTGATGTGAAACCGTACTGGAGTCCCAATTGATCCCAACCGTCTGAAACCAGTGAGACTATGAGATCCCCAATTGGGGTATGTTGTGAGGGGTGACCGGATAACTCATCGAAGTAATAATTCAACACACCACAACCACACAACACAACACAACACACCACACGTGATAAAAAGTCATGAAAATTGATGAAACAAAAACTAGATTTAATAAATATAAGTAGGGCTTAGATATTAATTTTTTTTTCATCGTTTTTAATGACTATATCACTTTTTAACGTTGTTTTGAATTGTCATTTTGATGAGTTATCATGGTACCATTATTAAAACATTCTGTTATCTAACCTAGTTCGAACTTTTTTTTGGTTTCGTCACAAAAATACAGCACAAGAGCCCCAACTGCTCCTTCTGTAGCCAGTGAAACTATGGCATCCCCATTTAGGGCATGTTATGAGGAGGAGGAAATGGGGGAGATGAAGTACCTGGCTATTCAGATCTGGTCACCAAACACAACTAAAGACATTTCAAGCAAAGTTTCAATTCTGAAATCTTACACCAGGGCGATACTGAGAGTATCCTCTACTCTGGAACGTGCCGCTTATCTTGAAAAATAATCATTCTTTCCAGTTTTTCTTAAATATTTATACTGGAATCCATGAATAAAATCCTAAAAATAGCCAAAATTAATAATTCATATTTCGCGCCGCTATCGTAAACAATCGGTTTAAGGCGATGCCATACGTAGTAATGCAAAATCATGTATTTTTGGTTTGAAAATTTGGTCGCCTAGAAATGTTTCAGATGCTTTAATTAAATACTGCGAGTAGAATACATCTTGGCCTTTGAAATAATCGAGTATTTTTTAGATAAGTCTTTTTATAATCCCAGAAAAAATAATGTATAAGGCCTATGAAAACTGCTTTAAAGTTCAAAATCTCCTACTTACGAACCCATTTTCGGTTATGATTTTATTGTATAATGTGGCAAATTAAGTTAATTATAAAATGATCGAAAAAAAATTAAATATTTATGCCTGAACATCCACAAAATAAAATAAAAGGAACTTTTTGGCCATGTTTTTTTCTTGCATAAATCAAAACAGGCGGATGGTGTTAAGCGGGAATTTAAACCTTATCGCCATCTACGTAAGGGTTGTTATTGATAGCGGCTCAATTTAAAATCCTACACGACGTAGTGCATCGCCTTAACTTTAAAAAATATTTCTTATTTCTTATTATTTGAACGAGATAAAAGTGAAGGTACAATTTTCTTAAAAATTCCACAAAAAACGAACGTGTTTTCGAAAAATCGAGTTCTCTTAATTTTTTATAGTATTGGAGTAAAAATATGGTTAGCATTTTGACAATATTATTCACGTTTTATATTAAAATTTCATTTTTTAAAAATACTAATGTTTATATTAAACGCAGAGGTACACCGGAAAGATAATTTTATTTAGTTTCTAAAACAGTATATGTTTTGACGGAAAATTATAAAATAAGATGTATATGGCGCATTTGAAATACACAGAAAACATTGCAAACTGTACAAAAGTGATGAAATTACTGGAGGATTAAAATAAAGCATATTTTACTCGATTTTTTATCCGGCTTATTTCCGTTTATTGTCATTGATTAACTCCTCAGGTTGATTTGTTCGGTTTTGAGAAAAAACAGCTATTACCCGCCGAGTCAATCTTTTCGCTTTTCGGAACAGCTCATATGGTCTCATAGTCGTTGTGTCTCCCTTGCCGTCATAGTAGAGATATGAACTAAACGGTGTTAGAAAGAGAAAACACCAAGCTTTATATTCAAATAAGTTAACCACAGAATAATTAAAATGCACACCTTTATATATGAAACTACAAAAAAGTGAGGCGGCAGTAATGTTTGTAATACATTTGTCTCATTAAATTGTGTTTTGTATTCATTATCAGTAATTTTTGTTCAGTATTTAGTCGAAAAAAACGTAAGGTGAGCAATTTTTTAAAATTCAAGTTTGATTTGAAAATTTTATTATTTAAAAAAATATTTGTTTATTTTTAATAATTTAAGTTTTCGGATACGTTCAGAAATATTCCATTTATTTGGCTTTTATTGAAAAGCAGAAATATTCGTATCTTGAAATATAACGGTTGATATGCCAGAGGCCTAAACGGTTAAATGGAAAGAAATCAGTGCGATAAATAAATTCAAAATATTTTACATGGAATTATTTAATGCAGCCTTTTTTAAGCCGTCCTTGGAATATATTTGAATTATTCTGTTCTCTACTAATATTTTTTTTACCTATGTGTTGTTTTTGTTCATATTCCTTAGCGAAAAAACATTGTTGAGGTGCGTAAAGCCTATTGTAAGGCCGTATTTAATAAAACTACAACCTCCGTATTATTGTATTCTCTTGATATTATTATTACTTGACCACGAAAGTGAGAAGCCTTAGTTGTAACATATTTCCGTACTGTTTCAATGACGGCGAAAACATTTTGTATTAGTGACGGGCGAAATCGATTAATATTTCGAATTTATTACTCGACTCCTACCGAGATTGTCATCTCCAAAGTTTCTAACCAAAAATAGGTTTTCCTCGTCCCCGCTTGGGACGACCTGTATGTTTTTCTCTTGTCTTTCAACTCCTCGCTCTTTCCTCACCCCCGCTTGGGACGACCTATATGTTTTTCTCTTGTCTTTCAATTCCTCACTCTTTCCTCACCCCCGCTTGGGACGACCTATATGTTTTTCTCTTGTCTTTCAACTCCTTACTCTTTCCTCACCCCCGCTTGGGACGATCTATATGTTTTTCCCTTGTCTTCCACCTCCTCACTCTCACCTCACTCTTTCCTCACCCCCGCTTGGGGCGACCTACATGTTTTCCCTCTTGTCTTACACCTCCTCACTCTCACTTCACTCCTGATAGATTTTAAAATATTATTCATAAACGTCGTTAAATTCTTCCAAATAATTCGATTACTAAATCATTATAATGCTGCCTTTATACTCGTAAGTAAAATTTACGACCAGTAAATAAGTTATTCACAGGAGCGCTTACATATTCATCCAACTCATGGTAATTAACGTTCACTCGTAATTGTATTGCAGTAAGATGGCTTCCTGTCAACAACGATTTGCTGCTGTCAAATTCACGCGATTTTGTCAATGAAGACGAAAAGGCCCAAGGCCAAGAGAAACGATTTGCTCGAGAGAAACAATTCTCCACGAGCTTTAGTTCGGTGAATGGCGGAGTTGAAAGGAGTTATTTAATTTTATCCGGGTGGCAGCCAGATGACAGCAACTGACTTTGAATTCAAATACGTCATGTTATAAAGAGAAAAATTGAGATTAGAATGGATTGGACCGATAATTAAAAAGAAGGATGCTCATTTTTAGAAACCTTTGTTCCACCCGATTTTTATAATTAATTCTTCGGTCTTTCTAATCAGAAAACTTTCGATTTACATTAGTTTTCGTTACCTAGTGCTTATTTGAGTTTAATCTATTGTTGTTTTTTATATTGTTTTCGAGAGATATTATCCAACTATGTAGTACTATCCACTTATCCTAATCAGATTTTGGTTCATATATTAAAACTACTAGTTTTTGTAGGAAACAAATCTTTCAAATTTAATTTTCGGCATCTGGCATCAGCGCGTTTAGGCACTATTTCTTACGGTAAGCGTCTCAACTTATCAAATTGACATGGCTGTAAGTTCGCGCGGACGTGATTAGTCCTCTCAAAAACTTACGCCTCTAACGACTATAGTGAGAGACTTAAATTGTTATTTTGCCATAAGTCACTGGTGTAAGGGCAGCTTAATGAATAATAATATTATTGTGAATCTATGACTAATTCTTTCGAATAAATTAGAGTCGATTATTTCGAAACGGATATCCCAATAAAGTCCAAATATTATGCAACTAGTTTGTATATGCAATTTATGTGATTTTAATTGGTTAAATTTGAATTTCAATTAGATTCTCTTACTAGTCGTACTTAATCGGGATTGAACCATTTTCACGTTGCCTAAATAAATTACGTACATGTTTGTTTGTTTATTTTCAACTAAACGTTGCATAATCCCTCGTAATTAGGTTTAGCGTTTCTTTTATAAACTGACAACTGTTTTTCAACGGTCATCGAATGAATTTTATTTTATTTTGTTCGATTGTGCCAGTTGTGCTTGAGAACAATCACTACAATATAGTCGCTAGTCGCTAGCCGAACCACCGTACAAACTAGGGGGCGACCCCCCCCCCCCCCGTTCTGCGCCGCACCATGCCGCGAGCTTATCGTGCTCACATCACCCGACGACCAGGTCTATCGTACCTCCGGCATTCTTACTTCACATTGGAGTATCTGGAAGACCCATGGTCGTCACCAGTGCTGAACATCACCCACAATACAGCAGAGTTGCGGACGTGTTTTAACCGCTCCGGTTTGCTTAATCCTTTCAGAAGGTTTCCCTTGTTAAGAGATCGCTGAAAATTGTTCAGCATCCGTGTTTTATATAGTGCTTACCTTCTTATTTCACGAAATGCGCGTAACTTCTACCGTTTAGCCGGAATTTGCAATTATTATAGCATTTTAAACCGATTAAATGTTAAAAGTGAAGCTAGAACAAAGATTTCTCAATGCAGTCGAAGATTTTATACCTGACTCAAGTGTCAAGTGGTGTCGGGATTTACGGGACCTTTTCAACCGAGGATGTCTGCCTGGAGGACAGATAAGCCAAATTTTGTTTAAATTTTTTGTTTTTGTTTTTATTTTCTGTTTTTGTTTATGTATTTTGTTACAGATGACACACATAAACTTCACTTTGACTTTGGTTCAATATTTTGCTTATGATAGCCGATAAGCGAGCCCTAAGGGTCTGAGACAGAGGTGTGAAATCGTCGGATCACGACAATAGAAAGAATGTATTGGAGCCAGGAAGGAGTCTGAAAGGGTCGAGAGGATGCACTAGGTGGCATGAAAGGCTGGGAGGTGACTGGAGAGACTAAGGTAAACTAGGATTAGGTGATTTTGCACAGCGGTGCTGCCAAGGTCTGTTATCTATGTGAGGATGTTGTGTCGGCGCTCTTTATTGGCAGCAGACACATGTCAGCGCTATATTAGCGGCGGACACATGCCTGAACGGATGACGAGCCTCGTGCTGACACATTTGGTGGACGGGGTAGTCTCTCTCCCTGCAGCAGCTGGTACAGTTCCTTCGCTACCTAGGACTCTTGCAGCAGAGTCTCCATCTGCTGTCTTCGTCGAGCGTCACAGCGGTGCTGCCAAGGTTTGTTGTCTATGTGAGGATGTTGTGTCAGCGCTCTTTATTGGCAGCAGACACATGTCAGCGCTATATTGGCGGCAGACACATGCCTGAACGGATGACGAACCTCGTGCTGGCACAGTTGGTCTAAATAACAAATGTAGATCCTAGGAAATAAATTGTACAGCGCCCTTGAGGTGATTTTTCACAAAAACGGCGCTATACAAATTATCCAATTATTATTATTATTATTATGCAGTTATGCAGATTTTCATCTCTTCAGCCATAAACAATAAAATATATTGATTTTTTTTCAAAGAAAGACACTCACGTGTTACTAATAACCTGACAATGTGTTAATTGAATTTACATTTGCTCCATACGGGCGGCCCTGAGGAAAAAAATCCCTCAGGGCCTATGTCATCTTTGAGGACGCTGTGTGGAGGGTGGAGGGGACGCTCTTTTAATGGAAATGAAAGACTGGAAGTTCTGGGAAGAAAAGGGGTATGAGCGGTGGGTAGGGATCTGGGGTCAATGTGTCCAGGACGTATGAATCCATCCCTCCCACTGCGGTGCAAGGCGATGGGCTGGTTGAGTCTAGCAGGAGAGACCAAACGGTCTCCCTCAACCACGCAGTAGGTAGGCAAACGCATCCGCAGCCAACACCTAGACCAACCTCACCCCATGAACCCGGGCACCCCTGCTAAGTCACCAAACATAGCCACCACTTAAGGTGACCAATGGCAGGGGTGTTGGTCATCCAATAAATTGTTCCCGGGGCGACGGTACTTATACCATCCCTAATTGTTCCATCATTGATGAGAATTTGAATGAGAAATTGACACACGATGCCTGGATGGGAACCCAACGCTTTGAATCACTCGGCTACTAACTGAACTAAATCTGCTGATATTATAAATATTATTTTTATTGACCGCTACTCCACTGTATATTATTTATCTTTTAAATAGGGCAACGAACCTTATTGCCATTATTGGCTTAAATTATAATATGTAACCAATGAAATGTTACACCATCGGCCTTGGCGTAGAACAAACAACACGTCCAATAGTAATTAATATCTAATCCCACTTGACCTTTGGCGACACAACCTTCAAAGTGATTTTATGATGATGATTCAACTTGGAAACCGTCTATGTAATAGTTTGCCACTTTACTTGATTCGTGTACGAGTTCAAATAATGTACGAACGTATTAAATACTTTAATAAATTGTGCACTGTGGAAAACAATGTCACTCCACTCGGTAGAATACCTCCCCTTCCCCAGTCTGCATCGAATTTAGCATGCATCGCTACTCTCTAGGGCCTGCTCAAAACAAAGGCTTTTTTATTAAATTGTTACAGAGTTCTCCTACCCTATATTACTACTACTACCACCTGGCTTCGCATGATTTGGCGTCAACCCCTCATTCTAATTTGTTCGGTTTTGCGAACAAACAGCTCTTATTCGTAGAGACAATTTGTTCGCTTTTATGAACAGCTCATATATAAAGTGTTAGAAAGAGAAAACACTACACCTTATATTCTAATCTAGAAGATTTAAAATGTGCACCTCCATGAAACTTCTGTAAGAATAAATTATGAAACTTTGTGAATTTTATATGAAACGACAGTAAAGTGACGTGACAATAATATTTGTAATACTGAAATAATCGTTGCTTTGTTTATCATATCATATAGTTTATCATCATTTCAACATTTATTTTTTGGACAACCATGGATTTTTCCCTTAAGGTCCGTCTACACGCAGCGACTTGCATGCGCAATCAGTTTGTATGTGCAAAAGTCGCAATCATTTGAAGTGTATGCAAGCCATTTACGAATTTTACAGTTTTGCCGTCTTAACGTATTTTCTTACTTGTGCAATTTAGATCAAATTTAGTTCCCTCAAGCCGTTTACGCGGTATACAATTTTGCCATCTTAACATACTATACTAATAGATAATTATTAATTACTTAAAATTTTGTACAGCTAAACTGTTAAAACTCGTAAATATAATTATTATGTATATTTATTTACCAGAACTTCAATCACGCATTTTCACAAAAATGCTGGCCACGTGGAAAAAACCTTAAATTTTCGAGGGATGTGGCACTTTGCGAGTGTTGCCACTTCTTAAAAGTGTCAGTGGTGATACCAGCATCAAAAATAACGAAGGAATGGCCATCATATCCAAGTTATTTAGAATTATAGACATCGTAAACATAAAAATCGGGAAATATTGGAACTGTCCCTATTAATATGGCAACCCACTGTACATGCTTATTTGTGCAAGTGAGATTGAGCGTCATTTACCGTCTGCTTATATTTTTTATTAAACATAATAATAGCGCAAGAACATTAACATCGTCAATTTCTTTATCGTCGCATGTTTCTAACGTATAAAAATAAATCACTTACTGACAATTCTCTCCTGTTAATGGCCTCATGTGATTATTTGCAACAATTTTTCAGACGCTTTTCCATACTTTGTTATAAAATTTGTTTCAATTTTGGAGGCGGATTTGGGTAGCGCTGCCCGCGGAACCATTTATTGGATAACCAACACCTCTGACATAGGTCAGCTCAAGTGGTTCGCCACGTTTTTGTGCTTTAGCAGTGGTGCCCGGGTTCATCGGGTGAGGTGTGTTCCGGATGCGCCTGCCCACCGGGTATGTGGCATGTCAGTGCGGGACAGGCTGGTTTGGGTCGACCCTTTGACCTCTCCAACTGGTTTCTCGACCCATCGCCTTGCGCCGCAGCGGGAGGGATATATTCATACGTCTGTCACTCCTGAACACACTGACCCCTACATTTCTACCCACCCCGCATACCTTATTCCTTCCTGAACTTCTTCTCCTTCCTTTTCTTAAAAATACCCTTCACATACAGCATCCCCAAAGATGACATAGGCTCTTAGGGAAATTATTTTGCCCGAGGCCTCCTGTGTGGGGTTAGTGTAAAAATAAAATAAAAAACAACCGTTTCTACATACAATGTGTAGACATACTTATATATGTCAGTATATAAACTATAAATTGCATATTCCTGTAGAAAACATTGATTATAACTACTTACTAGATAAATTGTCCCTATTAAAACTTTCAGAAAGAAGAATTAACACAGATTTAATAGTACTACATAAAATACTTCATTACAAAATTGACTGTCCTGAGTTACTCCAATTAATCAGCATCCACATCCCAAAAGATCTTGCCGAAATTTACTACCCTTTTATTTTTACAACACCGGGACACTGTCTTATCAAAATTCCCCGATTCCAAGACTTCACAGTCTAGGAAATAAATACTCTGATCTGGGAGATATATTTCATCTTAAAAATAATCAATATAAATATTGTTTATTTCAATTCTTTTATATATCGAGACACAAATAGACATCTATAATTTCCGCAATATATATATATTTTTATTTTTATTTTTAATATCTATTTATGTGAGACTTCTTATAGTTTTTACTAAGGTATCTTATTTTACTATATGCTTTTGTTGTAACATTTAATATTTTTTCTTTTTTCTTTATATTATGTTTCCTTTATTGTTTTAATTTTGTAGAATTTATAATAACTGTGATACTCTACTATTAAACTTTGTAGTGTGTAAAAGCCCATTAGGGCGTGTAATAATAAATAAATAAATAAATATGTCCTTACAACAACTCAACAATCACATCACTAGGGAGAGGGACACTAGGGTAACTGCATTATCTACGATTGGATAACCTAACTCCTAAATCGGACACTGAAGCTTTTAAATTAAAATTTTTTGATCCACCCGAATTCTTTGGAATTCTGTTATTTAGTGATTCTTATACAAACGGCTTTCGTGATTGAATTTTTTGGTCTTCTAAATTCGGTCGGCGCAATTGAGTCATCTGAAAATATGCCGCCTGTTGTATGCTGATGATTTGTACCTGATTTCTAACAGTATGAAAGATCTATAGTCTCTCGTGTCTAGGATGAACGGAATATGTATGAAGAATGAGTTTATGTTGAATGTAAGAATGTCTAAAGGCATGGTGTTTAAAAGAGAGAGTACCAAAACAGTACCTATGCAATATAGTTGTGAATGATTAATACTTGGAGCAGGTGGATGAGTTTGTGTATTTGAGAAGTATGATTACGAGGATAAACGGATAACTCATCATAATTACAATTCAACACACCTATAAAAAGAGTTATAAAGTTATGAAAAGTGATCAAACAAAAACTAGGTTACATGTGTAACTATTTAACCTAGTTTTTGTTTCATCACTTTTAATGACTTTATATCACCTTTTAAAGGTGTGTTGAATTGTCATTTTTCGGGGACGTGTAGAGCGAATGAACACGATCAAGTGAACTAGATACTTGAGTTGGGCCATGTCAAGAGTCGGAATTACAGAAGAGTATGTGTGAGACGATGTATGAATGTGAATGAAGCAAGGAATGCGTGCCAAAACCGAGTTAATTAGAGGTCCGTCCTCTCTGCCTACCCCTGCAGAGGGACAGCGTGATGGTTAGCTAGTTAGTCTTATTTATTAAATTACTAGAAAAAGCTCATACAAATATGAAATGTTTAAATTAATCACGTACATAATTTTGTTTTGTATATTCTCAAGAATTCAAAAATGTTAAGACATTCTGAAAATTTAAAAAGATTAGACATTTTGTTAAACCATTCCTGTTCTCAGTTTATCAACAAATCATGTTACACCAGAAACGTCTTAATGTTTTGATATGTTTTCCGTGAACCCTGATGTCTGGTCTGTGATGGTCAGTGTCAATGTCTTTTCGAGATAGCGATACACAACATGCAAACAAAGAGGAAATAACTTGCAGTGGGAATGGGGTCACTATCCCTTCGGCGATATCGCTAGCAAATTACGAAATATTTGATGTAAAACAATAATATCATTATTGAAGACGAAGATATTACTAATAAATCTAAACGAGAGAGAACAAGACATTAAAAGAAAATTGAAGGATAATGGTCACAACTAGGAATTAACCCCACGATCTCTTTACCTGGACAGCGTCTTAACCACTCGACCATTGGAACCATTTGTCGATCTCATATTTTAATTCAAAATTAACAATATCTTGCAACTAATTTTTCCCATATTTTTTTTCTGAATTTAATTTCATATACAGATGCGCCAGTGTTGCCAGCGTATGTATTCATTATCAATATTTATCCGGATATCAACAGCGCGAACGTGCTCCAGAAATCGTTATATAATCATTGGTAGTTACGCCTCTCGATCGAATATTGTAAACTTATCAATTTCACTGTGCTAGACCTCCTTATGGCTTCGTAGTCCACTAGTACAGTATACTTATTTATTTATTTCTAGAATAATTTTGCTGTTGCTGATATTTTCCACAAGACATTGCTACTGGTGGCTACTGGTGTAACAATTAGCTTTAATCTCAACAACTTTTCATGTAGGTTTTTTTCACGTAACAAAAGGTGGATAAAGATCTTGTGAACTTTGTTTATATAAAGTAAGCAACATTAGTTAATTTTGCTTAACCCTACGTAATTAAAGTACGTCATAATTTTGTTATTAGTTACTTGTTGATATAGTAATATAGATTCCATAATGTTGTAATTAGTTATGCTGGAATATTAACTACCTACCAGCTATCCTAATTAGGCATTGAATTAAGTTTAGGGTAAGATTACATCGATGTTACTATTCTATTCGGTTAATTAATTATCTTCAGAATTAGAACGACAATGTTCAACTCGTGAAATAATATAATTTATGATATTTGGACAGAGATAAATGAGGTTTTTTTTTACGTACGTAACATTTTGGGAAGGCTGTTGACGTATTTATCGTGACAAGGGCAGAATTTGGCGAAGGGTGAAAAGTTAATTCAACTGAAGAGAAAACGTTTTTTTGGTTATGCTCCATAAAACACAAAAATGTTTATTATATTTATTTACCTTTGAGAATATTCTGTTCGAATAAAATTGGGTTGGGGAATGTCGCAAAATAAACTGTTACATAACGTAAGGGAAACTTTTTTGAAAAAACGTTATGCAATGAATACAATGCCAAATGTAATTCTGAGAAAAACATGATATTTGTTGCCAATTTTTTTTCCCTTTTAATACTGAATAAATATATACTATTTTTTATATTAAATAAGACTGAAAAATGTAGAGAAGATCGTGTGAGTAATGTGGAGATCCTCAAAGAATGCAAGACTGATGTAAACGTAATGAGTAAGATTAAGAAAGGGACGCTTAGACGGTTTTGGCATGTAGAGCGAATGTACAAAGAAAGAAGAATATATGACGCAAATGTGCATCATAGAAAAATTCGGGGACTCGCAAAGAAAACATGGCACGACCAAGTGGCCATATCGAGACTTCAAGAGTCAGAATAATGGAAGATTATGTATGAAAGTGAATGAGTCAAGGACAGAGTTGTTTGGGGATCCATCCTCTGTCTATCCCTGAGGGGTAACGGCGTGATGGTTAGTCAGTTAGTTAGTTATAAAATAGAAATATCTTAGCCTTTATATAGATAGCAAAGAAAGTACGTCTTTGACAAATCTTAAAAATATGTTCACATGAACGATACATACCGATGTTTTTTATATATTTTAACTAGCTGAAGTCCCTAGCCGCTGTCCGTGTGTTTCGCAGATTTTGTCGTAATTACGTTTAGACAGTGACCTTCAAGACCTTGTAGGTAAAGTGTGCACAATTTCATCATTCTTGAAATAAAACTGTATATTTGTATAAAAATCAAATCCATGCCGCCTGCCCGCCACATGAATATATGAATAGAAGATATTTTCCCTTTGGATGAAGTAATTTTAATAACTCATCCCCTTAAACATTTTAGGCTTATTCAAAAAAAATTACCCGTGCCAAGCGATACAAACATAAACTTCTAAAAATTCACTCTAATGTATATCACAATATTCCCACGCAAATTTTAACTATTTATTTTTTATTCTTTCCCCAAAGTAGGCAAATGCCCGTATTATGGTGGTAACATAAATAATATAAAAATGAAAATATAAAAAAAGAAATTTAAGAAAATATAAAAACATTAATACAATGTTGTACATATATCGTAATACAAATGGTAATACAAAAACAAAAATAGTAAATATATATACGATAATATGATGTAAGTCGGAATGAATTCACTTAATAGTCTTTCTTCAATCAGATAATAATTTCTTTCAGAAAGCTTTCCTATTTCGTTCTGCCACTTTCTATCAGCCATACGGTAATTTGCTTTTGAAGAGGGCCTGTTTTAGCCTGACTGCATTGCTGCTTGAACCCATTATACACCTTAGAAGCCAGGAATACATGAAAACGTTGTCCAAACGATGTGTTCATTTTTGGTACTATCATCCTTTGTTCTGATCTTAGTCTTGTCGTGTAATTGTGATCTACAAGACTATGAAGCTTGGGATTGTTCGTATAGTACATAATGAGTGCATGTATACATCTGTCTTACGTCTAATAAAATTGTTTCCTTAAATAAGGGTGTCGACGGATAAATATAAGGTTTTTTATCCATCACCCTTATTACAACTTTTTGTAATAAATAACTTATATGTATATGTACCTGAATAAATTGCCTATTATTTTTCCATCCAGCAACCGTGTGTACTTCTTGCTATGTATGTATCTCGCTCGGACGAGTATTTAATTTTGTCTAGGGTTTACCAAGCGCTTCAAATAGATACGTGGAATAACTAATTTGAAAATATTTACGTGAAAGCGAGTGAACATGCTCGATTCTAGGAAATTTAATTTAAACCCGAAGGCCTTTCGCTTATTGGGTCTTTTACGGGTAAGTACCTACGTAAGAACTAAAAAGGTGCCTGGATGGCTCGTGCATTCTTTCTTATTACTCCCTTGATCCAATTCTTCCTTCTTGTCCCCTTTTCGTTACGTTTTAATACGCGTCATACCTTCTTCTATGCCCTGGTTACTGTTTAGAACAATTCAGAACCTCATGCGCGCAACAATGAAATCAATATTCATCTTTAGAACACTTCGGAACCTCGTGCGCGCAACAATGAAGTCAATATTCATCTTTAGAACACTTCGGGACCTCTTGCGCGCAACAATGAAGTCAATATTCATCTTTAGAACACTTCGGAACCTCGTGCGGGCAACAATAAAGTCAATATTCATCTTTAATAATATTTCTGCTGTTTTTTTTGCTTTAAAAATCCTTGTGAAATTCTTTTCACTTATAATTTATATGCTTAATAGTTTATTTGTATTTTATTTTATGATAATAGTATTCCAATGGTGGGGTTCAAAGTTATACTGATTCCTGGAAGGACATCTATTTAAGAGGAACTGCTGCCATTTTTGTACAATACTTAAATTCGGATTTGATGCCAAAATACTCAACCAAACTGAATAATATTTTTTACATCAAAAGTTGTTGTAAATATCTAGTACGAATATGTACTAGTTTATTTATTTGTGTTTCAAATTATAAAATATCCACCCGAGCGATTTTTGTTATAATGGCAAGTATTCAAAAACGTTTTGAGCAATCAGTTGCCGTAATGTGCAGAATTTATAGAACCATAGGATAAATCTAGGCGGATTCATTGTCTTTAAATAGCATTAATCACTATTTTTTTTTAATGATAAACTAATGTTTAAAATACAAGGTTTTTATTCATAGCACAAAGGATAACAAATTATTATAAGCAAGTAATTAATGCTTATAATAATTTCTTATCCTTTGGGCTATGCATAAAAATCTTGTCTTATAATCGTCATTTAATAAATAATAATAATAATTGACAAGTCAAAATATTTCACCAACAAATGTAAATATAATATATCTCGACGCCATCTAGTGGGAAATTCAGCACTAACAAAGCCTTTCATACAAAAATAAATTTGGTTGTTTACAGGTGAAAAAAATATAACAAGCAGTAATTGTCGATTGAAGTACTTGTACATATTGAATTATTTGGCGGGTTGGGAATAAGCCGACGTAGCTCAGTGGTCCAGAGCACCTGACTGGACATCAGAAGGTGCGGGTTCAATTCCCGTCGGCGGCATTTATTTTTATTCGGGAGATATGTTCAATTTGTATGGATATTTCAGGCGAGTAATTAATGCTTACAATAATTTTTAGCATTAATCATGTTCCCATATTAATATTTTGATCAAAGAAATGCCGTTTGTTTGTACGTAGCGTTTGAAAATTAGTTCAGTTATTACGCGTGAGCCATTAATTTACGTGATAATAAGAATTAAGGGGCACGGGCCTCGCCTGTGTGTTCCAGGTTCCCCAGTTACATTTATGTTAATATAAAAATGCCAAATAGCCTGATTTAAATAATGCCTACCACCTTTTCCGAGAAATCTCACTTGTTTATGGTACTACTGCAATAAATAATATTAATTTAGCAAGTTTCATAACCCAATGTTTTCTGGGGCGCTCTATTGTTAAGATTTTACGATATTAAATAATGTGTATGGCACAATGCAGTTGCAGTTCAAGCATCCAAGTTCTACGCATATATCTTGTATAAATTGCATAGTTTACGCCACGATACCAACTGCGGGCATTAGGGTGATAAATTACGAATTCAAAATAGTATGTTTATGGTTTGATAATTTGATCGCTTAGAAATTTTTTAGATTGCACATTAAGTAGAACACACCTTGGACATTGAAATAATTGAGGTTTTTTTTGTTATATGTCTTTTTATAGGCCCCGATAAAAATAAAGTATCAGGTCTATAAAAACTGTTTTAGAGTTTAAAATCTTCTACTTCTGAACCCCTTTTCAGTTATGGTTTATTGCAAAACGTGGGAAAATTAAGTTCTTTAGCAAATTGTCGTAACTTATAAATATTTGTGCCTGGATTTCGCTAAATAAAATAAAACACACTCTTTGGCGATGTTTTTTTTATTGCATACATCAAAACGGATGGTTGGCGGTAAGCGGGAATTTAAACCTTATCACCATCTACATAAGGAGTTTTATTGTTAGCAGCCCGATTCCAAATGTTACTCGAGGTGGTGCATCACTTAAGCTGAAAAAAAAATTTTAAACTTTAGTAATGGTGTGATTTTTTTTTCTTTTTGTTTTTAATTTTCTTTTTATTTCAACTAATAAGAGAAAGTACAATGTCCTCCACGCTAGGAGTTCATCTGTGCTATGGGGGATTTTTTAAAGGGTACTTAATTAATTTTACAGGAAGATTTAGATTAATAATAATTGGCGGAAACTGCAATACAAATAAAAATATATAATTAGAAATATATATTATACCAGTA
Source organism: Hesperophylax magnus (assembly GCA_026573805.1). Lineage (NCBI taxonomy): Eukaryota > Metazoa > Arthropoda > Insecta > Trichoptera > Limnephilidae > Hesperophylax > Hesperophylax magnus. The sequence continues at coordinate 25,640,159 of JAIUSX010000046.1, forward strand.
CCATATATGTTTGAAAAAGGGGTCCATACCAAAGGGTTTCCGTTATCCTTAAAACACCAGGATTCAAATTACTAATCCCTATTATTTGAGCAGAAATCCTTCCCGGAATGGGTTTTTGTGAGATTATCCCTATTATATTCTGAATTATTTCTGTTGAACATGCTTTACAAAATAAAAATAAAATATTTATCATAATTATTTTACGGCTCTAAAATATATATCTTGTTTAGCGCATTTACAGTAAATTATATGATCCACTAAATTAATCTCTCGAGCGCCGCGCCGCCATGGATCAATAAAATAAATCATTTCTTTAACCTATTCTGGGGAAACTACTTATGGTAGATTATATACTATTTTTACAATTATATGAACACATTATCTGATAAATGGTACAATTAACGAAAATATAATTATCCAAAAAAAAACAAATAAGTTTTAAAGAAAATAAATTCAGCCATTCCAAGAGTTAATAAAACATTTTCGTTAGTTTGTTTCACATTCTGGATATTTTCCTGAAACTCAGTTCTTAAATATAAATATTTATGAATCAGTGTTTTTTTGAAGTTCTGTGTATATATGAATACTTACATGTATACATAGACAGTTTGTTCCAAACCTTAAAAGCACGGTCATATTCGCATTTCGCGTTCGGTTGCTAACTTCACGTTTCTTCAGATGACATTTGTAATGTCATTGACCCGGTCTGTGTTCGGTTGCATTGAAATCCGGCCAATCCGATTATGCGTTCCGTATTTGCTTTGATAAACCGATTTAAAATATTCCTCCGATAGTGTTGCACATGGGTATTACTGCTTTTTTACTTATTCGTTACGCGACAGATCGATATTTGTTAAATCAACCAGACTCCGTCTTAAAACGATCGTAATACGTTCCTACTCCTGGGGGTCAGACGGTTTAAAAATCTGACAGCTACTAAAACTACCGTGTTACGGCCGGTATACTCAATACGCATGCGCGTGATTATTTATTTATTTATTGACGCCCTATTGGGCTTTTAAGTACTTACATAAAAAATTACAAATTTCAAATTACAACAGTATAAAACAAACAATAGAAAATCGAAATAAAATATAATGATTTCTCATACACTATTTACATTTAAAAAGTGGTGGACTAATTTGGCTTTAAATGTATTGAAGTTTAAATTAAATATGTCAGCGACATCACTTAGTTCATTGCCCAACCTATGTATTCTTTCTAACACAGAATTCGAAGCGAAGTTATTGTTGTAGAATAAAATATTCCGTCTAGTATATTTTGGAGGTATATGTAAAGATAGCAAGTTTATAGTGTCAGGGCAGTCTAACCTTGAATGAACAATTTTATATAATAAAAGGAGATCAAATATTTTTCGCCTTTCAGATAATTTCGATAAGTTAAGTTTACTGCGTAAATTGACATAATTGATTTCAATAATAGGAATACCAATTTTGAAATTAATAAAACGTAAAAATTTATTTTGAATTTTTTCAATTTGTAAACAATGAGAGTTGAAATGAGGACACCAAATGGTTGCATTGTATTCAACCTGACTTCTAACCAGAGACGTGTATAGTAATTTTATAGTTTTTATGTTATTAAAGTCTTTAGCGATTCTGAGAATAAATCCAAGCATTTGTAATCCCTTACTGGTAATGCTATTAATGTGATTCAAGAAGCGTAATTTGGAGTCAAAAATAACTCCAAGGTCATTGAATTCAAAAACTCTTTTTAGATTGGCATTGTTAATTGAGTAGTCGAATAATAAAGGGGTTTTAGATCTATGGAAACTGATCGTTTGGCATTTTTTGATATTAAGATGTAATTTGTTTACGATGCACCATTCATAGAGTTTATTTAAGTTAATTTGTAGAGTTAAACAATCAGAAGAATTACCGATCGATTTAAACATCTTTAGATCGTCGGCGAATAGAAGAAAGTGAATATTATCGAAAATTAGTGAAATATCATTAATAAATAGTAGGAAAAGAATTGGTCCTAGGTGGGAACCTTGGGGGACCCCACTTGAGGCAAAAAAAGTGTAAGAAGTTGTGGATGTAATTTTTACAGATAATTTTCTGTATGATAAGTAACTTCTAAGCCATTCGAGAAAGTTGCCGCTTATTCCCAAGTGTTCTAATTTTTCCATTAAAATGCGATGAGAAACAGTATCAAAGGCTTTGCTAAAGTCAGTATAAATTGTATCAACTTGAAGACCCTTGGACAGTGCATTAGAAATAAAATTTTCGTAAAGCAATAAGTTAGATGACGTAGATCTGTCTGGCATAAAACCATGTTGAAATGTTGATATAATTGGTTTAATTTGATGCATGATTTTACTTAATATAATCTTTTCTAAAAGTTTAGGTAGTGATGACATAATACATATGGGTCTATAATTTTCAATTTGGCATTTATCTCCTTTTTTAAAAATAGGTGTTATAAAGCTACTTTTCCAAATATGAGTAACATTATCTACTATCCCATTCTTATTCCCCTGTATTATCGACTATGAGTAAGACTGAATACGTATTCTTCGTGCAAATTTGATCAGCGTTATTCATAAATCATAAATATTTAATTTGTTATTGCAGGTTTTACGCCAGACACGACGGATCAACCTTAGGAGAACAGGTTTCGGATTTTTCTGAAGCATTATAGTAACTATTTTTTTCAATGGCTTTGCACTGCATTTTCAAATCTGCTTGCTTACTTATTAGCGTCAAAATATTTTGATGCGCCTCTTTTTTATTCTTTATTAATCCCATTGTATGAATTATTTGACTAATTGAAAATTTTTCATGCTTGGATTCATCAAGTGCAATTGAATACCTTAGTTTATTTTATCATTTCTCCTTACAACATCTGTGAATTCATTTTTATGGTCCATCTATATTAAGAATAATTGTCAATACAATACCATCAGCGTAGTTAAGGAAATTAATTAATCCATTTCCATATATGTTTACGCTTCGGCGAGAATAGTTAATTATTAGAGTGCGATTTGAATATCATTAGGTTATTGTACCAACAGAACATCAAATCAATACATTGGCAAAAAGTAACATGATAATTCTTATTTATTTTGAAATTTTTTATTTATTTATTGTATGACAGATTATTCATCAAAAAACACTACAATCTTCTTATTCTGACATTCTTAACATATGGGGAGAATAAATAACCCCTCAGGCTAATTTGTACGGTTTTGGGAACAGCTTTTACCTGTACAGTCAATTTATTCGTCTTTCGGAACAGCTCATATGGTCTCATAGTAATCATTGTCTCTCGATTAGTGTTATAGTGAGTAATTATTAAGTTTATATTCATATCTATGAGTAACTACAAAATAATTAAAAGTGCACCTCTATGAAACCGAAGGTTCCGACCGCAATTAGGGAAAAATTTATGAAACTTTGTAATTTTTCAATAAATAAATTTTATCTGAAACTATGAAAAATTCAGGTGACCGCAATGTTTATAATACGTTAGTTAATAATATTTTTCGTTTTCCATCCATACGAGCATAAGTAAAAGAGCAATTTTTAAAAGTTTTTATTCACCTTCCAAGAACAGTTTTTAGTTTTCGGATCCGTTAAGAAATATTCATTTTATTTGGATTTTATTGCAATGCGGAAATACACTCGAATTGTCCGACCCTCTGACGGTGTCTTTAAGAAATACGATGTTCAATATGCCAGAAGGGTTAACTTTAAACAAAACTCATTTTTTTATTCAGTTTGGCTGGCTGTCGTCTTAAGAGGAAGCTACAAGCCAAACATGTGTATATTCTTGGTATGCCTTATATTGTAGGTAATAGGCATTAAAATCGCTTGACAAACGGAGTCTAGAAACGTTCAATTTCAAGCACAAAACTGGTTTTATTTAAATGAAATAAAAACAATATTTTTTGTTTAAAACCACGAATTTTTATTAATTTTAAGACCGACCGGTTTCGCTACACTCGAGCATCGTCAGGGTACAAAATTAAACTGACTAACGTAACTTTAGGTTTTTATTTATTTTGTAAATAATTTTATAAGAAAGCAAAAAAGTTAATCAAGTGAAACAGATAATCTTAGCTATAATGCTGTATTTTTTAAAGTTGTTTTCCTTTACGCGTCCATTCATTTCTATTGAAAAAATATTTTTCTTAGTAGTTTTCATTTATATTTTTTATTGAGTAATTTATTATTTTATTTGTATTCTACTCAAGCGAAACGATAGGAAAACCTTAAATTTATCTAAAGTATATTTTTTAGTATTCATAATGTACACCAATTCGTTATAAAGATTAATCGAAATAGTGATTTAGCATTAAGCTTCGCCTTAAAGTAACTGCATAAAACGTTTTGATCGCGAACGTCAGGAAAAGGGCCATTGCAAGTCTCTGGAATATGAATTTTAATTTGGCAGCTTATAAAAGATGCATATAATAGATTTTTGTTTACTTGAACATATAGGCATCTGTATGTGTTTGTACGGACGTAATGACGTTAGTATCTTTTCTGATTCTTGCGAGCTCCGTGCATCCTCGTATGAATCCAACAACACGTAGCAAGAATTTGGCACAATTCATAAGAAGCCCGCCGACAATATTTATGCTTTCAAAGAATATAATATTTATATTATTATAATGTTTGGCTTTTTCGCCCTTGAGGTAGATTCTAGAGTAGCTATTTCTGCTTTGCACTGTATGATTTTCCGCGTTGTTCCGTTTGTTATTATTTAGTTCTGGCGTCTGAAGGTGATTCACTATTATTGACAATTCGGTCTGTACGAGTATCAAGAACCGGTTTATAAATAAACAGTATCTTTCGACTAATTTAATTTGGCTAGCCTGTCAGTTTGTCAGTTTGTCTGAACTTGTAACATAGAGCTACAGGGAACGTAGCGATAAGAGGATAAATTTAATATGGAGATAAATTAAGCAAACAATTTGGTTGCTTAGCGTAGTTAAGCAAATTAATTAATTTATAACAATATATGTTTACGTTTCGGCGAGAATAGTTAATTATTAAAGTGTGATTTGAATATCTTTGGGTATTATTACCCGTAGAGTCAATTTGTTCGTCTTTGGGAACAGCTCGTATGGTCTCGTAGAAATCGTTGTGTCTCCCTCGTGTTATAGTGAAAATTACGATCTAAGCGGTGTTACATAAAGAAAATACCTCAGTTGACTTTATTCATATCTATGAGTAACTACCGAATAATTAAAATGTCCCTGGCTGTTTTTACTCCTTGCTTTATCCACACTCATTCATACTCATAACCTCTTAAGTTATTCCAACTCTTGAGATGAGATGCTATAATGAACATTCTTTATCTTCATGAGACGTTTTCCACTTCAACTTGTCCAACAATAATTGATTCATTTATCATGTACTTGCTATAACCCGCCCCTCATTCTATCTGTTCATATACAGAAACAATAGCGCGTTTAATAAAAAAAAAAGTATTTTTTACCTGTCACAGGTGACATCTACATAATATATAAAAAAAACACACGCGTATTCGAATGCTATGTTGTGTCCAAATATCAAAGTAATCGGTGAAGAACTTTCGAAGATTTAAGATTTTGAACAAATGAACATATACTTTTTTGTTTACACAGATTTATTTATATATCATTTTCTCCATAAAACGGATATGCACCAATATATCTATCATACTAAGTATAAAGAGTATAAGTAAAAAATAATTAAATTTTATATTTTTTTAATTTCTGGGTCAATATTTTCACGTGGTATCAAAATATATTTCAATTTAAAATGAGCATTTATTAGTCAATCACGTAATAGAAGCTTATAAACCCAACTCACAGTTTATAAATTTGAAATAGCTCTCCTGAAAAGTTGTTGTTTTTGACTTGTACTCTTTATACCTAGCATGATAGATATTAGGGAAAAAACCTCTAATTTAAGGTTCTTATAAGCATGAAAGGTCATGGAGGCAGTTTTACTAGTTTGTGACATGCGTCAAAAAATAGTTGCTAAACTGTCTGTAAGTGACGTTAATAATGTCAATGGCCAATGCAGAATCGTTAAGCAGTTGAGTTACTCTGTTAGTTATGAGTTCAGAAGTTCATTTTACCTCGTACATATAAAAAAAAATAAGAAATAATTTTTAAAAATTTTAAACCAATTGTTACGATATCAATGCCGAAATATGAATTATTCATTTGGGCTACTCTTAGGATTTTACTAATATATTCCAGTATAAATATTTGAGGCAAACTGGAAAGAATGATTATATTTCAAGATAGAAAAAAGATAAACATACTTACATAAAATATGGACGCCCCGTTAAATATGACGTTAAAACGCTTGAGGGGTTAAACTAGTGACGGCGTCCGTGGTCGAGAGATAAGGCTCTGGACTAGCAAACTGGAGGCCGCGGGTTCAGATTCCGGCGTGCGCAATTAAATTTTATTAGATTAATTTTTGTTATTTCACAATTTATTCATTTTAAATAATATAAAATATATTTGCGGCACGTTCCAGAGTGGAAGATACATTCAGTATCGCCCTGGTTTAAGATTTCAGAATTGAAACGTTGCTTTAAATGGCTTTAGTCGTGTTTGGTGACCAGTCTGAATAGCCAGGTACTTCATCTCCCCCATTTGCTCCTCCTCACAACACACCCTAAATGGGGATGCCATAGTTTCACTGGCTCCAGACGGTCAGAAACAGTTGTGCCCTTGAGGTGATTTTTCACAAAAACGGCGCTCTACAAATTATCCAATTATTATTATTATTGTGAGTCTTGTGCTGTATTCACTTTAAAAAAGTCGGTGACCGGATAAATCATCACAATGATAATTCATCATATCTTTAAAAAGTTATATAAAGTCATGGAAAGTGATGAAACAAAAAATGTATTAATTGGGTTAAGTAGGTTACGTTAGGTTAGGTTAAAAAAAATTTTTTTTTCATCGTTTCTAACGACTTTATATCACTTTTTAAAAGTGTTTTGAATTGTCAGTGTGTTGAATCATCATGGAACCAAAAAAGTGACTTATTTGTCTACCTCTGACCCTCAAAATCCCTGTGGTAAAGGAACATACGTCATTAGTTTATAATATTTAATACTCGTCTGTGTGTTTGCTTCTGGACCCGAACAACCTTGTTGCTATGGCAACGCAGCAACGGACACTACAACACACTAATTAAAAGGTATCAGCTCGGCCCGTCTAATCAAAGTCAAGTACGTTGACGCAGATAATATCATGGAACACCGGCCAGGTAAACAAGGTGAGCTGTGATGTATTCCGAGAATCTGTTCAATGTATTGATTTTCCTCAGCCGATCGGTTCAAAACACGTTGTATTTTTTTTCTGGAATGCGGGGAGGTTAACGCAACCCCTCACATCTCTACAACATCAAATTAATCTATAGAACTACACTATTCTGTACGGGCTTTTACAAACATATATAAAATATGTGTGGTAAAATCATGTATGATCGTGTGAGGAATGTGGAGATCCGCAAAGAGTGCATAGCTGATGTAAGTGTAATGAGTAAGATCAAGAAAGGGACGCTTAGATGGTTTGGGCATGTAGAGCAAATGAGCGAAGAAAGGAGTGTAAGGAGAATATACGATGCCAATGTGAATGGTAGCAGAAATCGGGTACGCCTGTGGAAGACATGGCACGACCAAGTGAATCAGATACTAGAGTCGGGCCATGTCAAGAGTCAGAATAATAGAAGAGTATGTATGAGACGATGTATGAGTGTGAATGAGGCAAGAAGTGTGTGCCAAGATCGAGTTGTTTGGCGGTCCGTCCTCTCTGCCTACCCCTGCGGAGAAACGGCGTGATGGTTAGTTTGTTTATTTAGTTATAATATAGTTCCATTATTTGAGACCCTTCTGAACAAAATCATATCCTAGAAATAGAAAAAGTACAAAAGAGGTTTATACGTTTTCTATGTATGAGAGAATATTCGTACCATTTATTTCTATATCCATCCTTGTTCTTAACACGAATGCTCGATTTCAAGCCGAAAAATATTTTTAGGCAAAAACTAATCTCTGGAACTATATTTAGGACGGGTTGTTTCACAGAATTTGAACAATTCATCAAAATTGATTTTCAAGTTCTGTCAAGGTTTAATTGAAGTTCTTTTATCATTTCAGTTTTGTGAAACAACTGGCCAATATTGATATAATAACAGAACTTGAAAATCAACTTTGAAATTTGATGAATTGTTCAAATTCTGCGAAACAACCCATCCTTAATTAACCTATTTTACCTTTATGTGACCCGCAAACACACTTATCTATAATGATGTTAAATTAGTTTTTGCACAATGTAACGAGTGTTCTCAAATAAATGTGATTCAAGGTATAATTAAATTTTATTACAGCGTCGTTATTCTCCCGAAAGGGGTTGTGGCTTATAAATTAAGTTATTGAAGACATGATAATATCACGTTAAAACAACATAAAATCTATGAAATGGGCTATTTTACTGTTTAAAAAAAATGACACAACAAGAGCGTCCCTGTATAGACAGAGTAAAGGTAGGGAAGCTATTTCGCCACCCGGTTGGGCAGCGCTGTGAGGCGGGTTAAGGGAGGGACCGTTGGAAAGGATTTATTAAGAAGGTTGCGGTTCAATAAGAAGGTAGGTGTGGCGGTTGTCGATGCCGCCCGAATCCTTCCGACCGCGAACAAACTCAACGAACGGAGTGGCCGGTGTCCGCACGCCGCGCCACGGCCCGGATCATTTGGGTTACCGCCCGCCAACTTCAAATGCCTCTTGAGTTTTTTTAACATAAAAAGTCAATTTATACATCTAGTTCTGGGTTTAGATGAAAAAATATGAGGTGAGCTATTTTTAAAACATTTTAAAAGGTTTGATTTAAAAATTAGAATATATCAAAAATTATATGTTTATTTGTAATAATACAATTTGAAAGCGTATTTTATCATCTTTCAAAAAAGTTTTCGGATACGTTCAGAAATATCCCATTTATTGGGATTTCATTGAGAAGCGGAAATACACACAAATTCTCCGAATTTCTGACGGCATAACGTATAATAACGGTCAAGGGTTAAACCCATTTTCCAATCAATCCTCTCCTGCAAAATTATCATTTTGTCAATGAGCCTGTTTGTAGTAGTTTGTACCCTTCAATACACTTTTTGTCGATGAGTCCGTTTGTGATAGTTTGTACACTTCAGTACACTTTTTGTCGATGAGTCCGTTTGTGATAGTTTGTACACTTCAGTACACTTTTTGTCGATGATCCTGTTTGTAGTATGTACTCATCAGAATGCTTTTTTTCTATGAGCCTGTTTTATACCCTTTTTACACAGCTTTTTGTTACCACGTTTCTTCGAGAACTGGCTTTGTGTTCACTTTTTAATTCACGAGGTTGGTCACATCAAGTCAAGCAAACATCAAATCAAATCAAATGAGACGCAAAATAACAATCATTATACATCAAGGAGCCTTATTAAAGTTCATGGTTTCCCTTTTAACGAGGTGGAAAATTGAGTCAATATTTTGATATCGAAGTACGTACTTATTACGTTTCACTAACCGTAGACGTATTTGAAAACACGTAACGTTTATTTGAAACCGGAATGTCAACGTCATCGGTTATAACTAAATTCATTCATATTTTTAAATTTTTGGCCGCAACGGTGAAAATTTATCAATTTATTTATTAGAAAATAATACAAGATTTCAAATTATAACCGTTTGAAAAAAAGCTCCAGAAGCTCGTGTAGAGAAAATAATGTTTAAAAGATGCTGTGTGAATAGTATTACTGTATACTTATTAAAAACAACGTAATTCAACATACAAATTAACATAATTCAATCTTTAAATTAGCTACAATCGTAATTCAATCTTCAAATTGACTACAAACATAATTCAATCTTCAAATTCACTACAAACATTATTCCATATACACAATGTTAGAGAATAAGTATTATAACAATAGCCATTTTTTAAAATGGTATATAGTATATATTGTATTCGTATATTAAGGGTACAATATATCACTATCCAATTTCAGGAAGTTAATTTGCTTTTTGAATGGTTCATATTTCAATGTTTCGGTTACCTTAATTTTGTTTTTGGACAATAATATTTGTACCATGTCACACCTAAATACGAGAAGTGGTGCTGAGCCGTGGTGGTTCTTAGCATAAGGATGGCAATTAGGCCTTTTGTTTTGAATCTATTACTTGTGTTATCTAAGGGGTGAATTTTATTGATGAAATATTCTTTATAAATTTGATATAAGGCGTTTCTTTTGTACAATTATGTGATAATTGGTACATTAAATGTAACAATTGCTTTGTACGTATGTGCGTAAAGTGTCAAATCGTTTAATCCAAACAACAAGTTTATACTAATCCAGTGAAATTAGAGTGAAAATCGAAAGAATTTATTGGTTTGTGCTTCAACCTAGAAAATTTATCGCCTGCCGCGCTTAATCCGTGTCTTTGTGAATGTTATAATTCATATTCCACTGCCTTCACCCACACCACAAACCTACACCAATTGGGAATACTTAAAATTTCGCCTGCAGCGCTTTTTCTGTAAGTTTGTGAATAAAATAATTCATATTTTACTCCCTTCACCTACACCACATACCTACCCCAAGGGGATACCATGGAAAAAATCGCCTGTGAAGTTTTCCGTGTCTTTATGAGAGATGCAAGTAATCTTAGTTCCACTGGGCTCCGACATCATTGGGGAATTAGGAATAATGTACAGTATTCGCACTTTTTTTATATGTCTTTGTTTTATATATGTACACATTAAAAAAATATATTTGACCTTTCCAAATGCAAATGAATATTTTGGACCCCTTCACGGCTCAAAACGGATCTGTTCTTAACCCCGAGCAACGTCGGGTCCACGTCAGCTTGTCGGTAAATATTGCTAGTTTATTCTGACTACTTCTTTGTTCCTTCCCTGTAAGCTCTATAAAAAATTAAGCTGCCTCCTTGCTTGGAGGCTGGCGACTCCCCTGCCTTACAGCATTTGGTTTCTGTCACATATTTATGGCTGACAGTAATGTTATTATGACGGAATATCGTGTTGGGTTAAAGTTTCATACGATTTGTTGAACTCTGACCTTTTGCGGCTACAGGCAGTGAGTACGAATAGTGATTTCGAGGCCTCTAGAGAGAGCATGTAACCATTTGCGGCTGAAATTATAATGTGGCTAAGTGCATTAATGGCTCCCAAAGCGGCGTTACGGTAAACCGAATCGAATCCGGCGGGGTTTGGTTTTGGCTTCAGGTTTTAGTCAATTAAATTTAATATTAATCTCATCATCTGTATTTAGAGGCTTTGTGTTCTTCGTTTAGTGTGGAACCATTAAATTATGGTATTTACGATTGACGAGCGTCGCACAGTGGACCGTCTAGAACAAACCAGCTTGACAAAATTATTTATTTTAATTTATTTAATTGTCTTTTATAGCATAGTATACGGTCATTTATTAAGTGTCATCATTACAAACAATTTACACTAGTTTTATTTTTATTTATTTATTTATTGTTATTTTATTTATTTTGGAAACAAACAGCACTTTTATACAGGATGAGTTATACAAGAGGTTAAATATGAGGTAAGCCAAAATAGTTTCTGATGCTAATGTTGGTTAATATGATATAATAAAAAATTGTAATTGGTTATAACCATTAACTGAAAATGAAATTAACAAAAAAGAAAAAAAAATCATATAAATATATTAGAAGGAAGAAGGAATAGGAAAGGGCAATCTTCCGGAAGAAATGTTCTAAATTATAGTTAAAACCCTATCAAAATCCGTTCCAAAGTTCAGAAGAACTATGCGCACAAACAGACAGTCGCGGATAGCGACTACATTTTTTTTATCTTTTGTGTTTTTTTATACTTTTTTTTACATTTTTCTACATTCTCTTTATTTATTTTTATATTTCATACTTTACCGATTTATTTTGGTTTCCAAAATAATTTAAGTAATAAATAATTTTAATAATTTAACAAAATATTTTTATTTTAATTAAGATAATTTTTACTTTTTATTTATTTTTATTTTTGGTAAATCGGAGATCTGTTTCGTGAATGTGGATTATTTTTTATTTATGTCTACTATCTTTAATTATTTACTAATACTTTGTCCCTTTCAAAAATATTTTTAACATGTACTGAATTTTTTTTTAGTTTTAACGAAAGAAGTTATTCAAATAAAAATTCACCTTAATTGGTTTTCTTAAACTTTATACCAACCACCTAAGTTTACCAATCTTTCTTGTCCTCTATCTCTTCATACTATACATCCAATCTACATCCGACATTCGTTTATGTTTCCTTAAATATTTTATGTTAATTTCAAAAATATATTTTTTTAATTCTCATGTTTTTCCCTGCCCACATTACCTATGCTACTCCATCCAGAACATTATGTGTAAAATAAATTATAAAATACTTAATTATACAACCCTACCGTATTTCAGTGTTTCCGGATTTTTTGGTATTCAATCCTTAATAATCTCAGCCTTCATAAAAAATCTATAAAATAAAAAATATATGAAATAATTAATATACTTACGAATCACCTTCAGTGTTTCAGTTTTTTCACTATCTTAACCCTAATTTCAGGAATTCCAATTTTGTTTTTTCTTAATGCTTTTTATCTAGAAGGACTGTAAAAATTTTAATGAAAAAATTCCAAACAGTTTTCTCATGTCCGCAATCACACCTTTTCACGACACCGTGCGGCGTACTGATTAATGTAACAATTGAATTTATTTAACATTTATTTCTAGCAAAACAACTACGCCAAGCAAAAAATTACGTCAACACTTTTGCCAGAAATTGAACGATCTTCGTTGGTTTTCGTACGTGTTAAGAAGCTTGAACAAGTTAACATCAAGTTGGTTTCTTAAGTTCATCTCCATTTCTTATGACGCGTTGCCTTTCAAGCCTGCTATTGGCCGATAAAATTAACGAATTACAACTTAATAGGTATGGGAATTCGATGGGGGAGTTATTATAGTGAAATTATTCTTAGGTGGTGTTATTTTTAAATTGGTATTAGGTTTAAGAAGGTTAATCTATTGATATTATACATATCAATAATAAAAAATTTACTATTCATATTTTCACCACATGTCACCAATGTTTTATCCTTTGTCAAAGTTTGAAAACCCGTCTGGCAATATTTTGTTTGAGTTTCGTTGAATAATGTACGTACGTACCTACGTTGGCGCGCTTTTACAATCACAACGAAATGGCACGGCACCATTCGTCTCATTTTTAACTATTATTATTTAGTGTGTACGAAAGAGCGAGGACACTTTTTGACACACTTGCTTATAACAGCTGTTGAACACGAGAAAACAATGCAAATGACAGTGACGGAGTGTGGATTTTTTTATTTATTTTTTGTTTTTAATGGAAAAAAAATGTTACCGGACAGCAAAGCGCCCATAACATTTTTTACTCCAAATGTGCTGAGGAATAGCTGGTTAAAGTTTGTCGGGTACTTGCCGATACACCCTGTATATGTTCTCTTTATCCGAGCATTATTTATCGAGTGATGTAGAGGTGTTCGTCGCAAAGAAAAAAAATGAATAAACAGATTATGTCGAAAAAGGTTCGTGGAATTTATTGTTTGATAATAAATTATCAGTCTTAATATCAGGAAATTTCAACAGAGATAATAAAGCAAACAATTTCTGAATAACAATAAATTACGAAAACGGTGAATCCCTCTTTCCAATATTATTTGATTATGGGAACGAGATGAATACAATCATTACTTTACAAGTTGATTTCCAATATTTATGCTGAGGAGGGGAGTTGCTAACGGAAACAATATAATATGAGGGTTGAAAGGGGTGAAACAGGACAACGAAATTAGAACGATATGTTTCCAGCTTTGCTTTCTGTCTCAATCTCGAAGATAGTGGAAAAACAAGTCTTATTTACTGAGGTAGTAATGTAGACAATGCTTCGACTCGGTAGATGTAAACCACAGGTTCCCAATCTTTTTGGGCCATTGCCCACTTTTTTTTTATTTTTTTTTTATTTACTAAAAGATTATACATTATTTAAGAAATGTTTTGACTGCCCAACTAGGAGGATTCCCGTTTTAGGACAGTCAAATTAGGATGAGTATTAACATTTTGATAAGTTGTTTGATAAGTATAGTATTAAAATAATAATGAAATAATATGTATATGTACTTTTAACTGGTGCCTAAGCCTACTAACATAATTTGTATAAATATGAATAACAAAGAGAAGAAATACAATAAAATAAAATATCCAATTAAACATAAGATTAACTGCTGCTTGGGTAGCATTGTAATTTAAAAGTACTAGGTAGGTACATATATACACATAATGATAAAGATTAGAACATAAAGGTATCTGTTATAAATTGGGGTCCTTAGAATAATAAGTCAGATTCTTGAGAGTTAAACTGAATCACTTTTTATTTGACAATAAACTTCCAATTTCACAGGTATGATTGCACTTTTTAATAACTACTCTGGGTACCGGTACTAGTTCCCGTAGTTATTTCGGAGAGGTGAAACCTTTGATTGTTTTCGTATTAGAGCAATTGGGTATATAAATCCTTTTGAATGACAGGTCCTACCATCAAGGCGTCATTCAGGGAAATTCCTTTGGAAGTTTTGGCTGATCCGTCAAAAACAACCCTCACCTTAGTGGTGGAGCTCGATTCCTTAATGACGGCGTGAAGTGGTAAAAAATAGGAGTTATGATCTCCTTCTAGTTTATCACATACCTCCATGTGACCTAGTTCCTGGTATTCTCGCATAAATTGTACATATTGTGATTTTAATTCTGTATTTGAAGATAATTTTCTTTCTAAGTTTTGGAATCTTTTCTCCGCTGTTGTCAATGAGTTTCCTAATTGATCAATACAAGGACGGCGTGGTAAAGTTACTGTAAATCTACCGTCTTCTTCTCTTGCATGAGTAGCTATGAAATTAGCCTCGCAAGCTTTCTCCTCATGATTTTGATATTTCATGGGGTTGACTTCTTCAAGATTCCAAAATTTTTCAATTTGATTGCTTAGTTTATTTATGGATAAGCTACAGAATTGTGATACTGGCCTTTGGTTGGGATATATGTTGGTCGGTCCTGACACGATCCATCCCAGTTGTGTTCGTTGAAGTGTGGGACCGGTATCCAACTTCATTCTATCATTGGTCAGGATGTCCCAAAAACCTTCAGCCCCCAACAAGATGTCGATAGGCGCTGCGATGTTGAAATTCGGGTCTGCCAATTCTAATCCATGAGGCAACTTAATCTGGTTTCTTGGTATTGATGTTTGCGGCAGACTTGTGGTTATTTCCTGTAATATCAGACAAGATATTGTATTTTTATAGTTGGTTCTTAAAGAATTAAAGTCTACCGACACACTTTTCCTTATGTGTGTAACATTATTGTATAGGCCCGATACCGGCTTATTTATATGATTAAATTTTAAATTTAATTTTTTTGCAAAATCCTCTCTCATAAAATTGGATTGTGCTCCAGAGTCTATTAGTACTCTTGCCTTATATAAATTATTGTCGCTACCCACGATACCTACTATCGCCGTAGACAACAATACTAAATTTTCTGCCTTACCTACGGCAGAATGATTGTTAACTGAGACATCTTCTGCCTCAGTTCCTAAATTTGGAGATTCTACTCGGAATCCCTCTTTATGAAGCAACGTATTGTGATCATTACTGTCACATCGTTTGCATTTAAAGGTGATCCTGCAATCCTGTGCAAGATGACCCGGCTTCAAACATTTGAAGCATGCTCGGCTCTTTTTCAAGGCTTCTATCCTTTCCGATATTTTTAATTTTAGAAATTTTTTGCAGTAAAAGATCGGATGATCCTCACTGCAGAATGTGCATTTTCCCTTTTTTACAGATAATAACACAGTTGATACCCTATTATTAATCCCTAAATGTGATTTAATTTGGCTGTGCGGTTTTTTGTCCGTAGTTTGCATAAGTTCTAAAGTTTGAGCTCGTGAAGCTAAACATTTCAAGAACTCTTTCAGTGTTGGCAACTTCCCTTCAATAGGGCTTTGTTCCCAATGTTTTCTAGTAATCTCATCTAATTTGTTTGAAATTATGTAAATAATTAAAGCATCCCATTGATTTACTTGAACTCCTAAGTTGTGTAAAGCCTTTAAGTTAACGTTAGTTCCATCTATCAATCGCCGCAATGCGACTGCATCTTCCTGCTTCATTTCCTTCATTTGGAATATGAATTGAATATGCTTATGTACAGTTGCCCTTAAATTAGAATATCTCTCATGTAATAGTTCCCATGCTCCTTGATATCCAGAATCAGAGATTTCTAAATTCGAAATGATTTTAATTGCTTCTCCCTTTAAGCAAGATTGCAAATAATAAAATTTCTGTACATTGCTTATCGATTTATTATTGTGAACTATATTCTTAAAAGTTTCTACAAAGGTGTTCCAATTTTTCTGATCTCCGTGGAATTCTTGTAACTTTAGGTCAGGTAATTTTATTTCTACCCTCGATTGTTCTACGGATTCTAATGCACCTTTGGCCGTTGCCATTAATGAATAATATTGATTTTCAAATGATTCTCTCTGAGAAGCATTTTCGCTTTCATTTACATCTGAGATTTCCTCAATTTCATCCTGAATAACTTCAAATTCATCAATTATAGATTTAATTCTGTCATATCTTAGTTTTATTTCGTGAGCTGAAAGAGTATTCAATGCATCATTGAATCTGGTTAATTTTCCCCTTAAAACTCCGCGTTTGTTTACTAATACTTTCAATTTCTCCATCGTATTATGAATCGCGACAATAAATTTCCGATAATTAAATGATCACAAAATAATTCACTAAAACTGGTAAATTATTCGCGTATTAATACTCCAATTTGAAAGAAATGATGACAAAATCCTTACAATGTTTACTATTTTCGATAAAATCTGCACATAAAACACGTAGGTAATATTGTTATTGTGAAATGTCATACAAAATTAAGTTATGACTTGCAATTTTTATGATGTTGACAAACAGTAAATCGGAATATCTTGTAACAAATTATTTCTAATATTATTATTTGAATAAAATAATAAGGATATTTTGGGAATTCTAGATGTGATAGGAGTTGGATTTGGAAGGATTGGACTTATCTGTCTGATGCGATGGCGTGTTTCCAGGTTCTCAGACTTCCAGCTACTTCCAGCTTGATCTCTCAAGGATCTCTTCAATATTTTTGGCCGCTTGGTTTTTGTTTAAATTTCTGTAATCTCGCTTGGATTACAATATCCGGATCGCTAGGACCATGTTATAAATTGGGGTCCTTAGAATAATAAGTCAGATTCTTGAGAGTTAAACTGAATCACTTTTTATTTGACAATAAACTTCCAATTTCACAGGTATGATTGCACTTTTTAATAACTACTCTGGGTACCGGTACTAGTTCCCGTAGTTATCTCGCAGAGGTCAACCCAAGAAAATATATTCCGACAATGCTTCTACTTTCAAAGGAGCATGTAATAAACTGGAGGAACTTTATGCCAGTTTGAGAAAAAATGATGACAAAATTCAGGAGTATTTAGCAAATAGGTCAATAGAATGGCATTTTATCGCTCCACGCGCACCAACGCAAGGAGGTCTGTGGGAGGCCGCAGTCAAGTCTGCCAAATATCACTTGTATAGAATTACTAATTGTTCATCTTTAACTTTTGAGTTTTTTTATACTGTACTATGTCAAGTCGAAGCCTGTCTCAACTCCAGACCCTTAACACCACTGTCTAACGATCCTAATGATTTAAATCCTCTGACTCCTAACCATTTCCTTATGGGCATAAATGCATCTGTTATTCCAGAAGAAGATGTCCGAGATGTACCATACAACAGACTAAATCAGTATCAAAAAATGACAGAACTAATTCAATCCTTTTGGTTCAGGTGGAAAAAGGATTATCTGGGAGAGCTTCAACGGAGAAACAAATGGCAAACCAGCAATCAGAGGTCCCTCCAGGAAAATGATCTAGTTATTTTGAAGGAAGATAACTTACCCCCCACTCTATGGAAAATGGCTCGTATACTATCCTGCCATCCTGGAGCTGATGGAATCACAAGGGTAGTCACCCTCCGGACATCACAAGGGACGTTCGTGCGACCAATTACCAAAATCTGTCTGCTACCCGTAGAAGACAACTTTGAACGCCAATGACTGCTTCGTTCAACAAAGGGCGATATGAAGAAACACCACAAAACTGATGTAACCAAATTGATGACCCTGGCTCAAATTGATGAATCCTCGTGCAAAACTGATGACCCCTCGTGCACAAGGTTATTCTCATGTAAATCATAACAAGGAACCCATCCAGATGGAATTAGAAGATGAAGCCAATCAAGATTTGTGTTGTGTTGTTAAAAACTGAATCCTTTATATTTTATATGTATTTTGTTTTTTCTTTCAATGATTTTAGAATTTAAATTTTTTATTTTTTATTTTGGTTAATATTAATGTTTATATTATGTAGTTATATAATTTTTCTTTTATTAGAAAGAACCTTAATTGGTGAATTAAGTTTCTTTCGGGGGGTGCATGTATAATTTTCAGGGTAATTATGTACCATTAGTGACATCTATGAATGCTAAATTATATTATTTATGAAAGGTTCGCGCCTCTGCTAATTGCTTGATTAAATTCTGTCAGCAAAGACGATTTCTGTTTTGCGGCCTTTTAAATTTGAATGTCAACAGTCTTTTGTCAGGTTATAAAAAGGTGGTCTTTGCTTACAAACGCGCTCTAATACGAAAACAATCAAAGGTTTCACCTCTCCGAAATAACTACGGGAACTAGTACCGGTACCCAGAATAGTTATTAAAAAGTGCCTAATCATACCTGTGAAATTGGAAGTTTATTGTCAAATAAAAAGTGATTCAGTTTAACTCTCAAGAATCTGACTTATTATTCTAAGGACCCCAATTTATAACAGTATCTTTTACATGGTTTATTTTTTGTTGGAGTTTTTGTTGTTGTTTTTGGTTTGTGTTTGATTTCATTTTTTGTGTAGTAAAAGTTCACTCTCCTTTCTTTATAAGTATATTTTTCTTTTACGCCCCGCACCCCTCCAACATAAACCACATTTTGTCGCGTGCCTCTATAACATGTAACCAATTTAAAATATCAATCATAACGCTCCATAGGAAAGCGCCGCAGGATAAAATTTTACTAGGCCCAGGACAAAATAATGCTCTTGATTCTTATCGTTCGCAAAGTCACTTTCCAAATATATGAATTGCACCAAACGAATAAAGTAGTAATGTAGTGCATGAAGGCCCAAAATCATAATATCATATGCCCTTTTAACTCTTGATCGCCCCGCAAGTGGCATAAATCTGCTCGATATTTGTCGAGTTCGTAACAGATATTTTGTAAAAATTCACTAATTAAAACCTGAAAGTCCTTGTAAGAATTAGCACTGACGAAATCTTCAACAATCATAACATCATGTCAATTAAACATCTCTATTCTAAAACAAAACTCCTTTATATTCATAAATACTCATCATTGGCCCAACGTCCAACGTGTACAGTATATACACTCGTCGTATGTATATTGGTCGTTGCACGCGTTGGCCGCAACGTTGGTCGTTGCACACGTCAAAGGTCCTTGGCGCCAACCCGCCAATGCGTTCATATTGGCCCAACGTGTACTAGTGGCTTAAATTTTTTATTGCCTATTATTTATGGTGTCTGTCCAAAGATTATGCTTGTCGATGAAGTTTTTTTTATAATGTTTTGTGCGTACCCTTTCTAACTGGTGTATTATATATGTTAGTTTGTGTTTCTTGAAATTTGGATTTTTTGATAAAAATGGGTAAAAACATGTACAAAAAATTAATTGCGACCTAAAAATACAGAAAACCTTTATAAATATCATGTATTCCCTCCTACAACATGGGTCTCCTCAAGACCCTTGTTCACTCCTTCCTCTCTTCAAATACACCCACCACACAGCATCCCCAAAGATAACTGAAATAGATAGGGTAAAACATGGAGTTAATGTGACAATAAACAATGCGGCCAGAACTCAACGTTCGCGAATTTATATTGAAGGCCCCAACGAGGTTATCTACTTTATAGCAAAGATTGTATAAATTAAACACCACTGAAATGGATAAATTTTATTCAACTAATCGGTAGAACAACTACTGTCTGTCAAATTATTATAAGCATTAATTACTCGCCATCCATACAAATTGAAAATATCTCCCAAGTAAAAATAAATGCCGCCGACGGGAATTGAACCCGCACCTTATGATGTCCGGTCAGGTGCTCTGGACCACTGAGCTACGTCGGGCAGAAATTAATGCTTGTAATAATTTGTTATCCTTTGTGCTGTGCATAAAAACCTTGTCTTATAAACATCAGTTTATCATTAAAAAAAAATACCACTGTCTGTGCGGAGAATGGAGTTCAATTCATGGTAGAGGGCAAACGGTTATAAAAGCCATAAAAATATAGTTCATACACGCTACACAGTCAAGTGTATTATGCAACCGCGTGTAAAATAATTAATATAACTTATGTGCCTTTTCTTTTACTCCCCGGGGATCAATATCATGACGAAATAACACTAAAAACGTTTTAGTTCCACAAAACGACTTTTAACAAACATTTTTACAAAATTATCGAAGAAAGCAAACACTTTTTAGGTTGACATTATACTAATGAAAAAGTTCTTTGTTTAAAACCATTTTATTTGAGTTATTATACAGGTCGACCGGTTTCGGTTGATCTCACTCAACCTTTGTCAGGATAATAAAAATTGTTTGACTTCTTGCCAGACAAAAAATATTACCATTCGTTGGTACGTGATGCTTGCAAAAAGTAGCTAAGTGCAGTTTTTATTATTTGTTCCTATTAAAATGAATAAAAGAAAACGTTAAAACCCACATGAAACCATTTATAATAGACTATCTGAGATGTACTCGGCGTTGCTAGGGATTGTGAATGATTTGGAGTAAAATTTTGAGGTTGTGAATTCTAGGATAAACATCGGCTTTTCTCTACATCCTACAAATATAATACGCATGTATTATATACATAAACCTTCAGGAAGAAATTCCCTAAATGATAGTGAAAACTCTATCAAAATCCGTTGTGCAGTTTAGAAGAACTAAGCTCACAAACAGGCAGACTTGGATAGCGACTTTGTTTTATACTATTCAGAGATGAATAAAAGTGCATTTAAAAATCGTTTTTGTGATTAATTTAGCTTTGATATAACTGGTGAAGGTTGCTGAAACTTAGTCGATTATCTCAGAATCAACATTTTGTGAGTTATTAGGCTCTGCCACACGTACGTTTCGGAGCGGCGGTACCACGCGCCACTCCAAGCCGCCGCGCAGAAAAGTAAAGTCCGAAAGTAAGGTAACGGTTTACAGCGCAGTCCATTGTGAGACTTTGCGCGGCGGCATGGAGCGGCGCGTCGTACCGCCGCACTATGGTCCCCTTTGAGGAAACTAGCTAGACAAAAAGATTTCAACGATGTTTTTATTTATGTACAAAAATATTCTCACAACATTGAAAAATGTCCATAGTATTATGTTCACACCGATAAAAAATTTAAAACAATACGCACGATACGTGGCGACGTTGTAAACACGACACTTCGGATGTGCCAATCGTTCGCCCAGCGGTCGGACGCTTTCGGGTGTGCACGCTGTTCGATCGTTAGTGTTGTTATTTGAAATCGGAGAGAAATTATGCAAATACAAAAATTGAAGTCTATGGTATGTTCTTTCAAATTAATTTAATTATTTTATAATTTGCCTATTCAACATTACTTAATTATTAATTAAAAATCGTGAAAAAAGTATCAATATTTAAAATTATTTGCCAAAGTTTAATTAAGCTTTCAAAATCGTGTACCGATTTGTACCACAAAACGAAACTAGTTTCATATAAAACCATTCTTTATGTATAATATCTTATAAAATTTGTTTGCTCAAACTTGCTCTTTTGTCTTTTACAGAGCCTCTATCTACAATCTATCGTTTAGATATTTTGGACATTCTAGAAGTAAAGGGCACGTCAAAGTTGAATTGTGCTGCAATACGGCAGTGTGTTTATGAACATTTAAAATATTTATTGAAGAAAAACAGTTTTTAAAGTCTCGAGGATAGTTTACTTAAGAAAAAAATCCCTTCGTTTATATTAATATTTTGAAAATGGTTTGAAGTCGGAAGAAGTACTTTAAAATTGAAGTTTAAACACGCAAAATGGCTTAACACCGTTTTTATTCTTCCTGTAGAGACGCGTGATGAGAGACTACATGGTAGACCAGAAAAAGAATTTGGTTTATGCTCGTCAAAAAGCAAAACAAGAAAATCTCGAAGTCCACAAGAACTCTCTCATACTACTCAAATCAACTTGAGGTCACATGGAAAACGGGATGCTGCCAAAATATCAACAACACATTGCAATGTCTTACCTACTGGTGTCTTAAAATTATTATGGATTCCAGAAGTTCTAGCGAAGAAAATACAGAAGTCTGTTAACAAAGCCAATGTTGGAACATTAGCATTTAATAATAGTGACGATAGCGACTCGGCTAGTAATTCATAAACAAAAAATGTCATTCGGTTTTGTTCTTATATTATGTTAAAAAAATATTTTTAACTAATAACTTAATATAAGTGCTTCGTCATGACTTGACCGAACAATTATACTATGTACATTTTATTAGTAATTAATTTTGTTTTAAAAAATCTGCAACAATGGCTAAAATAAATGTATATTTTTTTAAGTATTTTTTTTATTACATTGTGACCCTTTTGTATCAAATGCGATGAAAAAATATTTTTGTCTAGCTAGATCGGGATTTGGGACCACTGTGCGCCGCTCCGAAGTGTACTTGTGGCAGAGCCTAATGACTTCTGACGGTATGTCGACGAAATACGATTGATTCATCATTGGATATGATTGATTGACCCGTGGATGTGGATACGTACCACCATGTAGGCAATTGAGCGAATATTCCGTAACAACACACAACATGTAGGGTTAAAGAACTGATTTATTGAGACGGTGTCGAAATCACTCACCGCAATCGCGGCGATAATAAAACCGCTTCAAATTGGCGATGGTGATGACTGCCGCCAGCCACTGAAGAGATTAACCGACAGAACAGCGCTGTGGGCATGTCGGTGTGCCAGAAGTAAACTCAACTTTTCCTTACATTTTCTGAAAATGTTAAAAAATTTCATATACGTAGCCACTAGGTGCGTTCCGCTATATAATAAATCTCACTCAGCCTTGAGCGCAATTTTTTTCCCGCACTCTTTAAAAAAATCACACCTCCGTATTTTAATAAAAACTGCTTATAGTATTAGAGAGCAGCTGAATGCCCCTATATTTAACCGTTTATCCCAAAGATATTAGAAGAACGAGATATGCTATGTTGGCCGCCGGACCGTAGGCGGAGTACTACCTAATTAGGGTACTTTGAATACTGTCGGGACGTGTACGCACAGAAATCTGTTCTATGTATTAGTGCGGATACCTTAGCGCAAGCGAAGGTGTGCAGTAGTATTGGTGAAAAAAACCGGCGACACTGGGCAAAACAATTCCACACAGTATGAACTGCTCATAGCACATCTCGTTCTTCTAATATCTTTGGTTTATCCCAAACTTAATCGTAAAAATTTTAAACGCGCGATTTTTGTGTAGTATTTTTCTTTAAATTTTCCGTTCGTAGTACCTACTTGGAGCAATATTAAATATTATGACTTTTGTGTGTTGTCTGTGGCCTAGTTGATAACCAAAGATATATAAATTTTGATTCGACTATGCCTTTGTAAATATGTAAACGAATGGTCAATGATTTGTAAGAAAAAATATTTCAACAATTTCGGTTCGCGGAATGTCAATAACAAATAATTCAGAAGAGATGCAAGACATCTCTTGCTAAACTGTAAAAGTACTAAGTTAGCTTTGTGATTTATCGACGATTCCAATGCCCAGGAACTTTTGAAATAATTCTATTAAATGTTCTTAAATATCTCTTCAAAAAACGCTCCAGTGGAAAACGTCTTTTTGAGTGGATATCAATTTCATTGGCATGTCCGGGTCTATTGTCGAAAACCTTTAGTTTTCTTTAAAATTTGGTTTTGAAAGATTAAGTTACACGTCTTGGGATTGTCAGTTCAGTGCTGATGACCATTGAGAGAAGTAGAGACCAACCACCAATTACCTCATTACCACCTGATTGGTACACAAAGGGAAGGCGATCCGATGGTGATGTGTCGATTTGCCCGACGCGTATGCGCGTCCAAATGACGCTGATTGAATGGGTCAGTTTAAAGCGGAAGAGTTTAGTGGGTGATACGTGTTGAACTTATAAAATATCGCAACTCTGAGGCAGATTGACTGTACGAAACTTTCGAACTCAGAGTTGTGAAACTGCGTAGGTACTTGTAAAATATCTTCACAAAGTAGAATTCTGATTGTTTGAAGCGGTAAGAATTTTTGATCGGGTCTCTATCGAAGATGATATTTCACAAAAAATATCTGAATATCTATCTGTCTTCAGCATCTAGCGATGGGTCTTGACTCATTTTATCAAGAGCGGGAGCCACGGTACCAGCTCAATATTTTCGTACTGCTCAAAGAGTCGACTTAATTGAACGACGGCTCAATTGAGTCGTGAGCTCAGAGCATATTAACAATAAGAATACCGTGCTCCCCCGATACGACTTGCCTGATACGGGTCCCTCGCTACGGCTCCCCCGATACGGTTCACTCAATATGGCTCCCCCGGTATGGTATTTAGTAGGTGTAGGTACATGTGTCCATGTAAAGATGTCGGACTGTTAGACGCCGTTCACATCTCTGAGTATGTGATAACAATTAATTCTTGTATAATTTTAATGGTACTGTTATTTTTAAATAAGATATAAAAGAGTACCGTTCAATTGTGCCGTGGTACGGTTTATCGGGAGTCGTACGGATGCGGCTCATCTAAAAGAACTAGCTCAGTTGTGCAGCTCGTTTTTGAACGGCTCGTCGCTATCAGCATCACAACATTCCCGAATCTAGGGTGATAAGACCTATTGGCTCCAGACAGTGGATGAGAGATCCTGTCTACTAATATCTTAATCATGAATCAGAAAATCTGTGTGCTGGAGCGGCAAAACCCTTGAACACAACCATTATCCATCATGAGCTATTACGCAGCCTGAAATATAATCTTAGTTAATAAAAATTCAGCCAGCGTATGTTTGTGCTCGCAAAACTTGAAAAGTAGTCGACCGATATCGCTGAAAATTTCAAAGTTTGTTCTTATTAGTGCCAGGAGTGTTTAGGGATTTGAATGATAGAAGAAGTTCCCGAAGAATACTTAACGCAATATCTCTGCACCGGCATGTGATACGGAGTCGAATTAAAGTCGATGTAATGTAGTTTTTTAAAAGTAAGATTTTGGTATATATACAGGGTGTATCGGCACGTACCCGACAAACTTTAACCAGCTATTCCTTAGCACATTTGGAGTAAAACATGTTATGGGCACTTTGCTGTCCGGTAACATTTTGTTTCAATTAAAAACAAAAAAATATAAAAAAAATCCACACTCCGTCACTGTCATTGGCATTGTTTCTCGTGTTCAACAGCTGTTATTAGCAAGTGTATCAAAAAGCGTCTTCGCTCTTTCATACACACTAAATAATAATAGTTAAAAATGAGACGAATGGTGCCGTGCCATTTCGTTGTGATTGTAAAAGCGCGCCAATGTAGGTACGTACGTATATTATTCAACGAAACTCGAATAAAATATTGCCAGATGGTTTTTCAAACTGTGACAAAGGATAAAACTGTGGTGGCATGTGGTGAAAATATGAATGATAAATTTTTTATTAAAAAAAAATGTTACCGGACAGCAAAGTGCCTATAACATTTTTTACTCCAAATGTGCTGAGGAATAGCTGGTTAAAGTTTGTCGGGTACGTGCCGATACACCCTGTATAGTAGTGACTGCTGGAAAAAGTTAAAAGGCAATGTAGGAGACGCCCGAGAAAGACATTAGCAATAGCGAAGCATTGGACTATTTTTTATAATGAAGAAGACAATTTTTTCGATTTCAATCATAGCGTTTTCAATTTGTAATTGTTATCATTTTGACCTAGAAACATGTCAATTATATTTTTTTATTATTATTATTTCCGAGTACCTACAATCGTTTCATGATTATTGACCCGGTGCACTATACTAAGCGATAAATTCCCCAGCAACAATTATCGCTTCGATAAGAATTGACATTAGTATTTAAAGTACTTCCGTGTTATCGTTCTCTGTGTGACTTCCAGCTGACTCGATAGGCGGCGACCCGTATAATTGGCAATAACGGGACAACCGCACACTGGGCGTTATCTCGCATTAACTGTGACAATTTATGACCCGTTTTTATCTGGGAATTGAATTAAGCAAAGTCGCTCCGATTATTGTTCACAATTTGCCAGCGTTCTGCCGCCTGATTGTAGATTATGGGTCGCATGTCTACCTACTTGTCACGCCATTTTTTGGATCGATCAGGATTACAAAATTACTTTTATGCCTTCTGCATTACACTCTCGGCATAACATATTGAATTTTTTTAAAGATAGAAACATTCCCGTGTTACTAACAAGATATTGCAGGTTTGATTATGATGTGCAGTGACAGCAAACAAAAGGTTTTAAAACATGATTTCCCACCCGAAAATTACGAGTACGTGAAGTGCAGTGAGACCATAGACAGCAATAAATGCATTTAAAGTCTTCTAACTGAATAACGTAATAATTATTTGTCAAGTACAATAATACAATATTTACTTTTTCGTTCGACTCAACTCAAATCAATAAAGACAGAGGTTTACACACGGAGAAAAATGACTTGCTAATTCATTATGAATCTCTTCAAATCATTTGTAATTCTGGTTCAAAACGGGATTGCAGGCCTTACGAATGAATTAACAGGTTTCCTGATAAAATTTTAGTAAATTACGAATATATTATCACGATGTCGAAACAGGTATTCATGAAAATTCAAGTATTTTATCATTTCGCCATGATATATTATCAAGGCAAATGCACGTAATTTACTAAAAGATTATCATGAAACCGGTAAATTAATTGGTAAGGCCTGCAATCCCGTTTTTAACCGGAATTACGAATACTTTGAAGAGATTAATCCTTCTCCGTGCATCTATGTCCAATTTAGCAATGAAGCAATGTTTTTTGGTCTTGTGATAATGCGTGCCTAAGTAGGTATAAGTATACCAGATTTAAAATGTGGGTTAATCCAAGTAAATAAATAACACTGGTTATTTTTTCCTTCATTATAACTTTAAAAAAATATATATTTTTACCAACATTTTCTTTTTATTTAAAAAATTTCCAGTAGACAATCAAAAGAGTTATGCGTAATGGTAATCTTTACTACTAAAAGTTGCCCACGCGGAAGAAACGGAGGCTTTAAACCTTTTACCCGGAGCACGCCGGGAAAACATCCATTAAGTTTATCTTTTATTGCTAAATAAAATCTCCTGGCTAAGCTACACTAGAGGCTGTGTTTTATAATTTTATTAATTTAATTGGTGCACGATCAATACGACTACAAAGTTATTTCTATCGGTTTACACGCAAAAACAATGAGAAATTTACATCACTATCTCATTGTTTAATTTTATCTTCATTATAATGGGAGCTTTGAATTCAATTCATAGACATCTTGTTTCTCGTATCCGTGAGTTTAATTATACTAAATATATAATATCTAGTTAACTCCTCGGGCTAATTTGTTCGGTTTTGGGAAAAACTCTTTGTGTCTCCCTTCCCGTCATAGTTTAAAACATATACTAAACGGTGTTGGAAAGAGAAAACACCAAGCTTTATATTCAAATATAGAAGTTAACCACGGAATAATTAAAATATACACCTGTATCAAACCAAAGGTTCCAACCGCAATTTGAGAATTTTTTTAATAATTTTAAACCAAACATGGTACTTACTAATGTTTTAGAAAGAAGAAGTTTTATGAAAGTATATAATTAATTATTTATTTATTTTTATTTATCGATACTAAAAAATACAATTACAGAATAGTGAATCTTTGACGTCCAACTAGGAAGGTTTTCCGTTTCAGGACAATATATAAATATTGTGCAATCGAAACGAGAACATGCATGGCATTGCACAACCGATGTAAGTAAATATTTATACAGATTACTGTTGACTTAAAAGAAAATATATCTATTTCGGTCTATTTTAGCCAATTATTTAATGTTTTTTTAATAATAGTTAATGTTTTGACGCAATATGGTCTCTTCAAAGGTTGTATGAAGTGAATTGTTCATTGTATGGCCAATAAAATAAATAGTCTTTGGGCTAATCCCATTTTGCAATTGGGTACTGCATACACACGAGTGCCATTTCTTTAGCTAGAACGGTTTGATATTTTTTGTGAAATGGTTTTGAAGTTTGGAAATAAATTTTAGACGTTGGTTGTACATTTTTTTGCTACTAGAACAGCATTATAGTCTAGTTAGTCTTTTCATCGCAATGCAGAACGGATTAATTCGTGTAATTTTTGGACATAACCCCAAAATGCATGTTTCGTTGTTTCACTCTCCATTATTTCCCTTCAAAGAATTTCCCTTCCTAAAAATGCTAAATATTCCAACTAATGACTACGACTCTTATGGGATTTATCGTTGTCTCCATTATTTCCCTTCAAAGAATTTCCCTTCCTAAAACTGCTAAATATTCCAACTAATGACTACGACTCTTATGGGATTTGTTGCATTTTACGGTTTCAGCTTAATCAGTTTTAATTACTCTTGTGGGGTTCAATTTTACTCCATTTAAATTACTTACATGGGATTCAATGTTACTCCATTTTAATTACTCTTATGGGATTCTATTTTACTCCATTAAATTACCCTTATGGGATTGTTTGCATTTTACGATTGTAACTTCCTCTGTTTTAATATTTTTAAGGTATTGGTTGAGTTGTTACATACTCTCGTCACATTTGATGACAATCAGCACCATTTATTCGATTTTTAATAGTCCTCTTTGAAAGCGAATTCTCCGTGCGTTTTACTTTTTAAACAAAATCTGATCACCTAAAATGACCGTTATGCTCGACAACTTTTTACAGTTTGATCAGAGGGTTAAACTAACCGAGAATCAACGTTTAACGGGGATCGCTACAAAGTTTAAAAAAATTAATATGGAGCTGATCGATGATTTGACGATAACCAAATGTGACCCTAACCCTAATTATTGTCGCTTGTTTAAATTAGAGTTTTGTGATATTTTGATTTTATTTCCCGGCCATTATTTTCGTGTTAAAAGAAATAATAAAAATACCCTCGTCACCCATGATCCTTCTTATAATGAGAAGTAGGTACTAAATTACATATATACGGGTAGGCTTTAGTTTTAAATAGGACAAACCTTAATGCGACTATTTTGTAGACTTGGCCTTTGACATTCCGAAACAAAGAATAAAACTTCGGCATTTTGCGGACAACGAATACTCGTAAATCGAGACATCACTGTAATTCGTACATTTCTTCTGTTTTTGTTTGTTTTTAGTGAAGTTTGTTATAATGGCAAAAATATATTTTACGTAATAGTATAGTTATATATATATATGTACATATTTAGAGAATATGTTAATTTTTTAAACACCAGAACTTACTAAGAGAGTTTTTGCTGCTTCAGAAACAGTTAGCGTAAAGCGTCACAAAAAAGACAAACTGCCATAATGTTGGTTCCATCTATCCAATAGTCAATCTAGTATATCACAAAGATAAACTGTTGTCTGTGCATCAATAGCTAGAGTCCACCACATCTTATTTAGATGTATAGGTCGTTTTTAGTAGATATTTATGTTAGAAACATCGTCGAATGGTTGAAATCTTCATCTGGTCTTTCGTTGCGCATGTCCTTTAATACAAAACCTAAGGGTTTAAAACCCGTTGCTCATTTGTATCTATGACAGTATTTCCTTATTTTTGGTTCGTAAATTAGGAATTTCAATTAGACATTAAATTATCGGCTTCCTTGAAATGATTTCCACACGTGCCAGCTGCGAGGGTACCAACTCCAACCACCAAACTCCCGGGGGTCGTTCATAATAATATCATGTAATACATAGTATTTCCACTCTGTTGACTTTAGCGGAAAGGGTCTTGGTTGCGTGTTGCGGGTCTCTTATTAGTAATATTATGCTCGAAGCCTGGGGGCCTAGGGTACTGTGGCTTGTACAGGACCGGACCCTGAATAAACTTCCTAGTAAACCAAAAAATAATTGTGGCGAAGAAGCACGACGAAGCAATGCAAAATCATGTGCTTTTGATTTTCAAAATTTGATCTCTTAGAAATATTTTAGAGGCTTTAATTACATACTGCAAGTAGAACACATAGGCTAACTAACTAACCATCACGCCGTTTCCCCGCAGGGGTATGCAGAGAGGACTGACCGCCAAACAACTCGGTCTTTGCACACACTCCTTGCCTCATTCACATTCATACATCGTCTTCCATTATTATACATATTACTCTATTATTCTGACTCTTGACATGGCCTGACTCAAGTATCTAATTCACTTGGTCGTGCCATGTGCTTCTGCTACCATTCACATTTGCATCGTATATTCTCCTTACACTCCTTTCTTCGCTCATTCGCTCTATATGCCCAAACCATCTAAGCGTCCCTTTCTTGATCTTACTTACTACGCTTAGATCAGCCTTGCACTCTTTGTGGATCTCACACGATCATAAAACACATAGGCCTTTAAAATAATCGAACATATTTAGACAAGTCTTTTTATAAGCCAAAAAAAAATTAGGTTCATAAACACTACTTTAAAGTGCAAAATCTCCCACTTAGAAATCTCTTTTTGGTTATGATTTTATTATACAGTGTGGTAAATTAAGTTTAAAAAAAATGAACGTAAATATTTAAATATTTGCGCCTGAACTCACCAAATTAAAATAAAACACACTTTTTGGTGAAGTTTTGTAAAGTTGGCTAGTATTAAAGCGAAGCTTAATGCTAAATCACTATCTTGATTAATCTTTATAACGAATTGGTGTACATTATGAATACCAAAAAATATGCTTTAGATAAATTGAAGGTTTTCCCATTGTTTCGCTTGAGTAGAATTCAAATAAAAAAATAAATTACTCAATAAAAAATATAAATGTAAACTACTATCAAAAAATATTTTTTCAATAGAAATGTATGAACGCGTAAAGGAAACAACTTTTAAAAAATACATTATTATAGCTAAGATTATCTGTGACAGTTTCACTTGATTAACTTTTTTGCTGTCTTATAAAATTATTTACAAAATAAATAAATAACAGTTTTGTGCTTGAAATCGAACGTTTCTAAACTCCGTTTGTCAAGCAATTTTAATGCCTATTACATTCAATATAATGTACTAAGAATATACACATTTTTGGCTTGTAGCTTCCTCTTAAGCGGGAATTTAAACCTTATCGCCATCTATATAAGGAGTGTTATTGCTAGCGGCCCGATCCCAAATGTTACACTACGTAGTTCATCGCCTTAAATACCGCACAAGTATATGCTAATGGTATAGTTCAAAAACGTTTTATAACTTTTTCAATACGTTTTGCGTAACATATTTTAATGGTAATGTACTGTTTTTTTATTAATCTTAAATATAAATCACTTACATCCATGGGTATCGGTCTGAATAAAGAGATATTGTAGTTAATAATTCATCGGAATTAATTAAAATGTGAGCCTAAAGCAACCCCCAAATATTAATGTATGACCCCGTTTAATATCGGGGTTATACAATAATTATTATGATCTTTAGATATATTGTAAGAGCCCTGGGTCGTCTTGAATCCGGATCTGTCTGTAGGCTGTTGGTTTGTTTACTGATGTTTTCTGGGAATTTCAGCACCGCTGAGCCAAAGGTCAAAAATGGTCTCTTCCGTCGACCGAGAAGAGACACATTATTTGCCTCGTCTAATGTATTTGGGATGTTAATATAGTAAATATTCTGGACCAGAGCTAGTAACCTACACATGTCATTGATTCACGACTAAACATTATTCCTACTACGAAAGTACGTAGGCATTTTTTAGATTTGATTTATTATTTTATTTTTGATTTGTACCTTTATTTAAAAAAAAAAAAAAAATTCACATTGGTCTGCGCTAGTGTAACATGATTAGTGTAGGTACCTAAGAAACTGATAAGTAACCTAAATTGGATTGAGGAGTGAATTGACTTCGAAATGCGAAGTAATCTGATTGATTGGTAACTTTTTGATTCTGTGCTAAGAAGAAAGAAGATATAATAGGTGCTGAGGCTAGTGGTGACCGGATAACTCCTCAAAATGACTATTCAACACAACTATAAAAAGTGCTATAAAGTTATAAAAAGTAACCTATTTAACCTAGTTTTTGTTTCATCAATTTTCATAACTTTATAGCACTTTTTATAGTTGTGTTGAATTGTCATTTTGAGGAGTTATCATGGAACCAAGGAGAAACTTCTATGGTACAACTTCATAATTTGGGTAGGGTTTTTTCAGTAACTTCTGTGACGATGTTTTTAAAAATACTAGTCAGTTATTTTTTCTGATAATTCCTTAAGCCAAGATTTGATGGACCTAATGTATGTAGTTATTTTTTTATTAAATTTAATTTGACACTAGGTGGGAGTTTGTTAAAGACTTTAGAGATAAAAATTCAAAGCTTCGTTGTTCAAAAGAAATAGTACACTTTGTATATTTAGTTGGTCTATTTGCTCTGCTCTGGTTTTATGATGTGAGGTGTTTGCCTTTGTGTCTTTTTTGAGCTGATGAACCAGTATATTTTTGGGATAGATTTATTGTAGCATCGAACTGTAGATTTCTGTTGTTGACGTCCTTATAGGGACCTTTAATGTGGTATGGACCTTTAATTATGGAGCATTTCCGAGTTACTTGTTTTCCGACGTAGCGAGTGAGTGTTACCTCTTCAATCTAGCATCGTTAGCCCATTACAAGCAATATTCATATTTGATCTGATGTATTGTTGTTCGTTTGTCCAGGTTGGAGCGTTGTGGGGTAGTGGCGCGCATGGCAGCCGGGAGGCACCGCCGCTCGTCCGCTGAGCCCCGCAGGGCGCCCCCCGCGCCCCGCCCCGCCCCCGCTCCGCGCCTGCTGCACGCGTTGCGCAGGCAGTTCCGCCGCGACCTGTCGGAATGGATCACATCAGCCCGGCCACAGTGCGACGGGACGCTAGTGCTAGTGCCAGTGCCGGTGCCAGTGTCAGTGCTAGTGCGCCGTGCGGGGGCCAGGCCGTGAGCGAGCCGGCATGCGCGCCCCCGGCGGACGAACCCGAGACTTCCCGGTGCCGCGGCCTGCAGGAGCGCCGTGCGCGCCTGCACCTGCCGCTCAAAGAGTGCAACGACGCGACGCCCGCGTACATGCGCAGCATCAAGGAGCAAGACCCCGACGAAGACCCCGCAGCGCATACCGCAGAGTCGTCTCTGTTGAACGGGGAGACCAAATCCCAACGGCCTAAAGGCATCGTCAAGTCCCCCTCGGAAAAGAGTTACGGGAATGGAGGCAGAAAGATCTTGTTCAAGTCCGACTCCGTACGGTCAAAAGGACGCGGTATCGTCAAGTCTGATTCTGTGGAAGGGGATCGGCCAGTCCTGCATGTCCAGTTTAACAGCGGCTGCCTGAACGGGTCCGTGACCACCGGCGCTGGCCATGGAGGCTCTTGCACGAGCCCAGCCTGCAGCCTCACAGACTCTGGCAGCAGCTCTAGCTCCGAAGATGCCTGTGTAGGGCTCACGGAGGCCCGGCCCCCTGATGGCGGATGGGGTTGGGTGGTGGTGTTCGCCACCTTCATGGTCAACCTTATAGCCGACGGAATCACTCTTAGTTTTGGAGTTATGTACGTCCACTTTTTGGAGTATTTTGGCGAAGGAAAGGCGAAAACAGCCTGGATAGGAAGCCTGTTCATGGCAATGCCACTTTTGTCTGGACCTATTGCCAGCTTCCTGACGGATCGTTACGGGTGTCGGAAGATGTGTATCTGCGGGTCTATAATTGCGAGTATTGGATTCATAGCTTCCGCATTCACCACCAATATGGAGAGTTTGTTTTTCACCTTTGGCATCGTATCTGGGTTTGGTCTTAGTTTGTGCTATGTGGCGGCTGTCGTTATCGTAGCGTATTACTTCGAGAAGAAGAGATCTCTGGCAACCGGTCTATCGGTATGCGGGAGCGGTATAGGCACATTCATATTCGCCCCGCTCACTCAAATAATGCTCGATGAATATGGGTGGAGAGGAACCACTCTGATTCTAGCTGGATTGTTCTTAAACATATCTGTTTGCGGAGCCTTGATGAGGGATTTAGCGTGGACTGCCGTCATGGCTAAAGCGAAGGCGCAAGATCGAAAGCGCTCCCGAGAACAGAAGCGCCTCAAAAGATACGGTTCTTCCGCCGACTCTTTCTCTGACAGCAAGAGTACCAACACCGTGGGCACCAACGGACAGCCAGCTCTACTGGCCAACACAATGGCCGCAGGAGACAACGCCGATAACGCTGCGAGGCAGTGCAGTTCTTTAGTCAATCTTCCAACTTACGTGAATAACGGAGAGAACGTTCCTGTTGAAGTTTTAGAGCTATTGGCTTCCAGGAAAAATGTGTACAATGTATTAATGCAGAACTACCCGAGCATGCTCATCTCTTCTCGGAGCTTTAGCGACAGCGGGAGAGTTAACGAAATTGGGTGCGCCGGGAGACATGGTGTCAGTCCTCTAGGGCTGATCCCCGCCCAGCAGGAGCTGCCTAACAACAGTCTGACCCGCTCCAACCCGGTGCCCACCAGGCCACCTACAGCCTTCCTCAAGGACTTGAGGATCCACCGGCACTCGTTAACGTATAGAGGTGCGATGCTCAACATCAACCGCTACAGACTTCGCGCCTCTTCCTGTCCTAACATATACCGCAATTCCATGACGACGATTGCGAAAGAGAAGCTCCAATGGTACGCTGGCCTGTGGGAGTTCTGGGATCTGGTGGTGGACATGATGGACTTCTACCACTTCGGTAATTCCAAGTTCTTGCTGTTTGCCATCTCCAACTTCCTCCTGTACACCTGGTATGATGTGCCCTACATGTACATTACGGACAATGCGGTGGAGTTGGGATACACGGAGAAAGA
This sequence comes from Hesperophylax magnus, assembly GCA_026573805.1. Lineage (NCBI taxonomy): Eukaryota > Metazoa > Arthropoda > Insecta > Trichoptera > Limnephilidae > Hesperophylax > Hesperophylax magnus. The sequence goes on from JAIUSX010000046.1 coordinate 25,675,416, forward strand.
AGCATCCATCTTAATATCTGTTGTGGGTATTGTCAATATGGTCGGAGAGGTAAATATACAAACATATATATTTTTTCATGACAAATAATCTTTAAAAAATTATTACAGACTTTACGGAGTCCTTTAGATCAGTGTCGCCCCTTTGGGGGCCTTGGTGAGATCCAGGAGGGCGGTGGCTGCCTCGGGAGCAAATGGGAGGTGATGAAAGGCACCAAGGGGGCAGAAATGGGGCTGAAATGGGTGATGGACTGAAATGGGGTCAGAAGAATTTAGAAAAATGTATATTTTCTTAATGAAATCGACTAAGTCGTAGGTGCATCATTGCAGATGAACCGTTCCATTAGTGATTAGGTATTATTGATGGATTAACAGGATTTTTTTGATAATATTTTTATCAAAAATCCTTAAAAATACATAGAGAAAAGCGTTTTTTTTTTTTAAATCTAGACATACAGCATTCTCGGGTTACAAATAATCTCAGAATATTGAAAATCCACACATTTCCTTCATTATAAAAGGAAAATGTGGCTTGAAATGTGGTGGAGGACTATACTAGTGCAGAATCAAACCCGCAACGACAAGGTAAAAAGGGGTTAAATTTAAATATAATAAAATATAAACAAATTCATATTTAAAAAAAAACATTTACTGTACAAGTATACATAAAGTACAAAGGGTATAGCAGATACATCCTATTTCTTACAGCTAATCCAATTCACGAGTAGAATATACAAATATTATAATACTAGCTGGCGTGTACCCAGCGTTGCCGTGGGTTATCCATTTACTATCGGAGATAAACATGTACTATCGCAGACTTTTCTGTAGACCTTTTTAAGGTATACAATTCCGTAGTACATTATTTTGATGTATCTCCTGAGGTTTAGCCAGTGTTAGCAATGTAAGCTTTGGACAATATATATTTTTTTTACTTTTATACGAGTATATGCAGGTTGTTAAGGGACGTACTTGACTTAGTTCCAGTGATTCCTGACATTATTTGGAGTAAAAAATGTAAAAGAAATTTTGGAATCCAATCATTTTTTTTTTTTTTTTCCTTTCTAAACCAAGCATTTTTTTTCTTCCACATATGATCACTGGTCACTCAGACTAGTATCAACCCTCATTCCGATCTTAACTTTTCAATACCTATTGATTTTTTTATGTTTTAAACAAAAATAAATTAATAATGTCACCAGATACCAAAATTAAATTGACTTTTTTTACTCCAAATAATGTCAGGAATCGCTGCTTCTAATGATAGAACAAAAAATAATAAGGGTATTTTCTTTAGACATTGGTTAAAATAAGTAAACTACGTCCCTTGAAACCCTGTATAAGTTTCAGTTTTTTTAAAGGGGTCAGATCCGAAATTAAAATTTTTTCTTAAGCTCGTCTTTTTTTAAAACTTGGTTTATAATTTATTTACTGATGCAGTGATTGCTACAAGTGATTTATCATATTTTTACACAAAGACGACATGCTAATTGAATATTCTCAATAATTTATTGTTCAATATTGCAGATGGAAGATTGATTATGATTGGATTGAAGAAAATTATCACATTATTTATCTTTCTAACTTGGTTTTTCCACTTTTAAATTAATATCAATGAATCAATTTTTACAGTATAATGAATTAACGTTTTTTAAATTGTTTTTTTTTTAATCACAATAATAATGAACCGCTTGTGTCAAACAATCCCCCGGTCTTTCACCCTTCCTTACTTTCAGATTTTTCCGTTTCCTTCTCCCTAATTTACGCTAGGAGAGCAACCAACAGTAAAAAACCATTTGGGGTGACCAATGGCAGAAGTGTATGTCATCCAATAAATGAATAAACGGTTCTCTGGGCGGTGGTACCCGTATCTGCAATCCAAGTTGAAGTTGTACGCCAACATTAACCTTGCGTTCCAGATCCTGCTGGGCTGGGCTGGCGACTGGCAGTGGGTGGACGCGGGGTGCGTGTACGCATGCTGCATGTTGCTGTGCGGCTGCGTGACAGCCGTGGTGCCGCTGCTGACCTCGTACCCTGCACTGTGCGCCGCTTCCGGAGCCTTCGGACTCTTCATCGCCGCCAACTACTCGCTCACCAGCATCATCCTCGTGGAGCTCATCACGCTGGAGAACTTCACCAGTGCGTACGGACTGTTGCTGCTGGTGCAGGGGGTTGCCAACCTGGTTGGGCCTCCTTTAGCAGGTGCCTAACTCATTTATATTTAGTGACGTAACCTAACCTCGACTATTCAGATCTGACTAACCTTACCATTACTCATTATTATTATTGATAAGAAGATAGTTTGCATAGCTTCCGTAAGCACCCACAATCTCCCATGTTTGCCTTCTTCCCCTGACAGTAATCCAATGCCTTTAACCTTTGGCATGCCAATAAGCAAAAAAAAAACTAGGTGGGGTGACTCTGTTACCCCACATAGTTCCACCACATGGCAACTCAAGGCTAGAGAATCTCTTTACAATAATTTATATTTTTATATAAAATTGTAAATTATTTCATGTTTCTACCATTGGATCAATGTATGTGTTATTGTTACTACAATTCTGTCATAAATAGATTACAGACCATTGGTAACTCTTATGCTATGTTAGCTGATGTTTTCAATATGCCTATATTGAAGTATAAAGTTTTACTAACCAAACATTTTAGCAGTGCGTATTTTAATAAGGTCACTGCATAACAGGTTTTTCATTTTTGTTTCTTCTGCATTTCTTTCACTAACTTTGTACTAATGTATATTCTTCTTTTGTCTTTTTACCTATACAAACTTTTCTTTTCTTTCTTCTTTATATATTGTACTATGACTGTCAATAACTATCATGTACGTAAATGGCACTTGTGCCGTTAATTCTAAATAAATAAATATCTTCCCGTATATCTGAACCTTCTTTTCGTCAAGGCGGGACATTCAGTTTCAGTGCCGATAATCCTCCATTTATTGAAATACTGTTTTAAAATTTTTTATAATAATAACTATTAGTTGAATAAATAAAAATAATACAGGTAAATACAATAAAGACCAATAAAGACAATAAAAAAATAATTAACACATAGTGATTATTTGTGGTGGGCAGCATTTGTGATTTGAAGTCGTTATTGATTGATTTGATCGTCATCTTCTATGCATCGTTTTATCGCATTAATTGTTTAAAGCATGCAGTTTTTGCACTATTTTACTCGACCGATCACTGCCGGCGGCCACTTCTGACGTTAGTTGTGTTATCGATGATTTTGTTTCGTTTTGAAGTGATGAGCTGGTCATCCATTAAATATCTCTTCTTATTAATGGTTAGCAAATAACAAGTCTTATGGGTATTATTATTTTCACATGGATAGCTGCAGTTACAATTTAGGAATTTAATATGTAAAAGACGTAAGATGATGCAGACATACCCTTCTACATATACTTCTGCATAATTATGCTGTCTCATTAATACACGGTGGCCTCTTGCATACATTCAGACACGCGTTCCTTACAGTTAGACATTGAAACACAGCGGTGCACGCATGTGGTTATCTTTTTACTTTTTAGTTTTTTGAACGTTTCACTTATTCAAATGAGAATTGGAAATTGTTCCGTTCCTTCTCACATTTTTAAAATTCATATCATCATGTAAAACCACTAGAAATTGCCCAAAAATCAATTATTAAAATAATGTACCAAAAAACTAATTCCTATCCCTCTAAACAATTGTTCCAAGAAACTGAAATTTTGGACCTTATGCAGACCTATAGTGCTCAATGTCTTAAATTTATTTATACGCGACCAAACAACTTTATTAAAAATTCAAATCGTACCAGCCAACGACATGGCGCTTGTGAATATGCTGTGCCTTACTGCAAAACCAGGTTGGCCCAAAGGCATATTAGTTTTATTGCTCCAAAAATGTATAATTCTTTATGTACAACCTTTAAAAGGGACACGTGTGTAAACCTTCAATCTTTTAAAAAGTACATCAAATCTTGGCTAAAAAACACTGGAGTAGATATTTTTTTTCTTTTAAGTTTTATAAAACTATCTGTAACATTTATATCCATGTAGAGATTATTTTTTATTATTTCACATTCATAAAAAACAGCGGATACATTTTTTTTGTTTGTAATGCTTTGTCTGCTTATTCACTTATTAAGATGTCTTCTTTAAAAACTAGTATTTACCTTATTCTTTGTGTTATTTTAAAACTTTTACATATTTCATGATTTACTTTCTTGTATTGCATCTCTACAGTAACTCTTTTAAAATAACTTAAATTTATATTTGATATTGTATTTCCACTTAAACCATAGACACAAGATAAAAATACTTATAATACCCACACTCAGGCTTCGCCTTCGTGGGATTTTTTTTAATTATGTACATTTATTTCAATATTTTTTATACATTTTTCAATATTTTATGTAACCATGTATGTATAAAAAAAAATTCAATAATAAATAAATATGCTTGACTCTCCTGATTTTACTTTCTGTGGTCTAGTAGTGGGAATTTCAGATTGCATTTTTTTTTGTCCCCCCCTAAACAAATATCCTCTTCTCTATCAATTGCCTCCCCTCTGTTCAACATATCATCTCTTTCAAGTCTGAACTTGACTACGATCTTCCATATAATTATGAAATTTTCCCATTTAAATAAAATTAATTTATAAATTCACCTTCCCTCTATCCATAATTTAAAATAATGGCCTAAAGGGCCTTGAAGGGTGAAAGTCAGAAACATTTGAAAAGTAAAAACCTTTAAAATGCACTATCCGGTAAAAAAAAGTCCTTACTCTTCAAGGAAGATTAAAGATTGTCAAATAGCTGGAAAAAAAATCCTGCTGTAAAACGCATTGATGTAGCCAAGCGTTTAGGAATCGCAGCATTTTTTGTTTAACTGTTTTAGTGGTATGCTTATTTTGCAAGTATGTATGTAAATTCGAATCAAACTTAACATTCACAGCGCATATAGATGATATAACTAATAAGGCTTTAAAGATTCTTGGCTTCCTTTGTAGAACCCTAACTGATTTTAAGTCCTTGGATTGCATGAAAACACTCTACATTTCACTAGTTAGAAGCCAAGTGGAATATAATTCACCTATTTGGTCTCCTTTCTATAAAGTACACTCTAACAAATTAGAACGGGTTCAACACAAATTTCTTAGGTACTTAAATTTCAAGCTTAAAATTCCAATAGAAAACATTAATTATGTAAATTTGATGAATGAACTTAATTTAATTACGCTGTCTGACAGAAGAACCATTTCAGACCTAATTTTATTATACAGAGTCATGAACAACCTTATTGACAGCCCTGCCATCGTTGCTGCTATTAAACTCTATGTACCGACAAGAAATACTAGACAAAATACAACATTCTTTTGCGACACATATAAAACCAACTATCAGTCAAACTCACTTACCAATAGGATGCATGATTTGGGCAACAAGTTTGGTGGTATTATAGATATATTCCATGATTCCCTTTATAATCTTAAATTCAAATTAAACCAACACTTTGTGGAATCATACAAATTATTGTAATAGATTTAACGATTAGATATGTTATTGTAATGTTTTATATTATATTTTGTTCTTTGTTATTGTTAAATATTATGTTGTTTAAAATGTTTCTTTACGCCATATTCTTCAAAAACTACTTGTATATTTTTTTAAAAATTCTTCACTTTTATAACTCTTAGTATAAATTCAAACTCGATAACTTATGTAAAACTTATTTATAATCTATGTAAAAGCCCCTATGGGCGTATAACAACAATAAATAAATAAATAAATTGCTATAGTTTTTAGATAATAAAGTAGGGTATTAAATAAAAATACAATAACTTGGACAATTATCAACAGATTTTAATGATTCTTTTTGCAATTAAACAAGTAAATAATTATATTTAATGCTTTTTTCTTTTAGGGGCGGAGACCGTTCACACATAGTTCCCGTGAGCACTTAGGCCATAGGCACATTGTGCTATCTCCCATATACCTCAATCCTTTAACAACAACCCTTAATAAAGTTCACCAGGGTTGTTATTGGGTATGTGGCTATGTCTATTGGTTCTACTGTATGTCTCCCCAGGTGTCTGAGCCTAGTTCCCACCAGGGCAGGACATTGGCACCATAGGTGAATTGGAGTCTCTTCATCCTCTTCAAATTTCCTGCATCTATTGGTTTTTTCCACTCCCAATATCTGCATGTGTCTCCTGAGATGGCAGTGTCCCGTTAGTAGTCCTACCAGTTCCCTCAGCGAGTTTCTGTCCATATCAAGTAGTTTCTTGGTTCGTCTAGGGTCTGGTCCTTTTATGAGTACTTTGGATTGTATATATTTAATGCTTCCAATAAAAAAAACTACACTTTTACAGATACAAAAAATATAAAATTATGTCGCTTCACAATCGTGTTTTCCTGCACAAAGTCCATGTAGTCCCTTTTTACAGCGAGCTCATATGAGGTTGGATCGCCTTATCTCATTAGATTCCCCTTTCCAATAAGAAAAATGGTGGCTCTTCTTGTAATCCTAATTTCCAGTAAGACGGCAATGAATGGTTTTATTTCATTTACAGTAGTTGGTGTCCACTTTTTTGTCTGTGAATTTGGTTTCAAATTTTCTGTGTTCAAAAATTGTGCAGCACAACTATTGGTTTCTGTGACAAGAAGTAACAATTTGAAAAATAAATTGAAATAGGCTGTTGGTTTTGCATCAGAAGGAGTGCGTCTAATTCCAGGAATTTCAAATGTTTTGACAAAACTTTTGTCAAACAAAGGTCTCGTCGTCCGTAGTGTCGCCGTGATTTGATATATCGTCCGCAATAGAACTAACATCCAACATGATGAAAAATATCGATTCATTTTGGCTGTATTTATTTTAACAGGATAAACAATAAATACCGTTATCAAGACGCAAGCCAACCGCAATACACTGCACTCAAATGTAATTCACGCTCTCCCGAGAACTGACAAACGCACACTAAAGCATGCAGCGCCCTGTCGCAATTTACATGGGCAACTCTTGCAGCGCGATAGCGCTGAATATGTAGCACTCTAACGGTTAAACACATTATCTAAAATATGTCTTTATAAGAATATAAAAATTTAAGTACGAATGTAGCCTTTTTCTAGAGCCCAAGGCGCCAAGGTGCCAAAACTTATTACAGCTCCCTTGAGGTTTTTACCAGCGCCAGGTGCCGTTTGACTCAGGGCCGACCCTGTTCCCGCCCATTGTTTTCCCATATTCATAGCTTATTTCATTAGGACCCTTGAAAAACAGTAGTTTTACTGAGATGGAAATAAATATGAATTCATTGTTAATGTTGAATTTCTATCTTTCTACTTTCAGGCTGGTTATACGATATAACGGGCACATACGAGCTGTCCTTCTACATCGCCGGTTTCTTCATCTTCTTCTCCGGCCTCCTGCTCTTGGTGCTGCCCATCAACAAGAAGTTCCGCAAATACCGCAGCCTCCGCAGGAAGGAAACTGCTTCCGCCTCCACCTCCAGCATCGAGGAACACGCCGGAATGGTCACCGCCAACGGGATATGCAAGAACGAAAAGAATAATCGAATATTTGTGTGAAGAGACTCACGATAATGAGATCATATTTGCCTTTTTACTAAACTTGTTGTGAAGTAACCTCCCGGGAGTTGCTTTCTATGTGGGTGCTTTAAAGAGTATTATTGATTTAACTCGTCCGTGAGTTGTTTAGATTTAGGGAAATCCATTCACAAAGATTTCGCAACTTGCTATGTACTGTACGTATACGTAGTCACACTTAGCAACTCGTTACAAATGATGATGACGCCAATGATGCTAGTTGAATTATTGATTAAGTGAAGAGAGACGTACAATTATTATTCATTATAAACAATAATCTGTATTAATATATTTTTAGCGTTGATTTAGGCATACTTAGGTTTACTTCGAGAAAACAGATCGGATTCTAAAGCAAATATTGTGATAACAAGTAGAATTTCATTCTGCACCGTAGATATTAAACTAGTTTCTTTTCACCGTAACGCTATTACAAGGATTGTCTCTCTTTTGGTGAGATGATATTATATTATTTATAAGAATTGGGATGATCTACGAATGTCCGCTGTAAATTTTTATGTTGATAGTTTTGATGTTTAAAATACGTTCCTTGTCTGATGTATTCCAAGACAAGTAGTTGCCTCAAATTCCTAAATACTAACACAAGGTCCTTTTCTGACCAACATGATCATACTAATACGATTACTGCATAATTATTATGTAGTATTATTCTGCTGGGCACTTCACATGCTAATCTAATATTAAGAGTTCTATAGACAATTTGTGTTTGCCAATTAAGTTGAGTTATTGTAATAAATCATGTTTAGTGTTTTCTTGTCTATGTCTTATATTTTTAGGTGTATTTAAATCGTATGTTTGTACAATTTACAAATGATTGGGTCAAAAGCGCCAATACAACTTCTATCTAAGAAAATCTTCCACAAGCAACTAAATTGCTTCCCACTTTAGAGTATTTTGTATTTGAATGTATGTTTTATTAGTTTAACTATTTTTTAATAAACAAAAATTATTATCAAACATAATAATCCATTTTACATTTTTAAGGATTCCTACTAAAATTACAAACTATTATTTATTTTTTATAAATACATGTTTAGTAAAAGTTTTAAATATAATATTTTGTATGCGTTTTGTAATGTTTGAATTATTTAATCATTTTTGAGTTTGTTTCGTCTGTTGAAATATTGGGTGATCGGTAACTCATCAAAATGACAATTCAACACACCTTTAAAATGTGATATAAAGTCATGAAAAGTGATGAAACAAAAAACAAGGTTAGCTAGGTAACTTTTCAACCTAGTTTTTGTTTTATTACTTAATTAATGACTTTAGATGACTTTTTAAATGTGTGTTGAATTGTCATTGTGTTGAGTTATCATGGAACCGAGCTATTGTCAGGGTTAAGTTGCTGTGCATGGTTTTGGGCAGAAACTCTTAGTCCACTTGAAGATTTGCATTTGCTCCGCCAAATATGCACTCAATAATAAGAGTTGCAGTATTTCCAAGTTGAATTTATACATTATATAATATTTAAGTAGATATTTTAAATAAATTGTTGACTGCTAGAATTTGTCTCAGCGATTTCATAATATTTAAGTAGAAAATGCTATTATATCTAACTTGTAATGTCACTTGAATGGATATAACCTAAAATTGCAATGGGGTACTGATCAAAACTAAAGTTCAAGAATTTTAACTGGTACAATTACAGAAATGTTATTTGGCATTACGTTAAAGTAATAAAATGGTAATAAGATGAGAAAGACAGTCGCTGGGCTTTGCGAATATGTTTGTATTTTATTGATAATTCCAATACTTGTATTGTACCTAGGAAGGCAAACCACTTGATTTTTATTTTTTATACTTAAAACACACTAATAATGTAATGTGATTATTTTCAATTGGCTTTCTGATAGAAATATGTTTATCAATGTAATTCACCCAAAATATGGGATTTGCCTTTCTAGGGATGTGTATATATGTACAAGGTTTCCGGGGTGAAGGGTGTAAGCTTTGGGAGGTGTTTTTTTTTTTTTATTTGAAAAAAATCGTAATATAAGTACTTGAAATTAGGTGCTTACACAGAAAGGTAGATTATTTTTAAAATGCACTATTTCAATTGCTATAATTTTAACATGAGAATTGTGACAAAACTGGCAATGTCAACACAGAGTCAATAAATAATATATTATACAAGCGGCCATGATAATTTAGTTTTTCGTTATACTCAACTCGTCTGCATATTGTTTAACACACATTCTGATTTGTATTCATTGTAAGTTAAAAATATTAACAAACTGCTGTAAATTACCTTTTGTTTTGCTCAGTTTCATGTACCTCCCGAAATGAAAGCATTTCACCCCAGACACTTTGTACTGTATTATTATACTAAAAAGGTAATTATTTCCCTAACTGCAGCACTTTTAGTTACAGATTATGGAAATTACACTTTGTTTCAACAATTGTTACAAAAAACAACTATTTACTTGCTCAAAATAGGTTCGTAGGTTCTTAGTTTGGGTTAATTTAAATTGAAATTAAATGAGTGTCAATCCATTCAAAAGTCTAAAATGGTGGCAAAGGGATAGTTTTATAAGATAAATTTTGAACTTTGATTGAATAAAAATGGAATTACAAAGCATCTAATTTTAAAACAACAAATGCAAAACCATTATATTTACCAAGCCATAAAAAACTAGAATAATCTCCCTTCTGAACTGCGCTGTTTTTTTTAACCAATCAGAACAAATAAATTTAATATAAAAAAACATTACATTGAAAAATCAATATTCTATACAAAAATATTATTATACCATAAAACTTATGTAAGAATCGTGGCTCCCTCATCAGGTACAAGAACTCCTCTTTTCTGATAAGGTATACATAACCAATGATGATCAAAAATGTAAGATAGTTAAATATTTATGTATATTATATTTATATTACAATAAAAAAATCTTTTACCATCTATCCCGTAAATCGTTGTTTCTTGTTGTAATTAAGTTGAAACTAAGCGTAATTTCCACTATTAAAAGTGCATTAGGGAAATATTTACCAAAATATTTGCTTTAATTAGCTATTTAGCTAATAACAAATCAACAATAAATTATAACCTTAAAACAAAAATGAAAATTAAAGTGTATAAAAATTTAATGTGAAGTTCCAAGTGTGACGATTTGTTGCCTTAAAAGGGTCCGAATTCAAGTTGTGCGTGAATTATTTAACTGTAAGGAGCCTACTAGAACTATGTAGTTAGAAAGTAAAGTTCCACTCTTTAGGTAAGATTTCATAGTTGTAGAATAATAAATAGCAAGTGGATCAAAAATCAGCGGAAAAAGAAAATAATGTTTGAATTTTGGCAATATCTAGAATTATTACAAATAATAAATCTCTTCTCACGCCTTTTAATATAAATCTCCTCAATATTTACCCTAATACTTACTGCTCAATTGTCTTAGACATTTCAAATAGTTAGTTTAGCGTTTCATCGAATTAACCTTCTAATAATGTTACTCGGTTGACAACATTAATTATTCCAATGTTTTATGTAGCATTAACAACTATATTTTCAATATAGATAGAATTTCAATCAAATTTACCTTTTAACATTATTCTATTTCGAATATTATATTGTAAGATTTCTAACTTTAATGACAGGTGTTAAATAACATAGACATTTATTAGGCAACGATGATTCTGAATTTTTGTCAACTAATACATACAGGTGGGTATAGAAACTAAGATGGGGGTGTCACGCAAGATTCCAGAAAAGGTTTTATCTTATGCCATTTTGGGTTTCTAACGAATACATCGTAATTTTTTTGGCTTTATAAAATTAGATTTAAAACAAACTCGGTTAGGTACTGTCAATTATAAAAAAGCAGATATCTAATAAAATAAATCATGCAATGTAATAACTGGCACAAATTTAAGCCGCTGGCTATCACCATTTGAAAATTGTTGCCCCAAGTTATCGTAAACAGATTTCTATTATGTGTAATGTTTTTATTGTTTTCCAACAAATTTGCAATTTAAAATTGCCTGGCACGGCCCCTTTTGTTTCTATATGCCTCACAATCTTTATCTAATGGCCTTAGAAACATCTTATTAACGAAATGGGATGATTCTTTAAGTATAGTTGCACATGTCTGTTTACCGGCTATTCGTCAAACCTGTACGCGACCCACAGCCAGAGAATATTCCTTACCGAAAGGTCTTGCATGTCCTATTTCTATTTCGTATACAACATCAATCAAGGAAACATTGATTAGCAGCAAATCTCATACTGGAATTAGAAATAAATTGCGCTTGTAAAACAAAAATACTAATAATTATAATAATTTCATTGGGCCGGTAATAACCTGTTAAAAGTTTTTAAAACATTAATTATAAATAATAATATAGGAATATCCGTAGCATTGTTTGGAATTGGTAAATAGAAGCGACAGTCTTTGAAAGAAAAAATAAATTCAATCTTTTATATGTACATATTTATTATATAAACAAACACCTTCCTATACAAATGCCCTATATACCATGATGATACATCTATCCTGAAAGGAGCTGTTAACGTCTGTATTTGAAGGTGTTAAACTGAACTCCAATATAATGCTGCGTGTACATTTGCGATCCGAAACGTGAGCCGTCGACGATTGGCTTATGAGAAAGGAACGAAGCAACCATAAGCGGTGTTTCGCGCGATATTTTGTTGCTTCGTTACTTTCCCACGATTCGAGGCGTTTCAGTTCGCAAATGTATCCGTACCTTAATCTATAACAACTGATATTGCCAGCACAAATGATGATAAGTATCATTAAATTCATTTGCTAGTTTAATAGATTAATCATTCATTCATTTGGGTTTGTTAACTTTTAATGCATGGACACTACGAGGGCTTTGTCAAACCGTGCTACGTATTTACTGATAATCAGAAAAAGAAAATCATTTTGAAGGTTCAGTGCTTATATCAAAATAAAATGGTTAAAATACCAACCATCATTAATATTTAGTTATTCCGGATACGAAGTGTTCACATTGTAGAGGTCTGTCGACGTAAGGCTGGAAGAAGTGTGCACTGGTCATAAGTACTCTTATGCTGCATATACATTAGCGAGCCGAGCCTCAAATGTAATTGCGCCATTGAATGCAAAAACTGATATGATTTTCATAACATATTCTTTGGTTGTATATATTGTCTTTCAATTTCTGTTGCATGATTTTGCACAAATAATTATCTGTTATTAAGCATGCTGAATTAGTTCAGATTCGTGAACAATTGAAAATGTCTCACAAATTAATATTGCTGGCTCAACAACAATGTTATACAGCAAAGTCTAACCTTACAATTTTGGCGAATAGGTAAAATACGTTGATTTAACTCTTTGCACGCCGCCGTATCAACTGTTGTTACGGCAAAAAGTCTATACTCACACGCGGCTGTATCAACAGTTGATACGGAAACTTTGACAGCCGATATTCCAGCGCTCTTTCGTTATAAATGTATTTCTTGCTCACTTGGACATTCGTAGAACTATCAGGATGCTGACATCTACAAGAATTTCTCAAAAATAAAATTGTATTTCATAAAAAAAGATCGATAATAAAGTGCGCCTCTTCGCGCCTTTTAGTTTACATTTTTGTCAACGGATGGCGTTAGTACTAGTATGTCATTCATAACTTTTCATAACTAAAAATGATAAGTGATCATGGTGTCCCACTTGTGTCTATCACCTAAGTACACACACGCCGAGTGAATGGCGGGACCACATTCAAAAGATTCGGTACGTCTTTGTATGAAATTTTATGTTTTTGTTTTTATAAACATCTAAGAGTGTTGACACACGAGGATTTGTTTTCATATTGTGGAGAATAATCTGTTCTGTCTATATAGTCCAATAAATCATGCCAGAATGCTATAATTTGACATTTAATTGCGTGCATAGGTATTTGAAAATATGTACCGCGTACGGGTATAGATAAAACGGAGCAAATTAACGCGTTCAAAAGGTTAATCTTCTCGGCTGACCTCTACAATAGTTCAAAGAGGACAAGCAATAAGAAACTTCTCTGGAATATTCAGTTACTATTTTAGTGATAGTTTTAGAATCATGATAGACCATGCATGTGCCTCATAAACTTGTATATTCCAATAACAATTCAGGTAATTTGTAAGTACATATGTTTATGGTAATAAATATTACAAGCACTTTTGATTTGGTATGTGTATTTCTGAAAATTATAATCATGGGAAAATAGATTTAGAATATAACTATAAAGATATAACGCTTGTGTTAAACGCTACAAGAATGAGACACTGCAACCCATTTGATGGTACTTTCATTATTTTTTTAGTTGACGACTAATTTCGTTCGATCTATCTAATTACATTATTTATTTTTTTGTATTTTTTATTAGGAAGAAATGGTAACATTTAGTTTGTGTTTGAGATCATCCCTGTGAGCATACTTGGTAAATTGCCAAAAAGGAAAAAAACCGTTAATGAAAACATTATTAACATTATTCATCTGTGATCTTGTGGACGTTTATGCACACATGTTTATTTTATTATTAAAAATAATATTATTTGTCAAATATTTTACTTACCTATCTCTGTATGTGTATTATAATTGTGTAATTTCGAAATCTGAAGATATTTATATATTTTAAGACTGATTTGATGAGTTTTATTAATATTTACCACTCCCTTATCCCATACCTCAAGTATCTAGTAAGCGTTTATTGAAACTGTGCAAGGCCAAAGCGCAGCCATAGTATACTAGCGCTGTATGGTTTCTGAAGTTGAAACAAATAATTTCTTTACAATTTATGCATACTGATCACTTATACTTTAGTCTACATTCACTAAACACTTGGTTGTACATTACCAATTCAACCATCTGTGTATATTTATAATTGATCTGTTTCTTTTCCATCCTCAGCCGTATATTAAATTAATATTAAGACTGTTTCAGTTTGTTGTTCGACTCTCATGGAACTCCCATTTTGAGAATGTAAAATCCAAAATTTCCCCGATAACAGTGTACTCTATCGACTCCAAGGTGTGCTATCAATCTCTACAGCTTGCCACATATTACGCTATGATCCACTCACACCTGAGTTATCTAGTTTGTATCTGGGGCATCATTAGCAAAAAAAAACTTCCGAAATACAAGTCATTCAAAATAGAGCCGTACGGAATATATATCATCTACCATGGGATACACATGTCAAAGTTATATACTCACAGACACAACAAATACTTCCTTTTTCGATTCTACCAAAATATAACATCACAACTGCCATTCTACAAATAATTCAACACTCTTCACACACCAACACTAAACCAGTCTTTAATTCTGACATACACCAGCACAAAACACGATCACAAAATCAAATACACTTATCGTCATCTACTTACATGACCAAATTTGGAAATAACTCCTTACAATACATCGCACATAAGCAATACAACGCATTACCTAGTAACCTAAAACTTCCGGCAACGAACAAAAAAACATTGCCAAAAGCTCTTAAAAGCTATTTCCTCAGCAGTTTTATTAATGATAAACACATTCTTTCTTTGGAACTCCAAAATAACTTCTGCGTTTATGTTGTCTTGTCTTTAATCTAATGTTGTATTTCCCGAAATAAGTTTTGTAAACTCACTGGGAATAATACATTATAAATTTGTTATTATTTTGTAATGTATTGTCTTGTAATAAATAAAATATGTTCTTCAAAATAAATAAATACTTCCTACCCTCGGTTAGTGTGTACATATTTTTAACCTACTGCTACTAATGCTGCATGGTTCAAAGTATTAAAAAATGAACTCTGCATTGTAACACTGTACATATTCTTTCAAAAAACTAATAAACGTGTTGTAAATTTTGCATATAATTTTACTGATAAACAACCATTAATGTATCGTAAACAGCTGAAAAATTTAAAACATGTTTATTAGTAAAGGGTTGTTTAAATTCAGAGTGACTGTTAATTCAGAGTGATTGTTAATTTCAATATTTCTTGAAAAAATACCTACCATAATGCATTTTAAATTAATCTAGTTGGTAACATACAATTTGAACAGTGAAAATAATATCAATCATTCTCAATGAAAAAATATGAAACAGAAGAAGACGCATAGAATAACAACTCATTACGGTCACGACTGAAACCCAAGCTTAGAACGTCTAGTATATCAGGGACTGGCGTCTCTTCCAATTGAGTTACCGATACATTGATGAATTCCGTAATGTATATCAATTTAATAACTTCCCTTAGAAATTATAAATATCTTTTTTTTTTATTATTTCCGATATTGGCTGCTAACTACAACTACCAACAAACTATTAGTTCAGTTCAATTAATAAACTTAACTACTAATTCAATATAGATGCTAATTTCTAACAAACGCTCTTTTCAATGTACACCAGTTTCTCAAAAGGACAGTTTTTGGTTTTTTTTTTATTCAATTTTTAGAGCACTAAAGACGGGTTGTTTCACGGAATTTGAACAATTCATCAAGTTCTGTTATTATTTCAGTTTTGTGAAACAACTGGCCAATAATGATATTTAGAACAGAACTTTAATAGAACCTCCACAGTACTTGAAAATCATCTTTGAAATTTGAAGAATTTTTCAAATTCTGTGAAATACCCCGACTTTAGTTATTATTATTATTATTTATTGGATAATTTGTAAAGCGCCGCTTTTGTGAGATATCACCTCAGGGGCGCTTTACAGTTGATGCAGGTATTACAAAAAACATATATATTACAAAAATAAAGTGAAGTTAAGTTAAGTAAAATGAAGTATAGGAACTGTGCAGCTAGAATCCTAGGTGGTGAAGAAACTGGACCAGCTGCTGCAGCGAAAGAGTCCACCGCGTCCACCAACAGTGCCAGCACGAGGTTCGTCATCCGTCCAGGTATGTGTCTGCTGCTAATAAAGCGCTCTACGCTAAGACACACTATCCTCTCACAGATACCAGACCTTGGCAGCACCGCTGTGACGTTCGACGAAGATAGAAGATGGAGACTCTGCAGCAAGAATCCTAGGTGGTGGAGAAACTGGACCAGCTGATGCAGCAAGAGAGTCCACCGTGTCCACCAACAGCGTCCAGGTATGTGTCTTCTGCTAATAAAGCGATGACACCTCACATAGATAAGAGACCCTGGCAGCACTGCTGTGACGTTCGGCAAGTCCATCATTCATCTCCATGTAATCCTGTTCCTGGTGATTATTGAAGTGGTGCATTCTGCCCGCAATAAAAAGCGACGGCCGGGATAATAAATTACCCTGGTCTTAGCAAAAAACTTGCCAGGGCTTTCAGAGTTTCCGAGAATTCCGTTGAAAACATCTGGGGTGCATTTACCGATCGACGTTCGTTTCGAATGTCCAATATTTTTGAGCAAAATTTCCGAATATTCACTTTTAAAACACTGCACTCAAATCGCATATTATAAAGTTCTAATAACTGGTTATTAAGTTTATTTTTATTTAAATTAAAATGTTGATTGATTGATTTTAAAAATAATTTCAAAGGGATGTTGCCTCATTTCCCTTGAAAATACTAAAAAACACAAAGCGGTTGGAGGACGCGCTAGGACGTCAGTTATATAAAACAAAATAGAGCTGTTTTTTTCAATTTACGTTTAATAGAAAAGTTATGAAGGATAACAGAAAAAAAATCCTTTCTTGAGAATTCTCTTCTACTTTAAAGTTTGTCTGGATTTGAAAAGATTATTTTTATAATTTTTAATATACACCAAATATAATTTCTAATTTTGAAAAATTTGAAAAAAAGTTACATTGTTTACTTTGAAAAGCAATAAATCATTTTTGAAAGTTGGAAAACCAATATTAATCATCGAATTTCTGCTTCTTAAGTTTATCATCAAGTAATTTATAGGACACCGTTATAGACGTACCACGGATTGCTCCATTGTAACCTCTCCACATTTAGTATTTATAATAAACGACGCATATAACAGAAATAGAAATTACAATGGAGTTACTATCGGCAAAATTTTTAATTTAAAAAAAAAATTGTGGTGGAAATCCATTTATGTACAAAGTTAACGTCTCAGGTAACTTAACTTAATAACAAAAATAATTAGCAAAATATGCAAAAGTAAATGACAAACAAGAATGGGTAAAATTTAAATTATTATTATTACTGTCTTATTATTAAAGGACAAACATTCTCAGAATTCGAATAACGTGAGAGGATTTAAAAACCCCCGCTACATCACGAGTAGTTCTGAGAAAAGTAGACTTCGCGTCCAAAAAAATATGTATCTAATTTTCACTAATTGACAGAGTGAGAGTAAGGTTTGTTTAATAATAATAATTGGATAAATTGTATAGTGCTGTTTTTTGTGAAAAACACCGCAAAGGCGCTGGTACAAGTTTTACTTTATAACCTGGGCTTTGTCTTATTATGTGCAGACAGGTATAAAATAAGTTAATTTGCTCTTATTATTTACTTTTTACATAGCCACTTGGCCAATACAATGATTCGATGACGATTACAAAAAAATGACTTGATTGATGAAGATTCCCGGGCATTCGGTTTTGAATTCGGCCGCACTCATTCTAAAAATCATACCTCCGAATATTAATATGGAAACATACTTTGGGGATCTGATGGTGAGACAATGAAAGATAGTGGTTGTTGTGTCACAGCGTTTATTTTGGGTCAGTAGAGTTGCGCAGTTGTGAGATGACTCCGGACCGATGCCGACGATACCAGGTGTAGGCGGCGATGACGGAGGTGGAGTGGTCGAGGCGGTAGTCGAAGTCGACACCGCGTTGGTGGAGACCAGACTCGTGGATGTGTTCAGCACTAGTGAAGACGTGGAGTCTTCCAGGTACTCCAGTGTGAACAAGGTAGCTGAAAGTGTGATGGACCTGGTCGGCAGATGTGCAGGAGATGCAGGCTGGCGACGATGCCGCGGGGCCGTGGCGCAGACCGGCGAAGGGGTCGCAGGCTCTAGACGCGTGAGGAGCGCAGGCTAGGGATGATAGCCGAGGCCAGGGCGCTGATGTGATCCCGAGGAGTCCATAATAATTCGTAGTCGTAGTAACAGTGGGGCGCGACACGGGGGACCGACAGCAAGCAGCCGTAGGGCTTGCGGGTTGGTCACTCGTAAAACTGCTAATTTATGACTGAGTACATCTCGATGCGCCTGATTTTAAAGCCGCCCGGTGCATCGAGAAGATTCAGACTTGTAGGTGGGAGCGCTGAATGCTCGCATTGTATCTAGAGAGTTCCCGCTACAATGTGTTTTGAATTTGCGATAATATTCTAGTAGCATCCCTACAATACAAACTGCTTACTGTGATTTAAAGTCAATGAATCCACTTATATTCCAATGTCTATCCCATATTCGTAGGTTTTATTAAAATTATCGTCACCTCCATACTAAATTGCGAATCTGCCATTTTCGCGAAAATGACTTTTTGATAAAAAAAAATTCTTTACTTGATGATACGCAATGTGGCAAATCAACAAAATTCTTTCTCCAGGGGTTATGGAGTTATCAAATTTTGCAGACCTTGCAGAATTATATTACAAAAAGTTGACTTTTCGCAGATTCGCAACTTTAGCATGGCGGTGATGATATATTATATTTATGATTATGCACTCAATTCAACTCTTTTTTTTTAAATATTAAAATTCATATATATATATATATATATATATATATCTTTAAATATGAATTTTATATTGAGATTTTTTATTATGATACCACGTAAAGATATTTTTCCAGATTGAACAATTTTATTTTTTTTTCTTATACCTAGCATAATAGATACGTACGTACATTAAATATTGTTGTAAAAGAATAAATGACCTAAGGAAAGAAAGCGATACCAGAAAATAATCGCATATACATAGTTCTTGATAATGCATACATCGGAAAGTGTACACGTTTATTCGTCAATGGTACTGATCTAGAATATTTTAGGGATAACCTACCAGTTCCTTGAAAATGTACACAATTGCTGTGTAATAACACAGTATACTTGCAACAATGCTACATGCTACTTAGATTGGAATGCAAATGCAATCAGTACGAACTACTAGCACTGTTTATTTTATGCCTTGCATCTGTGGGAAGAGGAACTAGTGCCAGTGGTTGAGCTGATTTACAAATGCTGTTCCAATTATTTTCATATTATTATTACTCATTACCCAGGCTGTTTATGTTAAATCGCTGCTAGTCTACTGTTGACATCAGCCACTGATGAATCGGCGAGCACAATTCCTTTGCCCACAATTACTTTGCTTCGCAAAACAGTCCTCCAAAATGTTCATGCCACGCAAGTGCTGGACAGATAGTGAGTGCCCGTAGCTATTCCATTCACCAATGCAACTTTCTCATAGATAACAGAAACAAAGGGAGACGGAATGGGAATATATGGAAGCAAACCGACTGTCGCCAAATTATGAGCTAATGAAAGTTATGTATTCAGTGTACAGGGCGCTGCTGTGCCTAGATGCAATCTTCAAGTAGTATGAATGAACGATGTTGGTGACACTTTCATACTAGTTCATGGTCCACTTCCTCGAAGAAAGTGATACCCTACCAGGAAGATAGAACTTTATATGTCTTCCATACCTTTTCTCATCCTTAATATTCCCCCAGTGCTTGTTATCCGGAAGTTTTTACAGTCCAGTTCACTCCATTCAATACACCAGTTAAATCTGTGTCACGGTACATGATTTACCGAGGTCAAACATTTAAATCAGAAGCAAAGTATAGAGCATTTGAAAGCAGTGACGGCTAGCGCTAAGGAGCGTTGGAGTTGCGCACTCTCTAAATAGTAATTAATTATCAACCAATCAAACCACCAAAAATCAAAGCAAATAATAGTTAGAAATGGAATACTATAAAAGTATTGAGTTAAATTCAACCGGCTCTAATTTTCGTTATTTGTGACACGTGGTGCAAGCAGATTCCATATTGCTCAGCAATTAACTATACGTGCAGAGCATGAATGTTGACGATGGTAACTTTCTCCGAAACATGCACAGGCTTACCAATGCCTCAGAAAAGCTTCGGAGACGTGGAAATATCCAAAGACACAGTACATTTATTTGTGGCACCATATTAGTTCACTATTCGCATACTGAAAATATCAGCAGGTCGGTATAAGCTTCAAAAACGCAAGTATTCTTTACCTGACCTGGCGTAGGGGATAGATTGACAGTATATTTAGCGCACAACCGGTTTTTACGAGTACAGGAAGCCACCGTTTGAAAGTAAAATAAATTATTGCATTTGTAAAGTACATAAATGTTTCTATTAAATAGTTTTCATAGCAAATTACTTTATACGGTATTACTTTTCTTTTAACCAGGACTGGCCCTATACGGGTGCAATTGGAGCAGTCTGCTCCAGGCGCTGATAATACTTAACACATTGCCTTTGAAATTTTATATAAAAATATTAGCCATTTGGCTCAGGGCCGGTCCCGCTTAATAGTATTATTCTTATGGGTATAAATTTTGCAATGTTTAAAAAATATATCTTTGTTATATATATATTATTTCCATGAGCTATGCGGTTTTAAAATACCAATTAAACACTCAAAGAATGACATAAGATATGATGTTCTTTGTTCCACATTTTTCAATTCTTCAATTAGAAAAAATAATGTAAATCTGTAAAAACCGAGTAGTGATAAATAAATGTATCAGGAAACTTAAAACGGTAGCTTGTATTTTCTTTTCCATATTGACTTATCAACAGCTAAATTTGACATTCTAAACCCGTCTTAAATTCGATGATGTATGTATTAAATTTCTAAGAAATTGCAGTAAATTTATATAAATATTTGACAATAATTCACGTAAGCTTTTGGTGGAGACAGCACCTGACATGTTTGTATTATTAGCGATTCTGGGTTTTAAAAAGTTATGAAAAAATTACTACAAGACAAGAATATTACTGAGGTTGGTACAAAGTACCGCAAATGTTTAATTGAAGTCCTGTTTTGACTCAACCAGTTTGCATTTCATCTGTGTGTAAATTCGTTTGGTAATAATTAATAATATTTGGATGATTTGTCATTTTTGTGCAAAAATCAATTTGTTCCAGGTCCGGTCAAACCTGTTAAGATGGTAAGCCATGGTTGACAGTACTTTTTTTTTATTTAGATGATCTTTTCAAATCGGAATAATCAACATTATGCAAAGTCTACTGTTCAGAGAACTACTAGTGTTTATGTTTCTGAATAAATGCACATTTTAAAACCTTCTACAGGAGCACATACATATTTTGAAAATGTAAATAAAACATTGCATCGCTTAGATTAGTCTTTTATTATAAGAATAACACGAAATATCAGCGAGGGTCCATCCTTATATACGAATATTGAAGAGTAACAGTAAGATTAAGAAGTTTACTTCTTGGCGGCGGCTCCGACCTTTGTCTTCTTGGTTCCGCGCACCTTCTTCATCCTGTTCTTCCTCTCCTTGCGCTGCTTGCGGGTCGGGCGCACCTTCTCGTAGAGCCCATGCCTGGCCAGCCTGTGCTTGGGCTCGAACTTCTTGGCATTGTCGAGGGTGTCGTAGATGAGTGCGAATCCGGTGGACTTGCCTCCGCCGAACTTGGTGCGGAATCCGAACACAAACACTACATCGGGGGTGATCTTGTACATCTTAGCGAGCTTCTCGCGGATCTCGGTCTTGCTGACGGTGGGCTTACCGGGGTGGAGCACATCGCAGACCATCTGCTTGCGGGCAAGAAGCCTGAAATAGAATAAAACACTATTAGATACAATAGAAACAATATTTTATAATGTTGTACAGTGTGTTTACAGTTTCTACTTTTTAAACTATTTTCAACCATTTTCTCTTACATCAAGCACAAAGTGAAAAAGCAATGTTCTGACTGTATAATGCAGAGTAGGCTGAATCTGTCAAGATTCTGGCCAAGAGTTGTATAATAATAACTACACAACAGGTAATACAAGTTTCGATCAGTATGGTACTCTTTCCTGAGACAGAATCTGAAATTTGTGTTTTAGCACTTTGCATGAAATCGTTTTATTAGACAGCACATTGTGGTATGTGAAAGTCTCCTGCTGTATCATAAGCTTTTATCCAATCAACTTCGTTTGCCATAAACATGTGTAATATTACTAAAGCTGAGCATTTCAAAGCTCCGAATTTTAATAATGGACATTTCAGCCAATCTTCTATATAAATAAAAGCGTAAATGTTTGTTTGTTCAAAAAATTTGAAATCTCCAAAAGTTCTTCACCGATTGCTTTTTGCGTGTTTTTATAAACCTATTATATATCATATAGATGTCACCTGTGACAGGTAAAAACATGTTTTTTTAAAAAAAAAAACAGTGCTGTGTTAGACGTAAAAGCAAAATGTGCTATTGTTTCTCTATCAGCACAGACAGACTGAGCCAAGAGCAACGCGTGGCGGGGTACAGCTAGTTGCTAATAAATCAAAACAAGATATCGGATATTAGGACAGAAAGCTGTTTAATACATTGGAAATAACACATAATATACAACACTTCATTCTAGCAATAAATTTAGTTTGACACTGATAACACGGTGATAATTTAAACTACCTATATTGAATGTACATTGACAGGATGTCAAAATAAGGTTTGCAGGTAGGATAGGATTCAAATGTATGGAAAGTACATTTTCACATTGGTACACACCAAATTTTGGATGTTTAGTGTACATAGACCAAAGGCACATTTGTAACAAGCACCTGAATATCGACTTTGCAAAACTTGATTTGAATAGATAAGAATTAAATTAATAAGGTTCAGTTGTTCGCAGAATTCACTAAAATTAATGTCAATATCACCAACATTGGAAGCATTACACACACATATTAACCCAGCACTTTATAAGTTGGTGTGGAAAACACAATTTGGAATATACTCGAAAAGTATGTCTTAAGCATTCACAATTATTTTAACACAAACAAATTTTATAAGAAAAATAGCACATTTCATGCGACATCCTTATAAATTCGGCTGTTTCGGGTTAACTTGGTGATTTTCACTGAATAGAAAAACACAGCATGCTGTTTTAAAAACTTCAAAATTGCCAAGTCAATATCTTCTAGGGAAAAGAACACATAATAGTATTGAAAAAAAAAATCTAGTTTAGAAGCTGAAAAGGTTAAAGGCACATCAAACAATGTGATTATTACAATAAAATTATGCTTTACTGAAGTGTTGTACAAGTTAAAAGAATATTTCTGGTGCAGGGGCAGATAATATAAAAACACGGGCACGTTTTAAAACTATGCAGAGAACAAAATATACATATGGCACTAAAACAAACCCTTAATAATTTAACGGAAATCATTCACAAATCAATTAGAAATGCAGTATTAGTACCCATAGTAATCAAGCAAGGTTTCAATATTTATAGACAAATGTAAAGTAATTTAAGTACTGCTGGAAAATGAGGTTATGGTTACTGACATCGCTGTCATTCAAATTAGCGTTTTTTCGGGAAAATTCGTGAAATTAGACAATGGAAAATATTCTTACCTGTTGGTCATGAATTTCCGCGTACGGATAGTTGCTGTGCCGTCACTCATTTTGATATTTTATTGTTTTTTGCAGCAAAAGCTTACAAAACGCCACACGTGTTACCGATAGAAATGGCGGAAAGGAAGCATCACGGAGTTTTGAAACGTCAGAGGATACGGACGGAATCCTGCAATCCTATTGGCTGGATGAATGACGAACAACCAATCAGAGAGAGGATCGTTCGTTTATGCTAATGTTTATATGGCTGTTTGATGAATTTATTTGACAAGTACCTACTTATTGATAAACCATAAAAATATTATTTTGTTAAACCAAAACATTGTCGCAGTGATTTATTGTGGTTTTAAAATTTTAATTTTATACACACGCATAAATATGCTTAAATATTTTTTTTTCAATATTATTGCCATTCGACTGTTCATTATTATTGCTAGTGAGTAGTTTATTTATGCTATTCCAAAAAGGCACACCTGGGATGTAAGTACCCACTAGTATCGAATATTTATTTGTAAACAATATAGATTAAAAATGTATT
The DNA here is from genome assembly GCA_026573805.1 of Hesperophylax magnus. Classification (NCBI taxonomy): domain Eukaryota; kingdom Metazoa; phylum Arthropoda; class Insecta; order Trichoptera; family Limnephilidae; genus Hesperophylax; species Hesperophylax magnus. The sequence goes on from JAIUSX010000046.1 coordinate 25,700,064, forward strand.
AAGGTCCTAAAGCTTTAGATACTTTTTTGTATATTTCATTAAAACATTTCTTTTAAGTATGCAACAGAGTGAAGATTTTTCTAATGATAGCCAACCTCCGAAAGGAGATGACATCAGAAGAAGCAGTAGGTAATGCCGCCTGTACTTTATTAAACCTTGCCCTTTCTATTTCTGATTTCTAGTACCCACATAATTTACTGACAGCTCCAAAAAAACCACCACCACCTGTGGAGTGACCAAATACACTATTAATTTAGAGTAACATGAGAAGTCTACTGCTAAGTCATAACTGCTGCGTTATGCCTGGGGGCGAATGCTGTATAGTAAATTAATAACCTTGGGCAAATGCGATATTATCAAATACCCTAAAAAAATGATAATACCTCCAACTTCTGACATTTCCCATATATGCTATATTGTATTTGTATGCCTTTCTTGAAAGAATTGAGTTTTTATGCGGACAAAAGTATTTATTCATTTATGTATTTGTATATTTCATATGTTCTAAAATGATTCAAATTCAGATAATTTTAATCATTTATGATATGTATCAGAACAAAATGTAGGTATATGACCAGCACCCTTGAGGTGATTTTGCGCAAAAACAGCGCTATAAAAAACGTCCAAATATTATTATAAGAGTCCCAAGCTAAGATACCGTGACTAGTTATGAGATTGAAGGAAGTTGGAGGCTAGGAAGGATGCGTATTTTAAAAAAAAAATAAGAAAATATGCATTTGTAAATAATTATTGATAATTTCAGTTTATTAACTTTATGTACCTAAGTATATAACTTTTTATTTATTTTTTCTTTATTCATATAAATCTTTTTTACAAAAGTTTTTTCATGATTATCGACTACCAGAATAGACACATGCCCGAATTACGGTATTATTGATGTGTATTATTTATAATAAATTAACATATGTATGTATGTTTAAACATATAAAGAAATCAAGATAATATAAAGATATTATTGGTTTATATTAATATATAAATAAAATATTAGAATAAAGAGTCATAATGAGCACATAATCATAAATACGTGGCATTTTTAGAAAGTAAGTGTACTAGATTTTTCTAGAACTCTCCCGTCAGCTCCTTTCCCCACTTCAGAACCTCTTTATGCACTTGCTCATCTTGAAAATTTAATTCCACCCATGTGTGCCTTCAGGGAGGTGAAAAGATGATAATCTGAAGGCGCCAAGTCGGGGAATTCGAGCAGTGGTTCATAAAATCCCAACCAAATGAGTCCAAGAGCGCCTTGGTGGCTAAGGCTGTTTGAGGACAGCGTTGTCGTACAATAAGCACACTCCTCCCTTCCTTTTGTTTTGAATGCTCCTTTTGAGTTTTATTAGGGTCTCACAATGTCGTTGTGCATTGATGGTCTCCCCTGAAGCAGAAATTCAACCAAAATGATGCCTTTTCAGTCCCAAAACACTGAAGAACGAAATTGTGGTTTTGAATTTTTTGGCAGATGGGGAATTGGTGTGACGCTACCTACTTTGACGACTGTCTTTAGCCTGTTTTTTTTGCCCATGTTTCATTTCCAGTCACAAGAGAACTCCGATCCGATTTTTCTTTGCACTCAGCGGGATTCCTTATCTTTCACGCAACTGGACACTATGTTAAGTAGGGTTTGACCCAGGGTACAAATAATAATAATTGTATAAACTTTGTTCGGTAGAACGCGCCAATCTAGGTTAGAATTAATCATCTAGAATGTTTATACTCAATAATCTCAGGTGTGAAAGTTCGCAACCAAGGTCGCGTGTCAGCATCATGATAGTTTCTTTTGTTTTAGGATGGTATCTCAATGTACATAAATAAAAGGCGGTGCATGGATAGATATTACATGTATTAGAAACCTTTTGGACATTTTGCTGATGAGCCCTAGCTCAACAGATTAACATAATTATATAATTTTGACTTACCCCAAAGACCGACCAGTTTTTAGCTATCTGTATCTAAACTATGGGAGAAGCGACGGAACGTCCCGCACACCCATTCGGCGGCGGACGTAACTCCGTAGAAGCGTGATCCGTCTTCTGGAAAGGTGGATATACTCCTCCTGGCCACATCCATGAACTCCAGCTATCTATAAGCGCGTAGCCGTTCCTGGGGATGCTGCAACCCATACATAGGGCTCTTTCTCGGCCCGTCGAACACGTGCGATGTCGGGATTCAAACTCCAGAAATCAAAAAGAACAAAGTTCCCGATTGACAGCCATGCATGGCACATCCATGAACTCCAGCTTTCTATAAGCGCGTAGCCGTTCCTGGGGATGCTGCAACCCATACATAGGGCTCTTTCTCGGCCCGTCGAACACGTGCGATGTCGGGATTCAAACTCCAGAAATCAAAAAGAACGAAGTTCCCGATTGACAGCCATGCATGGCACAAAATATAAATCGCGTATGATCCAATCCTACGCAGGATTGACCGTTACTTTACGGATTCCCGTTCAATCGTATAACGGCGGTCGCGTGGTCCGTCCGTAACAACTTCCGTCCAGCGAGATCACTATTACCCACTTCGGGAATGGTTATTTTACGGTCACAAAAACGTTTACTGCCGTGCCCGTAAGCAAAATCGCACTCATCGGCGACAAAAAATAAGGAATTACATTCCGTACAATTAATTATTCAAAAACGAAAAGCACTGCGACCATCGTCTGTACAGTCTACGAACCTACGCGTTGACTGTCCAGCCAAGAAGTGTTTTTGTTTTTCTGTTTCCGCCCGGTACAGATTTTAAATTTTAAATTATGATTCGAAATTTTACCAAAACCAATACCAGCGACAATCGCCCAGTTCCTAACTAGGTTAGAGAATCGGCGAGGATAAATGTGATGATGCAGAATAAATTAATGAATAAAATATTAAAACAAAACGAGTCTAGCCCTGCATCATAACAACTACACCGTGAGTTTACGCACTACCGTGTTCCTGCGATGCTCGCTCAGTCAGGAGATCCCCCTCTACTACTCAGTGTTGCCAACTCTCAAAAAACAATAAACCAGCTTGTTATGGTCACAGTACACTTAACAAATTATTATAAGCAATAATTAAGTCGCTTGAAATATACATACAATTTGAAAATATCTCCCAAGTAAAAATAAATGCCGCTAACGGGAATTGAACCCATGCCTTCTGATGTCTGGTCAGGTGCTCTGAGACCACTGAGCTACGTCAGCTTATTTCCAACATGCCAAATAATTCAATATGTACCAGTACTTCAATCAACAATTACTGCTCATTATTTTTTTTCCACCTGTAAACAACCAACTTTATTTTGTAGGAAAGGCTTTGTTAGTGCTAAATTTCCCACTTGATGGCGTCGAGACATATATTACATAGTACTCACCACACCCCAATTATAAAATTATTGTTTGAAATTAAAGTCTACTTTTGTAATATTACTCCATAAACTGAAGTTAAAGTCAATTGTGGGCCATTTAGTGATGTTTTATTTGTAAAAAATGTACATATTTTATCATATTATAAAAATTAAAAAATCGTTTCCCACTAATCGATATAAAATAAAATAAAAAACTTCCATATCTCCGGTGCTGTAAGAATGTATTACCTGTTCTGTAAGAATGTAACTGTAAGAATATATTACCTGTTCTAAGGGTTTAAATATAGTTTCCTTTTGATAAAATATTCTTCCACACAAAAGACAAGAATTAGAAGATGGGTTCACATTTTAAAATAGATATAGTTGAGACCCTTACAAAGAGATTGATATAAAATTATTGGATTCAAGTAGGACCGACGTAAAAGGTAGGACTACCCTTCCCGTCCGAAGTATGTTAATATTAAAAATACGCAAACAATAAATAATAAGAGAAAAAACTTACATATCTCCCTAAACTCAAAATCTCCTTGTAAAAAAATATTATAAATCTCACTAAACTCCCTAAAACTTATTGGGGAGTTTAGTGAGATTTGAAATATTATAAAACTTATTATATATCTCAATACTTAAACACAAGCTATTCTCAATTAATTAACAGCTTGGAACATATATTATATATTTAACCTTATGCAAATCATTTGAGATAACATGCTGTTGTCATTGGATGGTCGGTATATATACTTTGCAATTTCCTTATTATTAAGCCTCTGTTGTACACTTACTGATGTTCTTACTTACTTCTATCAATATATATTATTTGTTATCTTCTGTTAAGGCGATGCCATATGTAGTAATGCAAAATCATGTGTTTTGGGTTTGAAAATTTGGTCGCCTAGAAATGTTTCAGATGCTTTAATTAAATACTGCGAGTAGAATACATCTTGGCCTTTGAAATAATCGAGTATTTTTTATATAAGTCTTTTTATAAGCCCAGAAAAAAATAATGTATAGGCCTATTAAAACTGCTTTAAAGTTCAAAATCTCCTACTTACGAACCCATTTTGGGTTATGATTTTATTGTACAATGTGGCAAATTAAGTTATTTATAAAATGATCGGAAAAAAATTTAATATTTATGCCTGAACATCCACAAAATAAAATAAAAGGCACTTTTTGGCCATGTTTTTTTCATGCATAAATCAAAACAGGCGGATGGTGTTAAGCGGGAATTTAAATCTTATCGCCATCTACGTAAGGGTTGTTATTGATAGCGGCTCAATTTAAAATATTAAACAACGTAGTGCATCACCTTAGTAAAAATAATTTTAAAAATTTGTTTGTACATAAATTATTATTATTAGACAAACCTTGTTACTTCTGAATCTATGCTAAGCGTATTTTGAAATAATAAGTAAAGTGCTAGAACGCAGAGAGTATTTTTCTAAGAGTTTATTTTTTTAATATTTCTAAACCATACAGCGTTAGTACACTGTGGGTGCATTTTGGCCTTATATAGATTCAAAATAAGCGCCCAATAACCGAGGGTGGGCAGTATATGTGATTCATAAATACTTTAGAAAGTATACACAAATCGTATATACTTTCTAAAGAATTTATTTATTAGGACTTCAGAAACCATACAGCGCTAGTACACTACGGGTGCGTTTTGGCCTCGTAAAGTTCCAAAAGACACAGGAAGGACTATTTGAAGTAGAATACCCATGTAATTAAAAAATATATTTATTGATCTTTACGGGTTTCGAATCTGCGACAAGCTCAGAGCCAAGAAGCCTACCACTTCACCACAATTTTTTTATTTTTTATTTATTCACATTTAAACCCGCTAAACTACTTATGTAGTTTGTCAGCAGGGACATAGAGACAACATTTATACACTCATAAGATACAATTTGAACGGTACATAATTACATAAATTGGTTTTTTTTTTTTTTTTTTTTATATTTACTCCACACAGGAGGCCCTGAAGAAAATAATTTCCCTCAGGGCCTATGTCATCTTTGGGGATGCTGTGTGGAGGGTCTTTTTGTGGAGAGGAAGGAGTGAACATGGGTCTTGAAGAGTCCCATGTTGTAGGAGGGAGGAAACACAGAGGCCGGCAGTTCGTTCCACAGCCGAGCTGTTGAACTTAAGAACGAATCGTAGAAGCGACCCGTTCTCATGTGACAAGTGTCAACTGTGTACAAATGTTGGGCACGCGTTTGGCGTGTATCCCGACTACGCACCGGTGCCGAAGGGATCAATGACGCTAGTTCCTCAGAGCATCTTCCATTGTAATACCGATAGAACAAGGACAGCATACCTACCTGACGCCTGTGCTCTAAAGATTGCAGTCCGTTTGTTAAGATTGGGGAATCTATCAAACGGACCGCCCGTTTCTGCACAGAGTCAAGGGTTTTTTTCAGGTATTTTGGGGCTCCAGACCAGAGATGGCTGCCAAATTCGACAGTAGGGCGCACTTGCGATTTGTACAGGGTGAGCAGTTGTGTACTATTAAAGTATCTGCGGGCCCTGTACAGTACGCCCAGCTTCTGAGAGGCCAACTTTACTCTGGCTTCGATGGAGCCCCCGTACCTGAGCTGGTCACTTATAGTTACACCAAGCATATCAATGGAAGGCCTGTTCGGAAGATTGCTTCCGTTGAAGGAGACTAGATTATCATTTGGATCCCTTTTAGACGTAATCAGACAGGATTGGGTCTTTGAAACATTAAATTCGACGAGATTATTTTTACCCCAGGAGGAAATACTCTCGAGATAACCGTCCATTCTCTGCTTCAAAGCCCTCCGAGCCGTTGGAGTTTGTGTGCCCTTTGGGGGCTTGTCAAACAAAAAGCTATCATGAACTGTACTGTCATCCGCGTAACAATGAATCGGTGCACATGTCAAAAGGTCATTGATGTGCAACAAAAACAAAGTCGGAGACAGAACCGATCCCTGTGGGACGCCAGCATTTATGGAGTGCGAGGAAGAGGTGAAACCGTCAGCAACCGCCTGAATCGACCTATCCCTTAAAAAGTCAGCAATCCACGTACACAGGTTAGGTTACATTGCAGAAAAGTTTAAATAGCAGCATAAAAGCCTTATATAATAAGCAAGTAAAAATAAATGTATGAACAAATTAGTATTATCAACAAGTACATCAATAGTTTCATAAATAGAGGTAGGTAGTCAGGTATTACAAAATAATTGTTTTTCCATTTTCTAAGAATATGAATTCCATTTCAGGGGCATCAGTATAGATCATTATTATCCAATAACCATTTCCTTAGATTATATTTAACATTAGCAGTATACATGTTATTATTTTTAATTGTCATTGGTAATAGGTTAAAAATTTTGGGTACTATATAGTTTAAAGTTCTTTCACCATATTTATTAGTACATTTCGGAACTACCAGTCCTTCATTTTGAGTGAATCTTGTGTTATGTTTGTGGCAAACTCTTTCCCTATACAATGAATCAGACAATATAACATGTTGACTTACAATATTATAAAACAATAATCCTCTGAGAGGTAAAATATTCAGAGACTTGTATATTAATTTAATGTTACTTCTGTGTTGATTGTCATATTTATGGATTATCAATTTTATAATGGAGTTTTGTAATGTTTGTATATAGCTTATATTAGTTTTACAAGAATGTCCCCAAGAAGTAATTCCATAACGTGTAGTGGATTCAGCCAGAGATAAGTAGATTAACTTTAAAGTACTTATAGGCACGAAATATTTTATTTTATAAATCCTACCCACAATAGCACGTAGACGTTTACAAACATTAGCAATGTGTACATCCCATTTCATGTAGCAGTCAATAGTAACACCCAAATATACATAACTTTTGACAAAATCAATGGTTTCACATGAACAGGGCTGTGCAACATTTTTATGTATGCAGTCAAATGTGTGTGTATATAATGAAGGAATTACATTACATCTGGCGTGTGGAGATCTGATGTGCGTAATTTTAGTTTTTTTGGCGTTTATAAAGAGGCCTGCATCATGCGACCATTTCAGTAGGGCAATAAAATCATGTTGCATAAGGTTCATTGCAGTAACCAGATCTTCGTGCGATATTACGAGCGCCGTATCGTCTGCATATACAAAATGTTTAACGAATGAAAACAATTTTCTCATAATTGAGACATAAATAATATAAAGGGTTGGCCCTAGAATTGACCCCTGTGCAACACCTGTTGAGATATATTTTCTTTTGCTAAAATTTTTAAGAATTTTTACTCTTATTTGTCGATCAGTTAGTAAATTTTTTAATAAAACTAGCAGCTTTCCTCTAATTCCTATTGTCTCCAGTGTTTCTAATAGTTTATTTGTATCAATGGTATCAAATGCCTTAGAGTTATCTATGAATAAAACCAACACTTGTTTTTTTAGATTTAATTCATAATTTATGTGATTTGAAAATTCCTGAAGCAGCATTTCCGTACTTTTTTTCTTTGGAAATCCATATTGGTTGGGATCCAACAAAGAGAAAGATTCTAGATATTTATTAAGTTTTATGGAAATGTATTTTTCAAGTATTTTTTCTAGGGCTGGCAATATGCTTATTGGCCTATAATTTTGAATATCTGTATGTTTGCCCCCTTTGTAAATTGGCCTAGTGATGCTACTTTTTAGTTCATCTGGTATTACTGCTTGCGATAAAATTAAATTGATAAAGTGTGTTATAACAGGTCCTAAAATATTAATATGTGTCTTAATGTCAAACATTCGAATGTTGTCAATCCCTGGTGACTTTGAATTGTTTAATTTGCTAACAATAATATTGATTTCTTGGCAGGTAGCTCTGGGTAGGTACATACTATGTTGCACTTCATTCGGCCTGACGGTCGATGCTAAATAATCACATTTATGTATCATAGAGCTAACACTATTTGTAAAATATTCAACAAACTTATCTGCTACGGTTTCTTCATTATTCGTATTTAACATATATTTCGTCACAACTACTTTTGGACTTGCGTCCTAATAATTTATTTATTTCATCCCAAGTTTTTTTTGTATTTCCAAAATAATTTTTGAATTTATTGTTAAAAAAGGTAGACTTACATTTAATAATTTCTTTTGTCACCTTATTTCTGAAAGTTTTATATTCCAATTCAAAGAATTGATTGCTAGGAAAATTCTTCCACCTTCTGTACAATAAGATATTAGAAGTTATCCAAGGTTTTATTGACAGAGGTCTTTTTTTGGGTTTATAATTCATAACGATTTTACTCTGTTCATACAAATTCTTAAAGTTGTTTTTAATTTTGCTATATAATATATTGCAATCTTGTTCCTCAAGCAAGGAGTGCCACTTAAAATTATGAATGTTTTTGTCGATTTTGTTTTGCGATAAAAACGAAATTCTTTCCCCGTGTTCTGGGGCTTCTTTCCTTGCACTATATTTAATATTAACTGCAGTTAAAAAGTGATCCGCTATAGTAATATTAGCGTAATTTCTTCATTAAGTTCGTAATTTCTTCACACCATTTATTTTCCAATATCATTGATCTCTGTACCAAACAAATTCGGATAAACTGATAACATTAAGTTTTTACCCACGTCTGATGCAAAAATATGTGATTTGGAAAGTCAAGCACACGACGCGGCCGTCAGTGATCCCCCACCATTTAGTCGAAATGTACCTGTATCTTTCTCGCTTTTTATTTAATTTTATATTTAGTCTGTATCTTGGTTTTAGCATGGGATAGTTCCACAGCTTATACCTTTATGTTATTGTAATAAAAAAATCAGGGTTATGATAAATAAAAAAATATCAATATGGAACTGCCACGGTGGATATATGAGCTGATTTGTTCAGCAGTGCGAGGTTAAAGGATGAAAAATAAAACAATTGAAGTATTGATAGTGATTACTGATTTATTATACGAAAACACAATTAGTTTAAAAAATACTTAATTATAATGTTGGCATCTTAAACTTTGAGAACAGACATTAGGCGTTGCAGCTGGAAGCCCTTGTAGTATAAAGTTGACAATTTAAAAAATCGTTAAAGATAACGAAGTTCGATAGTAGTTGGTTCTCAAAGCCCCTTTGCCTACAAAGTTACACAAATATCAATAAAGATTAATGTTTTATCAAATACTGAAGTGATCTGTGTATTAATTACACATTTCATAAGGCCAAAGACACTAACAAGAGATTCTTAAATGAAGTAAAAATCACCTACATTTTAAATATTTAAGATACCTATTCTTACATCTCTAGTCATCGTTAGTTTTAAGTACATCATGGTTTGCACTTAACGTTATGTAAATGTTAACACTTTACAAGACATTTGATTGATTTTTTAGCATTTCTTTTACAGATTATACTACTATGTATTATAGTATTACACAAATCTTTCAATTGAAAACAAATCTTGTCCACCTAACTTAATAAAATAAAAGATAAACCCTAAAAACTGTTTAAATGACATATTTTAAATGTCTTTACCTTTTAACTGGACTGCAGGAGAGCAATTAATTAGTATCCTCGCAGTAATGAAGTTGACCGCTCATGTAAAACAAGATGGCGTCCGCTTGATGTTCATTACTAACAAAATTTGTCCTGGACGCTGGTTTTTTCTTTTGGACGTATGTTGTTCTTTAAGCACAATCATAAGTACTCAAAGGTCCACAGAAATATATAGAAAAATGTGGCATTCATTCATTTGTTGAAAAAATGTGGACAAGTGGCGTTTTTAATTAGTTATTCGCTTAGTTAAATGCTGAATATTCTTAAAAGTATAACGATCTTTTTTAATTTGTACTTAATTTATTGTATGCTGAATATCTGATGAATCGTGAATTTGATTATGAGGAATTATTCAACAATGAAAATAATGATATTCTTGATTATGACGAATACCTTTAAGGTACTCACTGGTATTTTGTTCTGTAAAAATATAAACTTTAATTTATTCAATTATGCGTGTTCCATATTTTGGCAGTGTCGTGTATTGTATATAGTTATATTAGCAATACATAATTTGTTTAAATTTCAGTTAGCAATTATGTAGTCAGTTGTTTATATTTTTTCATGTTATGTGAACAAAAAGATAAATTTATTCAGGGGGCTTTCTTTTTAACTAAACGGGAAATTGTTTAGAAAATGTATCTATCTAAATATTAACTACAAAATGTCTAGTTCAGTAGTGTGTAGCCAAACATTTGATAGCACCAGGTTTGTTATAAACGCTGTCTACCTCATTGTTTTCTCTTAATTACTAAACACTTCGTAAACAAATGGCAAGGTAGTCACAGCATTTCAATATCCTTTAAAAAAACATTAATACAAAAATATATATAAGTAGACATACATAAAAAATCAATATCAACAAACAATAATTACATATTAAATTGCGTTTAGAATTTTTTTTCTTTTGTGGTTATGTTTCAAAATAGTATTGATTCTTTAAAATAAACAATACTGTATTATTTTTTAAATATAAACATAGATATTTTTGTAATAATGACTTCAATAGTAAGATAAAACAATGTATTTTAGAGATTACAATTTTAAAAAATTTGTATACACGTTCATAGACATCCAAATTGATTAAAATCTGGGTCATTCATCAATCATTTCGACAAGTTAGAGGCAAACCAAGTGACCATATTTTTGGCGCCAGAAGGGTTCGAGAACGCTTTGATTAAATTACGACATCTGCCGTACATTGACAATGAAATAACCAGATGCTGCTCAGAAAAGTTAAATTTGCTAAGGCAACGGTTTGCAACGCAGTTCATTGTGGTACTATTCTGCGCACGGTCTGAATGTTTCTTTTTTTACCAAGCCATCTACAAATCGAAGTATTTCATTTGCGCCCCATTGTAAAAAGGACTAGTAATTAGTAAGCAGATTTTACCACCGAGATATACTGTCAGATTCATTTATTGACACATCACAGAAAGAGAAGACGGTCACATCACCTTCCGCTCCACGCACTTGGTTTGTTCTGCTTTACCTGATGGGTTGTTCTACCAATTTGGATGTCTATGGTCACATTTTAATTTTGAAGTGTGCTTCTTACATATACATATACGAATTATCAAACTTGAACATAATGCTATGTCCTAAGATTTATATTTTAGTATATATTACTTTTCTAGCCACGAGTCTATAAATGGGTTGATTTATTAAATTGAATGATTATCATGTTAAACATTAGAAGAATTTAGTAAATACCAGAATTAGCTTAACAATGCTAAAATACAAAAGATCAAGATATTGGATTAAAATACATAATTTATTATAACATGTTAAAAAAAGTAATATACTAATTCTAATAACGGGTATTATTTATTAGTAAATTACTTTTTAAACTTAATGGCAAGTCAACCCACGCTTTTAAGAATAAATTCGAGTATGCAAACGTTCATATGAATGGCTTTATTCTGTAAATTGATAACATGTGATAAGTTTTATTTATAAACTATATTTTCAGTTTGATCATTGTAAACTGGCGTTATTAATTGATATTATTAGAAAAATAACTGAAAAAATATTTAAAACTTATAACGTTCAGGATACGGGTTAATTCTGAACAAAAATAATAGGAACACATCCAAAAGGATCCAAGTCATAATGATAAGTTTATTGGCTCGGTATAAAAGTGTGAAATTGTAAAAATAATAGAAAGACAAAAATATTTCACATAAATAATTTTTTTATTTTTATTATTCTGCGTAAATTTTTTTAAAACTTTATTGAACGTAATTATAGCAACTGATAGCATTTCAGTGTAATTTATTAATTTATATAGAACTAATGCAGACTCGTGAAAAATCACGGGATAGCCTAAATTCTTGACAATCCAGTTCCAATTATGAAGATGACAATTAAAATAATTTTCTGTTAAAACATAATATTTTAGTTAGGTACTTTATTGCCTGTCTGAATTCTTCACACAATCAGTTCCAATTTTGAAAATTATACTTAAATTAAAAGCAAATTTTAGTTCATTGAACCAGAGTTACGCAGGACACACAGACAACCGAAATTAGCTTTTTTTGATGATGATGATTGTTAACCCAATTAATTTTACGTCAAAATAATACTAAATATTTTGATATTACTTTCGGCAGGGATGTGCCACTTCTTTTTACAGATTTTTCAGAATATTAAATATATGTTGGGTATGTATGTATTTTTAAAATTAAGTTTCACAAAATTTTATTACTCACTATGGGAAAAGATGTCTGGAAGTTCCTATTTGCATATATTTCTTATTAAACCAAAAACTTTAGATTCTTGCAAATTGGAATAAAAGTCATGGCACGCCATTGTCTTTTAGAAGTCTTCACAAAAATATAAGTGACAATAATGTAAATAAACTTTAGTAAATAAAAAGCGGCAAAGATGTACATAAAACATGTATTGCATATTAGATTGTTAAAATGTTAAGAATTTCTTAATAATTTGTTTTTGTCTGAAGGTATAGTATATTATTTTAGACATCATAGTTCAAACTTGTGGTCCCTTTGTGGTTGAATATAAAGCATACGTAAAAGAAAAGCAACTTTTAGCTTTAACTTCTTCGTACAGCATTCACAAAGATGGTCAAAAGAATAATATAACATATCCACCTTTGTGACTCCTTTGCGGAATTTAAGAAAATATTCCTGCATTTGTGGTATTTGAATAGATACCATAGAAAATGATTTAAAAAAGAAGGGGAAATATAAATTATTTTAAAAACAAGCAATAATCTGTGTGGCTTCCAAATGTAGGAACCACACACCACAGATTAGTGTTCTATTGCTGGAAAAGGTAAGCTTGTTACATTTTGTTAGCATTTCTATATTACCCTCGATGCTACATGAGATTATGTCATAAAATGAACTCATCGCACTTTATACAAGGCCACCGTGGATTGTTTAGAAAAGAAAGTTAAAAAATACACAACAGGGGGTGTACTAGAGATGGTATCTAACTATTGCTAGCGTACATCTTAAGTTTACTTTAACTTCTTTAATTTAATTGATTCAACGCTATTCAAATAACCTAGGAATGTTAAAAAACATCCTAATTTAAGGTATTTGTGCCGTTAAGTAAAAAAAACAAATGCATCACAAGAAAAAAAAACTCATTAGTCTACTTCCACGGTCGTCACACATTTATGTGTTGCACAAAAAAACCAAAAATTTAGATAAATCTTCTAAATGAAGACGAGGAACTAGGGCTATGGCAAACATTAAGTATAGGCCACTATTAACTCGGGATATCTGTCTCATACGAACCATCCCTCCACTCTCCTAAGTAACTAATACACACTAAAGAAATAAATAAAACACTGTAATATGACGATTGCTTTCACTCAGTTTTCTCCATGCATATGTAAATAAAATTTAGCAAGGGAAAGAGTTAGACATGCAGTCTCCAAGTTGTACACAGCAAAGTATATTTTGATACGACATTCTAACCAAAATATTGAGGCAGTGTAAAACATATATATTGCCATCAATAACACAACTAAAAATAATAATAACTAAGATACGGTCTGATTTCGGTTTCAAACAGACAATTCCTCAAAACACGTCTAGTTTCTTCACATGTCACGGGGTGTAGACACAAATACGTTATTCAATCATTACACTTTGATCAGTTGACACAAATTCTCAACTAATCCCAGCCAAAGTCACAGCTTCGGGTCTGTTCATCAATTTACAATCAATTCTCACAAAACTATCTAAGCCATAGCAATTATTCTTAAAACCCAAAGGTTTTATTAATAAGGCGGATCATTTTCCAATACATAATCAAGTCTCCTTATTCATTTAAATTGCAAAATATTTATTACATCAACTATATTAAAAATATTGGAGAACGCTCCAAACATTCAATAAACAAAAACAATTGTCACAAAAATACACTACGCAATAAAATAGTGATTTACGAAAATATAAAATTCCATTAAACTTAAGTCTAGGTGATTTAAAGTAGAATCAAAAATAGATGAATACTTAAGTGGGTCTCGCTATAACTAAGTACTTAGTGAGATTTAGGCAATGCTAATACTGTCTTTTTGTGACAATTGTGAAATCTTCTCCATGTCTTTCTCCAGAGGTTCTTCTCCCCAGATGCGGAAGTTCTTTGTATAGGGGATGATGCCGATGAAGATTCCCGATATCACGATCCATATTCCCGCCATGTAGAAAGACAGGTCCCAGGTCTGCGTTATATCAAACATCCAACCTGGAAACAGACATGTACGCATTTGTAATGCAGGTTACAAACAATGACAAAACATTATTAATTACTAGCTGATACACATACTATCGCAGACTTTCTGTAGGCCTGTTCAAGATATACAATTCTGTAGTACATTACTTTGATGTATAAAGTTTAGCTAGCGTTAGCATTGTTAGCGCCGGAAAATATGTTTTTACAATGATTACAAAACATCGACTTTTCTCTACTTTCTATAAATATAATTTATATGTATTAGATATATATAAACCTTCCGAAAGAAATTCTCTAAAGGATAGTGAAAACTATCAAACAAAACCATATCAAAATCCGTTGCGTAGTTTAGAAAAACTAAGCGCACAAACAGACAGACACGGATAGTGACTTTATTTTATACTACTTAGAGATTTTCAGATAGAAATCTAGCAAAGATTGTTGGAGACAGAATCATGTTCATTTGGCCTGTCAAAAACAGTTTGGCGTTTGACATATGCTCATATCGAAATTCTTTTTTCTGTGTGTTGGTGGCAAAACAATGCCATAAAGTTTGGTAAAGCCGACGTAGTAACTTGACTTGCTTACTTAGTAAAAAAAAAAAAAAAATTCATTTACATTTTTACTCCAAATAATGTCAGGAATCACTAGTTAAACCTTAACATCCTGTATGTTTGCAAGTGATGAAATGGAAAACCAGAATAATAATGACTGGTCGGTGGCCGAGTTGACATCGCGCTTGGGTCCCACTCAAGCGTAGTGTGTTCAATTCCTCGGTTGGCTAAGTCCTCCATCACAACACAAGCAACATTTTCAGCTTACTGTGGTGGTGGTAGGAGATTTTCAAATATTGTCAGGTTATTCGTAACCTGGGAATGTTTGTCTTTCTTTTAAAAAAAAAATAATATCATAATACATTATTTCCTTGCCAAACCAATAAAATATATTTTAGTATGCTAGGAGCATTTAAGGTTCAAAACACAAAAAAGGCCTGCTAAGTGCTATTAGATAAGAGTATATCCGCTATGAAGTCACTGGCACGCAACGGTACAAAACATCAGATATCCGCTACAGATATCTTGGCATTCAAGCGGTTAATATACCTGCGAGTGGTGGTCCCACGAGATTGCCGATTCCCTGCATAAGAAGGATGAGCCCGTAGGCCGTGGTGAAGCGGTCCAGAGGGATGAGTTCCACGAGGATGATGGGCGTAAAGCTGAAGCTGCTGGCGAAGAACAGGCCGAACAGGGCCGAGTCCAGCACCAGCAACCAATAGGAGTGCGTGGCTAGTGGGTAGGCCAGGGTGGATAGGCCGCAGCACACCAGGCAGAAGGAGTATGACTTGGTCACATTCATCCACGGCTGATCGCCGGCCCAGCCTAAAGCCACCTACAATTGTAATGATACACTATAAATACATAATAACAACTACATATGATTTTATTTGCAACCATTTATGGAGATGAAGTATTATGAAGAAAAAAACAAAAACAAACCAACATCGTCACACCACATAAAAGCAGCTACAAACAATATCATCCACAATCATTATCAATTATCAATAGTTACATCAATCTATGTCTTTGATGCTAATTGAGTTCTTTACTGAGGCAATTGAAGCGATTGACAACAAATTAAGACTTCCCATTGACGGGGGAAACAACATGTTTTTTGATTGAGTGCATAGATGTCATAGGCAAGTGACATGGAATGATCGTTTCGCTGTACGATTAACAATCTTTCGTTCAATTGCTTTATCCATAGAGCCCTTTGGAATTTAGCGCAACGAGATTTGTTGAGACTGACAAATTTTTCTTGGAATTTTATATGACCTTGGAAGGATATGCATTGGTCCTCTGGTACCTACATAACATTGTCATAGTAAAAAGAGATAGTACCTCTGTTTATGTTTCTTCCATACAAGCAAAACTATTAAAACACAAATAAAATAACACAAAGCCCTTCAAACAAGAGATAATTCATAAAGTGTTTGTTCAAAATACGTAACATAATATATGGTGCGAACACTGAGAACCTATCATAAGATATCGATTATTTTTGTATATACTTCTGCAAAAAAAACTATGGTGACACATTACTTCCTCATATCAACAATAGTTATATTATTTCAACGTCCAACGCTGTTGATAATAATTAGCGCCAATAGTTGAAATAAAATGCCTACGAATATTATTCAACGCAGTCAACGATTCAACTGCCTAATAAATAAAAAGGTTAAGAGTTTGCACTTCATGAACAACATTAATCGATATTTAAAATGGTCTTTTGGTTATGTAACTCCTGCTAGACGGTTTTCTTTTATTTTTCCATCCAATACGGCCGATACGCAGCGCCAAGGGACAATCAAATTTATCAACAACAAGCAAAAAAAACCTATTGATAATTATCAACGTCGGCCGCCTAGCTAGGTTTTGTACCTATTGTTTTCAAGAGTGTTGGCTTGTTAAATCAAAAGGGTCAAGAGATCACACTTCGTGAACGATATTATGCCTAATTTGAAATGTTATTTTGGTAATGTACCTACATACTACACGTTTTTTTGGATTTTCTCATCTAACACGGCCGATTTGTAGCAAGCGAATTTATCGGTGACAAGCAAAATATATCTTCAATGTCTTTAATATTTCAACAGGGTAATGTTTTCAACACCGAAACTAACGTCTTCCAACAGTTTCAACTTTCAACTTTATTATAGGATTATTATTACGTGTGTGGGGCATAGAGATAATAATAATACATCAATGATCCGGGGAACCACCCGTTAATAGGGATACGTTTAGTTTGATTGTACTGGCTTGTCGCGCGTCTATTAGCATCGAAATTCGAAATACTTGGACCGTAATTTTTTATAACGTTTAATGCTTTATGATAATTTGAATATGAATATGTGATGAATGAGGTTTCATCGAGTATGGAGAATTAAGCACTAATAACAGACCTGAGTTAATAAATCACTAGAAATAATCAATTATAGTTGCGTCAACGTCGGCGTTATTATCAACAGTTGAAAATCGCCAACGATAACGACGTTGGCGTTGAATGGAATTATCGTCAACGCCCAGTACTAATTTACACGTTGGAGGGAATATTGATCACGGGCTACGGAAAATGTTTGGTACTTAATAAAATTTCAATTTGGGATGCGAGTTTGGGTACCGCCGCCCCGGGAACCATTAATTGGATAACCATCACAAGTGGTTCGCTATATTTGGTGATTTAGCAGGGGTGCCCGGGTTCATAGGGTGAGGTGCTTTCAGGATGCATCTGCCCACCAGCTGCAAAACTCGTTTGGGTAGACCTTTTGACCTCTCCGGCTGGTCTCTCTTGACCCATCGCCTTGCACCGCAGCAGGAGGGATAGATTCATGCGTCCGTCACTTCTGGACACACTGATCCTTAGATTCTTACTCACCCTTCAAAGTTTTTCTTTCCCAAAACTTCCTATTGTTCCTTTCCTTAAAAGAAACCCTCCACACAGCATCCCGAAAGATGACATAGACCATGAGGGAAATTTATGTATTCTCAAGGCTATATATTAGTGGGTAAAAATGTGTTCTTACCATTCCAATAGTGTTGGTAATTCCAATAATACTAAGTTGCAAGGCACCCTGGTCCTCAGTGTATCCATTCCTGGTCATGTGCTCCGCCAGATAGAAGTAGGGCACGATGAACCAGATGAAGAGCAGCAGCGTTCCCACGCTCATCAGCAGGAAGTGGAACTCCAAGAACATCTTGAACTCGAACATGGACTTGATCATCTCTATCACTTCGTCGTACCATTTCTGTAAGAAGAGATTGATTTATAGTGATGTTATGATTGAGTTGTTTTAGACTGCAGCCTGCGGGGTGAAGATTATTTCTATGTTGGCCAACCTCTGATAGGAGAGGGCACTAGAAGAAGAACGACATAGAGCTGAAGTGGTCGATCCAGAGATAATAGAAACAAAGGTATCACTGAAGTGTGCAGACTATCCCAGAGCTACGACCAAACAGCACGGACTATTAAAGCTGCAAAGCCTATGAAAGTTATGCTCTGGGTGTGCAGATAGAAACAAAGGCGAAGCACACTCAGTTTGAGTGTGCAACTTCCTACTAATAGTGATTCATGGCCCATCTCCCTCGCTTCTATTGTCTATGGTTAATATGACTTTAAACAATATGTAATATTATATATAAGCACTAGGCAGATTAAATACCCGCAACTGCAATCAACTTAAATAATTCATTTTAACTTATTAGGATGTAAGACAATGTTTCAGACAGCCTTGCAGTGAAGAATTGAAGGTAGTAAAAACCATGATGTTTTCTTATCTGCCCTTATGTCGATCAAGAAGCAGAATGTAGCGAAACATAATTAAACACTCCAAAATAGATCAAAAATATATTTTTAAGTTCGTTATATTGTCAAGTGACACCATGTCCATAACATAATTTTTTTGTACAAAAAAAATACGACATGTTTCTTTCATGTGTATTATAAAAACTAATAAAATTTAATTTTCCTTTTTTTGTAAAAAAAAAATTTGGTTTAAATTTTTTAAATTGAAAGAGATGTTATTTATTATTTTTTTGGTAAACTAATGTTTAAGACAAGATTTTTAATGCACAGCACAAAGGGTAACAATTATTTTACAAGCAATAATTATTCGCCTATATAAAATAAAGTTGGTTGTTTCCAGGTGAAAAAATGTAACAAGCAGTAATTGTTGAATGAAACACTAGTATATATTGAATTATTTCGCGGATAAGAGATAAGCCGCCATAGCTCAGTGGTCAGAGCTGTCGACCGGAAATCGAAGGGACACGGGTTCGAGTCCCGTTGGCGTCATGTATCTTTTATCAGGAGATTTTTCAATGTGGATGAGTGTTTCAGGCGAATAATTATTGCTTGTAAAATAATTGAAAGAGATTTATAAATACCATCTCCATTTTTATCTCGTTTTTTTACCATCTTTTCAACGATTTTGAAAATAACTAACAGATATTGTCGACGCAATGATGATAAACTTAATTTTGTAGAATTCCATATTATGTTAATTTAAAAACTTAGAAAAAAAATCTCTCATTATATTGATATTAACTAGATTATTTTAATATTAAATTCTCAGAAAATAACAATATTTAATTTGAATATCTGTAGACGGCACTTAATAATGTTTTATCTCAATACAGATGAAGAGTTTTTTTATTCAGTAGTGATTCACATTAACTACAAACGTGATTAAATTTGCAACTGTAAGAATGAGATGATAACTTAAATTTATAAACAAAAAGAATTGAAACTCTTATCCTTGACCTGCAAACGATATTGCGTCACAAGACTTCAAAACATACTGACTTTATCTTTGGTACAATAGAATTGTTGAATTATTTAACAAAATTATCTCCATTCATTCAAGTATTTCATAAAATGATTCCAGCCCATTGAATCAATTCTCAAAATGATGACCAAAATTATTTGACTATTCAACAAAGTAATGCCCACTTTTTGAAATATTCCACAACACAATGTCCACTCATTCAAGTATATCACAAAATGATGTCCAATCATCAAAGTATTCCATAAAACAATGTCCGCTCATTAAAGTTTGCCACAAACCGATGTCGATTCATTCAAGCATTTCACACAATGATGTCCAATCATTAAAGTATTCCATAAAACGACGTCCACTCATTCAAGTTTGCCACAAACCGATGTCTATTCATTCAAGCATTTCACACAATGATGTCCAATCATTAAAGTATTCCATAAAACGACGTCCACTCATTCAAGTTTTGCCACAAACCAATGTCCATTCATTCAAGCGTTTTACAAAATGATGTCCAATCATTCAAGTATTCCGTAAAATTGTGTCCACCCCTTCAACTATTCTGCAAAACGATGTCCACTAATTAAAGTTATTAAAATTTTATTTTTCATGTGAAACCGCACAGGAGTCCCAACTACTTCCAACTGTCTGGAGCCAGTGAGACTATGGCATCCCCATTTGGGATATGTTGAGAGGCTGAATATAGCAGGGAGGGGAAGAAGATGGCGAAAAGGAAGGTGGGAAAGTACCTGGCTATTCATATCTGGTCACCAAACAATTTCAATTTTTATAATTTTTCATTTCAAGTAAAGTTTCAATTTTGAATGGTGATCTTGCACCAGGGCGATACTGATAGTATCTTCCACTGTGGAACGTGCCGCAAATATACAATATATTATTTTTAATTAGTAATTTGTGAAATAACACAAATTGATCAAACTAAATTTTGCGCACACCGGGATTTGAACCCGCGACCTCCTGCTTACTAGTCGAGAGCCTTACTCCTCGACAACGGAGGCTGGTGGAGTATTTCAAAATATGTCATGCACATACCTACATAATCCATAAACCGATGTCCATTCATTCAAGCATTCCACAAAATAATGTCCACACATAAAGTATTCCACAATTTAGTAAAATAACAAACCTCGTCCTCAACTTGAGGAATTGCAATCATGGAGTTCCGGTAAATATTGGGACAGGAAGATGCCCTCAGCCTGTACTTGGAAATGTTCATCATGGCTCCACGGTACATGACACTATTCCTGTGCATCTTAATGTCCTTCAAGTAATGTTGGTTAGTTGAGAACTGGCGCTTCAACCACGGCTCCTGAACCTTGGGCGTTTTGATGATCGGTATCAGAACTGGGCTTTTCACGGCCGGAGGACTCTTCACAACAGAGATGGTTTTAGATTCATCCAAAAGGGGAGAGTTGACCATTTCTCCGTTCGATTCAAAACTGATGGTTTGGCCTCGGGTGATCGGTGGGGGCTTCTTGGACTTCTTCAGTTTCATGGACATGGTGACGGGAACCCTGGTTATGGGCTGGTCTTGGTTGATCTTGTTTAGTTTCTGCTCGGAGCAACTTCTGCAGTGCAACAGCGAAGGATAGTTTTCCAAGATTACATTGTACAATTTGGTGTTTGCACTCAAAGATTCCAGGACTTCTAAAGGTACCTGAAATAAGAAAAACTTATTAATACATTGTCTTTAAAGCAATAAAAATGTCATATTACGTCTTAAGTTAATTGCAGACTGAAAGGTGAAATAAAGAAGTATGTATACATACTTTTTCACTTTGCTTCACAAATGTAGGTAGAGAAACAACTGAGTTGTACAAATGCTTAAGATTCTCATTTTCAGCGGTATTCTCAACATTGTCAGCCACTATAGATGTAGCAAGGGTCGACAAGATGTACTCCGGAGTCTGTCCACTCTTCATCAGGGACCTGAGCTCCTCCACTCCCGGGAAGGTAGACTCTCCACCTCCAGAGAGGCGGGACACGGAGCCACAACTAGAAGCTCCTCGAGTGGACTTGTTGCTTGCATTTGCTTGCTTCTGCTGCTCCTGTATCCACCATTCGGGGTCTCTCATCACCGCTCCACAAACACACATGTTGAGGAAAGTTCCCGCCAACATTAGGATGGTTCCTCTCCAGCCAAACTCCTCAATGAAGTACTGAGTCATGGGGGCATACACAAACGTACCGATACCCGTACCACAAGCTCCCAGGCTGACAGCTAGGGAGCGTTTCTTGTCAAACCAATAGGCAATGGACACTACGGCAGTCACATAACACAGGCCTAGACCTAGTCCGGCAATCACACCAAACGTTAACAGTAACATTTCCACAGAATTGGCAAACGTTGCCAGCACGAAACCAAGGCCCGATATTAATCCACCTAAAATAGTCATTTTCCTGCAGCCGTACCTGTCCACCAGGGCACTCATCACGGGCCCCGACATCAGAGGTACGGACATGAATAAACTGCCGATCCATGATGTCTTAGATTTGCTTTCTCCAAAATGATTCAAGAACTCGATGTACAGCAGTCCAAAGGAGAAACTGATTCCATCGGCGATCATGGACAACACCAAGGAGGAAAGAACAACAACCCATCCCCAGCCTCCATCAGGTATGGCAGGAGACTTCTCTTTTTCGTCTTCCTCATCGCTATCGTCTCCGTAAGAGCTAGATGAGCAGATACTGTCCTTGTCGGGTATTCCCACAAACTTGACTCCTTCATAAGTGGGATTCTCGGTGACGTACGTCAGCGAGGCTGGAGGTGACGAACGGTTGTTCTTCCTGTTGGTCAGAATTGGTGGCAGCAAATTCTCTTTGACAGCAACTTCTCCGTTAATAATGTTTTTGTTCGCGTCAAGATCCGACGGGAAGTGAGTGTCCTCGTCGTCTATCTTGTCGTCGAAGCCATCGGAGTGACGGTGGTCATCTCCGACGGTGGAGGTGGCGGGCGAGTACTGGTCGCTGCCAGCCAGGGTGGACTTGGAGCCATCGGCCCCGATGCCAGAGCTGGCGGCCGAGGACACAGAGGCGCGCTTGACGAGCGGCACGGAGGCGGCCGTGTCAGGGCTGACGAGGGCGGGCAGGGGGTCCATGCTAGGCCGCAGCCGGCTCGCCTGACCCGTGCGCGGCAAGTCCCAGATAAGACTACCCTCTTTTGTGTCCGATACTTATATGAAACCAAAACCGAAATCGGACCGGCGCGATAACGCCGCTCGAACGATTAACCTAATACCGTATCAAGTAATGACTCGAAAATTATCACTCGTAGAAAAAAAATTCCTACAATTCTGATCACTTTATTTATCACTTCGGATCTATCCTACCTACGTACCAGCAACTCTATAGCGATATCTCGGTTCGGAAGAAAATGACGTTTAAGACTAAGAGCGTAAAAGAACGCGTACACATGTAGTAACAGATTAAAAGGAAAGAGTATCACAGTGTTCAGCTGGCGTGTCGGTAGAGGGTAGTCTTAATCTGGGATCTCTCGCGGAATACCTCGTGGCTGCTGGCTCCAGGGCCCTAGCTCCTACCAGACTCCCTAGACCTCGCTCTGACTCCAGGAGCATCAATGACCGGCCCTTGTGCTGCGTTACACCGATATAGTGGCGAGCCAGCGTGACTCTTGCGGGCTTCTGCACCCCTGTCCTCTGTTCTTTCTTCTCTGCGGGCTTCTGCCTTCTGCGGCTCCTGCCTTCTCAGGGACCCTCACACGCGCTGCCCTGAATGGCTCATCGTGCTACTAGCTAACGACTGTGGCTCTTCGATTTTCTCTCTTCTTGTTATCCCGGTAGTTCTGTAACAAAGAAACAACATCACATTAGCATATTGGCTAGTAAGCTATTGGGTCATTTAGTTCCAGCCAAAATAACCACAAAAATCGATCTGATCGGAAAAATTCGCGTGACGAATTCCAATTGACATTATTGGCCGAAAAGGTTTTCCAACATCAGGCGGAAACAATTTCTCATGAAGTTTAAGTCTCAGCGCTTTCAGATCAATCAAATTACGTATTGAGAATTTTACATTATTTGAAGAGCTCAATTAACAATGTTCGTAATAAACTACGTATTTAGTAAGAGACCAATCTATCTATAGAAGATTGATATAATTATTATTTATAAAAATAATATTGTGTGCATGCGAGCTTTTGATCATAACTACACGGAAAAAATGAGTATTGTTAATTTATTAAGAATTTCTTCAAATTTTTGGTAATATTGTTAAAAACGGGACAATACTGACAATACATTGGTATTTTACTAAAATTTTATCAGGAAATGGCCTGCACTCCCGTTTTTAACCGGATTACGAATGATTTGAAGAGATTCTTAATAAATTAGGAATATTCTTTTATCAGTAAGTTTTCTCCGTGGACTTATCTAATGACTAACACTACTGCATTTAAGAATATTAACAAAAAAAAAATGATTTGATTTTTATACACTACATGTTGTCATGAATGATACGCTTTAATGCTACGACAACTTTGAATAAATTACAATAATATGAACTAACTAAAAACAACATAAAAATTTTCATAACAAAATTAATACGTCTGATAATATGAACAAAACAACAAAATTAAGACATCTGATGATAAGAACAAAACAACAAAATTAAGACGTCTGATAATAAGAACAAAACAACAAAATTAAGACGTCTGATAATAAGAACAAAACAAAATTAAGACGTCTGATAATAATAACAAAAAACAAAATTAAGTCGTCTGATAATAAGAGCAAATACATAAAATTCGTCCCACTTTTCGCGGTGTCCGTTGTGTCGAGAATATTACATTATCACCAAAACAGCTTCAGAAAAGTATGAAATTAGAATAATTGTCCAACGCTGATCCGAGTCACGCGACGCGGCGCGGCTTTTCTGGCGGCAGTTCGCACTCAAACTTCGGAAATAATGTGTCCAATCCAAATTACGCGAAACAGAGGGCATGACAAATCTGAATGTTATTACTACGCGGCAGAAAACATGTTCACACACCGTTTAAAGTAACTGAAACAGTAATTAATTTAAATCGCTCAATTCTTTTCGGTGTGCACATTGTTTTTTTAAAGTAATTAGTAGAAATAACTTTTGGAAATAAAATTACCATTGTCAAGGCTTTTTACGGACACAAAGACTTCCTTTCATTTTATTTAAGAGGAAGCCTACAAGCCAAAAATGTGTATATTCTTGGTATACCTTATATTGTAGGTAATAGGCATTAAAATCGCTTGACAAACGGAGACTAGAAACGTTCGATTTCAAGCACAAAACAAGGTTTTTATTTATGTTGTAAATAATTCTATTAGAAAGCAAAAAAGTTAATCAAGTGAAACTGTCACAGATAATCTTAGCTATAATACTGTATTTTTTTAAGTTTTTGCGTTCATACATTTCTATTGAAAAAAAAAATTTAGTAGTTAAAATTAATATTTTTTATTGAGTAATTTATTTTTTTAATTGTATTCTACTCAAGCGAAACGATAGAAAAACCTTTCAATTTATCTAAAGCATATTTTTTGGTATTCATAATGTACACCAATTCGTTATAAAAATTAATCAAAATAGTGATTTAGCATTAACCTTCGCCTTAAGCTACACGTTATTATACTTTCGTGGATATATTTTTACGGCTTGTATAGCAGAAGATTTAAAATATTGTCAGGTTATTCGTAACCTGTGAATGTTTAGGGAATATTCTTAAAAATATATATATTATTCTGTGCCGTATACCAAATAAAACATAGTTTCTCTACCATTTTTCGATATGATTTTAGTTTCGTTAGGGCTTGAACTTACATTAGCCCTGAAGAAGCTAAAGCGAAATTTAAACTAACTAACTAACCATCACACCGCAAGCAGAGAGCAAACAACTCGGTCTTGGCACACACTCCGTGCCACATTCACATTTATACATCGTGAAATTTAAGTTGATAACATATATATTTTTGGAATAACAAAACCTCAAATTGTAATATTTAATCAATGAAGACAATATTTGCGACTCTCAAACGGAAACTTTAAACAGAAAAAATTGTTATTATTTTAATACTATTTTTCTGTTTCAAAATTTCGTTTGAACTAATATTGTCTCTGATGATTTAATAATATTAAGCCCAGATGAAGCTAGAGTTAAATTTAAGTAAGTAATATTACGCCCTCATTAAACTAGGGTGGAATTTAAGTTAATAATATTAAGCACCGGTGAAGATAATGTGAAATTTAAATTAATAATATTTAGCCCCGATGAAACTAGAGTTAAATTTAAGTTTATAATGATGAAGTTATGGTCTAATTGAAGTTAATAATATTAGGCCCCGACGAAGCTAGAGTGAAATTTTAGTGTATTAATGCCCTGATTAAACTAGAGTGGAATTTAAGTTAATAATATTAAGTCCCGATGAAGTTTGAGTGAAAGCAAAACTTGGTCGACATCAAACATATGGAACACACGAGTAAAACAATAATTTTAATTATTAATCCCTACAAAAATAGATTTAATCTTAAAAATAGACAATAAAATTAAACAAACCGCTTAGTTATTTTGAGACACAAACAAACCCGAAAGCGGCTTTAGATTTCGACCGGTACAAATAAATTTATTTGAATAAATTTTTCAATTTGTTTTTTAACTTTTCCAATCAACCGAGGAAAGGGGAAATAAGGTATTCCGTCTCCGATTTATTCAATGTCTCTGCATTAATTATTTATTGCCTTGCGATGAGCATCGGGCAAAGGGAAGTGGGAAGAGGAAGGAGAAAGGAAAATAAACATATTTAAAAAAAATCCAAAATCAAACGCCTAAATATTCATGAATGTAAACTTTTCAACTGTCAAGGGAAAATAAATTCGGTATCTAAATGTCTCAGCTTGTTTATCGTATATAATAAGTTTTTGAATTGCATCAAATTTTAATTTTAGTAAACATTAAATTAAATTTCACCCCGGCTTCATCGGGGCTTAATATTAACTTAAATTTCACTCTAGCTTCATCAGGGCTTAATATTATTAACTTATATTTAAAATCGTCTGGTTGTTCTTTTTAATACTAAATGAGTATAATAATGATTGGATTATTTGTATAGGTGAGTTTTCGTGAGAAAATCACAATAAAGGGTAATATATATAGAGATCTAAAAATATTATTAGTTTTCACTCAGCACTTTCTAAGTGCCAATAATTTTCGACCAACGTTTGTGTGGTGACTTTTTATTCGAATTTTATCACGGTAAACAGATTTTTTCAGGAACGAAAACTAGGCTACTCGGTACCCGCGCAGAGATTATTTTCGATCTGCAGATGAGTTTATCTCGCGGGAAGCAGATTTATCCCCGGAATGGCTGTATGCTCCATCTGATGACGCACAAGGACGCTGCGTTTTGGCGGGAGTCCAAAAGTGGGATATTCATCTACATCGGCAATATCATCAAAATATTACGAAACAACATACCTAAATAAAAATTGAATTCACTGGCGACATTCCTACCAAAATAAAAATCGTCTTCGCAGATAACATACCTAAATAAAATTCGACAACATACTTACATTCACTGACAACATACCAAAATAAAAACCAACTTCACTGGTAACATACCAGTGAAGACAGAACTTGATATACAGACTTTGTCTAGTGAGGCAGGTAAAAGAAAAGAAAACAATGCAAACAACCATGAAATTAAATAAACGCCCGGGTTGCCGGCACTGAAACTGAACTGAAACTGGTAACATACCAAAATAAAGACTTCACCGAAAACATACCAAAATAAAAACCGACTTCACTGATAACATACCAAAATAAAATTCTACTTCACTGACAACACACCTAAATAAAAATCAACTTTTATGACAACACACCTCTAAATAAAATCAACTACACTGACAATGTACCAAAATAAAATTCTACTCCACTGACAAAATACTACAATAAAAATCGACTTCACTAACAACATACCGAAATAAAACGACATAACCGACAAGCCGCCTAAATAAAAATCACTGACAACATTCAAAAATAAAATTCTACTCCACTGACAAAATCGACTTCACTGACAACATACCTATATAAAACGACTTCACCTACAAAACACATAAATAAAATTCTACTCCATAGAACCACTGATAGACCCACTATCAAAATAACAGAAGCTTTGAACGTTATTTGGGTGTTGGGTTTTATAACGCTTGAATACTGGAGTATTTATTATTCTGAAATAAATAAAAAATTGTTATCTATTTGCGAGGAAAATGATTTTCAATGTAGCGTTTAAAAACGATAAGATCGACGATTTACCGTGGAAATTAGATGATTTCTTTTTTTAAACGCCGTGTGTACTGGTTTCCGGAAAGCACTAACCGAACTTTTTAATGCAAGAAATACTAATTTTAAACACCTTTCAGATATTATTAATTTTTTTAATGTATGTTAAAATAGATGTTACTACATTGACCAGTTATTTACTTAAGGTTGTAAGATAATTTTCGCACCATTTGTGGTGTAGAAAATAAAAGAATAACTGGTATCGAAGTCACAATGAAAAATAAACGAAACAAATTACAATAATATTATTATTGTAATTTATTATCAACCAAAAGAAAATATTAATAAAATCCAATGTAAATAAGATGACATCACAAAAGAAAATAACTGGTAATTATTGATAAATGATAAAACAAAAATACTAATTAATATCGATAAGACGATTAATCAACTGTAGATATGATAAAACCGACAATATACGAAACGATAAAAAAAACAATTATCGTAAATAAGCGGCAATTAATAAAAAAATGGTTAAACTACTATGTATATGAAAAAATAAAAATATAAACAAAATAATGTAAAATTAACTGATTTTGAATGTTTTCTATTATTTTATAAACATCGCGAGTATTTTACAGTGATTTTGTAAAAAAAATGGTCCGTCACTTCGCGAGATTTCAGATTTCGATCAGAGGAATTGTGAATTAGAATATCAGATAAAATTGTAGTGTATTGTTGGGTGAGAACACTACCTTATCCCGGGGCGGTATTTCGCCGACTGGGCGGCAGAGGCAGGGCAGAAGGCAGAAGAGCCGCTCGCTGGGCGGCCGTCCGCCCACAGGGGCGCGCTAGGGCGGCCGCCGCCTAACCTAACTGCCGCATCATTCCCCACTAACAATCCACACAGATCTCAATACAATGTACACTGTACAATACATTATGATACAGCGTAAAGTTATTATTTCATGTAACCGTATTCATAATACATTATACAACCGCTTTGGTTGTGTGTTGTGTCATGCTTACTCTACGAGAGAACTTTCCATATTTACTTTTCATAAATATTAACTTTCCATGAATATTTACTTTCCATAAAGTATTAACTTTCCATGCATAATTACTTTCCATAAACATTAACTTTCCATTAAAACTAACTTTCCATTAACATTAACATTCCATGAACATTAACTTTGGGTTATTTTTTGATGCGGGGGATAAGATGAGGAAGATGAAGGTTGAGAAGTGGCAGGCTTTTGACGTCTACAAACTACATTCAAATCTGACTAATAAGTATTATTATTATTTCATTATATTATCTAAATTAATTAACTGTTTTGACTTTGCTATAATATGTGGCTATACGAGCCGGTATTTCAGTAATTTTAAGTATTGGTATCAGACGGCTTATCTTGTCAGGATTCCTACGTTGAGAAAAATTAGTATTGCTAATTTATTAAGAATCTCTTCAAATTATTGATAATCCGGTAAAACACGGGATTGCAGGCGGTTTCTTGATTTTAGTATATTCGTAATAATATCGGAACACGTGTTCACGCACCTGCGTTTGTTTTGCTAATATAATTAATAGACGAAATGCTAAAATGTTAAAATTTTAATGAACATGTGTTCCGATATCGTGACAATTATTATTATTTTTTTTATTGTTGATACATTATTTTACAATATTCCATATTCTAATTCAGTAATGTTGGCCTCACTGGGTTGTTTACCCGTGCTGAGGCCCCCATAATAATCACAATACATTGGTATTTTACTAAAAGTATCAGGAAACCTATCAATTCATTTTTGCAATCCTGCAATCCCGTTTTTAACCGGATTACGAATAATTTGAAGAGATTCTAAAATTGTTAGCAGTAAGTTTTCTCCGTGTTGGAGAGCAACTTGACGAACGTAAACATCTCGCAAGCCGAACTTAAAATGCAACCGAAATTCCGGCCCTATAACGCATAAGGTATGATTTATCAGAACCTATTTCCAGCACAACACCTTCAGTTATAATATCGACTGTATTTTGGTATAACCCCTCAAGCCACACTTTTTGGGAATGTTACTTTTCGGTGGATACATATAGAATATTCTTCAAAGCACAACATGGTGAAGAAATTTTTGCAGATTAACGTATTTTTAATACCTAAACTAAATTTATGTGTACAACTTTTTTTAGGTTACTTCGTAAAAAAACATAGATGGAATTGGAATATTTTACATCCAAATTTTAAAATACAAATAATCACTTCCATATGAAATTCAAGATTATTAATTAGTTTTACGACTTGGTAAATAAATATTAGTTTTTTTCGTCTCCTGTAATATTTTCATTTCGTGGCTTGAAAAGCTTTACCAAACCAGTCGTATTATTATCATGTCGCGTTTATTTGGTCATTAAATAAAAATATTATTATTATATCTCCCGAGACATCTTCGACTTCTTCTTCTAGCTACATTCTCCTGACACTCAATGCGCTTACGCTTGCTTATGAGTTTATGTCACTATTGCGTTTTTTCGAATACCCCTATCCCTGACCGTAATATGGTCGTACGAGATTTTAACACAAATCACAAGTATTTTTCTGACTTGGCAATAACTGTCAGTAAAATTCTACCCTACCTATCTCTTTCCCGTGTCAGTAAGCAGTTTATAAACAACAGGAGTGCCCCAATAAAGGTGCTTTTAAAAAGTGCAAAAATATATTGTGCACGGAGAAAAATTATAGTGTAAATGGAGAAAAAATATATTGTGCACGGAGAAAAATTATAGTGTACACGGAGAAAAATTATATTGTACACGGAGAAAAATTATAGTGTACACGGAGAAAACTTATATTGTACACGGAGAAAAATTCTAGTGTACACGGAGAAAAATTATATTGTACACGGAGAAAAATTATATTGTACACGGAAAAAAATTATATTTTACACGGAGAAAAATTATAGTGTACACGGAGAAAAATTATATTGTACACGGAGAAAAATTATATTGTACACGGAGAAAAATTATATTTTACACGGAGAAAAAATTATAGTGTACACGGAGAAAAAATTGTAGTTGATGATTTATTAACCCTTCAGGCTAATTTGTTCGCTTTTGGGAACAACTCATATGCTCTGGCAGAAATCGTTGTATCTCGCTTATTGATGTAGTGAAAAATATGATTTATACAGTGTTAGAAAGAAAAAAAACACCACGCTTTATACTCAAATCTAGAAGATAACAGCAACATAATTAAAATGTGCACCTTTATGAAACCACCGACCAAACAAACAACCTACCGACCGCAATTTGAAAAAAATTATGAGAGTTTTGAAATTTTTAATTAATTATTAAAAATTATTATCAAACCACAAAAAGTGAGGTGGCGATAAGGTTTGCAATACATTTGTCTTATAAAATACGTATGTATTATATATTTTTTCGTTACCAGTAATTTTTATTTGAAAAAACGTAAATCGAGTCATTTTATTTTTCTGTTGTGTTTGCATTCAAAATTTTAATATTTCAAAAAACATATGTTTATTTCTAATAATAATATAAGAGCGTGTTTCGTTAACTTTCAAAAACAGTTTTCAGTTTTCAAATATTTATCCGAAAACTCAATATACCTACCATTTGACAATATGGCTGAGGCCCGAAAAGTTAACAATCTCTTCAAATTATCGGAAATTCGTTTAAAAACGGGATTGCAGACCTTTAAAGAGTGAATTAACAGGTTTCCTGATTCATTTCGAATATATTATCACGATGTCAGAACACGTGTTCGAGTTGATTTCTTCCAAATCTGACAGTTAGCCTCCTTTAATCCTAGGCACAATATAGAGGCATAATTCATTAGATAATAACCTAATATTGTATGTAATGCTGTTATAATATGCCATATCTAATCTACGGTGTTCAGGCTTCGCTAGACGTGAAGTCTAGAGTGACAAAATCAGAGTTACGAATATCTACGCTGCCATCTGGGACGACAAAACTTCACAAAGTAAAACAACAACCTTGAAAGATGAGTAAATTTATTCCCGTTTTAAAGATTTAGGTTTCCCAAGGGCTGAAAGATAAAAGCTATGGGTTTGTTCTAGGTCAGTTCGCTTCATATTCAAAGTTTGAGAAATAAAATTAGGAATTTGATAGCGATATTTTTTCACAATTCCTTAATTTAAGTTTGAGCTGGAATTAAAAATGTTTCTATTTCGAAATTAATAGGGAAAATTCCAGGAAGATTATAAAATATAATTCTGTTTTTCAATTTGAGTTTTATTGATCAGTGTAAATAGAATTTTCTTCGCCTTTACGTGAAAGGCTATCGACCTGTTTATTTTCGGGAAGCCGAACAACTACTGAGAAAATCCGGGTAAACCATCGAATACTAATGTTTCAGATTTGTAAACATTATTGAACGCTGAAAAGTTACTGTGCGATGAAAATCAATCTTTCAGGTTTACCTTCAGTCTTAACTTTACCTTTCAGTAAATGTTGTGATAGAGAAATCTCGTCAATTTAGGTAAATTCACGCTTTGGGAATTCTTGATTTGAGATGTGGATTTTCGGGCAAAATAAATACTTAAACCTTTTGGTGAAAATGTTGTTGTTGATCGTGAAAAATTATTTTTGGGATTTGAGATGTGTTGTGGATTTCTTGATAGATAACGAGATTTGTCGATTGCAAACCTCTTGTTTTAAGGATCTCCTCAGACATAATATTTGTAGAGAAGAGTTACAATCTCTATATATAGTACAAAACTCTGTTTGTGCACTTATTTCTTCTAAATTACTCAACGGATTTGAGTAATTCTCTAAATGATTTCACTATCATTTAAAGAATTTCTTCCGGAAGGTTTATATACAGGGTGTATCGGCAAGTACCCGACAAACTTTAACCAGCTATTCCTTAGCACATTTGGAGTAAAAAATGTTATGGGCGCTTTGCTGTCCGGTAACATTTTTTTTTTTTTAAAAACAAAAAATAAATAAAAAATCCACACTCCGTCACTGTCATTTGCCTTGTTTCTCGCGTTCAACAGCTGTTATTAGCAAGTGCGTCAAAAAGTGTCCTCGCTCTTTCGTACACACTAAATAATAATAGTTAAAAATGAGACGAATGGTGCTGTGCCATTTCGTTGTGATTGTAAAAGCGCGCCAACGTAGGTACATTATTCAACGAAACTTGAACAAAATATTGCCAGACGGGTTTTCAAACTTTGACAAAGGATTGGAATTGGTGACATGTGGTGAAAATATGAATAATAAATTTTTTATTAAAAAAAAAATGTTACCGGACAGCAAAGTGCCCATAACATTTTTTACACCAAATGTGCTAAGGAATAGCTGGTTAAAGTTTGTCGGGTACGTGCCGATACACCCTGTATATATAATACATGCATGAAAGTATACACAGAAAGTAGAGAAAAGTCATAGACATATGAATATTAGTAGACCTGCCCTAAGTGATTAAAAGCGTATTATTCCCCACTCCCCATACCGGTTCCATTGGAGCCGGCTGTGCTCGCGTATGGCCTCAAGTGAAATTTGAAAACGTGACGTCATCATTCTTGTGCGAACTATGGTCGAGGCATCATCGGTTCATTTTACGAAATAACACGGCAAAATGTTGACTTGTGCTATGAAAACTTGTAAAAATAGATGTGAAAAAGAGAATAAACCCAATTGTCGTATTACATTCCATATATAAGCATTATTTTACTTTATTTTAAGCATATTCACATCGTATAATATGGATCAGTTGTAGAAACATATACTATCACATCGAGAAACGTCTGGACGCGAAACACAAAGCTGGTTGGTTGCTGTGAAGTAAATTATGAACATTTATAAAAGTGTCTTAACTAAATACTTAAACGAAATATTCGACTCTGAAAATAGAAGAAATTTTTTGCCGAATTTGGACATCGCAAATTTGTTCATAACGTGGCGAGTAATTTGCGCTCCCATGTAAAAATGTCTATTCATTCAAAAGCAGATTTTACTTTTAAGAACTAAATGTTGATATTATAATGCGAGATGCCTATTTACTGTCAGATTGATTTATTGACGAATCACAGTCAGCTTTACCCCCTTTGTTCTTCAACAGTTGATTTTACCCCTCGCCATTATCTTCTCGTCTATTAATTGTCGTAAAAAAAAACTACTTTCGGCCGCTTACTTTGCTAACGCTGGTTATGAGATACATCAAAATAATGTACTACGGAATTGTATATCTTAAAACTTACAACCTCAAAACTTTACCCCAAACCATTTACAAGTCCCAGAGCAACGTCAGCTAGTGTCATAACAGATCATATAGATGTCTTCTCCGTTGAATTCGCACTTTTTTCTATCATCTAAATAAAAAAGCTGACCTACCGAGGATAATTCTATTTTTTTTATTGGTCTCAATAAACTCTTGTCGTAAAGATTTCCGCCCATAATAATTAAGAACTTTTATTATTATTGGTCTAGCCCTGTGAGTTTGAATGTAAGGTGACATTAGCATTGAATAAAGCTAGTAAGCCAGAGGTGCAAAGCGTTGCTTGTGCCAAGAATGTATTTATTTACATTCGAAAAGTCGCACGTAGTTCGGCAGCCGACATATGACGAGTTTCCTCGTTCGCGCCAAATACCCGTTGAGAATTTTTCACACGCCTAAGTAAATAAATTAATAACGATTATTTCTGGGATTCGGAAAATTCGATGGGACTTTTAATAGAACGACGATAAATCACCAAGATTCGGTAAACAAGTCAGATATTTTAGAGAAATTCGGCTGTTGCCAGAATGAAACGTATTCAGAGAGTACCGACATAAGAGTACTTACTCGAATACAACATTCTTTGATACAATACAATTGAATGAAACAGGAAACAGAACTAGATACAGAAAAATAAATAGGTAACGCTCTCATCTGGGAATCGAATGCTTACTCTCTAAAGTATACTAAAATCTCTGTCTTACCGGCACAATGCATCTAACCAATCGGACATTGGGAACTAATTATTTTATGTCATTTTCGTAGATCTCTTATTTCAAATTTAAAATAATTGAAACTAATTTTTGGCAGTTTTCTTTTTGAACGATTACAAAGTTCTAAATAATTTTTGGCAGTTTTCTTTTTGAACGATTACAAAGTTCTAAATAATTTTTGGCAGTTTTCTTTTTGAACGATTACAAAGTTCTAAATAATTTTTGGCAGTTTTCTTTTTGAACGATTACAAAGTTCTAAATAATTTTTGGCATTTTTCTTTTTGAACGATTACAAAGTTCTAAATAATTTTTGGCAGTTTTCTTTTTGAACGATTACAAAGTTCTAAATAATTTGTTTGTAACCTAGATAGTATCTCGGATAACATATCTGATTTTTATTTATATGGGACATCTATTGACTTTTTCTAAAAGTCTAAATGAATAATTAATTTTTACATATTTGTAATAAGCATTCACTTTGTGGCTCGTCATAATTTACAATTTGTTTTAGACCACTTTAATTTTAATTACACTCTACCGGTTTCGGAAGCACCCTTCCTTCGTCAGGAGAATATTAAAAAGTGTAATTAAAATTAAAGTGGTCTAAAACAAATTTATATATTTTTACTGCAAATTATCTTTTTATTGGAATAACTTTTCTATGAAAACTTTTGAAGGATATACCCATCAATGTAATATATAATTGAAAACACAATACTAATGTTTATTTGAATAAAAATTGAATACAATATATTTTGTTTAAGCACTAATCAATCGTATTCAACAAAAATAATAATTGATTATTAATATAATTAAATAATTTCATCAAGCATCAGAGAGTTCAATGTTTTGAAAGTCATTGAAAAAGAAACAATCATTGTTGACATTATTTATTAGTGAAAGTCATCAGGTCATCTTATCAGGAAATCAAAAAGATTAAATTAATAACGCAAGTTCATAAAATATGCGTCTTTAATTCACTCTCGTTTGATCAGATCAGACAAAAGATAAGATGTGGGGATTTATTCGTGTTTCAATGTGTCGGCATTATAACTTCCTCCAGGACCTCCAGCCACTAACTAACTACATCAATGCCTCCAGCCTAATATTCTTCTATTCTATCCTCATTTGCACCCGCACCCTCCGGATTGCAAGTCGGAGAGCATTTCCCCTCGACCACGGAGATCGTTCTTGGTATTGCAAAGTATTGTTTAGTTGATAGACCTTATAAAAACGTTTCTCACGACGCGACGACTCTGAGTTATTATTGTAACATCAGCACAAATAAAACAGTCAAACGCCCGACAAAACAGAACACCTACGCATTGTAAATATGTTTTTGCACTTATATTGGGGACAGTCTTTAGATACATATATATATATACCTACTGTGTTTTTATAAACATTTGCAATTCATGTAATATCATTCACAGTTTCGCATTCCAAACATCAACAATGTTAGCCACGTGACAATCGTAAATAACACAATTATTGGGAACCTTACCTACCCAATATTTAACTGGACAGACGTGCCTAATAGATGGGTATGGCCCCAAGGATAAAAACAAATCTGCTTTTATTCGAGTTATAACTAGTAAAGCGGCAGTTTAATCCACGATTTTTTTAATGTTATTATTTAATTGTGTTGTAGGTTGTATATAACATATCACAATCTAAGCATTTTGATTCGCATTCGTCTACAATGTTTTTCATTAAAAATAAATCACAAATGCGTGTGCCGCGTGGGTATTTTCAATTCAATTCCATTTAATAATTCAGAACATACATTAAGGTAATTTTTAAACGATTTTATATAATAATATCTGCAAACTGTTACAAACTACGTACACTCAATGAATCAAATTTAAAAAAAAACACAGTTGCAACAAGATAATTAATTATAAGATCGATTGTGCGATTTGTAAGAAATGTATTTCATGATTCAAATATATTCAAAAATAATATCGCCTATTTTAGCCCTCTGACCCAAATGTGTCGACTGTATAATAAGATTGAGTGTGCTGAAGTAGATATTTTCGTCGATACTAAATAATATGTATATATCTACTGCTAAATAATATGTTTAGATAGTTATATTATGTATCACTGTAACTCTCGTGTCTTTTGTCTCTCCTAGTATTATTTATTTTGTTTTTTTAATTGTACGTAACCTGTATTTAATTGCATTTTTACCTGTATGTATGTAATTTGTAGATTTTTGTCTGTAAATTAACTGAGTTTTTGTAACTGGATAATGTAAAAACATCTGTAAAAACCCAGTAAAAATAAATAAAATATTTATTTTCTGATTAAATTGCATTTTATTTATGTATGTATTATATTTTTTTAACATTGTATATTATATTATATTATAAAATGTAATGCATAAAAGAA
Organism: Hesperophylax magnus; assembly: GCA_026573805.1. Lineage (NCBI taxonomy): Eukaryota > Metazoa > Arthropoda > Insecta > Trichoptera > Limnephilidae > Hesperophylax > Hesperophylax magnus. Next base: position 25,737,619 of record JAIUSX010000046.1, read on the forward strand.
ACCCACATAGTCGATGCAAACTCATGCATATGCAAAGTATAGTTGTTTGATATGACAAGCCTTTTGAAAACACGTGTTTCGACACCCTAATAACACATTCGTGTTTTACTGATTTGTTAGGAAATCTGTCCATTTATTCGTTAATGGCCTGCAGTCCCGTTTTTAGCAGGAATAAAATTAGCAATATTTTATATCAGTAAGTTTTTTCCATGGATTGTGTTCACTCAAAAGGGTTTACAGTTACAAATTCAGAAAATAGTAAAATTTTCATCCTTAAATCGTTCTTAAAATCTCATGTAAAGCCTTGTCAGGTTTTACTTGACAGCTGTGTTTTTCAAAATGATAATATTAAACCAAAATAAGAATTACATTACTCAAATTATCTCTAATATGTATATTCTTATCAACTTGTCAATCTAAAGCCTCATTCACGAGGGAGTACAATGTTCGGCGCTGAGACTTCGGCGTGGGATTTTGGCGCTCACCCGCAATTTGCACTAAGCCCTTTAGACAGCGTTTTGTAGATCTTTTTTGTGCCGTCAGTTGTCAGCCTGAATTTGCAATGAGAAACTCCAGTGAAAAATATTCATGTTTAAAACTAAAAATTCCTATAGACCATTAAACGCTGATTCTGAATATGTAAGTTTTATTATATATTATTATACGTTGAATTTATATCGTCACTTAAAAACGAATAAAACACCATCAAAGTAAAACACGCCGTTAAGTGGGTAAAAGTGAATCTGCTAATTCCGATATCGCAACCAGTCTACGTGAGTAATATATCTATGGTCTACAATGTCCACTTGTCCACAGTCAACATCTGAACCGATGAAAATGTTGTTTTTTTTTATTTCAGGTGCGGTCATGGATGTTTTTTTTGCACTTCGGTTCAATGCAATAACATTGGTGACGAGATGCCAACATTTTACTTAGTATTCTTCAATGTTAAAAGCTGGTAAACTTAAGAATAAAAAACGTCTCGACTCCCATACAAAATGAAGCGCTGGTTTAAAAAAAACCATTGCTTTTTGAAACTGATGATGTCACACGTCACGTTCATAGATTTGGTGCAATTTTTGGAGTCTCGTAAAATTAATACTTTGAAAATTATTTTAACTATTTAAACTAACAACAACAATAAAAACGTATGCTGGTATTTAAGTTAGAAGGTAATAAAAAATAAATACTTTTTATTTATTTATTTTTTAGTTTGACCAAAGTCAAATTTGCTAGCAAAAATTCTGTTGTAGGATTGCTAACAGGTTGTTATCAGATTGCTGTCAGGTTGTCAGGTTGCTGCCAGCTGTTCCACATATAATCAAACCGCATTACCATGTAGAAAATGGTGAACTATTTTAGTGACATGCCATTTTTTTAATTTTTACATTAACCCCATTTTTCTTTAGGGTCTGTTTCTTCTTTTGGGATGTGGGGACTTTTTTAGAGTGATAGATATATGAATGTATCCAATAAATGATTCCCGGCCATGCCATCGGCCAGAAATAGTCTTCCACGTAATGCGTTAAAATACGCCTTTTGCGAATTAGGCTTAGTAAAGAATCAACCACGTGTTTTTGTTTGATAACAAAATGTCTTTGACCTAGTAAATAAATGATTTTAAAGACACTTACAAAATGTCTATTGACATTATTTTTAATAATTATAAGAAAAGCGATAACGAATTCTAGTGGCGCCATCTTTGTTAGCATACAGAAGCATCATCGGGCCGGTCTTGTGCAGACGCAATTGGAGCAGTCCGCTCCGGGCGCCGACCTACAAAGGCGCCAATGAGTCAAGGCGCCCTTACGCGCTTGAGGTTTTTACTGGCGCCAGGCGCCGTTTGGCTCAGGGGCGGCCCTGAGAACGGTGAACAGTGAACACTGCAGAGTTCGTTCTGAATTCTTTCACGAAATCTGGCTTAAGACGATCGGATGTTATTAAATGTATTTTACATTAGGTTTTCATATTTCATGCTAATCCGGCCCCCCGGTCGAAGCAAACGGCATAATTCCACAAGAAAATGTAATTTCGTGGAACGAAATACCGGCAGCGTTATTCGAAGAATTATTAGGTAAACTGAAACCGTTATACAATGCATAAATACTGTTAAGAAACAGACACAATTTTTGTGGATGGCAAAAATTCATAATCAAAAGATAATATTATTAAAATACAATTCGGTGGTATTGGCAGAATATCAAAGAGAAGTTTTTCTCGAAGAAGAGAACATTTAACATGATACAGCATGCGTTTTTTTAAATATATAAATTGGTTGAAAACAACGGGAAAAATTGAAGTCATATGTATAATTTTATTAATATTTATTTAAAAGATAACACAAACAACATTAGAAATTAAAGTAAATCAATAACTTCCCATGTAAAATTGTGATAGGTTTGAAATTCGTTATTTAAAAAAGGTTAGGTTGTAATTTTATTAAACTGTCATATAAAATGTGTGTGTTTTAGTAGGTACTCAGAACAACTAGAAAAAACAAGCTGTTTTTAAGAAATACCTATAGGTACCTACTACGTCTTATACATACCGTTTACCAAAATTATTCGGTAACACTGAAAACTACTGAAAATATTTGATTTTACTGAAATTCGATACAAATCAAATGACAACACGTAAAGGTACTACTACCAGTACAAACACATGTACGGATTCAACAGGGTTTAGGGTGAATTTTAGATACAGGGTGGGTGGAACGTCTTACAATATCTGCTTACTGCGAGAGAAGTATCAGGAGCACATAAAGGCGAGGAGAATAATGCGTGTCGGGAAGGCTGCATGCTTGGGGTTGCTTCAAGGCAGTATTATGTGTATAAGTGGGGTGTACAAAAGAGGCAGGTTGTAATTTTCACACTGTGAAATTAGTTCACGCGACTTTCGACGCATTCTCACACGAATTTAACAATAGCAAAGGTATTAAGATTTTTGTTATATAATTACATATATTACGAATAATTTTATGCTAATATAGAATGAGACCCTAACATGCAAGACATCTTTAATTTTTATAAAGCAGGTGCGTACTTACTATCACTTACTATGTCATAATAGGTTAGATTAAACTGCAGTATTTTTAAACATATTTGAATTATAATTGAATAAGATTATAATACTAATAAATCTAAACGAAACATGAAACAGAATAAGACACAGAAAAATAAAAATATAACGGTCACGACTAAGAATTAAACCCAGGATCTCTTGTTTTACCGGGACGTACATTACATTGAAAAGTATAACCTTTAAAATAAGTTAGAAAAAAAAGTTCCTGAAAATTTGACTTAAATTAAACAAAACAAATAGACACGCTAAAATAAGTTGAAATCTTTGTCTTTCAAAGGGAAAAATAAATACATTCATAACCTTCATCTTGTAATTTTTTTTGTTATTTCGTCAATTTTTATCCCTTCAAAGTTTGTCGATGCATTTGAGTTTTCTCGTGGATACCTATTCTATCTAACTAACTAACTAACCATCACGTCGTTTCTCTATAGGGGTAGGCAGAGGATGGAACGCTTCTGTTATTCTGATTCTTCACATGGCCCGACTAACTGACAATTATTAATTTCGTCTTTATATTCTCGTGCATTAAATCTACATGTGCAAATCATCTATGCATCCCTTTCTTAATCATAAACATTACGATAACCTCAGCCTTGCGTTTCATGGTACAATATATTATGTATTTATAATTTTATTTTCCGGGCATTATTTCAACCACTGAACAAATTGAATGGAATCGCCGCATTACGGGCGAGCGAGACAACAAATCCAAGGTCGAGCTTTCCCTCTCGCTCGCACAAAGGTCCGCATTGCCGCTTGGCGCGGGGTAGGGGGGGTTGAATAATACTTGTGGGGGAGGTTAAATAATACTGGCGGGGGAATTGGTGGGGGGGATGGGGTGGGGGAACCACGTGGTACCCCCGGTGACCTTGGGGGACGCAGGTTAGCGAAATGAAGGGCGGGAAGGTGGATCAAGAGACACTTAAGCGATGGACTGAAATCAAGACATTGATTTGTTCGTTGATGTCTGTTTGTGAAACGGAAAACACTTCTGACAACAATGAAACAAATAATAATTATTATTAATCTATTTGTTTAGCATCATTTTGCTGATAACTGATTAGTTGTAACCGGCTGTAACCAACAAAACATTAAAAAGATCGCTATGAACAATTAAACGATAAAAAATATCAAATAATAATAACCACATTTTTCGTTTCACACGGCCAATAATTCAATATTTCGTTTACGTTGTAGGATCGTTTTTGTGTTTAGTACATTTGTAGAACATGGAACAGTTTAATCAAATAATTAAAAAAATATTAAAAAGATAGATACGCAGGTATGTGAAAAGGTAATTGAATTTCATGTGAACAGGTTGGTACTTGGTCTTTGGTGAAGTGTACAATGTACATGGCATTTAAATGTTAAACTAATAAATCCATCGATGTAAAAAAAATATATATTTATATTATCGTTACTTGGAAGTTTCATGGGGAGAGGCTTCAAATAAATTCATTTATTCTTCGTACAACAATGGCGCTCGTTTGATGCGAAAAGGCCAAGTGAATTTATATATAAAACCTTTTCATAATACGTTACGATATTAATTATGTATTCGGAGGTGCTCGAAGAATCTAAAACGTATTTATTATTTTATTCTGTGAAACATTGAGAAGAAGAGTGCTTTTGAAAGGTGAATTTATATACTTGGAGAATAAAGCGATCGCTCCATAATTATTATAAATTATAACACCATCGATCATACACAATAAAACAAATACATGTAAAAAACATTTTTGTACTATTATTATATGGATTTTTTATTATTATTTAAATACATCTATTAACGATAATACATGAATACATTTTTTTGGTTTGATTGAGGACTGAACCTTCCTCCCCAGGGACTGACTAAAATTAGTGAACCAATTAAGCCAAATCCCAATTGGATGGTCCCGATATTTATTTCGAATATTAACTGCTGTAATTTTTTATAATGTCGCCTGCTTTTATTCTGCCACCAAAAGGTGATGTAATGCATTGTCATCGATAAAGAGTCTATTTGCCGAGTTTCAGCTGGATCGAATGTCGGGAAGTGGGTTAATTTCCACTTCCAAGATTCCATTTCATTCATTCGTTATAATAACTGCTAATTATTGTATTTAATCATGCATTCATTCATTAATGTATTTATTCATTCAATCATTAAATAATTTATTTATTCATTCATTCATAAATTGATGTATTTATTCATTCATTCATAAATTGATGTATTTATTCATTCATTCATAAATTGATGTATTTATTCATTCATTCATAAATTGATGTATTTATTCATTCATTCATAAATTGATGTATTTATTCATTCATTCATAAATTGATGTATTTATTCATTCATTCATAAATTGATGTATTTATTCATTCATTCATAAATTGATGTATTTATTCATTCATTCATAAATTGATGTATTTATTCATTCATTCATAAATTGATGTATTTATTCATTCATTCATAAATTGATGTATTTATTCATTCATTCATAAATTGATGTATTTATTCATTCATTCATAAATTGATGTATTTATTCATTCATTCATAAATTGATGTATTTATTCATTCATTCATAAATTGATGTATTTATTCATTCATTCATAAATTGATGTATTTATTCATTCATTCATAAATTGATGTATTTATTCATTCATTCAAGAAACCATAGATAGGGTCTACAATTGAGTCAGATATGTAATATGTCAGTAATAATATGTCAGTCTACAGTTAAGTCCAGACACGAATGAGATAAAGGGTCTGCAATTGAGTGAGTGTTGAAATCCATAATTGAATGAAATAAATGGTCAACAATTGAGTGCGTGTTGAAGTCCAGGCACGAATGAGATAAAGGGTCTGGAATTGAGTGAGAGTTGAAATACATACTCGAACGATATAAAGGGTCTGCAATTGAGTGAAAGTTGAAAACCTAACATGAGGGGTTTGTATTTTGAAGAAATTTGAAAACAAAACCAAGTAAGATGAAGGGTACAGAAATAATAATGATGGATGAAATTCTGACCATAGTAGGATAGAGGGTTTGAAAATGAATGAAATGTGAAAAACTGTACGAGTGGGATAGGGGGATTGGATTTTTAATGAAACACCCGAGTGGTTTGAAATTCAATGAAGAATGAAGTTGTGAATTTGCTCCCGTATACTACACAATTTAATGCATGGTGTACTTTCCTCCCCACAAAAGATATTTTCGTCCATTGAATTACACATAAATTCTATACTTATCCCCCTTCTGCGTTGGGGTAAATAGAAATAGCACTGTTGTCGTATCGTTAAGGTCGAATCCGCCTACTGATTTTCTCTCCGAAATAGATTTTTTAAGGGTAAAATACCCAATTTTCCCACGGATGTGAGCCAGATGCTACGTTATACCCCGATAATAACAAGAATGAAATCAAAGAGGAAGTCCATTGTTTTATCAATAAATTTATTGTAAATCTTAAGAACAGATGTTTTATTTTACATAAGACTATGTGCTTTTTCTGACACATTTTTAAACGCGATTTGTCTGTTAGTTACATTTTGTATAAATTGTCAGTGCGGTCAATTTGCAGCAGAGAAAAGTGCGTGCATTAACTTAAAGTTCACCGCCAAGTGGTTGAGACCGATTCGTTAGAGCAAAGCGATCACTTGTTAAAGTATCATTGAAGAAGAAGATAGTACTAATAAATCTAAGCGAAAAATGAAATAGTACAAGACACAGATAAATAAAAATATAACGGTCACAACTAAGAATCGAACCCAGGATCTCTTATCTTACCGGGATAGGCGCATTAATCCACTCGACCACTGGGACCCACATATTAAACGTCAGATTTGTCGATATCATATTTCAAATTCAGAATTAACAATATCATCTTGCAACTAATTTTTCACATAAAAAAGGTAGCTTCCAAAACTGCTCGAGGGATCGCGTCAACAACTGAAATATGAGTTGAGTGATAAGCGTTCAAATTAGAGATTTCTCGCCCTCATTTAAAAAAAAATCATACCTCTGAATTTTAATACGGACACATATAAACTGATTACAGGCAACGAATTCACCTTTATTTGACCGTTTATCCTACATTTTTAGGATTTAAAAAAATATTTATTAAAAAATCGTAAATGCGCGATTTCTGCAAGTCAAAAATGGCATATTAACTATATAACAAATAACTAGTTTAAATGATTAATAACGTAATTCAGCAAATATTGGAGATATCAAACTGTTAAAACAACAGAAAGCCCGAGTTAGACGCCATTCAAACATGTTGTCACTCACTCAACATTATATTATGTTGGTTGCATGGACGAGAGAAGTGTACAATTGACGTGTTGTAGGGGTTAAAGACACATCGCTGTGTTGTATTGACTGTTGCACGTATACGAGAAGAGAGTAAAAGCTATATTCGGTTCAAAGGTGACCCAGTCTTGTATTTTGTTATACACGAGTACTGTCACGCGTGGGAAATCCTGTCGTAATAAATTGTTTGCACAAGATTAGCGCCCAGGAAAACACCCGTAGCTGCCAAAAAATGTCTTCCGGACGTCAGGTCCCATGTTGTTATTAAAATATTCTGTATTTAGAAAGATAAATTGGATCACTTTGTTGTTATATTTTGTTTGGAGTACTTTGTTTAATCTTGATCATATTTTTGGCTTCAAATGTACGTTTTTGTTGAAAGTACATTGCTTAGTTATCATTATTATCATCGGCGCTGCCAAATCGTGAAGATTCCTGAGGGGTGATTCCGGCACTATTTAAAGATAAGAAATTTTCCTTAACATTAAAATTAACGAATTTTTCGCAGTGATCCGAGAGGCTGGTTTGGGGAGACCGTTTGACCTCTCCAACTGACCCAGCGCGGCAGAGGAAGGGATAGATTCATGCGTTCGTCAAGCCTGGACACACTGATCCATAGATTCCTACCCACCTCTCATACATTTTCCTTGCCAGATCTTCCTATCCTTCCTTTCCTTAAGGGGAATCTTTACACAGCGTCCCCAAGAATGGCATAGGCCCTGAGGGAAATCGTTTTCCTCGGGGCCTTCTGTGTGGGGTTAATGTTGAAAAACTGGAATCGCAGTTAGTGAAAAAGTCGTTAATTTAAGGTTAAGGAAAATTCCTTATCCTTAGTAGAACCGTAAAAGCACTTCTGAACGCTTTTGCCTAAGGACGGGATGTTCGCCTCCACGCCGTCTCAACCACCAAAGTTTTGATCTCTCAATACTCATTCGTCCTGTAATCCACTTTCGTGGCAGGTTATCTTCCATTCTTGCTACATGTGTCCAGTGTTAAAAAAGTGTCTCCCATTTGCTATGCACCTCCTTCCTGCCAACAGCAGTCTTGATTCAACTTTTGATTTCAAGTATATTTAGCTTTAACAGGACTTTAGTCAGCCTAAATTTGAATGGCATCCTCCAGATACATCGGAGCACTCTTATCGTCCACTTGTTGTCCTCAAGTGGAGCAACTTGCTTGTGCCAAGCCAAGAAACACTTGAGTTTGAGCGAATTGAGTTTTCTCCACTTCGCAACGAGAAAGAAATCAACAAAAAACTTCGCTTAGGTAAACACAACAAAGCTTTTGGCTCAGTGACAACATCGTATACATACTTTGAAGCATTACACGTTTTAAAAAAGTAACACTGATGAAATTGTTGTGGAAATAAATATAGTATTTACCTAAAAATATCAAGGACTTAATTATGAAGTAAGTCCGCATATTATCAAATATTTAGTAGAAGTAAGTCTAAAGTTATGGTGTTTGAAAGAAACAAGAAAGAAACAGTACAAAAACAGTGTGCAATATAGTAGTAAATGATGAATACTTGGAGCAGGTGGATGAGTTTGTTTATTTGGGAAGTATGTTTACGAGAGTTGGAAAGGCTGACAGATATATGAATGTAGGGTAAATGCACGTAACTGCATTAATGGAAGACTGAACGCGGTTGTCGTTCGCAAAAAACTGTCCAAAGAAGCATAGCTAGCTAACTAACTAACTAACCATCACGCCGTTTTCCCGCAGGGGTAGGCAGAGAGGACGGACCGCCAAACAACTCGGTCTTGGCTCACACTCCTTGCCTCATTCAGAAGCATGGCTAGCACTCCAAAATGGAATGTTAATACCTACCCTAATGTATGGCAGTAGAATACTATAGAAAGAGATCCCTGAAGTGTACGTATGGCAAAACCATGTATGATCTTGTGAGAAATGTAAGCGTAATGAGTAAGATTAAGAAAGGACGTTTAGCTGGTTTGGGCGTGAGGAAAATATAAGACCCAAATATGAATGTTAGAAGAGATCGGTGACGCCCGAAGAAGACATGGCATGATCAAGTGAATCAAACACTTGAGTCGGTTCGTGTCAAGAGTTAGAATAATAGAAGAGTATGTATAAGACAATCTATGAATGTGAAAGAGGTGTGTGCCAACACCGAATTGTTTGGCGGCCCATCCTATCTGCCTACCCCTGCGCGGAAACGACTTGATGGTTAGTTAATTAGCCAATTAAAAAATCACCAATTAAAGTTATCCCAATAATATCAACAAACGTAAACAAATCAAAACGTTTTTTTAAATACTATAAATACACAACGACCTCGACCATTAATATTGACGTTTTCACGAAAATAACTACTGCAGTGTCCGATATTGCCTATTCGTATTATTTTATTGGGTTTCTCCACGATATTTCGTGTCAGGAAAAACAATGCAAATGAAGTCAGTAAAAATATAATTACGTAGTTAGAGCTGGTATTGTATGAAAACATCTCTAGGTCATAAAACAGAGCGACTCAACTGCTTAACGATTCTGCATTAGCCATCGACATTTTCAATGTCACCTACAGACAATTCAGTAACTATCTTTTAACATATGTCACAAAATAGTAAAACTGCCTCTGTAAACTTTTTCATTTGTAATATACTATGATATATTGGTGTATAACCGTTTTATGGAGAACATGAAAAAATAAATAAATAAATATACCTCCTGAAATACAGGGTTTTCGAATAAGAGGTGTTATTTTGAATAGCCCGCTATTTCGGTAGATGTTACTTTTGAAGCTGTCATTTTTTGACATTTGACAAGTAGAAACTACGCCATTAATAAAAAGGGAACGATACACGCTTCAACAACGCAGTGAAATTATTAAAATTCACTTGAGTGAATCAAATGCAAATCATCTTGAGTGATGAGGCCCATTTCCACCTCGGTAGCTTCGTCAACAAGCAAAAATGTCGCATCTGGGGCTCGGAAAACCCAAGAGTTATTGTTAAAAAGCTTCTCTATCCTCAACGTGTGACTGTTTGGTGCCTTTTATGGTCCGGCGGAGTCATTGGACCTTACTTTTTCGAAAATGAGGCTGGAGCAACAGTTACGGTGAATGGATTGCGCTATCGAGAGATGGTTAATGATTTTTTATGGCCGCAATTGGATGGTATTGATCTGGACAATGTTTACTTTCAACAAGACGGCGCTACGTGCCACACAAGCAACGAAACCATTGATCTTCTACGATTGAATATCAAAATAACACCTCTTATTGGAAAACCCTGTACTAGTTAGCTAATAACTGTTCTATTACTACAAACATTTTCGGTTCATAGGTCATAGAAGATAGATACTAGATTAAAGGATTAAAAAAAATGCTTCTTTAAATTTTTATGTGATAGCAGTGGAATGTACTGCTACAATCTTTTATCGCTATTTGTTAATTACAGTTGCCACACATATAGATAATAGTGATTTAATTAGAAAAATTATGCATTTAAAAAATTTACCTACACATTAAAATCTAAAGCAAATATCAAAGTAAATATTATTTGGAGTAAAAAAAAAAACAATCCGTAAAACAAAGTTTTTTTTTTTTTTTCAAAAGAAGCAAACACATTGTGACTTGACATTTTAAATAATAAAAAGGGAAACACTTTGTTTACAGTCACTTTATTGAAATTTTTAACGTCTACCGGTTTCGGTACCTCCGTACCGAATTTTTATAACTGTCCTGATGATGGTACGGAGGTACCGAAACCGGTAGACGTTAAAAATTTCAATAAAGTGACTGTAAACAAAGTGTTTCCCTTTTTATTATTTAAAGTTTTTTTTACTGTAAGACCTTGACGGATGCTGATCGCGTGGGAAATATTTCTGTTCTTTTATGTTAAGGCGATGCACTACGTAGTAATGCAAAATCATGTGTTTTTGGTTTGAAAATTTGGTCGCCTAGAAATGTTTCAGATGCTTTAAATAAATACCGCGAGTATAATACATCTTGCCCTTTGAAATAATCGAGTATTTTTATAAGCCTAGAAAAAAATAATTTATAAGACCTATGAAAACTGCTTTAAAGTTCAAAATTTCGTACTTACGAACCCATTTTCGGTTATGATTTTATTGTATAATGTGGCAAATTAAGTTATTTATAAAATGATCGGAAAACATTTAAATATTTATTCCTGAACATCCACAAAATAAAATAAAAGGCACTTTTTGGCCATGTTTTTTTCTTGCCTAAATCAAAACAGCTGGATGGTGTTAAGCGGGAATTTAAGCCTTATCGCCATCTACGTAAGGAGTGTTATTGACGGCGGCTCGATTCAAAATATTACACGACGTATGACATCGCCTTAACTGCTGTAATATCGTCCGATTTCAGAGAAATGCGTGTATGTCAACGCGGTATGTACGTGATTGTATGCTTCACAACGAGTATACCTGCCGAGTTTCAGCTTGATCGGACGTCGGGAGGCGGGTTAATTTCCGCTTCTAGATGTGTTTAGAAACCGATCAAAAACAACCATTTTTACAATGATTGTACGCTTATCCGACAGTTGCACCTCCAAACAATGACTCTTTCAATTGATCCAAATTATATGGGCAGATTATGGTGTCAACATGTTATGGCATCCCGTTAACGTACCTAATACTTATTATTTTTTTGGTAAACTAATGTTTAAGACAAGATTTTTTATGCATAGCGCAAAGGGTAACAATTATTTTTTATAAGCAATAATTATTAGCCTGAAACACTCATCCACATTGAAAATCTGTTGTATCTTTTATCAGGAGATTTTTTCAATGTGGATGAGTGTTTCAGGCTAATAATTATTGCTTATAAAAAATAATTGGTACCTAATACTACTGCGTTTTTGAATTTCCTTCTATCGGAAACCTTATCAGGACATTACAGTACCGGCTCTTAGTCCCAAGAGTTCCATGGTCCCCAGCAACAATCAGGCGGATTGTTAGGTAAGGTGAATATAATTTGAATAAAAATGTAACAAAAAAGTTTTAGCTCGCATTGGAGTTTTCAATTTATGTAAATTTTCTATGAATAAGAAACAAGCATGAATAAGTTAATGTAGAAATTCTGGCATTCGGTTGAGAGGAGACTCATCCAACTGTGTTTGTCTTTTTCAACGTTGTTGGCCGAAAAGGATTCTGTAATATAATATTCCATATTTATTATAATACCTTTTCCGAAAAAAATAATTATGTACAAAAGTCATCTCGTTGTGTTGTTTGCTTAAAATCCTTTTTTAGAAAAACAAGTATTTTATTTATTACATATTATTTTTTAAAACACGTATTTTTAAAACAAGAATTTTAATGTTTTGTTTTTCAACAACATCAAATTAATACGAAAACCTGAATTGGATACACAGCAATTAATGTAGGTACATACTTACATAGATCACAAAAGCGTATGATAAAAAAATCTATTTCTTAGTTTTTTTCAATTAGCTGTACCCGGCGTTGCTCGAGGATTTGGCAAATGGTTTGGCGTAAAGTTTTGAGGTTGTGATTTTAACCACTCTCTAAACACTCCTGGCAATAATAAGAATAAACTTAGAAATTTTCAGCGATATCGGTACAGTTGTTTTAGAATTTATGGGGGACAAACAAACAAACAAACATTCATTTTTTTATATCTACATATAGATAGAAGAGCAAGAAGAATTTTTATGCTGAAAAAATACTAAGGGCCATACTAATACACGTGTTTTCTTTTTTTACACAACTGATAAATATAATTTATTCGTGTGGGGGTTAACACAAAAACGTAGTGTGAATAACCTTAACATGTAATGTCTGTAACGTAATCTTTTTACAATTATTTACAGTGAGGGACGTAGGGTATCATAAAAATAACACTCGCCCGTGAATAAATAGTGATTATAAATAATGAAAATTAAACACGAAGCTGGCAGTGAGTAGTATCAGTGGCGTGGCGACCGTTTGGCAGATCGAGCTTCAAGATTAAAAAGCACAAAAAACCTGCGAAATCTACGTATTGTTGATATAGAGCGGTGAGGTCTGGTGTCGTGAAGAAGAAAATTTTCTGTTAGTTTTACAGTCAACCTGTTCTACCGGTATTTCTATGGAAGATGGTCAGTGGAAATAGCTTCAACAATCCCTTCAGCACCGGTGCATGGACGGTTGACATTTTTCACATGAGAACGGATTGTTTCTGCGAGTCTTGAATTCAACAGATCGGCTGTGGAACGATTTGCCAACCTCTGTGTTTCCTCACCTTCGACAACATGGTATATGTTGTCGTATTCACTCCTCCCTCTCCTCAACATCCCCAAAGATGATAGGTTTTAACGGTAATTATTTTCCTGAGGGCTTTCTGTGTTCAGTTAATGTGAAAAAATAAACTATTTTCAGCTGGCAGCCTCATTTTCATCACGAGGATCTGTGGAGCTGTAAAATTTCCATTTAAGGCGAAGCACTGCGAAGTAACGCAAAATCATGTGATATTGGTTTGAAAATTTGATCGCTTAAAATATTTTAGATACTTTCATTAAATACTGCGAGTGGAACGTTTTTAAAATAAATCTTTTTATGAGTCCAGAAAAAAATAAAGTCTCAGGCCCATAAAAACAGCTTTAAAGTTCAAAATCACATACTTACAAACCTCTTATCGGTTACGGCTTTATTGTATACTTTGGAAAATTAAGTTCATTATAAAATTATAGTAAAGCATTCAAATATTTGTGCTTGTACTTCGCAAAATAAAATAAATCACACTTTTGGCGATATTTTTTTTAAACCGGCGGTTGTTGACAAGCGGGAATTCAAACCTTATCGCCATCTACATAAGGAGTGCTTTTGTTAGCAGCCCGATTCCAAATGCTAAACATGGCGGTACATTGTTATATAAACAATATTACGAGAGAGGAAGTAAACGATTATAAATATTCCAGGCCCTTTGAAAACTTGGCTTAAGATACAGCTGACTATCGCAGATTTGGCGCAAGAAACTATAACGTTGCGTAGCGGAAATTGTTGAAAGGCCCTGAAAATGTGATGGTTTACGAGTTCTTCCCGAAACCACAATGGGAGACTAAATCGCTGATCTAGCCATGCAAGCGAAGGTAAAACAGCGGTCAAGGATTCTAGGTCAGAACACGATGTCATTTCGTAGTTGAAACTGTGTCGAGGTTAATTACGTTACGAAAGGCCGAAAGCTCGGACATGGAAATGAAATATTATAATGATGGAAATTTATGCCAACAATTTTATTATTATTCAGATAAGGAGAAAAAACGCATTGGAGCTTTTTGTGTATGATTTGTAGAGCTTTTTGGGGGAAATGGCCGCTTCAATTTGGAAAGAAGGTCACCGGATCGATTGTCGACGGAGTACAAACATTATTACGGTTGTACAAGAGCAAACTCGTGAAAAATTAAGAGGAATAAAAATTGAAATAAAATAAATAAAAAATTGCCGCAGCTGAGAATCGAACGTCGATCATCTGCTTGGAAGGCAACTATGCTGCCCATTACACCGCCAATTATTGCAAGAACGGCGGCATAAATTCTACACTAACTAGATATACGCCAATTATACATAAAAACCACTACTAAACTAGATTTTTTTACCAAAAAACAAGCGGACTTAAAAAAACATAAAAACTCCGACGGTAAACACGAGCTTTGAACAAAGACACCAAAAATACGCAGGCGATAAAAGCGTTCAACAATATTTCACTCGATACAATAAACGAGGGAAACAAAAAACATTTCAGATAGAATATTAAAATGTGGATTAAAGAACAAAAGAAGGCAATAATACAAAATTTTTATAACGTTAAAGAATAAAACATATTTAAGTAATATAAAATTCCATTACAATACACACATCATTATACACGCGTACATATTTGCCGATTGTATCTTATTTTATTTCATGTCAGTTTTATATTATTTCATTCAATTTATTATTTCATACTATCTTTTTTTAATTTATAAAATTGTATAATGGGAGCCTCAGCACGTATAAATAACAAGGCCCATATTATCAAATAATGTTTAAAAATATGTAAGGTTATTGATTCAAATAAAAAAAATTGTATATGCAGTGAAAATACTAGAAATTTTGTATGTTTGAATTTTAGAATGAACTCACATCATATCCGAAATTATATTATTCAATTTTTATGGAAAAAATAAACATATCTCCTACTTATATTATATTTGCTGTGTAAATCTTACAGAATAATGGTAAACTTACGTATTACTATCACCATGGCGTAGGTATGGAATCTAATAAGCACAATAATGACGTTATTTAATGGTAAACTTTTTGTAATCGAATTTCCAAATTGATGACAAGTAAGTATTTTTTTGTCTCTTGCCCCCTGCCTGGTAAGGGTAAAAATGTTGCCTAGGAAAATTTGTTTTCAACCCCCGAAGCGACAAAATTGTTTCTCATCCGATGGCGAATAAAAACATGATTCTCTTCCCTCAGAAGGTGACAAAAATCCCCAACAATGGCAGAAATTTATTTCTGATAAAAATAAACAGTGTCCAAATTTGAACACTTGCATTTTTTTTATATATAGATAGATGGTTATGTCAATTTGGAGAGGTGTTTCATTCCAAGGGTTTATTCTTTAATAAAATAACGTTGGCGAATAACATAATACATTTTATTAGTATATGAAAAAAGTGCCATTACGGATTACAGAAGTCAATTTTCAATCGATGTAATACATTAGAAATAGGTTACCTACAAATCTTTTGATACCATGTTGCGTATCATTATTTTACTACCACTTAAGGCAGGTTACGGACTCAATAAAAACCAAACATGAAAGAAATTACAGTAATAAAAGTGTTGTTTCAAGAATCGTAAAAAATGCTAGTTTTATTATCAATATTATTTACTAAAAGGAATTTATTATCGAAGGAACCAGGAATCCTTTATATGTTAAAAGTTTATCAATCACGAAAAGAAGATATCTTTTACCTTTTATCCCGAATATATTTATTCTGCTTTGTCATCCCGGGTTTACCGTACCTAGACCATAATATTATATAAATGTATGTATATAGCAGGTTCATTTACCTGTTAACCTTTACGTGTATCCGAAGGTAAAATCAAGGAGGGAGGTCAATGGGGTATAATATTCTTTTTGTCCTTTAAGCATAACTCAGATATTAATTACTATATTTTTTATACCTACCGTTTTCACCGGACATCGCCCATCTTTGCCCAGTAACCAATCATTAAGTATGGCAAAACGGTAATGCCTGAATTACACCACCCGAGTGATCGGCCGAGATAGTACATTCGGCCGAGTGCTCGGCTGATGTGATCAGTGCATTCAGTACTCGGCGTAGCAGCGGGAGAGTGATTCAGGCGAGACAGTGGATAGAAGCAAGGCGTAATGAATCGATCGAGTAGGTACCCCCTCCACCTGCATATTCAACTCGCTCTCTGCTCTCCCATAAGTTGCTTGGCCGAGTAACAAAGCGAGTAACTCGGCCGAGCACTCGGCAGGTGTAATTCAGCCTTAAATATTATTTAAGCCCCTTTCCTGTAAAACGCACTTTTTACGCCAGCACTCGCAGCTTGTTTGGAATGATATAATTTAGAAATCTTAAAAAATAGGAACGGAGTAATATTTTTTTAAATGCAGATTGATTACCGTGTTAGTTTTTATGTGGTGCAAAACCCAGCTTAGATATCGCACAAAACTCTCTTTTGGGGGTTGTGTATTACCCCCTCCGGTGCGGAAGGGTTAAGGAGTTATCTAATATTCTTGTGGCTTTACAGGATATCACAAAAACCAATACCCTTGGGGTAAAAGTCATCAGCATCGGTTATCTGGGATAAAAAGAGTAAACCCACCTTCAACAGTCAATATGATATCGAAAATATTTCTGAAAGGTTTGTAGTTTCTCGTTATCCTAAAAAATAGAATATTATACAAATTCTTTCAGCATGTTTTTACTAAGGCTTTAAATAGGCCTTTTTCCGCATAACATAATACGACTGTGATAGAATGGTAAATCGTATAGGTTGCGTTTCTACTGATTTTCATACCCGGCTTCGCCCAACATATTTTATTTATTTTATTAAATATAAATAAGCGGTTTGAACAATAATTTATTGAGTCATGTGATTTTAGATTTTCACGACTAAAAGTATCATCGTGACTAATTTTTGGGTATAATGCTGTGTTTCCCTGCCCTGATGATGTAACGTTGTTTTTAGAAGCGTTGATTAAACAAGGAGGAAGCGTAACACGGCGTATATCACGCTAATTTATAGTGTTTTTGAATGTGTCGGAGCGGACGAATTTTAAAGATAAACAACACGTATGTTTTCATGTAAGATGTAAATTACGTAGAGATCTAAACAAATATTTGCATTGATCTAAAATTCCAGAGCTCAACTTAATTTAATGACTCCAGAGCTCAGCATTTGCGAGTTTGAGGTAAACTATTTATACAAAACGTTTTTGTTGTTAGTTTATAGTTAAGATTCATATTAGTACTAGTCGCCACCGTTATTTTCATTTTTCGTCTGGATTCGTTTTTCCATTGATTGCCGGCACTTCAATAAATTGCCTCTAGCAAATTATCCGCCATAGGCACTCGCAGTTTCGTACAGAGTACTCACGACTTCAAACAGGCCTCCCACTCTCCAGTCCATATTCATGGGGCAAGGAATATTTCGCTTTGAGCAATAAACTGGTACAAAGGGCTGCGGGCGGAATACGGACTGCTCGCAAACTGCGGGGGATATAAAACAGTTCTCAGTTCCCACGCTCGACAGCTAATTAAATTCTCTAGCGAAACTATTATTGTGTAGGACATTTGTGCAAAAATGGGCCCGGAGTTAGGTTGGGTTCTTTCAACCCCCGTCACATCTGATCGGCGGTTAGCGCCATTTTGATTTTTTTTACATTTGAACGGTCATCGTTAACCGCCGATTCCCAGTTCAATTCAGTTTTTTTAAGAATAACATTCAACTAGTCACTTTTAACTGATGATAATATATATGTGAAACCCCAACCAGGAACCATTTATGGGATAACCAACACCTCTGCCATAGGTCACCTTAAGTGGTTCGCTAAGTTTGTATACCATCGATAACAACAAGAAGATTTCCATAAATACATACATTTTAAGTATATGTTTATATTTATTTACAGAACATAAAGGATTGTCAAATGAGATAACCATTTGCACAGATAAAATTCAGAAAGGCACCTTTAGAACTAAGTATATTAAAAGGAACACACCCCACGTCACGATACAAAATAAGTTTTTCCCAGAGGTATCCAATGTTAGTAAACAACGTGTTTTCAATTTTTTGTTTAGTTCAATACATATAGTCTGTAGTTACCACAGAGACCAACAGGTATACGTTTGGTGTGGGCGTTTCTTATATGGGTCCTAGGAGTCGAAAGAATGTATATAAAATTATCACAGTTTTCTTTCAAATCAGTGTACATCACTAGTATTTTTTTATCAGTGGTAATTAATTACACGTGTATAATTAAAAATGCAAAAAAAAACTAAGGTTATAAATTAACAAGTGAACATTCAATCAAATTCATCTCCACTAAGAACCAAACATAGGCTAACTGTTAAAACAAATCTATATTTTTTTAAGAGGAAACCACAAGCCAAAAGTGTGTATATTTTAGTGTTCCTTATTTCGCCACGATTATACATAATAGGCATAAAACTCGCTTAGCAAACACAGTCTAGAAACGCTCGATTTCCAGTGAAAAAATAGTTTTTATTTATTTTGTGAAGAATTTCATAAAAAAATAAAAAATGTTAATCAAGGGAAACTATCACAGACAATCTTGGCCATAGTATTGCATTTTTTAAGGTTTGTTTCTTAGCGTTAATAAATTTGTAATTAAAAAAATTTCAGTAGTTTACGCTTATATTTTTTATAAAGTAATAAACAATTTTATTTTAATTCTACTCAAGGGAAACGATAGAAAAGGATTCAATTTATTAAAAGAATATTTTTTGGTATTCATAATATAAACCGATTCGTAGTAAAGATGAAAATAGTGATTTAGTATTAAGCTTCGCCTTAAATATTCAGTTACCAATAATTCATAAAAAATACATATAATTCATTGACAAAGTGTTTCCGGTAACACTAATTTCACACCGATTATTATAGCATTCCATAATTTATTTAGTTTTACTCTATAAGTATATGGTTTCAAGTTCTGTAGGATTACGTCACAGTCATACAAAATCAACATGAACTTTAACATTGACAAGGTGAAGCGTGTCGCAAAAAACGGGTGTCGATTACCCGAGAAACAAGGCCACTGGAGGTTACTGGATGGTTACTCCTTCAGGACTCTCAAGGACAGTAAAAACAGTAAAATAATTAGTACCCCATTGGTATTTTGCTGTCAAGCCCTAAGCCTTGTTAGAATGAGGCTTCGACGCGACGACGCTAGGGTTATTATGAGATGGGATATGGCTCAATATCATCCCCCACTTGGCGGTTCGACGGAGAATTTTTTCACGCGCGCTTGAGAATTCCAGAAGAGCAAATTCAATTTTTCTTGAAGTGCGTGTCACATTTTTAGAGTGGAAATTATGCGAAGAAAAGCCTAAGCATGCGCGTGACGTGAAGATTCCACTCAAATTACTGAGTAAGTAGTCGAGAATTGTATAGTAGAGCAGTTTGTGGTGGTTATTGAATTAATTAAACGGTGTTCGTGGGGGATGCCAGGGGCGTATGTCTGGTAAAGCCATGTATGGCCTTTTAACGAATGAGGATATGCAAAAATAAAGCAAAATAAAGCGATGTAGGTAGGCTTAATGAGCGAGATGAAATGGGAAGCTTTGAGGCGCAACTACCGATGATTTTATGAAGACTTCCCGAGCACGGTTGCGCTAATGTCTCTCAGACCGATATTTATGACGCAATCGACATACGCTAGCAACACTGGAGGTATTATCTATGAATTAACATCCCGAAACGTCAAATGTCATACAGTTACGTACAAATATTACTAAAATGGCGAAGTTGAATTAAAATACTAACCTAAATATACATTGGCAGTCCGCATTTACATTTTGACACTAAAAGGGAGTTAATTAGTTAGTGAGGTCCTCCATCACGACACAAGCAAAAATTTTCGGTAACTGTGGGGGTAGTAGGAGATTTTCAAATATTGTCAGGTTATTCGTAACCCGGGAAAGTTTATCTTTCTTTTTAAAAAAGAGGAAGAGAACAAAAATGTCTCTAACGTCGGTCGGGATATTTCTTATCAATCATTGGCCGTGCTCGCAAATATCGCTAACTGACCATGGATAACGGATTTGGCGATAAAATTTAGATTCTGAATAGCGGTCTCTCGACAGGGCAATATTTATCTTCGACTCTGAATGAAATTGGATAGGGAGATTATAAAAAAAACCTTGGAAAATAAAAAAGGTAAACTTACTAACATTAGTAGCTAAGGCTGTGTAACTGTGTAGCTTGTTCCATAAATAAATAATAAGAGATTGTGGCTATTTTGGAAACTTTTATGATGTTGACCGACGACGGGCGTGACAACAGATCGCCTTGGCGCCACCGGAAAAGAAGTAACCCAGTACCCAGTGCTGGTTGCGGTAGGTACCGGGGGAATTCTGTATAGCGATGAGTAGTTCATGAGCGAGCCGCACAATTGAGCAAGCTCTTTTTGATGAGTCGTATTCGTACGACTCTCGGTAAACCGTGACACGGATTAATTAAACCGTTGATCTTTTTTTATCAGGAGATATTTTATTAACAGAGACGTGCCTACTACCTACTAACTACCTAGCATCTCATTTTTCTCGTGGTCGCGGTACTAGGCGTGGTACCGCTACCAAGAGTTCGTACGCTGGGAGCTGAGAGCCGTATTGGGGGAGCAGTAACAGCGGGGGAGCCGTATGGGGGGAGCAGTAGCAGCGGGGGAGCCGTATCGGGGGAGCCGTACCGGGGGAGCCATATCGTGCGAGTACAGTATTCTCATTGCTCATACGCTCTGAGCTCACGGCTCCCGTTCAATTGAGCCGTCATCAATTGAGTTGACTCTTGAATGTTGAGCTGGTAACGTGGCTCCCGTTCTTAATAAAATGAGTCATGACTCATCGCTTATTCTGTAGCACGGGAGACAGACCAAATATTTGGTCACTGGGCTAGACTCTCGATGGTGACGGACGTAATATGGTAATATTTACCTAGTTTTCAAACAACAGAAGTACCATTGCCAAAACCTTTTAGAAGGGAACCAATCATGCGTTATGAACCGCACAGCGTACAGATCCTACATTTTTGAACGATACTCGTTAGCCAACACTATGAAAAAGTATGTTTATACCTACACATATTTCATTAGAATTAATTGAACGCTTTTCACGGTTATTGTGTGTGTTAAGGCTCCGTTATAAGCTTTCAAAAATAAGAAGAAGTTTACTGAAGATGGTTTGAAAGTGAGATATATGTTAATACGAATAATAGAGAGAACGCGCTAATTTAAAAAAAAAACGATACCCATAACATGTTAATAACTGAAACGTGTGTTTTTATAATTTTTGGAGCATGATTTGCATTTTTGCGATTGCATATAATTAATTTTTCAACTCGCATCTGAATAAGGGTGTAGGCTCTCAAATCTCTTTCGGTTTAATACGAAATGATGACAAGATATCTATAGTTTGATTTGAAGAAATGGGGGATTTACCACCCTACTTCAAAACGAAGAGATAAAAATCTTTTGGCCACTTGGGAGAAAGTTAATCCCGAAAAGCTGAAACAAAGAGGATCATAGATTACGTAAGCCCCAAAACTTCAAGAGGCTTAGAGACCATTCCCACGTCACGGATAGCTAACATAATGGCAGAAATAAAATGGGTATAGGTAGGCCACGTTGAGAGAGAAATACATTATTTTACACCCTGACAATTTGAGTGCATTACCCTTTATATATATTATCTCAACCGATTTTGAACCAAATCGGTGCAGAATTCTAGTAATTCAAGATGGTCGCTGACAGAATGCTTTTTGACTTACTATTCGAGTTCAGCTCCCCTCTAAACATTGAGGTCGAGATGTCTAAGCTATCTTACATCGAATTTGAAGGAAATGCTTTTTGACTTACTATTCGATTTCAGTTCCCATATAAACGTTGAGGTGCTTATGTATAAGCTCATCTATAGCGAATTTGATAGAAATCGGTTAGAAATTCAAGATGGTCACTGAAAGAATGATTTATTCGAGTTCAGCCCCCCTTTAAAGTTCTACGATGTAAAAATATGTAGAGGGCTATAATATCAGACCTTGACCCAAACATGGAAACATTGGAAACAGGTAGAGTAAAGCAAAAATAAGATTACACAGTTAAAAACAAGCAAATCGCTGTCATTATTTTGAAAAATAATGTATTATTTTCACTATTAGAAATAAATGTATGTATGTACTTTGTTAAGATTTCAGGTCACGTCAATAAAGAAAAACACACTCCGGTTTAAAAATACTCGTCTGCGTTTATTTACAATGGAAATCTCTACCTAGATAAAGAACTGCTCGTCCCCCTTGATAGTTCTGAAATAACTGTTTTGCCCCGCGTACGAAGTACAAGAAAGCAGTTTTAAGGGAACTCATTGTATTTATAAAAAAGAGATCAAACCAATACAACAACAAGAACTAACAGAACCTGTGTTTACAGTCTATCGTACGGTCCATATACAGCGTGGACTTAAAAAGCCCTGGACAGAGCATTAGTGCGATTTTGCACGAATGGTATTGAAGCCTGGCAGCCATCTTGTATGACAAACTTTTGAAATGAGTTTTATGCAAAGTGGTGCCTAATGAACTTTTTTGTGTTGTTAATGCAGTTATGATATTTTTTTTGCTATTTGAAGAGACAAGGAATGGGATATGTGATTAAAAAAAATTAAGTAGTTTTGGCATTTTGCATACCTACATCTTCCCCTCACCCCGCGGATTTGAATGTTCTCGAATAGCTCTGTCCGGTGCTTTTTAGGTTCATGTTATAAAGTCGAGCCATGAAGTATCATTCTACCTTATCACATGAACAATAGAAAAACTGTTTTACCATATAATTAGTGAAAACTAGTTACGATGGCAGCGGTCAGTCAAGTTACAAAAGTCCCAAACGACATTGAAATTGCCATGAATTTTAAGAATAGTTCCGAGGTATTTTAAATTCAATATAGATTTCTTATTTTTGAAGTTGTCGTAAAAACCACTACCATTTTAGAAACTGGATGAAATGATCTATCAGATATTTGTATTTGAAAGAAACATCGAAAATGTAAACAGTAAAATTTTAATAACATGAAAAATGTTTTTTTAAAAAACTTACCGAAACATTTTTACTCGAAACGTCCATAATATGTAGATAATACCATATTTAGAAAACATTTTCCTTTTGTTTAAAAAATTAAGAAGAAAACTATCACGTAATTTTTTATGCATTCCATACAAAAAAAATCTATTAAAAAATGTATAAACATTATGAATTATTTTCAGACAAAGAAAATTATTTACATTTATTCATCTAGGGCAATAGTGGTCACCTTTTAAGCCTAATAGTTAACGTACTTCAACTGCTTGGTTTCAACAAGGTTCATCATAATAATGGTAATATTGCACAATTTTACAACTGAAAGCATTCAGCCTTGCGATTAGGAAATTGGCGCCTAACGAATATAGCCTTGATCGTAAAAGCCTTGATAGGCTCACAAATAGGGATTCATTTAAATGTAGGTAAATTTATACCAAAAAATGTGTTTATTTAAAGGCCGGCGGTGAACACAAAATACACAAATATCGGTTGCTTCTTTAGTCACCCTTTGCTAAGTAATTAGTTATTAACAAATTGATGGATGGGACAGGCCCGAGTGATCAATCTAAAGAATGAAAGGTCATTGGAATAAGATGCTCCAGATTGGTCATTGAGGCAAGAGTCATAGATTTTTTTTCATCTACAGTGTCCGGAAATTAGTGGGACAAGCGTGAAAACGATTAATCGACATCGCTTAGAGAACCAAAAAAAATATATTTTTCGGTCTAAGCATTTTGATTTCTTTGGATAAATTGAAAATTTGTTAATATCTTTATAAAATATATAAGCGTAAACGTAAACAATTAAATAATGTAGTATATCATTGAAGAACAAAATAATACTAATAAAATAAATTTAAATTAAATCCAGGATCTCTTGTCTTACTAGGACAGGTGTCTTAACCAACTCGACCATTGGGGACTTATTTATTAAACGATCTCATATTTTAAATTCAGAATTAACAATATCATCTTGCAAGAGATCCTGGGTTCGATTCCTAGTTGTGACCGTTATCTATTTATTTATTTGTGTTCTGTACTGATTCACATTTCGTTGAGTTTTATTAGTATTATCTTCTTCTTCAATGATATAATACATTGGTGGGTATAACCTACAAAACAAGTTAAAAAGAAAGAGTTGTTCCTAAATAATATATTTTTTAATTAGAAAATTATGATAAATGTTATACGAAACAAAGCAAAGAAAAACTATTTTGACTTACACGTGACTTCCTCAGGCGTCCCTGACTTCTGATACCAATCACATTCGCGTCACACATTCTATTTACATTCCTTCATTCGCTTTACACGCTCAAACCAACTAATCTTACTCATTACGCTTACATCAGCCATCTTTGCGAATCTCCGCAAAATCTCAATCTCACACGATCATACACGGTTTTATAACACTTACGCCTCAGTGATATCATTTTCACAGCAATCAGTCAAGTCAATCAAGTCATCAGGGTACGTATCAGCACTCTATTTTGGACTGCTAGCCTCGCTTCTCGGGACATGTTTTTGTTAGCGCCTACCTCGTTCAGTCCTCCATTAATGGAGTTACCTTCATTTATCATTCTTTCAATACCTCTATCTCGCGCAAACATACTTCCCAAATACACAAACTCATTCATTTGCTTCAAGTATTCATCATTAACAACTATTCATGGCAGTTTTTTTCTGATATAGGTAGGAATTAAATGTTTGTTGGTATTTTTGTAGTCGAATAATTTTTTTTTATGAATAAATTGTTTCTCTTAAATTCTGAATTTTTATCAATCAAAATCGTAAGGAGTTCTTACCTAGTCCTTTTTATATCAATTCCAACTTAGAATATAAAGTAACAAGAAAGTAGTTCAGGCGAGCCACTAACCCCACTAGCCACTGCTAGCTGACAATATAGCACAGTGCTAGAGTAATACGGGGCGCGGCGTCGCGGCGCCGTTGCTGGGCGACGCCGTCTCTGACGTCAGAGCGCAGGCATCGACCGGCACGATGACGTCACGTGCAGTATCGCGGCCACTCACCTACACCATACATAAGCCAGACCGCTGATAGCACCATTGATACTTCTCTCTCTTTCTCATGGGCGACGCATGTATTAGAAAGAGATATCACAAGTTAAAATGGAACTTTTAGCGGTAGAATCTACACACTACAATCTACCCAATATATACATTGAAATTGAATTTGTTTTATGTTCACCTTTCTTCTTGGTTACCAATAAATGACAACCGTTGCTATAGGTTGAACACTGAAAAAAAATGGTCTGAATTATTATTGTCAAGTTTTTTTTGTTGTTTTATATAATTCTGCATTGAACTTAATCAAGACGAGACAAAAAAGCCAGAATCTTAACGACGTAAGTGAAGCAGCCGTGCACAAAAATATGCGACACGCGGCCCTGGTGTATTGAACAGAGCTGCGGTTGAATTTTCTCTATAAAATCTCCAAAATAAAGTGGGAATATTAACGACATAAGTGATGAAGTCGTGTAAAAACAATACGCCGCGCGGCCCAGCGTATTGGACGGACATACGGTGGACTTTGCCCTAGCAGGCCTAGATATTTTTTGTAGGGTTTATTTTAATTATTTCTGATGATTGTATTACTAAAATATCAAATGTTTCTAAAAGTATCCCTCGGGAAGTTACTAATTCATCGCCTAGAAAAATAAAATCTGGTGCCACCGCTAATTTTATAGTGGGAAAACGTTTTAAAATATTTTGTAAACCGTTTTACATAAAATATTTGAATGGTGAGGTCCTGATTTTATTAACCTTATATATAAATAACTTACATCCGTAGGGATCCCTCTAGAAACATTTGAGATTTTACAAGTCACAAGGAGGAAATCTATAATTGTTTTTATTTTGGACCTATACAACACACGTACAAACTGATTAAATGTAAACTGTCGAAAATTAATAAATAAATAAGAGGCAGACCGCTGATAGCACCGTTGTAATCTCTTCCTCTTTCTCAAATACGACACACGTAACAGAGAGTGAGGAATTCAATGTAGCAGCAAATTTATACATTATAATTCGGAGTGTGCACAAACCGCTTGTTTAACAAATATTTTCTTGAAATATGGTCATTAGTCTTGGATTTATGGTGAAATAATTATTTTTATACGATTAATTCAATTTATATAAGACGTGAGTTGAAGGGAATTATTCTAACATTTTGATTACCATGCTTGTGTTAACGATAGTGTCAAGTGTCAATAATTCTAGGTGGTTAGAATTTTACTGCCCGGCACTTTTATTTTTGCTTTTATTTATGTGATACCAGGCTTTTAAAACCTCATTACGAAAGCAACATAATGTTGAGAAGTAAAAGGATATGTTAGGATAAGATATACCTACTTTTGAAGGACTTTTTAAGGTTGTGTTCATGTTATCATTTTTGAGTAATTCCACTCGGATTTTCGACCCTCGATAATGAATATGCGAAAATGCTAATTGAAATACTACATAATATTAAAAGCGGTTTTCAATTCATGCACCAAGTTGCTTAAGCCTTCGTGATTGATTGGAAGATTTAGTGTTGCTGTAATGTAACTATACTCTACTATAGACTCTTAATACTTATTACTTGAAAAGAGAAATCAAGAAGAAATAATCGAAAAAATTACTCTAATCGTACAATAGAAACACATAAATTTGTTTTTGACCACTTCATTTTAATTACACTCAACCAGTTTCAGAAATACCCTTCCTCCATCGGGAGAGTGTTAACTAACTTATAAGATATACAATACTGATATATACATATTTCTAGGTGTTGGAGTGGGAGGTGAGCAAACGGGAAGGGGTAATTAAACGATTTCTGGGAAGAACAGAGCGGTTTATTGGAAATATGTCCAGAATAGGCCTAAAATTAAAAAAAATATTTCTAAATAGTATAAAACAAAGTCACTCTCCGCGTCGCGCGTCGGTCCTATTGTGCACTTAGTTCTTCTCAGTTCTTCTAAACTATGCAACGGATATGCGGTTATGCAATGGGGTTTTTACTATCATTTAGTTAATTTCTTCCGGAAGGTTTATGGATATTGAAAGTAGAGAAAATTCGAGCATACACGTCAGCTAGTATTAACGAGTAATAAACTAAAGTTTATTCTTTATAGATTTTCATAACCCACGTTATTGAAATCTGAAAAAATGTAGTTTTAATTTTTTTTCATGTCATTTTAGATAATAACTAACTAACTAACCATCACGCCGTTTCATAAACTCCTTGCCTCGTTCACATTCACAATTCGTCTCATACATACTCTTCTATTATTCTGACTCTTGACGTGTCCCGAAACAAGTAGCTGGTTCACTTGATGGCGCCATGTCTTCCTTGGGCGTCACGACTTCAGATACAGTTTGATCATTATTGTTAAAACATATTTCTCAGGGATCGCTGGGATCTATATTATACGTATTATTAAAATTTTGTAGTATGGTAGTATAAAGTAATTATAAATAGTTTTTTTTTCTGAAATAATTATTAAATGATTATTAATTATTTAATAATAATTGGATTATCTGGCTTGTAAGCGACACAGACCATCAGGGAATAATTAATTCCCTATGAAAAAATGGGTTGATTACAAAATTCACTCTGCAGGAAAATTAACAAATTATAATACAGCCACCAAATACATAAAAACAGAAGAGTCACCGAAAATATCACTCGCATTGAGTTTTGCAGAGATTCCTTAATCTACAAATTCGGCAGCGGACGGCAATCAGCACAATAACACTTGCATTCGCACTATGAAATTATAATCTGTCACGACAAGCTCTCAAGAGAGTAGAATTTAGAATAAAAAAGAATTAACACATTGTAATTCTAAAGTACTGTCACTTTATTGTGACAAAAATATTTTTAATCCTTTAGTCTTAAATCTACCAAACAGGAATAGTGGTGCCCTCTTTTGGCAAATAAAATAATTCGGATGAATCCAGCTGATTAATACATAGATGACTGTAATTCATTATCACTTTACCTGCAGAGCAAAATCTATGCGAGAATTCCCAGAGAGGTCTATAGTATCACTATTTTTAATTTTAATTTTAAAATTTTATTTCAAACTAATTTTAAGTCTTCTGCTTCTCCAATAATTATTAAATATAGTACATAGTGTTTTTGTTGAGTGATTTTGGTTTCAGTCTGTATTTGGTGTCAGTTTATTATCTATTTCTGATCTCACCATGTTTTGTATCCAACTTTTTATTTGAGACTTAAATGTTAAAATATTGTTGTTAGTTCTGAATGAGAGTCGGATACGTTTGATATGTAAATAGTTAATAACGGTAAAATTAGTTTTTGGATATCTTATTTTACTGTTGTTTATCAATTTTGTAAAGTTTATAACACGTTTATTAGTAAGGGGGTGTATGTATAAGGATTATATTAGGACGTACATATCTATGTACCTATTTAATTAAAATAGTTTTTCTTGTAAATAAATTACTAGAAAAAATTATCAAAATAGTTATTTCTTGTAATTTTTTACAAGAAAAAATGGAGATTTCTTAGAACTGATATGCTCAGGTTTGTAAGATTTATATAAAATACAATTTTTAAAAATAAAAATATGTGAAAAACATATTACATAAAAAAATCATAAATAAAATAAAAGGATGTTCGTTTGTGACGAAAAAAACTGTTGCGCGAACAGAAATTTAAACAACTTTTCAAACGAGATTAATTTTCACTGACATTGTTATCGCATTTCATTTGACTAACCTTTTTGTGTTTATTGTTTATGTATGTGTCCGAATAAAGCACCTTATCACACAGCACATACACACACCTGCGACAATCTGTCAAAAACACACACTAAAACTTATATATTCAACACACATGACAATGTTAACGATTCGGAATAATTCAATATCGTAGCCGAATGTTTTATGCGAACGGGTCGATGGTTGAATGTTTGATGTGAAAATCTCTGCTTGGATCGACGGAAGAATAACAACAAGCTGATACTATTGAATCACGTGTTCGTAGAATAATGTACTTACTACGAATTCAGGTCAAACAGTCAATACAGAATTATCTATATCATTAATGGCTTAATGAGGTATATTGAACATTTAACGAATTAATAATTGAGAAGCGTTTTCACAAAGAGCAATATATACCCTAAATCGGTATTATTTTTTTAAAAATTCTTATTCTCTATATACTATGTATGTAGGTGTCTACAAAATGTACTATGCAGGTGTGGGCGTCTACGAAATGTGCTATGCAGGTGTGGGTGTCTACGAAATGTACTATGTAGGTGTGAATGTCTACGAAATGTACTATGTAGGTGTGGGTGTCTACGAAATGTACTATGTAGGCGTGAATATCTACGAAATGTACTATGTAGGTGTGAATGTCTACGAAATGTACTATGTAGGTGTGGGTGTCTACGAAATGTACTATGTAGGTGTGAATGTCTACGAAATGTACTATGTAGGTGTGGGTGTCTACGAAATGTACTATGTAGGCGTGAATATCTACGAAATGTACTATGCAGGTGTGAATGTCTACGAAATGTACTATGTAGGTGTGGGTGTCTACGAAATGTACTATGTAGGTGTGAATGTCTACGAAATGTACTATGTAGGTGTGGGTGTCTACGAAATGTACTATGTAGGTGTGAATGTCTACGAAATGTACTATGTAGGTGTGGGTGTCTACAAAATGTACCATGTAGGTGTGGGTATCTACGAAATGTACCATGTAGGTGTGAATGTCTGCGAAATGTACTATGTAGATGTGGGTGTCTACGAAGGTAACCGGATAAATCATCACAATGATAATTCATCATATCTTTAAAGTTATATAAAGTCATGAAAAGTGATGAAACAAAAACTTTATTAACTGGGATGTAGGTTAGGTTAGGTTAAAAAAAAATTTCATAGTTTCTAATGACTTTATAACACTTTTTAAAAGTGTGTTGAATTATCACTGTGTTGAGTTATCATGGAACCGTCTACGAAATGTACTATGTAGGTGTGAATGTCTACGAAATGTACTACGTAGGTGTGAATGTTTACGAAATGTACTATGTAGGTGTGGATGTCTAATTCAGATTTCCAAATATAAATGCTTTAACTTGCTTTATGTGTTATAGAAAATGATAAATTATTACTAAGTGAAACATCTAGTGTCTGAGAAAACGGATAAAATTGAGTGTTGCTAATTTATTAAGAATCTCTTCAAATTATTCGTAATCCGGTTAAAGACGGGATTGGTTTCCTGTTGAACTTTTAGAAAATCAGGAATGTATAATCACGATGTCGGAAAACGTGTTCACCAAAATTCGAATATTTTCGCATTTCGTCATTATATATTATCAAGGCAAATGCAGATGCATGAACATGTGTTTCGATATATTAGGAATTTGATAAAAAGTTTATCAGGAAACGGCCTGCAATCCGATTTTCACCGGATTACCATACGCATTTTTCTCCTTGTAGTTAAAAAAATCTTGTGTGGTAATGACATTAAAAAAACGTAAACTTTTTATTTTATTACATATATTTCAGATTATACACTGCCGGTTCAGGTTCAATCGGTTCAATAGACCAACTTGGAATAGAAAAATCGCATATGTACATTGATGGCACGATTTGCCGTAGGAAACGAAACAAATAAAATGGGAAATTCATAAACATGCATATAATTAATTAGCACAATCAATTTATATTCCATTCATGAAAATAAAATAAATATTTGAGTGTGTACTATTTGAGTGGTTAGAAAGATTGATTCACACTACACTTTGATAAACTATAAATAGTAATCCATGGAGACCGAAGTGGTCTGTAAATGAATCACCCAATACTAATAAAAGCTTGTGTACCACCTCCACGATCGAAATTCATGGGGATTTAATTGTGAATTTCATTTAAAAACATAAATGCTTTTTTCTGTATTTTTGGGTCAGTTATTACAAGCAGACGTGTACCCGGCGTTGCTCGGAGACTTTTCTCTACTTTCTATAAACATAATATGCATGTATTATACAGGGTTTTCCAATAAGAGGTGTTATTTTGATATTCAATCGTAAAAGATCAATGGTTTCGTTGCTTGTGTGGCACGTAGCGCCGTCTTGTTGAAAGTAAACGTTGTACAGATCAATACCATCCAATTCCGGCCATAAAAAATCATTAATCATCTCTCGATGACGCAATCCATTCACCGTAACTGTTGCTCCAGCCTCATTTTCGAAAAAGTAAGGTCCA
Organism: Hesperophylax magnus; assembly: GCA_026573805.1. NCBI lineage: Eukaryota > Metazoa > Arthropoda > Insecta > Trichoptera > Limnephilidae > Hesperophylax > Hesperophylax magnus. The sequence goes on from JAIUSX010000046.1 coordinate 25,769,558, forward strand.
ATGACTTCGCCGGACCATAAACCGCGCCAAACAGTCACGAGTTGAGGATAGAGAGGCTTTTCAACAATAACTCTTGGGTTTTCCGAGCCCCAGATGCGACAATTTTGCTTGTTGACGAAGCGACCGAGATGGAAATGGGCCTCATCACTCAAGATGATTTGCATTTGATTCACTCAAGTGAATTTTAATAATTTCATTGCGTTGTTGAAGCGTGTATCGATCCATTTTTATAAATGGCGTAGTTTCTACTTGTCAAATGTCAAAAAATGACAGCTTCAAAAGTAACATCTACCGAAATAGCGGGCTATTCAAAATAACACCTCTTATTGGAAAACCCTGTATATATAGTATATAAACCTTCCGGAAGAAATTCTCTAAATGTAGTGATCCCTATCAAAATCCGTTGCGTCGTTTAGAAGAACTAAGCGCACAAACAGACAGACGCGGATAGCGACTTTATTTTAGTATAATAGAGAAGAAACGTAGAAGAGAAGAGAGAAAGATTTATTATTTAACTACCTAGATGAAGTTTCGATTAAACTTGGCATAGAGAGGTTTAAATAAAATGTGTTATTATTTAATTATTGTTGTAAAACCACAAAGCGACTGCCTTCGTCGGAACTAAAATGATTTTGTTTAATTAACAAAAATGGGTTCACTGACTGAAATCTTCCGATAGGTATAACTTATTATTTTATTATCTTACACTCGCGGAGCATGCGGAATTCAAGTGTAAATTTGTGCACTGTAAACTGGCAGATAAAAAAAGTGTCGCTGATAACCGGTTGATGATACGGAAACCTGTTAAAACTCAATATGAACAAGTGTCTTCTCCACAACACTGGCTGGGATTGATTAGGCGTCCGGAATGTCACGTCACTCGACCATAGATCAAATTGTATTATGTCCTAGGCACTGTTGATAAACAGTTTGATAACGGATTCGTACTGTACCACCGTGTTCATTGAAGATGTTCTGGCAATGCTGTGTACTACAGAAGTTACGTAGTTAACTGTGGAGATATTGATCCATAGATAATAGGAAATAACGCGTTATCCTGTGACGTATCAGATATCAATTGTACGTATGATTTAAGGCGATGCACTACGTCGTGTAATATTTTAAATTGAGCCGCTATCAATAACAACCCTTACGTAGATGGTGATAAGGTTTAAATTCCCGCTTAACACCGTCCGCCTGTTTTGATTTATGCAAGAAAAAAACATGGCCAAAAAGTGCCTTTTATTTTATTTTGTGGATGTTCAGACGTAAATATTTAATTTTTCTTCGTTCATTTTATAAATAACTTAATTTGCCACATTATAAAATAAAATCATAACCGAAAATGGGTTCGTAAGTAGGAGATTTTGAACATTAAAGCAGTTTTCATAGGCCTTTACATTATTTCTTTCTGGGCTTATAAAAAGACTTATCTAAAAAATACTCCATTATTTCAAAGGCCAAGATGTATTCTACTCGCAGTATTTAATTGAAGCATCTGAAACATTTCTAGGCGACCAAATTTTCAAACCAAAAACACATGATTTTGCATTACTACGTATGGCATCGCCTTAAGTGTCAGATGGTGGGAATGTCGACGTTTCGGCGAATTAGATCTATCCCTGTATCCCTGAACCAAGTGGCTCCCGATGCAGTCGGCTGGCTGAATAATCTCAGCATTCTACTTTAACCTCCGTCAGCTCTCCACTATTCGAAGAAGTCTGTGCAATCATGATATGAAATAAATCGGTCCTTTTTAGATAAAAACCAAATAACAAGAAGGCTTCTGTAAACCTTAACTTCAACGTTTTTTGCAATGTAACAAGAGTAAACAAGTATAATTCATAGATATTCAAAGAACAAAAGAAGCAAGTCGTCAAATATTTGAAAATAAAAACAGATAGATTGTTAAAATGAACGATATACGAGGAGTTTTTAGTTTCAGTTATGGTCTGGTGATCATCAAAGACAAAGATATATAATAACGTCGGAAAATTGAAAGCTATTGTTATGTTAACTTACTGTTAACCAAGCCAGAGAATCTTGTGATGTTTTGATGTCGGGAAGAACTAACGACGATTTTAAATCTATTTTTAATATCATTTCAATGCGTTTCCATATTGTCAATGTCAAAGCGGAAAGGGCAGCCTTTGCCAGTGGGAACATCAGAACGGTGGAAAAAGTATCCAAGCTTTTATTAATCATGATTTATTTTCAAAATATTCCGGAATTTGGATAAATGCCAGCTGGCGTTGGAGGTCTGGAGACGGGGGACAGGATTGACAGGAATGATAGACTATAAAAAATGCTGGTTGTTTTGACAAATCTCCCTTGAACAACAAAATTCTAAACGTTGTATGCACGTGTTTATAAGACAATCTAGACTGTTTAGGCTGAACAAAACCAAGTTTTTTTAAGACGACAATTCATTCCTTCCTCCCTTTAAAATTCTCTTCCTACAGTCAAAGTCCCCAAGAAAAAACAGAATTTTTTTTGGGAAGAGTAATTTAAAATTGTCGAAAAACGAAAAAAAAAAACGGTAGAAATCAGTCACTATGTGCTTTAACAAATTAAATAACTTTGTTTATAACTACGAAATTTGTTTAATTTACTAAGACCGACCGAATATATAAGTATTGAAAAATATATTTATTTTTTCATGTTTTCCATAAAACGATTGTAATACACCAATATATTACGATTATAAGAATACAAATCGGAGTTATTTGTAAGTATAAAAAGGTCATGAGGGCAGTTTTACTATTTTGTGACATGCGTTAAAAGATTGCTGCTAAACTTTCTGTAAATGACGTTGAAGATGTCGGTGGTCAATGCAGAATCGAGTCGCTCTGTTGATTGACACGTCCTGATAATCAGAAGTCCTCGTTTTCGGAGCATAAAAAACATTGTTATCTCCAAAGTGTATAAAATAAAGTTGCTAGCGTCGTCTGTCAACATGCATATTATATTTATAGAAAGTAGAGAAAAGTCAATGTTTTGTAATCAAGTAGTAAATTAAATATTTTCGGGCGCTTACATTGTTAAGGCTGGATAAACCTTATGAGATGCATCAAAATAACATACTACGGAATTTTTGTTGTTTGTTTTTGGGGTGTTATGCCGTGTTGCGCTAACTCCTTCTTTAGCATCTTCGGATCTACCGGATCTGCCCTGATGATGGACACTGCAACGCTGTCCGAAACGTCGGCTAAAGAAGGAGTTAGCGCAACACGGCATAACACCCCAAAAACAAACAACAAAAATGCTTTTGGCCGTGAGAATCTAAAAACTTACCATACTACGGAATTGTATATCTTAAAAAGGCCTACAGAAAAATCTACAATGGTGAATGTCTATCTCCTAAGGATAATCCCCAGCAACGCTGGGTACACGTCGGCTAGTATATAAATATAGTGAAACAATATATAAAATAGAATAAAGTAAATAGGAACAGTAAGATAGCATGAAATTAAATTAAATTAATCCCAGATCATAGAAGACAATATTATGTGGTGTAACTGTAGTTGAAGAAGTCCGACTATGAGGAGTGAGAAAGGCTAAAGAAGGCCATTATAATGTCTATAATCAAGGGTCGTGCAGCCCCAACATCCACATCCTTTATACTTTGAAATGAATATAAAAGAGAAATAGGTCATTTTGACTTAGAACTGTGTTTGTCAAATTGGTTGGATATGGCTTATTTGACCCTAACTATGTTCCATAAAAAACTTCTCGAAATGAAAATGAAAGAAAATTTCATCATCTTGAACCGTTCAGTGCCATTATTTAATAATAAATAAAATATTTGCTGCACTTGAAATCATCGCTAAATGAGTCAAGGCCGACGAGAAATCTCGCAAGACGAGTTGGACCAGACTGCTTATTTTTAGGGTTTTTTTATGTCTGTGTTGCGTTTTCGTAAAGCTGCGGCTTTTACAGAAGAATTTTATACTGTTCGTATTATATATAATTTAGCTTGCATTCCCGCAGTGCCACTGTAACATCATATTACAGACGGTAAGAATATATAGTAATTTCCGGAATAAATTCTCTAAGTGCCACTGAAAACCCTATCAAAATCCGTTGCGTAGTTTAGAAGAACTAAGCGCACAAACAGACAGACGCGGACAGCGACTTTATTTTATACTATTTAGATACTAGTTGACGTGTACCCGGCATTGCTCAGGATTATGAAAATCCGTCAAAATCTTTCAAAATCCGTCGTGTAGTTTAGAAGAACTAAGCGCACAAACAGACAGACGTGGATAGCAACTTCATTTTATACTATTTAGAAACTGAGAAATGACTATACATGTACCCGGCTTTGTTCAGGATTATGAATGGTTTTGAGTAAAGTTTTGAGGTTATCAATTCTAGTGTACCTACCTGAAAACTGGATCTATTTTTAAGGCGGAAACAATATTAATATACCACATTGAAACTTTTTAAAAAACTACATTATATTGACTTTTAATCGACTCCGTATCTTATTACAGTGCAGAGATAAAGCGTCCCCGACTTATTCTACCATTCAAACCACTCTCTTAATACTCCTGACAATAAAAAAATTGAAATTTTTAAGCGAAATCGGCCCAGTAGTTTTTGAGTATATAGGGGACAAGCAAACAAACAAACATTTTTATTTTTATAGATAGATTGATTGAGATTATTTCGACATGGTAGGTAGTGACTGTACTGACGGTCAAGATTGTGGAAACTAATAAATAAAACAATAATTTACACCAGCTGAAACAAATTTGAAGGCCGCGAGATAACATTGATGGTTTTTTTATTATATTTATAGGGAGCCTAGGTGATAAAAATATGCCATGACGCTAAAGATTGTTCTTGTTTTGATAGTAAAAGCAATTTATTGTAGAACATATTGAGTGCCGCGAGTCCAATACGGAAAATAGAATCAAATTACCACTATATCTATATCCATATCTATATCTATATCTGTATCTATATCCATATCTATATCTATATCCATATCTATATAATGTATGTATATATCCATATCTATATCTATATCTTATTCAACAAATAATTTTTCTTCGTCTCCACAACAGCTTTATACATATTTGGATTATTTTTACAAGGCCGTTTTGGTGTTAAATCACCTAAAGAACTGTTTGGCTAGGAACTGCCACAATAAGAATGAAAATCTGTAGGGCGTAGGCGTGCTAAAACCATGTAAGACCGTATATTATTTTGCGAATCTTATCGCCTTGGTGAAAGACCAACATTCAGAATTAAAACGTTGTTGCTTGAAATGGCATTAGCTGCATTTGGTGACGAGATCTGAATAGCACGGTATTTCCCCACCTTCATACTAACAGCTTATTGCCTCTGGGAATTTGGGACACTTGTGCTGCATTCAAATGAAAAGCATAGATTGTTTCTTCACGTAGAACGGATTGACTTAGAAGTGTCAGTAGAATATTTGACGCATAAGTGAATGCCTAAATGAGTGATGAGGACGTGGGCACGATCAAGTGAATAAGATGCTGGAAGAGTCGGTTAAACAAAATAATAAGATAATGCAGAACATAAAATTTACAATTAATAACACACATACGAGTACATTAATAAATTACAATCACTTGCGATACAGCCTCGTTTTAAAAGTAAATACTAACTCAAATCTTGAATTCATTGAGGTTTGACTGAAAAATGTCTTTTAAAAAAAAGGTGCTTTAAGGCGATGCACTACGTCGTGTAATATTTTAAATTGAGCCGCTATCAATAATAACCCTTACGTAGATGGCGATAAGGTTTAAATTCCCGCTTAACACCATCCGCCTGTTTTGATTTATGCAAGAAAAAAACATGGCCAAAAGTGCCTTTTATTTTATTTGTGGATGTTCAGGCATCAATATTTAATTTTTTTCGATCATTTTATAAATAACTTAATTTGCCACATTATACAATAAAATCATAACCGAAAATGGGTTCGTAAGTAGATTTTGAACGTTAAAGCAGTTTTCTTAGGCCTTATACATTATTTTTTTCTGGGCTTATAAAAAGACTTATCTAAAAAATACTCGATTATTTCAAAGGCCAAGATGTATTCTACTCGCAGTATTTAATCAAAGCATCTGAAACATTTCTAGGCGACCAAATTTTCAAACCAAAAACACATGATTTTGCATTACTACGTATGGCATCGCCTTAATAGCATAGTCATTCTCCCTAGAGTCGCGATCATTGCTAGGTTCTGTTGAAGTTATTGGGGATATTAAACGTAATACGTTCCAGAACATCTAACGGTGCTAACCCAGCGGAGAAATGACTTTAAGTCTAGTTAATTAATAAGTCAAGATCGAGATAATTGACTAATTAATAACTGGAATATCAATTGCACCAAGTTGTGAAATAAGATCAACCTAATAATAAATACGATGGCACGAATTAAATCATAGAAAATAATAATTATTATTGATGGTTGAATAGTTGGGATACAAAATAATTGATAATAGTAGGTAACTATTTATGTTCCAATTATTCGAATGTCAACAAACGGACAGTTGGTGACTTTAACCAGTTGGAACCAATTGACAGAAAACATTAATTAAAAATATGAAGTAATGTAGCAATACAATGAAGGATAATAAAACGTTGTTATAAAAAACGGTACTTTTGGGTTATCGTCCACCATTTGTTTTATGGTTAAATTAGGTTAGTATTTGGTTAGGTTAGACGTCTTTAAGGAAATTAAGAAAACAAATTTATTTATTTAATTTTCAAATATAAAACAATATTTATTTAATTTTCAAATATAAAACAATATTTATTTAATTTTCAAATATAAAACAATATTTAGTTACAACCCAGATGTACCCAAAAAACACATTTATTTATATCTGTAAATAGTAGTGATGTAATGTTGCTAACTTTAACAATCACCTACATCACCTTTCAGGGTAATTTGTTTGCTTTTGGGAATAACTCATATGGCCTCACAGAAATCGCTGTGTCTCTCTTATTGTTATGACGAGAAATGTGATCTAAAAGGTGTTAGAAAGGGAAAACACCACGCTCTATATTCAAATCTAGAAGTTAACCACAGTAGAATTCAAATGTGCACTTTTATGAAATCAGAGGTTCCCGCCGCAATTTGAAAAAAAAACTGAGATTTCGTGATTTTTTTATTAATTACCTATTTTTATTTGAAGTGAAAAAAAGTGAGGTGACAGAAAGTTTAAAATACATTTGACTAGTAAAATAAGCGTGTTTTATTTTATTTTTTCGTTAACATTAATTTTAGATACATTTTTTTTACGTTTTCATTCAAAATTTTTACATTTTAAATACAAACGTTTATTTCTAATAATAAAATTTTAAAGCGTATTTTATCACCTTTCAAAAACAGTTTTCGGATACGTTCAGAAATATTCCATTTATTTGGATTTTATTACAAAGCATAAATACTCCGACCGTCTGACAGAATAGGCCTGAGACCTGAGGAGTTAAGATTAATCTTTTGTGAAATTGTAATATCTATAAACAAAAATAACCATAAAATCAAAACTACAAACGTCGATTCTGAATAAATTGGTTAAAAATTAATCTAATCTAATCATTCGAAACGTACAAATCAAAATGCTTAACTTATATTTAAAAATATTACTGTGATTTTTTAAAATAAAATACAAGCATTTTAACATAGACGGTGAAATTTGTAAAAAAGCTAAAGGGTTGACTGGAGTTAATAAGTCCTTAGTAATTATCGGCTTAGTTTATAAAAGTTATAGATTTAGAACAAAGTGAATAATCTCTTCTCTAAATATTACAAAAAAAAGTCGCTATCCGCGTCCGTCTGTTTGTGCGCTTAGTTCTTCTAAACTAATCATGGATTTTGATAAGATTTTCATTATCATTTAGAGATTTTATTCGGGAAGGTTTATATATATATATATAATACATGTATATTATATTTATAGAAAGTAGAGAAAAGTCTCCGAGCAACGCCGGGTATAAGTCAGCTAGTTACTTATAATGAAAGTTAAAATTTAGCAATTTATCACAAACAGAAACGTGGAATAACGAAGCATTGATGCATTTTAAAAATGCTGTTCCAACAAACCAAATTATTATGAATCTTATGATTAATTATTATGTGTTCAGCTTTTCAGCAGTTGTTTTATAAGGAGATACGCTCTACGGCCTAGGAACTGGATTAGGTAAGTGAAAATCTTTGTCCAAAGACCATTTGCATTTAAACAAAACACACGAGTGATGGGCATAATCGGAACATGTGTTTCGATTGTGAAAATATTGAATATTTTCATTATCAAAGCACTTCCATACTAAAAAAACATTTCCAATCTAAAAGCAATAATGCTACATAAACCTGACGCATTTAAATTAGTTTGATTTACGTTAATTTGAATTTTTTTACTCTAAAAATAAATTCGTTATGAACAAAAGAATTCAAAGGCCGAAAAATTGTTTGAAAAAACGTATGTACCGATATTTTCGTTTTTTTTAATGTCTAATTTTTTAAAGGGATCCGTGTTGTCGATGTTTTACGGGTATTTATCGAGTATTACATCATAGATGTAAGTTATTAGTTATAATCTAATCAAAGTGATATGCTATATAATTAAGCTATAAAGAGCCTTTGATGCGATTCCCCCACGAAAACGTTGCCATAGAAGTAATCGATGTATTATTATTAACGTACTTTCAACTTCGTTGTTTCAGATTATTTCGATTACTCCCATCACTATTCTGTTTTTTTATATTTATATTAATAATACATTATCTACACCAGATATCGGGTTCGTGTGAACTATAAAATAAATACAAAGGATTCGATCTAATGCGATGTAATTAATGGCAGGATTCTAATGCGATGCAGTTTTATTTTCCTAGCGACATGAGTTACATTATTTGTTTTACTGCTGTAATAATTTATTAGGACAAAAATTTATTTTTTTTATTCATTTTTTTTTTGCGAAATCGAGAGTTTACATTTAATCAGTTTGTACATAAGTATTATATAGTAAAATAAAACCAATTATGGATTTCCTCCTTGTGACTTTAACTGAGACAGCATAATATGGAATAAGTTATTTAAATTTGTGAGAAAGGAATATGAATTAAAAAATTTATACTAAACAAAAGATTATATAAAACGAAAAATTTATAAAACAATACATTTATAGCCATGGAGAGAGGTTGTAGATATAAATCAAATCATAATAGAGATATAAACAATAGAGGCATAAACGTTATTCACAAACAATCAGAGAAATATTCTTTTATGGACCTCTTATATTTGGTAAGTTTGCAACTGAAAATATCAACCTTAGATAATACGCTATTGTAATTATTGCATAGTCTGTTCAGTCAAGAATTCTGCTTAGAGTTCGTTTTGCTTTGATCAACCCTGAACAGGACACAAGAGCGTGTTGAACGCGCAGGTACATTGAATGGAATCTTGTTTAGCAACTCTGGGCATTGAATATTATTTTAATGGATTTCATATGAAATATACTCTGTATTAATAAATAATAAATAATATAAAATTAAACAGTAACTTTTTAAACATCACTTATAGGTAAATACTTAATGCCGACCGGGTTTCGCTACAACCGTAGCCTCATAACGTATATAAGTATAATACTGCCCTGATGAGGTCGTATGTATGTAGGTTACCTATTTTTTAAGATTTCTATAATTTATTATAGAAATCAAAATATTATTTATTTCTTCATATGAAGCGGTTACTTTGTGATGTGACATTATAATTTAAAATTAAACAGTAACTTTGTAAACATCACTTATAGGTAAATACTTAATGCCGACCGGGTTTCGCTACAACCGTAGCCTCATAACGTATATAAGTATAATACTGCCCTGATGAGGCTACGGTTGTAGCGAAACCCGGTCGGCATTAAGTATTTACCTATAAGTAATGTTTACAAAGTTACTGTTTAATTTTAAATTATAATGTCACATCACAAAGTAACCGCTTCATATGAAGAAATAAATAATATTTTGATTTCTATAATAAATTATAGAAATCTTAAAAAATAGGTAACCTACATACATACGACCATAATGCTGTTTTTTTCAAATATACAGGGTGTCCGGTGGTAAAGTGCAGTAACTTCGGGAGGTGATTCTACGTGATCGTAGGAGTAAAAAAGATAAATAACTTTTTCTGAAATTCCAACTTTTAGATGTACTTTTAAGCTAATAACGAAAAATTTCTCCGCCGACGTGCCTAGACGGCATTATTTTTTTCGTCGTTGCCAAATCTACATCCCGCGCCCCCTCGGTAACTAATCCCCGCTACCCCCGGCACCCGAATTAAGTCGGTCAGCTGGTAAACTGTCCCTCGCACCCCCTCCTGCACCCCCCGCTATTAGTAAATCGTGCTTTGAATGTAATGTGTCACAAAATTTGACGGGCGGAGTAAACAACTTTGAAAATTTAATTTATCTAAGAATTTTTGAATTCGTTCACTAGATTTATTGTTTGTTCTCTGCGAACTTTTCATTTGGTTTGAATTTTTGACAGATGTGAAGAGAACCCCGTACAATTTAGATGTCGGTACGTGTTTTAGAGGTATAATGGTTATGGTGCTGATTTTATCAAAATCAAATTTTATAATATTCTTATTATTATTATAATTTACAAGTACAAGTATATTACATTGGATTTATTAATATAGACGTTGTACATTATAATGATTTATGATCAATAAGATGGATCAAGGAAAAAAATATTTATGAGATGTAATATTTTTGGTATGCCTCGTTATTCTGCTGTGTCATTCGTGTGGAAAACGTTATTTTTTTAAAATGATTTTCGGCTATGTAATCATTGTTTTTTCTCACCTATAAAATTATGTCCCATCTTTCCGGTTTATAAAAAAAGGTCTGATTTTTCGGATTGAAATTTTCAAAAAATCCCCAGGGTTTCAAAAATACGATTAAAAAAATAATAATAATACAGAATGTCTTAGAATATTTTCCTTAACCGGAAAAAAAAATTAAAAAATATGATGCAAGTGGCCTATTAGTAAAAAGCGATGAAATTAGTTAAGTGTTCAATGAGTTATTAATATTTTTTATAATAAAAAGTGTAACGTGATTTTAGTGCAGTTCTCTTTTTGAATTTGGTAAAATATCAAAACATACGGCGAACTCTGTGTTGTTATTGTTTACAATTCACATGCGGTTTCCATGGATACGCGCCACTCACAAATATGCAACGTTGCCACGTTCACACTTGCGAATTTATCGGGTAAGTTTGCACCTACACTATGGCTTTTTAGCAGGTATGTCTTTTTGTATGAAAAATAAAAAATTGGAATTTCGGAAAAAGTTATTTATCTTTTTTACTCCTACGATCATGTAGAATCCCCCCACGAAGTTACTGCACTTTACCCCCGGACACCCTGTATAAAAAAAATATTAAAGCGGATATTAACTCTGACTTTGGTGGTTTAGAAATGTAATAAAATATTTTATAAATAAATATAACTATTATTTTCATTAAATCAATTTATGTAGGCCAATGAGGACAATTAATATTATAGGGTATTTATTATTTGTTTTAATTAATTATTTATTATTCACTCAATTAAATTTCCACATAATCGTAGGAATTGAATATAATTAACTTTATTGGCATCCTGAAAGACGACTTGTGAGTGTTTTTGTTGTTTGTAATTATTACATCCGTAAACTGAACACACAGAACCTAAGTTGGGGACATTTTTTATCAAAATACAAATTAGCAAGCGCAGAACACCGCCACAAAGTAATAAATAAATTTAATTTGCCGCCATTGAAACGAATGTCAACGTAAATGTGCTACACTGGCGCCTCTAGCGACCAGTTGCCAATATTTTATCGAAGTTGGACGTATTGTTAATGTTATAGGGTATTTGCTACCACTGCATATACATTATTCCTATTCCTTACTAGTCTCCTCCCATTGAGAGCATTAAATTAAAACAACCTTACAAGCGAGTTTTTTTCCCTGACTGATTGCGATGGAATAATATGGTTTCTCGTTTGGAATAATCGATTTCATTTGTAAATTATTGAATTCAGCTCCTCCCTTTTCAATAATTACCGTTTGTTCCGTCAACTTAAATAAAAATTCTTTGCATCGTTAATTTTTTTAAAAAGAAAACCCTTTTAATTTCAGGGTTTAGTACGAAAAGGGGTGTTTAAAAAATACAATAGAATAAGGCCAAGGAAGACGAAGACTAACTAAATATTGTAATTAAATCATCCAGTTTCGAAGTTCAGCCATCAGAAAAAAAAAACAATTGGAAGACATTTTTGGAAGCATTCATTTTCATTGTTCTTGTATAAACAATACGTTTCAAATGGTTTTGTGTTTTATGAACACATCTACCAGTGAGAGGTCTTGTGTTACTTACTTCTTCAAAATATTTTCAAAAAAATTGATAGAAAAAAAATGTATACATTGAAAATTTCAAGGTGTACATTGAAAATGTATCGTATGGTGTACATTAAAAATTTATCATATGGTGTACATTAAAAATGTATCGTATGGTGTACATTAAAAATTTATCATATGGTGTACATTAAAAATGTATCGTATGGTGTACATTAAAAATGTATCATATGGTGTACATTAAAAATGTATCGTATGGTGTACATTAAAAATGTATCGTATGGTGTACATTAAAAATGTATCATATGGTGTACATTAAAAATGTATCGTATGGTGTACATTAAAAATGTATCGTATGGTGTACATTCAAAATTTATCATATGGTGTACATTAAAAATGTATCGTATGGTGTACATTAAAAATTTATCGTATGGTGTACATTAAAAATGTATCGTATGGTGTACATTAAAAATGTATCGTGTGGTGTACATTAAAAATAAGAATCTAATCGAATGATTAACATTTTCCATGACGACATAATAGTAACAAGGGAGATTGACCATGAACCATGGGAATGTATGACACCGTACGCACATGCCCTGCTTTTGTTTCTGCCTGCACCCCTAACTAATGTTTGGCTTCGCTCTAACTCGGCGACATTCGGCACGCTTCCATACAACATCTCCTTGCTTCTATTATCTATGACCGTGGAATACAAGGAACAGCATTGAATTTGAAACAAAAGTTTTGGGTTCGACGAAAACAAAGATATCAAACAACTAAATTTATTTAGAAAACCTATTATTTCTTGCAATATTAACCAAATCGGATATTGCGAGGAAGTAATTTCTTTAGTGGATTTAAAATGGATGATTATTTTCCAATGCCGTCAAAACTAACCTCTCATTAACAGTACTATGTATTTTAATTTTATTTAGTGTTAAGGTAAATGACTTAGTTTATTATTATTATTTATAAACCGGCGTTACGACAGTGACCTTCCTCTTGTTTAGAAGGTCAGGTGTGCAAAATTTCATCAGTCTTAGATTAAAAGTGTAGATTTGTTTAAATCGTGTATATCAAATCCAAGCCGAACCTAGCCATAGACAATCTTCTTTATATAAATAGATTTGATTAATAATTATTTTTTAAAACATAGGACGTATCATCACATCGATAGTGTGACAATAATAATTGACAGTGCTAAAAATATTTGATATTGAAAAATAGAAACAGACTTACAAAAACCTGCAAATCCAAAATAATATGTTCGTATTTATGCATATTATAGGTTACGTAGGCAGGAATTTACCGATAATTATTACGTAATGTTATGGTACGTATACATTTGCGAACTTGAACGCGAACCGAGCCATGAATTACGGGAAAGGAACGAAGCAGCTGCAAGCGGCATTTCGCGCTATTCGCGGTTGCTTCGTTTCTTTCCCTTAAGTTCAGGTTCAGGTCAGCAGTTTGGCTGGCGTATGTATACGTAGCAATAGGTAAGCGTACAAAAAAACATAAGAACTCCGACTGTAAACACAAGCTTTGGACACCACAAATACCTGGCAATAAAAGCGTCCAACATTCTTTCACTCGATATAAAAAGTAAAGAAAAAAAACCTTTCAGATACAAAATTAAAAGTTGGATTAAAAAATAAAAAAGGAAATATTACAAACATTTCATATTTTTTTAAAGAATAAAACATAATACGTAATAATAAAAAAAGTAATTTGAAATCACGAACGCTTCTATGTCTCTTTATGTATCTTTTTTATGTATCTTTTTATGTATTTTCGTTTTAACATACTTATTTTAGCTAGTCTTAAATCCTGTATTCGTCTAGGATAACTTGAAACCTGTAAATTTGACTGTCCTGAAACGGGTATCCTTCCTAGTTGGACAGTCAAAATCATAAAATGTAATCAATATTATAAAAAGGAAATAAAAAAAAAAATAAAAAAAATACACAATACGAATATTATTATATACAGCCGATTATAATTGCCTTTTTTATATTATTAAATTGTAAAATGGGGGCCTCAGCACGGGCAAAGCAACTAGTGGGGCCCACATTACCAAATAACATTTTAAACTATGTAAAGTTATTCTTCCTAATAAAAAAAAATAAAAAATGTGTGGCAGGTGTACTTTTTTAAATTTAAATATGAGAAGCCCACCGATTTCATTAGCGGTAAATCTAGTGATATTTATAATAGCGTTTCCGATGACGTTATTATGTGAATTATGCATCATATTATTAATTATATTCTTGCCAGAGAAATTATTAATTATGACTTTATTAGCATTTAAATTATACGCGAGGTACGCCCAGATGTCGGAAATGAAAATATCGTCAATAATGATAATTAAGATGCGTTTAATTTAATTAGGTGAAACTTAATGCATTTGTAACGATAATTTATAGCGCCATTAAGGTGGACATTAACTTTTACTATAAGATTCTAATGTGTGAATCAGTGAAATTACACCTACTGGAAAGGAGAGAGAAAACTTTTTTATTTTTATTTTAAGGAAATTAACAGCTACAATTACAATGTTATTGGTTTATATGTTCAACATTTAAATGCACTTCACACAGGCTTGCACAGTGTAAAGACAAAGGAACTATACTGACACCCGGTTGTTGCACAGGCAAGGGAAGGGAATCCTTTTACGAAAAAAAAATGATTATCAAATTGAACGTTAATAGTTTCAAGAAAATTCAATATTCTACAGGCAGGGGGTCTCGGGAAAAAAAATTTGGCAAGTGGTCTACGGGGAAAATAAATTTGGGAAATTCTGGGTTAGTCTATCAATTTGGATGTCAAATTATTATTATTTCGGTAGAAAATGAAAAAATCTGTCTTACAATGTATTTAAATTAGTGACTGATGAAATTGTATAGTAATGATTGGGTACGCATTACGTAAAATAATGTACTGTCTACGCATTGTTTATGTAGGTACTCATTAAAGAGAGACAGACTCGATCAGGGCTCTTTGTGCCCCAACAAAGGGTAGGTCTCGACCTTTGTCTCGTCATAATGCCAAAAGAGATTGGAAGGGGGAAGGTTATATTCATCAATCATCCCTGACGCACCATCACTTAAAACCTACCTTACAAAGCATACCTTATCGGGTAATCTGTCTGTTATCAGTGCTGGTATTTTTGATAAATCAATAACTGTAATATTCAAGATTGTCAATAAATAGGTAGTCAACTATTGAAATTGACAAGCGACTTCTCTAAACCATTGAGCTGTAAGTATAACCGCTATGATTAACCACGACGTAAATAATATAAACGTAAATAAAATTAATAATACATACTTAATTAATTAACCAGCGTACTATAAAATAACTTACAAATTATTAACCTATTAACACAAGTCACCAACAATCAACTAATTAATAATTAAATAATTATATTTTACTATTTTATACTCTAATATACATTTTAATAAATGGTGAATAAATTATTCATGAACACATATAATAAATGAATTAATTATTAACACGTTTAATTAATTAATTAACACATAATTAACTAAAAAAATAATCAAAACTCGATTATATATATTAATACTTACTTATAATATAAGTAAGTATACATCCATCTACCTGAGGATTTCTTTTACATACTACTATTTTTTATTATTTTATTTATTTATATATAAATTATCACATATAATACTGTTTTAATTTATACTACACTTCCATTAAAAGAATTTGCTTGTGGAATGAAGAGGAGTTTACATTTGCGAAAAAAAAAACAACTTGGTTACAGAGTAAAAAATAATTACGAAATTAAAAACCATAAAAATTGTTGTATTTGGAAAGAAGAAAAAAAATATTGTGGAGGATAAATAGAGTATTGTAGGAAAATTTTTTGAGATTTTCAAGTGAAACCAAGGGGAATCAGTTTTTTTGTTAATGATTTACCTAAAAATATTTTTTTATATAGTTCAATATATTTTTTTTAATTGTGTACTAAGAATCCAGTACAAATTGTGCTGGATGGTGTTTAAATCCATCAATGAAATGGCCCCATCCTATATCTCTGAACTATGCGTCCCGGAAAACACTGGTCTGAGGCAGTCAACTCTTAGATCAGCAACATCATCAGCTGTAGGCAGACTGATAGAACCTATGCGCCAGCCAAATACTAAGTTTGGTGATCGCGCTTTCGGAGTATATGGGCCGAAGGCTTGGAATAAACTCCCTCCGGAACTAAGATCCATAACAAGTCCAACAGAATTCAGGTCTAAACTAAAAACTTACCCTTTTAAGCTGTCATACCCTTAAATTAAATATACCATTCCTGAGAGAAAGTCCAGTTATATCCATTTTTCTAATTATGTCCTAAATCCTGTATCTAAATTTCGCTAATAAACAATTAGATACTTTTAAAATTAAGTGTTAATCTCAAGTGACCTACCAGGTAAGTATTGTACTGTATATTATCTCCCTAAATAGTTAGTAATAACATAGATCACTGTAGAAATGTATTATAAATTTGTACAGCGCCCTTAAGGTGATTTTGCACAAAAACGGCGCTATACAAGTCATCCAATTATTATTATTTATTATTATTATTAATATGAGATAATTATAAATATTTTATGTAGTGTTGTTTCTGAGATAATTATAAATATATTACAAGGTGTTTTTTAGTGCAATTGAGTGGTTTCGGTTTCAGTCTGAAATTGGTGTCAATATATTTTTTACTTCTGATCTCCCTATGTTTTGTATCCAGCTTTTTATTTGACGCTCAGAATTGAAACGTTGCTTGAAATGGCTTTAGCGGTGTTTGGTGACCAGAACTGAATAGCTAGATATTCTCCATCTTCCTCTTCCCCATCTCCTTCCGCTCCCCACTACCTTCAGCCTCATTACATACGATTGGGGATGCCATAGTCTCACCAGCTCTAGACGGTTGGGAGTAGTTGGGACTACTAATCTGAGTGTTTCATTGTTAAATTCGATAGGCTTATAAAAATGTCTACATAGTATCTCACAATATATGTTAATATCTCACATTATATGGTAAGGAACATTGATAAATTTAAACTAAACATATCAGAAGTATATTCCGAGTCAGTAAACCGCAAACAGAAACAATATGTATGACTTCTTATAGAAGTATAATTATTTCAAGTGTGCGCTGAATGTAAACCTACTCAAAGCCAAATATTGCTGGCAATCTCTTGGCACATCCATCCCTTTCTAACTAGACATTTCCCTCCCGCTTTTCCCGCAAAGGAAACATTAAGCGGGAGCGGGACGGAGCAGGTTTATTTTTCTGTTCGTCTCGTTCTCTCCATGCGTCACAGGCGCGCACAGAGTGAAATATTCGAATCGCGTGCCAATTTTTTTTCACGTTTCGCCTGTGCGCCGGTTGCGGACTATTTTAGTCGTGTCATGCCGTTGATCGCAAAACGAGTTAACATGCTCTCAGCGCGTTTACCAACTAGTTGCATCGACAAGAGTAGAGGTAGGTAATGCAGTTTTGAAGACGTAATAGAAATTAAATTAGTCTTGGCGAGATATAATATAATATAACTATGTATTTTCAAACGAAGTATAAATCGACTTGCAGACAGCACAATGGGGGTGTTTGTACTAACTAACGAACTAACCATCATTCCGTTTCCACGCAGGGTAGGCAGAGGACGGACCGCCAAACAACTAGATCTTGGCACACACTTCTTGCTTCATTCACATTCATACAACGTCTCATACATACTCTTTTTTTATTCTCTACTTGAGTCGGGCCATCTCTTAACATAGCCCGACCCAAGTATCTGATTCACTTGATCGTGCCATGTCTTCCTCGGACGTACCTGGCTTTTTCCACCATTCACATTTGGGTCATATATTCTATTTATTCGTTCCTTCGTTCTACATGACCAAATCCCAAGTGTCCCTTTCTTAACCTTACTCATTACATTTACATCAGCCTTGTATTGTTTGCGGACCTCCACATTTCTTACACGATCGTACATGGATTTACCACACATACGCCTCAGGGATCTCATTTCTACAGCATTCAGTCTACTTTCATGCTTCCTCTGCCATTTCCATGCCTCACTGCCAGAACTCCAGCAGGGTATTTTCACTACTATATAACTAACTATGAATATCGTTAAAAAGTGCGGAAAATGCTTTTTTTCTGATTTTAATATTTTTATTCATAATTATTATTATGTTCTCTCAGGCACGTTATCGTGACGTAGAAAACGCCACCTGCTGGAAAGACGGCTGTCGCAGACGTTGGCAGACTTGACGTCAACAACGCCGCATTCACGATCAAAAACATTATGGCGGCAAATCAAAAAAGGCACATTTTCAATCGTTGTATACAATTTATCTGTCAACTTAAAAATAAATTAAAAATGCCATGATTTTTTTGGAGAATAAAATTTTAAAAAAAGTGAAAATACCCTATTCAAGCGTTGAGCAACTACTTAAAACAAAATTAGGAAAATTGAAATAAATGTTTCCAATTCGCACTGTTAAGACGCCAAAGCATGTTTCACCTGAATACATTTAAAAATGATATTGTCTATTTTAGCCCTCTAATCCAAAAGTGTCGACTATATAATAAGATAGAGTGTGCTGAAGTAGACATTTTCTTCGATAGTTTATATGGTTCAGAAAATTAGTTCTGCGTTGCTAAAAAAAATGTTGCACTGATTATATTGTGTATTACTTGCGTCTCTATTTCTGTCTATGTTGTCTCTTACCTTTCTCATACTATTTGACTTTCATATAATTTTATATTTTAATCTTTATTTAGATATATGCAAATTAATTTATCCTATATCTAAGTAGATTTTTGTAACTGTTGTACATATTTGTGTATTAATTGAGTTTTTATAACTGGATTGTTTCAAATGAGATCGTTTGTAAAAACACAGTATAAATAAATAAAAAAAATATTCAAAGAAGAAGTCTTCGCTTCAGAGTGAGCTTCGTTATTCTTATTTTTAAACAACAATTTATTCTATATTCAGAAATAGAATGACATAAAGTATAAAGATGAAATGGTCAATTACCAGCACAGTAAATTTATTTATAATGCGAGTCTTACGACACGAACACGACTTATGACTAATTAAAACTAATAACTTCGTCAATCGAATGTATTAAATGTCCCGAGTTCGGAAAATTCCTATAAAGTTAATAAAATCAATTTCACAACTCGCTTATCATAGTCTAATCCTCGTAGTATTGATTCTTACTGTTTAGGAATAAATAAACTAAAAAAGTGAAACTAAGGACTTAATCATGTATTATTATTATAGCACGAGCTAAAGACGAAAATAACAATCATTTGAAATTGAAATTATTAATTACAATTTTTTTTTTGAATAACTTAATGAGTAAAACCTCAAATTGTAATATTTAATTATTGAAGACAATATTAGCGATTCCTAAATGAATATTTGAAATAAAAAATCCGAAAAAGATACGGTCACAACTAGGACTCGAAGCCAGGACCCTTGCCTTGCCGGGGCACGGCTCCACCAAATGAGCTAATGACACCCTATCTCCTTCGGCCATATTTAACTGCCATGTTTACAAGTGATTCCCGAGAAATTAAAATATTCTCTTATCACACACGAGGGCATTTTGGCACTTTTTAAAGGCGATTTACTTTGACAGTTTAGTACTAAAACTACGAAAATCGAAAGTACTCCAATTGACGTAGTTTTTGCTTGCCACTCTGAGATTTATACAGCGCGTCTATACATATAGAAACGTCCTTGATAGTATGTATATGTATTCCCTCAGTCATTTGTTTAAAATGATATATTATTTGATCAAATTTTTCCTAGCATTCCATGTAACGATTTCACTAAGGTCTATTTGCATATACCCTTGTTGACTACAAATTTGAAATCAATTGGAAATAGATTTTGGTGTAAAATGAACTCACATTAACAAGTTTATTAATTATTCATGATATTCTAAACAGTTGACATTCTCCCATTTAGTCCCCACTGGGTATGTGAGTACGCTTCGGCAAAAAAAAATTATTGATACAAGGTAAAGCTAAGTTTAGCGGAAAATTCAGTGGGCGGGGTAAATTGCCAAGACCTTTCTGCCGAACACACACAGAAATGTATAACCTTTGGCTGCGTATAAAGGATGGAAGGTTCCACATCGAGCTTTTGGAAGGTCGTGAAAATTACGCATTTAACGTAAATATAGCAATAAGGTATTTTGGCGAAATGAATCAAAATTAGTGTACCTAGGTACCTCGTACCCACCTACAAAGTTCATACCGCTGAGCTCCAATGTAACATAATATATTTCATTTGTCGGTAGGGTTGTAGGCGATACATCTTTATCCTGTGTTATTCAGTACGACAATATAATTTTTCGGTTGAATTTTACGGGCGGGTTTAGCATTGGTATTGGAAATCTGAATTCCCCTCGAAGGTTATTTGGGCTTAAGCCCGGTAGGAAACCATACCTATCGCGCCGTGTAATGAATCGAGTTTTTCACTACTCCAACCTTACGCGCCGCGTAATATTTACACCGCGTTTACAACCCCAAAGTAAGCGTTCAAAGATGGTTTGAAAGAGAGATATGTAAATACGAATGTTAGAGGGAGCGCGCTTATATTAAAAAAAAAAAACAATAATAATTAAGCGAATATGCAGAGAATATTTAATAAACTCATTTGAAATACATCAAAAATCTCTCGACAAATGCTTTAGTTGCATTTAAAGGTACACGGTTATTTCATACCTATAACACATTAAATAACAGAACAAAACGTGTTTTTAATAATTTTCGGAGCTTAATTTGCTTGAGGGAATTTCATATAGTTACCGTTTCGGCAATACAAATGTATGGATATTATCATCAATAATAAAATAAAATTAATAATAAAAACATAATAAAAAATGGGTATAAATTAGGAATGCGCGGGGTTAAAGTATGAAGAAAAATGTGTATTATGCCTGCTCTACACCACCTTTTAAAATTTTTCTTAGGGGTGAGATCCGCGTGAGTGGGACCGAGTGCTAATCTATTCACTGATCTTGGTAGTGGCTATAATAGCCCACAACCACCCCACTCCATTACCTCTCCGGTGATAGTTCATCTCGTAACCTTTAGGTCGCGAGGACCGGTGAGGCAAGGCGAAGACGTCTACAACACTCTCGTGTTCTTCGCGTAGTCTCACCTACAGTGTAGAGCAGGCATTATGATTTTCCATTTTTAAAAAAAAAATTTTTAAACTAATGAACTCCCTAAGTAAGCGACCAGAGAGAGGTCGTACATACGTCATCGACTATTATCCTCTTCCTTCTCACACGTCTTGCATGAACACGAAGAAGACAGAAGATACTAGAACGATGAGGTCACGTACAACCTCTCTCTGGGACAACTATAGCTCTAAAAATAACATTTGGATATCAGTTTACTTTGCACCCTTTTTCTAGAAGGTTATCATAAATATATCGCTTCGTATTATATATATATATATACTCGTATATGTAGATGGGCATAGTGGCACCGCAAACTCGACAAATAATAAGATTCGTACAAATACTATAACTTTCCTAACTAATATTGATGTACACAAAGAGTGAAAGGATGAAATGAATTAGACCATGGTGAATAAACAAAGCTTTGTTTGAGGATAAAATTAAGGCACGCCGGAAGTTGGTCCCTGGGGCTTCCGACTGTTTCCGGTAAGTTGTCAGCCAGAAGGTTCCCGCAATTAATTCAACTGTCAATATCAAATAGTAGAACAATCCTAGACAATCAAAAATGAGATGAAGCACTGTGGTGAAATTATCAAAAAAAAAAATTGCATTTGCAATTGCAATTTCAACATATGAGTATTTGTAATATTAATATTATAATACACATATCTCATAACTAGTAGTTCTGTAGACTTGGCATCCAAAGAAGTATGTTCGTTAATTTACAAACAACTTGCAATTACGACATTAGAACCAAACATCTTAAGGTGTCTCGATACTAATAATTCTTCCGATTTAGCTAACCAAACTAATACAGGGATAAATAATCTTCATATTAATAATAAAGGAACAAACATTAGATTCCACACTATATATTATCAACAAACAAAAAATATTTTCTTACTGTCCCACCTTAGTCAATGTATAATATAAGATACATATTCTTTTCATATTTTAAAGTGTTCCCAACAGTTTTTCGTGACATCCACAGATTTCTGAAAAATTCCACAGCTGGTTTTGCAAGTCGTCGACTCAATTGTTTCCTTTCACCGTCCGTTCCACATCCTTCCCCACTCTTTACTAATTCATAATCACGCCACCCTCACCCCCCCACTTCAGCACTTAGTAATATATATATATTTTTTTTTAATTATTTTTTTTATGTACAAAAGATATTGATTATATTCATAGTCCTCCTCACTAGAAGATCCTGTGTTGAGGCGGACTAGGTTTTGGAAGTTTTCAGCGGCTTCTATGGTTCGACTTCATGTTTTGGGTAAGGTTTTCCAGAAATTTCTACGACGATGTTTTAAATATGCTAGTAAGTTCTTTTTCCGGTAGTTCCTTATGCCATGTTCAACCATTCTTTTAGTGGCAATGTTAAGTTAGTATATATAACGGTTGTTCCGAAATCAGTCGGCGTATATATATATATAGTTCTAAAATAATAAATATCTTTATAAATAATTGTTCAAACAGTGGTTGAGAAAATCACCCATATTTTAATTTTTAAATATAAAAAAATATGTTTTCCATTTATTTATAATGGATAACCACAAAGTTAAATCTACATTCAAAGGTTTAAAGCAAACTATTGAACATACCTCCTACCTCTAATACAAAGCAACCCCCAATAAGTCAAAGATGTACACGGCGATTCAAAGCGTACCAAACCCTTAATAAATCAAAGATTACAGTCAACCAGATACCGAATAATATAATATGACCTGTAAACAGGATTGCTGGTAAACCAACAAACTTGCTACTAGCAGCCAGGTCCGAAACAAGTCCTTTAAATGCCCTTAGCACCTAAAAATATTGATGCCCCCAAGTACACATATTTCAAAATAGGTACCTTCAAATAAATTTAACAACACCTATTAAATTATTTCATTTATACAAGATAAAGTGCATCTATAAAAAAATAAATAACTTTTGGCGAAATTCCAAGGTTTTAATGTAGTTTATTGAGCTTCCAGATTAAATATTTAAAAAAATTGCACGGTGAATCATAATCTTCTATGGAAAAATGAAAAAAAAATGGAATTTCGAAACAAGTTGTTTTTTTTACTCCTACCACCATGTAGAATCAGTTCCTGAAGTAAGTGCACTTTACCCTCGGACATCTATATATAAGTGCCCAATATGAGAATAGATGTCACTTCTAGAAGTATTGTAGTAGAATTCAATTAACTTGATTAGCACCTACTTTATTTTTTGTAAATATATTATTAACGTATTAAATTTTCTCTCCTTTTGCACAATTTTTGGCCTCCAGCATTCTAATATATCTATTGAATTTATAAGACTTAAACAACAAATTTCTTCACATACAGCCCTTACGTGGTGTAAATATTACACGGAACGTACATGAAATCAGAACAGTGAAAAACTTGACTTATTACTATGGCGTTTGTTTGATTAAAACAGTCCTAAACCAGGCTCTAGACCTGCTTTACCACATCAACGTTGAACGAGCGTGTAAGAATCTAATTAGTAAAACGGTTAGTCGTTTTAATAATTTATCACTGTAATGCATACCTACTTTTTTGATTCAGCTGCAGTATTTGCAGATTTGCATCATATTATGGCCCATGTAAAACAGGCACTAAAATCTGCTGCGCCCTTGAACACGAGGCCCTCGGGTACATGGTTATTTCTCTCAATGGCTAATCCAGCCCTGCCTGTAGTTACGTTTACGACCTTAAACCAAAGTTACGCACCCTTGTTTGTCCAATCCCGATTTCGAGGACTTCAACTGGCTACCCGAATTCGAGGTCCTGTTATATTATATAAAGTAGACATGTATTCTACACTTATACGTATACTCAAGTTAATCGTGATCGTTGCTGTCTATTCGGTTTCATCGTACACCCGGTAAGCACCTAGAAAACGGTCTACAAAAAACCGGAATACACAGCCGGTAACTGAGGACTTCCCATATCCGAGGCCTGTCCACGTATTCAGGATTACACATACGTAAAATACACGGATCTCGGAAGGTCCTCGATTTAGTGGTCTATAGTTTTTGGAGGTCTTGGGTCCTCGAAATAGTGTGGAACGAATTTCTTACACGTATCTTGGAAGCGTCGCGGCTCGTCCTAACGTTCGCTCGTTCGGTGAACAGGCAACAAAAGTATACGCCTCATCGTATTGCTAAATATTTTATTTAAAATATAAATTTGCACAAAACTTAAAAAAAGGTTCAAAATAAAATTGAATTGCCTGTCTAAATATATGAATTTGGTAAGAGATCATTACGGCTGACACCCGACAGGCAATGCACCCCTCCACCCGGTGGCGTATTTCCTTTTCCGTGTTCAATAGGAGGCAGTACTGCCTCGAAACCCGCACGTGTTTGTAACGCGATTCTCCTTCCAAACCCGTGTTCAATACGAGGCACGCGTCCTCCTACTGAATACGGGTTTGTAACGCCATTTCTTTTTCCAAATCCGTGTTCAATACGAGGCATGCGTTGTCCAATCGTTTATAATTACCATGCGCATTAATTGAGCACTACGGATCCATGTTTGTTTCGAGACATTTTTTGTATGTGTAAATTGTTATGTATTAAGGATGGGCAATAAAACGCATAATCTAGGAACCTTTTTTATTAGGTATTTATTATTTATTAACGCCCTAGTGGGCTTTTGTAATTGTAAGAAAACAAGACAAATGAATGCAATAAATTTTGTGTAAATTATTAAAATATTAATACGATGATTTGATATATAATACTGCTATTAGCCTGAAATATTCAAGCCCAGTGGCAAAGAATTACTAATATCTTGGAAAGGAATTCAAATGCTCAACATACAAAAATTCTCACCAAGTTTGGATGTGATTTGTCAAAGCTTAATTTGAGTATACTATCATTTATGCCGGCGTGGTCTAGTGGTATACGCTTTTGACTACAGATCCGAAGATCGCGGGTTCAAACCCGGCGTGCGCAAATAAATTTTATTTGATTAATTTGTGTTATTTCACAATTAATTAATTTAAATATTAAATAATATACAGTATATTTGCGGCACGTTCCAGAGTGGAAGATACTACCAGTATCGCCCTGGTGTAAGACCACCATTCAGAATTGAAACGTTGCTTGAAATGGCTTTAGCCGTGTTTGGTGACCAGATATGAATAGCCAGGTACTTCCCCACCTTCCTCTTCCCCATCTCCCTCCCCTCCCCAATACCTTCAGCCTCACAACATACTCCAATTGGGGATACCATAGTCTCACTGGCTCCAGACGGGAGCAGTTGGGACTCTTGTGCGGTATTACTATAAAAAAAATATATATATATATATTGTAGAAAAAAAATAGCCGGCAAAGATCTCGAAAAATTAATGTACAACCACAGACATAGGAATTAATAGACGAGAAGATATGGGCGAGGGGTAAAATCAACTGTTGAAGAACGAGGGGAGTGAAGCTGACTGTGATTCGTCAATAAATCAATCTGACAGTAAATAGGCATCTCGCATTATAATATCACCATTTACTTCTTAAAAGTAAAATCTGCTTTGAATGAATAGACATTTTTACATGGGAGCGCAAATTACTCGCCACGTTATGAACAAATTTGCGAAGTCCAAATTCGGCAAAATAAATTTCTTCTATTTTGAGAGTCGAATATTTCGTTTAAGTATTTGGTTAAGACACTTTTATAAATGTTCATAATTTACTTCCCAGCAACCAACCAGCTTTGTGTTTCGCGTCCAGACATGTTTCTACAACTGATCCATATTATACGATGAGAATATGCTTAAAATAAAGTAAAATAATGCTTATATATGGAATGTAATACGACAATTGGGTTTATTCTCTTTTTTCACATCTATTTTTACCAGTTTTCATAGTACAAGTCAAAATTTTGCCGTGTTATTTAGTAAAATGAACCGATGATGCCTCGACCATAGTTCGCACAAGAATGATGACGTCACGTTTTCAAATTTCATTTGAGGCCAAACGCGAGCCCAGCCGGCTCAATGGAACCGGTATGGGGAGTGGGGATAATACGCTTTTAATCACTTAGGGCAGGTCTACTAATATTCATATGTCTATGTGTACAACCTATATCGATCGCTCGCCGCAAAGAAAGGGTCTATCATGCGGCTACAGGAAGGATTCAATCAGGACGACCAGCCAATAATAATAATAATAATAATAATAATTGGATAATTTGTATAGCGCCGTTTTTGTGAAAAATCACCTCAAGGGCGCTGTACAATTTATTTCCTAGGATCTACATTTGTTATTTAGACCAACTGTGCCAGCACGAGGTTCGTCATCCGTTCAGGCATGTGTCTGCCGCCAATATAGCGCTGACATGTGTCTGCTGCCAATAAAGAGCGCTGACACAACATCCTCACATAGACAACAAACCTTGGCAGCACCGCTGTGACGCTCGACGAAGACAGCAGATGGAGACTCTGCTGCAAGAGTCCTAGGTAGCGAAGGAACTGTACCAGCTGCTGCAGGGAGAGAGACTACCCCGTCCACCAAATATGCCAGCACGAGGCTCGTCATCCGTTCAGGCATGTGTCCGCCGCTAATATAGCGCTGACATGTGTCTGCTGCCAATAAAGAGCGCCGACACAACATCCTCACATAGATAACAGACCTTGGCAGCACCGCTGTGCAAAATCACCTCATCCTAGTTTACCTTAGTCTCTCCAGTCACCTCCCAGCCTTTCATGCCACCTAGTGCATCCTCTCGACCCTTTCAGACTCCTTCCTGGCTCCAATACATTCTTTCTATTGTCGTGATCCGACGATTTCACACCTCTGTCTCAGACCCTTAGGGCTCGCTTATCGCAGGCTATCATAAGCAAAATCTTGAACCAAAGTCAAAGTGAAGTTTATGTGTGTCATCTGTAACAAAATACATAAACAAAAACAGAAAATAAAAACAATAGTCTTAATTGATCAAGAGAAAACGTATTCACAAAATTGCATTAAATATTGATGATAATGAACCTCCTGCCAAAAAATATTGATTTATGTTTTTATTTGTAGGTACCTAGTTATGTAGATTACCTCACATAACGTATACATCTTTGAATGTAGTTTTATTTCTATCCTTGGTTTTTAATAGGTACAACTCGTCATATTTTATTTTTTTTAATCTCTATTATAATGTTATATACCTGACGAGTAAATAAAATTATTATTTATTCTGTTTTATTGGTTTATAACGCAGAAATTGTGAGCACACACTTACTTTTTTATGTTATAATTTATTCAAAATTATGATTTTCCAAAATTATGATTTTTAATCCAAAATTATTATTACAACTGATAGCCCTGATTTAACAATACCTGATTAAACATTTCAAACAAATATAATTTTAAAGTTCATAATAATCTCAATACTCAATTATAAACATGCGAATGTATGAATAGATATACTTGATGTTAATAATTTTGATCTATTCTACTTAAAAACAAGTCACCTTTTTTACACATTTTTAATCTCATGTCTCATAGAAATCGTTGTATCTCCCTTACTTTCATGGTTCATGGTTAGGATATGATCTTAACGGTGTTAAAAAGAGAAAAAAATCACGCTTTATAAAATAATCTAAAAATTTACCGCAAAATAATTAAGAAGTCCAACATAAACGAATCCTAAGTTTCCAAACGCTATTTGAAAAAATAATTATGTACTTTGAGCATTTTATATTGATTATTTTTTATATGGCACGACAAAAACTGAGATGACAATATCGTTTATAATACATTAGTCTATCACAATATGAATGCGTTTTTTTTCATTATCAGTAATTTTAGTTACAAAAATCGTAAGATGAGTCATTTTTAAAACTTCCTTATGCTGGCATGCAAAATACTTATATTTTTAAAATTAAATATTTATTTTGAATTATAAAATTTGAAAGGACATTTCATAACCTTCCCAAAACGGTTATTAGTTTTCGTATATATTTACAAATATTCTATTATTGGGATTTTATTACAAAACGGCAATATTTTAAACCTCTCACAAAATACTGTCGAGGCCCAAGGAATTACATAAAATGTTCTATATTATTATAACATTCTTTACCTTATGAGTACTTCATATTTTTTCTTTTTTTATGTAACCCACATTAAATAATTGTATCCTGTATCTAAATACTAGATTTTCCATACATACATACTTTGTTTTATATTATGTCTTAAATTAATCAATCAAAATAACAAAAGTACATAGTTCTTTTTTTATTTTCTTTCAACATTATCTCAGTGTACTTCTAATAACAACTGTATCATTTCAGCGATAATATTTCTAAGTACTCACATTCTTATTTTGTCCTTAATACTTAAAATAATTTTTCCCTTCTGTGTACCACTGCATACTTATAATACAATGTATCACTTTAATGTTAAAGCCTATTATGGCGTTTATATTAATAAATAAATAGTTTCTTTTATTTATCATTTCAGGCTAAGAGCAGTATTATATATTGAATCATCGTATTGATATTTTACTGATGTGCACTAAATTTAATTATATCCATTTGTCTTGTTTTCTTAGAATTAATAAAATTCCATGTAAAAGTCCACTAGGGCGTTAAAAATAAAAATCTTTCGAAACCAACACGGATCCGTAGTGCTCAATTAATGCGCATGGTAATTATAAACGATTGGACGACGCATGCCTCGTACTGAACACGGATTTGTAAAGAGAAATGGCGTTACAAACCCGTGTTCAGTAGGAGGACGCGTGCCTCATATTGAACACGGGTTTGGAAGGAGAATGGCGTTACAAACCCGTGCGGGTTTCGAGGCAATGATGCCTCCTATTGAACACGTAAAAGGAAATACGCCGCCCGGTGCAACAGCAGATCGTCTAGTAATCGGCGTTCATAATACGGAAAGTACCGAAATAGAGCGGATTAACGAAGAATGGAGTGAAAGAAGAATATATGACGCGGATTAATCAAATACTTGATCAGGTGTCCTAATTACTTATTAAATATTACAATACCGTACATCGAATTAAACAGTATTGCAGAACATAGTTCACAATACGAACTAAACGCAATATTGAATTTTGTTTCAACAGTCAAAAACTGAATTCCTTGTCGGCACAATCTTAATAGTGCAATACTTATTATAGATAAATGCACGTAGGAATTTCGAATGACGGGTCCTCGGTTTAGGGCGTAGGTGAGATTTCTTGACACTCGAGCTTGCAGCGCCTCCTGGTGTTCACATTCCGGCAATCGGCACCTTTTAACACGAAACCGAGGACTTTGAGAGAGTCCTCGGTTTAGGGTCTGTGTGTGATTTCCAGCATTAGCGGCGCCGCCCTGGTGGTCACACATCCGTACTAATGAAACACTAGCCAAATTAAACACGATATTTTTCGCCACGAAAATGAGGACTCTCTCCGATCGGCCCAAAATTTCGACAGTTGACCAATCAGAACGCATAGATTATAGGTACATATTCAGTTTTTCGCATTTTGAATCCGAGGACGTCCTCGGATTCGTGTGAGTCCTCGGATTCTGGGTCTAAAGGCCTGTGAAGGTCCTCGAATAAAGGTGCATACAAACTCAAGAAGGAAAAGGTTTCGCTAGGGCGCCGGGCTTGAGGCATGAATGTATCGGCAAACCGAAGAAGCCCGGTAACGTATGTAAGTACAGGTTCATACTATTAGAATGTAGCTTTCTTCGAATCTCGCACGTCATAGGATAATTCAAGAAATTTATCACGTAACATCTGATTCTACGTTGTTGAGTTTTGCTTTATTCGCGTGAGCGGAGAATTTATGAACATGTGCCATTTTATATATATATATGTGTATATAAAAATATTTTTGTTACATTAACTCAACTTTTTCACATTAACTGGGTAAAATAGTTTCCCTCTGTGCCGGTATGGAGTTGCTGTGTGGAAGGGTCTTTTTGAGGATATGAAGGAGTGAACATGGGGCTTAAAGAGAGCCATGTTGAATGAGGGAAGAAACACACAGGCCGGCAAATTTGTTCCTCAGCCGAGCTGTTGAACTCAAGGACGAGTCGTAGAAGCGACCCGTTCTCGTGTGACGAATTGAATGTCATCCGCGTACATATGTTGGGCGCGCTTTTGGCGTGTTTCCCGACTATGCACCGATGCCGAAGGATCATTAGGAAGATCTTCGTTTTTTCAAGTATTTTGGGCTCCAGATTAGAAGTACTTGCGATTTGTAAAGGATCAGCAGTTGTATACTATCTGAAGTATCTTCGGGTCCTGTACAGTACACCCAGCTTCTGTGAGGCTAACTTGACTCTGACTTCGATGGAGCTTCTGTGCCTGAGCTGGTCACTCAGAGTTACACCAAGTATATCAATGGAAGGCACGTTAGGAAGATTGTGCATTTAGCACACACATAAGATGTACATTTCATTTATTTGCGAGTTTATGAACACAAGAAACGTTTTTCGCCGAATTATGATTTAAACCAATATAATCTGTTTTATTTCCCGAAAACACGTTCCGATTTTAGAAAATCAGCAACATACATTATTTATTGATTTAGCAATAGTAAAAACTGTATTACAGAAAACTTCATTGGAGAGATGTATACAATTTAACTGCGCTTATGTTAAGAAAATTAACTAAATAGCATAAAACAAGGCGCTATCCGCGTCTGTCCGTTTCTGAGCTTAGTTCTTATAAACTACGCATCGGATTTTGATAGGGTTATCACTATATAAAAAGAAGAGAAAAGTCGATGTTTTGTAATCAATACGTAAAAATATATTTTAGGGCGCTTACATTGCTATCGCTGGCTATATGAGATACATCAAAATAATGTACTGCGGAATTGTTTATCTTAAAAAGGACTATAGAAAAGTCCGCAGCAACGCACGGACACACGATTTCGACTGAAAATCAATTTCAGCGAGTTTTGCAAATAAAAAAAGTTATTTGTATTAGAGCAATCGATTGAAGAAAGAGGGAGTGTGCTACAAAGGTCAGAAGCGTTAAACCTCATTTGGCTTGAAGGTAACCTTTAGTACTAATTACTAAAACAGGTACTGGCAAAACGTAATTATTTCTAGACAAAAATCTATCAAATTTATTACAACGGGATACGTTTTTTGATGTATTGTATTAAGTAAAATTATTTTGACGGCCTCCGTGTTTGAGGGGTAAGTCTATCAACCAGCAATTTGAAGGTCACCCAAATCCCGGCGTGCGAAAGTAAATTTTATTTGATGAATTTGTGTTATTTCACAATGTATTAATTTATAATAATATGTATATAGTATACTTGCGGCACGTTCCGAGTTGAAGATACTCTCAGTATCGCCCTGGTGTAAGACCACCATTCAGAATTGAAACGTTGCTTGAAATGAATTTAGCTGTGCTTGGTGGCCAGATCAATAGCCAGGTAAGATAATGATATACGAAAATGTGTAGATCTTGGGAAAATTGGAGAGTGTTTTTAAATTGACCTAATTTAAAAAAAAGTTTGCATTGATTCACTAGTATGGGTAGACCAAAGATATTAGAAGAACGAGATGTGCTATGCGCAGTTCGTACTGAGTGGAATTGTTTTGCCGAGTGTCGCCGGTTTTGTTCACCAATACTACTGCACACCTTCGCTTACGCTAAGGCATCGCTAAGGTATCCGCACTAATACATAGAACAGATTTCTGTGCGTACACGTCCCGATACCGTTCAAAGTACCCTAATTAGGTAGTACTCCGGCTACGGTCCGGCGGCCAACATAGCATATCTCGTTCTTCTAATATCTTTGGGGTAGACCGTGGTAAAATATGTATATTTATTATGTTTTTATAATAAAACTTGGTTTTTTTAATGTGTATTCATAAAAATAATGTAGTAATCATTTCACATAATTTTATACATATGATGTACTACCATAATAAAGCTTGTGAGTATGGAGATTATGGAGAATGTGTCATTTAGATCGTTATTTTTTTAATGTATTATGCCAAAGTATTTAGTTTATATTTTTAGTGTGTTTTTTAACGTGAATTTTAAAATCTTTGTTGTTAATTATATTTTGGATTCTTTCTGGTATTGAATTAAAAAATTTACTCCAAGATATTTTTAGTTTTTACGGGTTGATTTTTGTTTGATTGTCAATAAATTATTTATTGTTATTAAGTTTAATTTGTAGAACTCCATTTTAATTTTTATTTTTTATATATTCAATAATATTGTTATTGGGTTTATAAAAACAGTTTATTTTTAAACAAGTTCTGCTGTGTAATTATTATTACGCGTGACAGCTGTTTCGCCCTCTGAAGGCATTATCAAACTGTGGGTATCCCACTTACAGACGATACATATTAAAAACAAACTGTTTTTATAAACCCAATAACAATATTATTGAATATATAAAAAAATAAATAATAAAAAAATTAAAGTCAATAAATTAATTTCAAAGAATCCCGATTTGGTAAAATGACAATCTGGCAACAGTAACTGACGGTGATGACACATGCGACAGACCGAATTGTCAAACAAATTGAATGTGAACAATGAAGATCTTGTCATAATATATCTCTTCGTATTAAAGCTAATTATCTTTATAATAATTCATTTATACGAACCACAAATGAAACACTGCCCAAGAGTGCTGCTACGACCCTCGGCTGAGGCGCAGTAAATAAAAACTTAACTCTGTACGGCGAGCGGTTGTCGAGAAGTTCTCTTCGTGGTTGATGTATAATTTGGAGATCTGGACACTGAGGATGTGTATATAAGATCTGCAGGTGTAAGTGTGTAAGTATCTTGGGGTGATACAAGTTCCACTGTGTAAGTATCTTGAGGTGAATATATGGATTCCACACAATAACAACTTTATAGATTTAGTTGAATTACTTTATTTAGATAGAAGTACACTTATTTACTTAATTAAATGATAAGTACATTAATTAAATGACAATAACAATAATGCGTAGAGGTGCAGCGTGTAAGCAGCACAAGTGATGTTAATTGTGAACGTAGGGGAACAGCTTGTTCCTGTTTATGTAGTATTCCGGGTCTCTGGGACCGTGAGAGCTTTGTGGACTTTAATCCCTAAGATGCAAAAAAGGGTCATGTGACTAATTTGAATATTGCATCATCGATTGGTTTCCCAAAATAATATGGTTCCTTTTAAAGTACCGAAGAAATGAATGTTTGCCATTATGGCTTAGTTTTGGGGCATCGGCTAAGATTAACAGTAATATTAAAATGTAGAAAGAAATAAAGGTTGACTTTAATTACTTAGATTTATAGCATAGGCTGGGATTATAACAGTGCCCATCGCCATAATTCTGTGACATAGCAACAGACTTGACGGTGAAATTGTAATTGTTGTTTCTTCAAACAATGAAACAACTGCGATGTTCAAAAGAACTTGGATTAAAAAAACGTAAGCATAATGAACGACGGGAGAATTATGATTGCTTGGGTCTTTTAGTTAAATAATATTAAGTTCATTTGTTAAGTTCATTTGTTAAGTTCGATTTTCATATTCAATCGTAAAAGATCAATGGTTTCGTTGCTTGTAGGGCACGTAGCGCCGTCTTGTTGAAAGTAAACGTTGTCCAGATCAATACCATCCAATTCCGGCCATGAAAAATCATTAATCATCTCTCGATAGCGCAATCCGTGTATCGTGTACCGTGTATCGTTCCATTTTTATTAATGGCGTAGTTTCTACTTGTCAAATGTCAAAAAATGACAGCTTCAAAAGTAACATCTACCGAAATAGTGGGTTATTCAAAATAACACCTCTTATTTGAAAACCCTGTATTTATTTTGACAATGCTATAACTGTAGGACCTTTTCAGACTCAGTACCATAGGTTTGTCTCTTTCTGAAGTCTGGACTATTTCGAATGTTTGGATTATTTTCAAGGTATGGATTCTTTTTAAGGTTTGGATTCGTTTTAAGGTTTGGACTCTTCTTATAGCCCGGCTACACTACTCGCGAAGTTGATCGAAGTTGACCGAATACGATAGTGTGGGCACGAACTTCGCTTCGCTTCGGGCAACTTCGCTTCGCTTCGCCCGACTTCCGATTGTTGTCGGTAAATGCGCCCGAGTCAAAGGACTCGAAGCGTCACGGCATAAATAAACCAATCACTGACTGAGTTGGACTGAGTTACTCGCGAAGTTGCACGAGTGTGTGGGCACGCACTTCGAACTTCGGCTAACTTCGTCGAAGCGTCGCAGCGAGTAGTGTAGCGGCCGCTTTAAGGTTCGGATGCTCTCTGTGGTTTGGACACGATTGACATCCCACATGTTTCTATTTGGTATATTATATTGAAGGAAATTAAATGCATAGATGCTCAAAGTAATTCTAAAGAAATGAACACAACACAATTGGATTGATTGGCATAGTACAGTGCTGACCAAGTGCGGCCCGTAGCGTATATCAAAGGTATTGCATAAAAAAAAACACTTTAATAATATAAAACACATTATATTCGTTGCTAAATGTGAAACAGTTTTATTTTCAAGTTATTATTGTTTTAAATCATTTTAAAGATAAATTTGCTTGTGCAGTGGCGTTCTCGATGGATAAAAAATAATTTTATTTTGTTTGGAAGCTGAAGAATTAAACAAAATAACATTGTAGAAATGAATTGCAAATATAAATTTAAACGGAATTCATATGCGTCGCTAAGCACCCAGTATCTTCGGGCATTTGCGGGGTAGAAGGGAATGTTACAAAAAAGTTGGAATAATTTTTTGAAAATTTCGTTACAATCGCTGCGCACAAACGTGTCCCTTTTAAAATGATTTGCCTGTATTTTTTTAATTTCACCACTATTTGATTTCTCCATTTACTACTTTCTACATGCATTTAAATTTCTTATGTGAAATTGAGCGTGTATAAATTTTCTTCACAATTTAAATTGAAACCCAAATTTTATAAGGTTTACAATCCATATGTTTGCCAGCTCTGCCGTTTTAATATGGTTTTATCATGTAGTAATTGCACAATAGACCTGTCGTCTTTTAAATGCCGTTCGTAATTTATATAAATATATTGATTTTTAAATGGTTGTAGATCTTCACGTGCCGTATTTAATAAGTAATGGTTCCATGATAACTCAACACAGTGACAATTCAACACACTTTTAAAAAGTGATATAAAGTCATTAAAAACGATGAAAAAAAAAATTTAAACCTAACCTAACCTACTTAACCCAGTTAATAAAGTTTTTATTTCATCACTTTCCATGACTTTATATAACTTTTTAAAGATGTGATGATTTATCCGGTCACCGTTAATTCTAATGTAGGTACTCCATATCACAAGACGGATGTTAATTATTAAATGTAAAAACTTTTGAATATGGGTCACAGTGGTAAAAACTTAATGCCCATGGCAATAAACCAAGAGCATTGAGTCGAGCCCTGTGAAGATTCAAGAGTTTCCAAGGTACTAGTTAAAACGTCCATGGTAACAGAAGCTTTACTCTACAGCCGAGTTCAACGAAACTGGCCGCATGCGGAGCAATCCAGTTATGACCGGAGAAAAGTGACCAGCGCCGGTAAAAATACCAATCCGCACTTCACGGGGTATCGATCATACAAATACAATACACAGCATACAGCACACTCGAGCTGGAGGACAAGCTACAAATTGGGATTAACGAATAACAGATAGCAACGCAGTTACGACTAGATGTATCAACCACAATAAGGTAAAAGTTTTCACGGCAAGATCGTAGCCTCTCCTCCTCCCTAGGTCTATTTACTTAAGACTAGCTGTACGCGTTGCTGGGCTCAGTCTGTATATGCAGATAAAGAAACAATAGCACGTGTTACTTTTGGTTCCATGATAACTCAACACAGTGACAATTCAACACACTTTTAAAAAGTGATATAAACTCATTAGAAACGATGAACATTTTTTTTTCTAACCTAACCTAACCTACTAAAGTTAATAAAGTTTTTGTTTCATAACCTTCCATTACTTTATATAACTTTTTAAAGGTGTGATTAATTGTCATTGTGATGATTTATGATCCGGTCACCGTTACTTCTACGTCCAACAGATGGCGCTGTTTTTTTTTAAAAAAGCATGTTTTTCCAACAGATGATGTCTCTGTTTTATTGTGACAATAAGCTTGTTTTTATCTGTCGTTGGTGAAATCTATGTAATATAAAAACACATGCGTATTCAAATGCAACGTTGTGTCAAAATTTCAAAGCAATCAGTGAAGAACTTTCGGAGATTCAAGATTTTTAATAAACGAACATTTACATTTTATTTATATAGATAATAACATGAAGAGATAAGAACACACCGGTAGACATAAAATAATGTCTGAGTGAAGAATTTTTAAAAAGTGTTCAGTTGTTAAAACGACAAGGACTCATCTACGTAATTCAAGAAGAAAAAACTTCACAGATTACTGTTCATCCTTACTAGCAATACAATTAGGTTAGGTTAGGTTCATTCTCCTACCGTTTTTTTATAAATTTTAGAGAATGCTAAGGACATGACTTTTTAAAATTTTTGGAAGATAATATAAGCCATCTGCTGATATTTACGGCCTACCAAAAAATGTATGACATCACAGTACACGCATAGCAATATTGCAGCACTGCCATTAGATTTAGGTACGTGTGACGTCACGAGACACCATTGTATATGTTTTACCCTAGTTAACTTAGAAATATCATTCCGCCATTTTTGGAGATATCTAAGAACTAATTTTATTGTCGTTATTAACTCTTATATAATACATTTTCATCAAAATAAAAAAATCAACCCAATCAAAAAAAATAAACTTTTCTTACTATAATAAGTGTACAGTCGAACTTGGTTATAACGATCACGGCTATAGCGAGTTCACGGCTATTACAAAACGATATTTTAGTTCAGCCTTATCTTCATATAATTGTTGACTGTTATAACGAGCAAAAAATTTTGTCAACATAATTTCTGAATACAGGAATGGGTAGTTGTCTGAAAAAATAGTTAATTATTCAAGAATTTCCTATCCCGTTAGGGACGGATTCATATTTATATGGCACTACCTGTGTAAGATTGTCGGCTATGTGAACCATTGCTATTTATCGGGCACCATGAAAAATTGTCATAAAATCTGCTTCTCAAAATTTGTTACCTTTTTACGTCTTCTTTTATATTACAACTCATCGTCAATTTTGTTTTAAAAACCAATCAATATGTTTATGAAGGTACGAGTAACTACCTACCTGCACGGGGTAAATTTATGATAGTGATGAACAACTTTTTCAGCAGAGGGGCCTATTTTTCAAACACAACGCGACCTACAAGCGGTTTTTTTGTTTTCGTTGAGGGGGAGAGGGTTTATTTATTTTTTTAATTCTTTATTTTGGCTTTCACCCATTAGGGGTGATCTTGGCCATTTACAATTACATAACGTAACATTAAACCAAAAATAACATACTTAACATAAACGGTACAGAGTTGGTAACAGTAGGTTATCACAAAATTATAAAAATAGGAACCTGTGTACAATTGGGCGTTTTTCGTTATTTAACCAAAGATTTTTCTAAAATTAGTAGCGTTTTTTTTTAAACAGAACTATGAAATTGGCAATCTTATAAACAAACACAGCATATGAGAGTAAACAAATGTGATTATAAAACATAAAGATAAACATAACACAAAGATACCATGAACATAACATAAACATATCATAACATAACATACACAACATATCATAAACATAAACCTAAACCTACCATAAACATAACATAAACATAACTTAACAAAAACAATACAGAGCTGGTAATAATAGGTAATTACAAAATTATAAAAATAGGAACCTGTGCACAATAGTAGTGGGCGTTTTTTGTTATTTAAAAGAACAGATTTTTCCAAAATTAGAAGAATTATTTTTTAAAAAACAGTACAATGAAATAAAAATATTGATTCTTTTATTGTAACAAATACAATAAAAGAATCAAGAAAAATATACAAATACATAAAGAATAGTATTTTAACTCCGTCAAAATATACAGAAACAGCGATATTCAAGAGGTAAGGTTTCTATTTCGTGTTATACAAATCGGTTCTTTAAATTTGGTTCCATTTAGGAAATGCAGCGTAAATTAATTAAAAAAATGTTCTCAGCCAAGGTTTTCAAGAATTACTCCAAATATTTAGATTTTTCTCTATAGCCAAGTGGGCTTTATGAAATTGACATGCTGGCCGCGAGAATGGAGCCGCGGGTTGTGTATCACTGATTTGTGACAAGTAAAATTTTACAGCCGAAAACCAAAAAAATCCAGCAAGCTAGTTATTTATGACAAGTGAGATTTTACAAGCGGTAGGTACAGTACACACAAGGTAGTGATAATAAGATAGACAATTTAGTGATATTTTTCTTCGAAGCCTTGAACCAGGTGATATGTTTTTTTT
This sequence comes from Hesperophylax magnus, assembly GCA_026573805.1. Taxonomy (NCBI): domain Eukaryota; kingdom Metazoa; phylum Arthropoda; class Insecta; order Trichoptera; family Limnephilidae; genus Hesperophylax; species Hesperophylax magnus. Next base: position 25,808,559 of record JAIUSX010000046.1, read on the forward strand.
TAAATTAATTTTTAAAGAAAGTCAAACATTCCCAGGTTACGAATAACCTGACAATATTTGAAAATCTCCTACTACCACCACAGTAAGCTGAAAATGTGGCTTGTGTTGAGATGGAGGAATTGAGCCAGTATTAGCCAGCCGAGGAATTGAACACACTACGCCTTGGTGGGACCCAAACGCGATGTCAACTCGGCCACTGACCGGTCGAAATGATGATAGTTATAATTGAGTTAATAGTTTGTTTTCAAGAGGAAATTGAGAAGCATGAAAGCGAAATCTTTAAAACATCATTGATAATAAATTTGAGTAATAAAAGTGTTTTTTATTTATTAATACCTACTCGTAAAATAATACTGCTCTTTTGCGAATATATTGATAGTACAGGCAGATAAGAAGTAGGTAAATTTCCGCTTCCAAGATGTGAAAAGGGAATTCCAATAAGAGGTGTTATTTTGATATTTTTCTCGTAAAAGATCAATGGTTTCGTTGCTTGTGTGGCACGTAGCGTCTTTGAAAGTAACCGTTATCCAGATCAATACCATCCAATTCCGACCATAAAAAATCATTAATCATCTCTCGATAGCGCAATCCATTCACCGTAACTGTTGCTCCAGCCTCATTTTCGAAAAAGTAAGGTCCAATGACTCCGCCGGACCATAAACCGCACCAAACAGTCACACGTTGAGGATAGAGAGGCTTTTTGACAATAACTCTTGGGTTTTCCGAGAACCAGATGCGACAATTTTGCTTGTTGACGAAGCCACCGAGGTGGAAATGGGCCTCATCACTCAAGATGATTTGCATTTGATTCACTCAAGTGAATTTTAATAATTTCAATGCGTTGTTAGAGCGTGTATCGTTCCATTTTTATTAATTGCGTAGTTTCTACTTGTCAAATGTCAAAAAATGACAGCTTCGAAAGTAACATCTACCGAAATAGCGGGCTATTCAAAATAACACCTCTTATTGGAAAACTCTGTTGTTTTATTTAAAAAGTCTTTAGTTCATTAGACTCATTAGCATACAAACTCATTCATTATTATTATTAACCACCTGTACCCCGCCACGCGTTGCTGTGACTCAGACTGTGTGCAGATAAATAAACAATAGCGCGTGTTGCTTTTAAGTCCAACAAATGGCGATGTTTAAAAAAAAACGTTTGTACATTGGATTGAGCAGTTAAAAAAAACAAACCCATATAAGAGTGTTGTGCCCAAATTAGGGTATAGATCACACTTCTAGGAATTTTCTGTTTAGCGCTTCTAAGGATCATTACGATTTTTACCTATTGCGCTGTGAATGTTCATTATAAGGCATTATTTAGCAAATATAAATGTATTAGAATATGGATATTTATATGCAAATGATTTGTTTTTTATTTATTGTAGCAATTTCAATTTATGACTATTGGTTAAAATTTCAACTGAATTATACAGTTTGCAGTGCTTTTATGCGCATAGTACAATATTATATACAATGTAATATATTGTTCATAGCACACGTTGGCCCATTGCATAAGGCCAATGCGCTGGTCCAACGTACGGGACCACTTGGCGCACGCCCGCTTTGGCCATCAACGTTGGCCAGCCAACACGATAACTGTCTGTTTTCGTGCACACATCGAAGGATCTTGCCAATCAGCGAATAGCGTTCAAACGTTGGCCCGTCTTTAGTTTAGTGTAATATGCGTTCAGCTGAGACAGTGGTGTTGATTATTGAGTGAGTGATTATTTACGTTTACGATGATAAATAATTAAACGTGCTATACAAATAATTTCCATATTCACCTAGATCAAATGGCCAACGCAGAATAGGGTATTTTAATTATTTTGTTTTATTCTCGAAAAAAAAATTATATATGATAATAACCTATTTTATTTTTATGTTGACGTATAAATTTATTAAACGATTTAAAATATGTCATTTTCGATTCGCGGCCTAAAAGACAGGATCGTTTTTACTAGTGAATTGGCCAAGAGCATTGGCGCCAACGTGTGCTAGGGGCATTACATATACGCCTAGATGGGGCACGAATATTAAATAAGGTAATTATCGGAGTTCTAATATATTATTTGGGTATGAAGTTTCGCGTCGAGAAGCTAAAATAATTTTCTTAGAAACAAGAGTAGCGACTTGTAAATTATTGTTTGAATTACATTTGCCAACACTTGAAATTTCATTATATCTTTCTGGGAAGAGGAAATGGGTAGGTATCTAAAACTATCACAACGGAAACTAAGTTGATTCATGATTGATAAATTTGATTATTTACTTTCACAAACGATAATTTGAGAACGCTAAGTAGGAAATATACCTACACTTACGAAGTCTTCGGAATGTTTGATATTCAATTTATTTTTATTTAAATAGGCAGTTATTTATTATTAACTAGCTTACGTGTTGATCGGGATTGTAAATAATTTGAAGAAAAGTTTTGATTCTAGGATAAACATCGACTTTTCTCTACTTTCTATAAATATAATATGGATGTATTATACATATAAACTTTCCGGAAGAAATTCTCTGAATGATAGGGAAATCCCTACCAAAATCCGTTGCGTAGTATAGAAGAACTAAGGAGAGATAGAGATAAATGTTCATCAAGAATAAAAAAAATATTTTATTATTATTGAGAATGAATACTTATCGCAAATGTAACGTGTAATAAAGACAATTGCAGTAATTCGGAAGCCAATTTTCTCAAATAATGGCTGGTGGCCTTGGATAGGCCGAACAGGCGTACAGTAGTACACGTTCAGTTTATTATTTGCAATTTGCATAGCGTTGTTAGTTTTACATAAAAAGACAGATGAAGGTTAAAGAAGCGTCCCTCAATGAATATCAAGTATTGATCTAGTGTAACTTTGTACTTATTTTACGTAAAAATCTATATAAATAAAAATATTAATGTTTGTTTGTTCAAAATCTTAAATCTATGAAAGTTCTTCACCGATTGCTTTGTAATTTTGACACGGCGTTGTAAGTATAAATTATATTTTTCTAGGCAACCCCACCATTATTTTCGAAGTTCAAGTGCATGTTACCGAAGCGATAGGTCCTTGACCTTCCGGCGAACAGGGAATGAGGTAGAATTTTCATAGCGTCGATAACGTCACGTAGAATTTAATAATCATTTTTGACATACCTTCGGCCGGTATTTCAATATCTAGTTGGATCGGGCTTTTGCTCGCAGAGTCGGGATTCCAGGAAAATTCCAGGGAAATTCCAGAGGTCAGGAGAATTCCAGACGGCAGGGGTCAGCAGGCTCTGGAAGACAAAAGAGAAAAATCATTAAAATTGTAATTAAGTTCAGTAAAAATTCCTTACGCGTAGAATTTTTCTTTTAAATTCTGTTTCTTCATTTGACAATTTAACAATAAATAAATAAACGTTGTAATCCTACAGGGTGACGATTACGGAGAGATGATAACCAACTTCTGATAGAAAATGGTGCTACAAGAAGATAGACTAATAAAAATAACTTAATGAGTATGGCCGATTTATTAAAATCCTGTTAAAAGCGTGTTAATGATATTCGTCCATTGGGAATACAATGCAGCTGCGCTTTTCCTAATACAAATAAAGACGAAATTCGACAATATTTAAAGTTTTATGAACACTTGTTACTACATCATAACGGTGACCGGATAAATCATCACAATGATAATTCATCACATCTTTAAAAAGTTATATAAAGTCATGGAAAGTGATGAAACAAAAACTTTATTAACTGGGTTAAGTAGGTTGGGTTTAATTTTTTCTTTCGTCGTTTCTAATAACTTTATATCACTTTTTAAAGGTGTGTTGAATTGTCACTGTGTTGTGTTATCATGGAACCATCATAACACATTCGTGTTTAGTGATAGTTTTTTAGAAAATCGGTCAATTCATTCGTCAAAGGAATGCAGTCCCGTTTTTAACAGGAATACGAAACATTTGGCCAGATTTTTAATAAATTAGCAATATTTTATTAAGGTAAGTTTTCTTCGTGTAGTAATATTTCAACCTAAGTTTTACGATTCACGCAATTAGAATTAGAAGATTAATCATTTTTATATGAAATGACACAAATTTTGGTTCAGTGTTTCAGGTGAGCCATTTTTAAAACTTTGTTATGTTTAATTTCAAATTTTTAATACTTAAAAAAATTAAATTTATATCTAATCAAATCATCACCTTGTGACGAATCAAATTTCGTCACAAATAAATTTGAGTTATAAACTGAAAGTGTCCCGCAGTGTGCGCCCAATAACAAGTGTTGACAGACGGGGGTTTTAAAGAAAGAAGTGAGTGGTGCGGGGTAGGGCGACGCGGTGTAGGGCGACAGGTCCTACGAGAGGAACTAGGACAGTATATAGGGAGACAGGAGAGAGACGAGCTAGTTAGGAAGAGGTTCCTAAGAAACAAAGAAAGTGAGTTGTACAAAGTGGACAATCGATATCGCCGGTTAAACTAAAAAGTGAAATGGACATTACTAAAAGAGGATAATAAACGAACGCATTGTAAAGTGCTGTTGCGATTTAAAGTGTCAACCAAACATTGCAAAACTAACAGTTCAACGGATAGTGCTGCAAAGTGCCGATGTATCTTGTGAACATTAAATAGTGATAAATCAAAAATATAAACACTGCGTGCCACCCACTGCCCACCGCCACAACCCCATTGTTGCATCCGGACGACACCGCGCCTGGAAACGCCCCCGCGGAACGCAGAAGATTCTACGAAGTTAGTTGTATCCGATCCATATGACAATTAGTTAAGATATAGATGTAAGTAGACATAAGCATAATTTAGATTTGGTATTAAGATTTGAAAAACCTAATTAAAATCGAGACTTATAATTATTACATGTTCTTAATTAAATTCACCTCCCTAGTCCACACCCAAGCAACCCGAATTGGTGAGAAAGCAGAGTATACGGCTGAAGAGGTAATTATAAAACAGCAATATATTTAACTATGATTCTGAGCTAGATGCCGGAGATGTTAACGATGATATTGTCACAATGGCGCCCAATGTGAAGCGGTTTTAGATATTTTACTATATCTATCACTAATGTTATTGACATTCCTAAAACCCATCCCTGAAAACAAGGTAAATATTTGCATGTTCTTATTATATTTAATCTTCTGTACTGTTTCTCGCTCTTGTCATGTTTTGTCTCGAGTTACCTACCGTTATTTGGGTGTTTCGTTTTTTTTGTACAGCGTAAACAAATGTACTGTGATAAGTCAGATGCTATGCATCTCATGTCAAGTGCTATTTTTTGTCAGGGGGCAGTTAAATCATTATAAAACAAACTAGGCGGTTTGACACATTTGGGACTGTAGGTACCTGAAGATTGTTAACCCTCTCGTCACCGATCGATATTTTCTGAAATGTTATATTTTATAGGACACAAGTAAGATAAAATAGTTAAAAGCTTTAAAATTTTTCAAAAGTATTGTATTTAGGATTACCGCTATTTGCAACATAAAATAGATCATCATAATGTCTTCCGTTAGCTACGAATCAAATACGAAGGAGATCCATGACCCGAACGGTCTCTCCAAGGAAGATCTGATCGCCGAATTGAAAATCAGAAATTTAACCCCCCAGAAAACCATCCGAAAAATGAGGCAACAAGCAATAAAATTTAATCAAAATATACCAAAAATTACAAAAGAGGACCAGGAAATAGAAGATTTCCCAAAAGCGGTATCAAAAATCGTGATTAAAGAGACAAAATACATTAATTTGAGTACACTTCTGATTAGATACAATGGCAAAACATGCGTACGAGATTTCATTCAAAGATTAGAAGAAATCAGCTCTGCCCGAGGATTTTCAGAAACTGACATCACTCAGGGGTTTGTTGAGTTAGTTGAAGGGGTCGCTCTTATTTGGTACAGAACTATTAAATCTTCGGAACTGACATGGGAAAACTTGAAGACCAAACTGTTAAAGCAATTTGAAAGAGCCGATTCACAAATTACTGCGCGTTTGAAGCTGTACGATTCACGTCAGGCAGACGAAGAAAGCGCTGCGGAGTTTGTGCTAATTACGCAAGCTAAAAACTATCGCCTCAACAACCCGTTATCTGAGTCGGAACTTATATACATTTTGAAAAAGGGTTTACACTCAGCATATGCCGGCACTGTAGCGGGAGCACGCGTCAATAATATAGACGAGTTGGTGCAGGTGTGCAATGATCTCGAAACATTCTCTCCTAATCTTATAGAAAGAAGAGGATTGCCAAGGGCGGGCATATATTCACAGAGAACGGATATAGCACCACGTAGAGAAAGAGTTTCACAGACGTACGGATCAGCACCACCACGTGCAAACTGGAGGAGAGGGGAGAATAGTCCGAAGTGCTATAACTGCGATGAAGTAGGCCACATTAGCAGGGAATGTAGAAAACCGAAGAGAAATTCGTACAGGACTACCAATGCACCCCGCTACGAGTTACAAGCTCTGGAGTTCAGAGAGTCGGTGCCAGTCAGTGCAACCCCTTGTGAAGTGACCCAAGAGATCATAAAAAACGAGTAACCGATCGGCCCGGAGCAGCACAAGCCGATCGGGAGTGGAAAAGCTGGCTAGAATTCGTGAGGCTGTTTTATTTAAATGCAAGATGTGAACCTATACGGTGCATCAGAGGAAATGATAACCGTCCTCATGTTGATATCGAAATAGATGGGAAAAAATTTACAGGACTGTTAGACAGCGGAGCCTCAGTAAATTGCATGAATGGTAGTACTTATCAGAGTTTGAACATTAACAAATACCAGAAGAGTGAATCGCACCATAAGATATTTACCGCTGACGGAAAACAACAAATAAATGACGGATGCATTACACTTCCTGTCTCATGTGAAGGCGTTACCAAATTATTGACATTTTACATTGTCCCCACATTAACTACCAAACTTATCTTGGGAGTAGATTTTTGGGTTGATTTCGACGTTGCACCTAACCTTTTTAAGCATATTAAGTGCACGTCAGATGAAAATGCGATTGATACCGTGGCGCAGAGTCAAAATGGAGTCGACTTAACACCGGATCAGGCAAGGAGGATGATGTTGATTACTGAAAAAGCGCGAAACATTTCATTTGAAAAGAAGGGACTAGGACGAACACATCTTATTGCACATTCGATTCAGACTGAGGGACCGCCCATCAAGCAAAGATACTTCCCACTATCACCGGTCAGACAAAAACAATTGGAGGAAGAATTAGAAGAAATGCTAAAGATGGGGGTGGTTCAACCATCGCGTTCACCATGGTCGAGTCCTGTTGTGATGGTGGCCAAGAAAGATGGATCTACACGACTGTGCCTTGATTCTAGATTGCTCAACTCCGTTACCCGTCGTGATTCCTACCCACTTCCACACACTAAGCAAATCCTTGATAACCTGCGCAACGCAAAATACATATCATCAATAGACTTATCAAAAGCCTACTGGCAAATACCACTCACCCCAGAGTCAAGGGAAAAAACCGCGTTTGTAGTACCAAGGAGGGGATTGTTCGAGTTCAAGCGCATGCCATTTGGCCTAAAAAATGCTGGGGCTGAATTACAAAGGCTGTCAGATCAGTTGTTTGGACCTCAGTGGGATGATCACGTTTTCTGTTTCGTAGACGACCTCATAATCGTTTCACCTGACTTCGAACATCACGAGCAACTACTACACAAAACCATCGATCGGATCAATGAAGCGGGATTAACTATTAATCTGGGCAAATCCGAATTCTGTAAAAAAGAGCTGCGTTTTTTAGGTTACTTGGTAGATGCTAACGGACTTAAAACGGACCCAGCTAAGATAAAAAGTGTACAAAATTATCCTGCACCCAAAAATTCAAAGCAATTAAAGGGTTTCCTTGGCCTTTGTGGCTATTACAGGAGATTTATCAAAAATTTCTCTACTATAGCGTCACCATTGACTAAAATAACGGGTGCTAAAAATGGAAAAACTAAGTTTAAGTGGACTGATGAAACCGAGAATGCGTTTCAAGCACTAAAAAATACGCTAACGTCCGCACCGATCTTGCGATGCCCTGACTTCGAGAAACCGTTCTCCATACATACGGATGCCAGTAACTTAGGAATAGGAGGAGTGTTGACTCAGATCTTTGAGGACGGAGAACACCCTATAAGTTACTATTCTAGATCCTGTCATATAACAGATTTTAGCCGCAAAAGATCCTACAGTTGCCAGCCTGAGAGCGGGAATTATTCAAATTAGTTGCTAGACCAAACGTAGTGAAGAACGCGCAATACATCCGCTACAGTTCCCCCACCCCCGGCGACCCTACGCCCCGTTCGCCCCCCGCTCGCGCGCCGACCTCTGACCAGGCTGGACGTGTGTTCGTTTCGGCTCCCGCGTTCCCAATTTGCACCGCTCCGTCGAAAGCAATAACGTACGGAAATGGCGCTTTGAACATCGACAGGCTGGCACCGTTTGTTTGAGACACGGCGCTCAGTCCTGCAAATCAACAGGATACCCGACAACACCATGCTGTGAGTCTCTTACATTTCCTATTACCCTTGAATGTGTCCGCTAATAACCTAAATTCATCCACGCTGCCTGCCGATCTAGAGAGAGTGAGCTGTTAATTATTTCCCAGAGAGAGATTAGGGAACCCTTGTTGATAATTCCAGTTTAGGATGTAATAACCTGTGTACTGTTGTTATTCACCCATGTAATGTCCTTTAGCCGCTCAAATACAATGCTAGTTCATAAAAACCTAACCTCTTTCATTTGGGCATAACAATCGTATGGGAGTGTTTTGTATAGACGGTGGGATATGGATTCTCGAGCCACGCGCTGACCCCGAACCCTGACTATGAGAGAGACGTCTCATGCCCCGCTTCTGAGCTGGCCGAGGGTAAGTCAGGACCCCCCCAGGTCCGACGCGCGACACTGGCGACCAACTTAGGGGCAGAATTTTTTTTTAAACATATCCTTCCCGACTGCACAGAATTACCTTTACGATTGTCCCCAATTTGAAAACATGTACTATGCAATTTTGTGCCAAGAGCATTTTTGCCGCAAAAACTACGGTGGAAGTTTCTCGAATAAATAAGAAATGCACGCAATCCTGTCGTGACTTTGTTTGTTGCTAAGCGCATTTTGCCGCGAAAAATAACGGTAAGAATCTTCTCGAACGAATAAAAGAGACGCGCGAAATTCCCGCCAAATGCTGTGATAACGAAAGTTCGAACATAATGTTTTTGTTTTTTTTCAATAACATAGATTCTGTATTCTTTGTTTAACAAAACAAACCCACTGTTTTAATTTCGGCATAAATTGCACCGTAATAATAACAGTCAGGATTTAGAACTGTGAAGCCAATTTTTACACCGGAAGTGATTTTTTTTTAAAAAAAACACAATACACCCAACGGCCCATCGAAGCTGATTTCTAAAAAGTATATCAGCTACAACCTGTAAAACACAAGTAATTCTTTATCCCGATTAATTATATAGGTACGGTGTTTGTCCATATTCTTTTTTCAGCATTGACTGTTATAAAAGTGATTTTAAGTGAATTGTTTGAAATTAACTTCAGAAGTGCAGTGTTTTTTTGCAAAGAAGTGCTTTCTCGACGCAATAATAAGAACGTGTGTTCAATCTCACGATTTAGTGCCAGTAAATGAAGCAAATATAAAATCTTTCCATCAAAAGTGTTTTTTCGCTTCTAAAGTGCTGTTTTTTGTGCCTTTTTCGTGCCTTTCCTCGAGTGCAGTGAATATAAGTGCGAATAGTGCCCACAAAAATTAAATAATGCAAATCCTAAAGTGTCCCCCTGGCCAAATTTTCTTCAAAAAGACTTAGAAGAATTTCGGAGTTTTTTTTTCCTTTTTTAAACCATTTTTAACAATGAATTCCAATCAAATGGCTACATCTTCGGACATGGGTGTCATTCCCAATGTACACAACTTATCCAAAGTGCACCTACAAGCCGTCTTAAAAGACAGAGGAATATCACCACTAAACAAATCAAAGTCAGCATTGAAAGCATACGCTTTGTTATTTAACAAAAAGTTCATCAGGAAAATAAACCTATCCGTTGCAAGTGAAGACAAGGCACCCAATACCCCAGCTTTGGAAATCCCCGTTTCTAACAAAGAAACCAGGACACATGTTACAGTAAAACAAGACAATGCACCCATCACGGCACAAGAAAAAACATACGATCTCACTCCTTGGAAGATCAAATATAACGGTGTTTCTGATGTACTGGATTTCATTGACCGAATCGAAGAAACGGCCTCAATTAAAAATGTTCCATTTGACGTGCTGCAGAAAAACTTTATAGAACTAATATCTCCAGAATTAATCCCGTGGCACCGAATACAAAAATCAAAATGCAAGGACTGGAATAAACTCAGATCAGCCCTGATCACTAGCTTCGGCAAATCAGAGGCCCAACACAGAATTAAATTATCGTTACTATCCATTAAACAATTAGTAAACGAAACTGTGGCAACATTCATAGAGAGGGCCGAATCCATCAACATCAAACTTTCCCACCCTGTCTCGGAAGCCGAATTATTACCAGTTATAACTGATGGCCTCCTACAAAGATATGAAAACATTATCACCTCACAGAAAATTGTGTCGTTGGCCCATTTAAACGAAGTTTGCCTCATTTTGGAATCCCACCAAGACAGGAAAAACAACAAAACCACCACGGACAATATCACTGTACCAAGCCGTCCTTCTGGATTAAAACCAGAATTTGACAACAAAAAAGTTTGCTCCTTTTGCAAAAAAGTAGGTCACCTAGCTACCACTTGTTTCAAGCAGGCCAAATTTCTGGAAGCTAAAGAACCCAGAACCTTAAAGAGACATCGCTCCAGGGATCGTTCTCCTCCACGCGACGAACTGCGTGAAGTTTTCAAAAAAACAAGAAATAACATGGAAAGGTTGCAAGACCCTCACTTTGTTAAACCTCAAGTGGATTTCTCTAAACCCCCACCGAATTTTCATGCGAGAAAACCAAAAAACTAAATAATAACCTCTCAGGTATTCATTCTGTACCAAGGTCTAAGGAATGGACTGATTGGTTATCACACATTAAATATTTTAACCAGACCTTAAATGTTTCTTCGGTTTGTTGCAAACAAGCTAAAGATGGAAGACCTTATGCCCTTTTCTCCGTTAACAATGTCCCCTTCTCTGGACTACTAGATAGTGGTGCATCTGTTAGTTGCCTTGGCAACAATGCCCACCTGCCTTTTGTTAACAACGGTTTTAAAGTTTTTTCCAAACCTACACTCGTGACAACTGCGGACAATGCTCCCCAGACAGTCATCGGTACTCTGTCATTACCAATTAAATGTAACAATAACACAGTTACAATTAACTTTCTAATAGTACCCTCTATATCCCAGAATTTCATCCTTGGCGTTGACTTCTGGAAGGCTTTTAACGTTGCTCCACAAGTATTTAATACTCTTGGCCAAAAACCTCCGGTCGCTCAAGTTGGTGAGATTCGAACAATAATACCTCACGAAAACCTAAGCACTGACCAGGCTCTCCAATTAAAGGAAATGATCAACAAATTTGAATCAATATCTTTCGAAAAATGCGGACTGGGTTTAACTAATTTGGTAAAACACCACATTAAAACCAACGGCCCACCAATCAAGCAACGCTACTACAATTTAGCCCCCCAAAAATTGAAACTTTTAGAAAATGAACTTGATGAAATGTTGAAAATGGGAGTGGTAGTTCCCAGCAGAAGTGCTTGGACCAACCCAACCCTTTTGGTTTCAAAAAAAGACGGCTCTGCACGCTTTTGCCTCGACAGTAGACGATTGAACTCTTGCACTGAAGCCGACGCGTACCCACTGCCTTTCGTGCACGCAACTTTAGACAAATTACGCAACGCCAAATTCATTTCTTCCATTGATCTAAGCAAAGCTTTCTGGCAAATACCTTTAGATGCGGAATCCTGCGAAAAAACTGCTTTTGTTGTACCTGGTAGGGGAATGTTCCACTTTAAAAGGCTACCTTTTGGTCTAAAAAATAGCCCCGCCGAACTACAGAGGCTGATGGACAAACTATTCGGCCCTGAAGTTGACAACAACCTATTCTGCTACCTTGATGATCTCATCATCGTTAGTGACACCTTCGAAAAACACCTGTTAATGCTGGAAAAAGTTTTTCAACAACTTAAATTTGCTGGTTTAACCATCAATTTAAAGAAGTCTGAATTTTGTAAGTCTCGCCTGCGTTATTTGGGATTCATTGTCGACGAAAAAGGTCTGAGAACAGATCCTACTAAGGTGGAAGCAATGGCAAATTTCCCCCGACCCAAAAACGCGAAAGAAGTCAAAGGTTTCCTTGGACTTACAGGTTACTATAGGAGATTCATTAAAGACTTTTCCACTATTTCGGCCCCATTAAACAAAATTACTGGTATCCGTAAAGGTATCAGCAACTTTCGTTGGTCTACTGAAGCCGAAGAAGCTTTTACGACTTTAAAAAATGCTCTTCAAACAGCCCCTGTCCTGAATTGTCCTAATTTTGAACTACCTTTTACCCTCCACACGGATGCTTCTAACGTAGGGATCGGTGGAGTCCTAACTCAGGAATTCCCCGATGGCGAACACCCTGTAGCCTATTTTTCCCGCACCTTGAATAAACACGAGAAAAATTACGGAATCACCGAAAAAGAGTTACTGGCAGTATTGGATTCTGTTCACCATTTCCGCGGTTACATAGACGGTAGCAAATTTACTGTAGTCACAGACCATAGTAGTTTGAAATGGTTGATCTCTCTAAGTAATCCCTCCGGCAGACTCGCTCGCTGGGCTTCTCGTTTGTCCCAATACACTTTCGATGTCATCCACCGTAAAGGTGCGGACAATATTGTCCCAGATGCCCTGTCAAGAATCGAACTTGCCGCATTAAACATCGATACAATTGCCTCTACCCCATCCACAAAAGATGAATGGTATCTCAAAATCTATGAAGGGTGCAAAAACAATCAACAAAAGTTTCCCAATTTTATTATAAAAGAAGGACAACTATATCGCAATTGTAAGGCCCCACTGTCCATCCTCGAAGATTACTCTTGGAAACTCGTTGTGCCCCTCGAAAAGAGAAAACAAGTAATCATCAACAATCATAGTGCCCCCGACTCTATACACCCAGGAACCTTCAAGACGTATAAAAAGATTTCCTTGAAGTATTACTGGCCTGGTCTTTTCAAGCAAGTTCGCAACTACATCTCCAAATGTGAAACATGTAAAGCTTACAAACATAGTACGGCACCCCCTGCCGGCCTAATGGGAAAACCCAAACGTGCCGATAGACCCCTCCAATCGTTATCTATGGACCTCGTCGGACCTTTTCCCAGGAGTTATTCTGGACACATGCATATACTCAGCATTGTGGATATCTTTACCAAATTTTGTTGGATCTTCCCCTTAAAAAGAGCCAACGCCGCCGCCATTGTCAAACTTGTGGAAAAACACATTTTCATACCCTACGGAACACCCAAAACCGTAATAGTTGACAACGGAAAACAGTTTATAGCACAGGAATTTAAAGATTTCCTTGCTAAATACGGGATTAAAGATATTTATTATAATACCTTGTACACTCCCCAAAATAACACTGTCGAAAGGTATAACCAGACTATTAACACAGCTCTGGCCATTTTGGTTGACAAAGACCAACGTAATTGGTGTAAGAATTTAGATAAAATTCAAGCTGCCATGAATAACACTGTTAACCTAACCACTGGTTACACCCCCTTCTTTTTAAAACACGGTATGGAACAGGTGGTACACGGTTCATTGCACTGGAACACGAATTTCCCCACGTCAACCACCTCCACAAGCAATCCTGCCGTTGATTACGCCCATCGTTTGGAAGAACTTACTGCCATTTATAGTGAAGTTACTGATGCCCTATTGCTGGCCCACCAAAAAAGTGCGGACAGATATAACCTACGTAGGAAACACATCACTTTTAATGTAGGCGATGTTGTCTGGAGAAGGAATAACACCCTCTCTCAAGGAGCCCTGTACTTCTCTGCCAAGCTGGCACCCCGTTTTGTCAAGGCCAAGGTTGTAAGAAAAATATCGGACTTAGTTTACTACCTGTCCGACTCCTCTGGCAAACATACTGGTAATTACCATATTAAGGACATTGTAAAGTCTGGAAGTGAGGAGACAGTTGAAACTCCCCCACCACCCCAGCAACTTTAAACTAACCCATTGTGTATTATCACAAACTATTGTAAGCTTATGAAGTCTTACCATAATTAGGCGTGTAAAGTGTCAACTACATGTCAACCTATTCGTCAAAAACGAGTTTAACCCACCTTTGTAAATGAATGTATATTAACATATTATGACCATGAAATATTATTCCTGTAATAACGTTCTTTCCCTCACGACAATCGTTTTCTCCCTTTTTACGTTTTATTTTCTCACCTGTTCTGAAACTGATCATTTTAGAATAGAGACACGTCTTCGAGTTACAATCGCCGGGAAGTCGCGAACCCGCTTTTGCTCCTCAACTTCTACACTATGCAATGTTTATGTCATGTCACCCCATTTTCGTTTCATTTTTGTTCCCTTCGTCGTGTTAGAAAGAACCACCCCACTTTTGTTTTTGTTCCTTGTAAAATAACGATTGGTAATCACTCATAAGAGTGCCATCCAAAAGAGTTCGGATTTTGTAAATTCCAAAGTGTTAAATACCGACCCTTTTTTTAAAAAAAGAAAACCTGTCAAGTACAGCCATTAATTCTTCCTTGTCCAATTCAACGTTACCTTGAGTATGTAAAACCCTATAGTGGTCTCAAAGGCAAGAACCAAGTAGCAATTAATCACATAATTGTCTTCTTTGTATGTATATAATTTTTTTTTTCATTTTTTTTCAATTTTTTCCTTTCAAAAATTGATGGCGTCCTACCCAAGCTCACATTTACCAAAAATAGGATTTTGACACATCCATTTTGGGAAATTGTATTTATAAAAGAAAACCAAATGTCGGTCCTATAAAACCACATACAAATAACTGGACTCGCTTCAACTAAAAGTATGTAAAACCCATTAAGGTCTTTTATTGTATGACGAGATCTCGATTTTCTTTTCTCTACTGTTACGTCACGTATGTCTCGTACCTCACGTTTCAACCCTACGGGACAGGTTAGTAAAACCTTACGGTTATCCTGATCTTCGAACGCAAATAATTATATCACAACGTAAATCAACAGGACTTTGTTCGATCATCGTTGCATAATATAAACACCCAACCTTTGTCTCACCATTTAACCAAGTGTTTGCAACCCAATTGCACGCTACAACGAACAGTATGTAAAGCCATTATGGGCCTGTTCCCACCCATCGCTCGATGCAAGTAAAAATACCTTCTACCATCATCTTGCACCTTGTAACACAATGAAGTAACATTAAAATTGTTTATCTTCTCTATTGTTCCATCGTACGCCCCTCCAGGCTACGGAGTTAGTCAATCTAACAAATCTTTGCAAACAGTATCAAATGATACTGCTAGCTTTTGTTGAATTATATTTAAATGTAAAAATTGTCACGCGATAGGAGAGATCCTTACAAAATCCACCACTACACGAGAAGTTCGTTACAATTACTTAATACTTATAACCATGTGTTATAATTTGGTCGTGTGACATTAATTTGCCATGAGTACCGCCTTTGTGTATAATCTGGTCGTGTGACATTAATTTGCCATGAGTACCGCCTTTGTGTATAATTTGGTCGTGTGACATTAATTTGCCATGAGTACCGCCCTTGTGTATAATTTGGTCGTGTGTCATTAACATGTCATGAGAACCGCTTTTGTGTATAATTGTGTACAACCCTGTACACGAGACGTGGAGACGTAATAATAATACTTACCGTGATTCGTGTGAACGACATAATATCGACATCGTCATCTCCTTTAAGGAACTGTTTTTACACTCCTTGACTTCTGTCTATAATTGAGTTGTACCTTGCATATACTGCATACTTGTACACTATACGTGAAGACGTTACAATACTCACCATGAATCGTGCGAACGAAATAATATCAAACCTTTATATGTGAACTACGTAAGTATTTCACAGAAGCCTCTTTGTTCAACGCCAATGCCCGTGGACTTCCTGTTTTTGCTGCTTTCCAAAAAGAAAAGAAGCCCAGGAATATCTACTATCCCAAAAGGACTAGTTTTCAGCTTCACTGTCAATTATGGGGCATAGTGCCGCAGGAGTTAATCGATGGGCACAAAACCACTAAACTCGTCGTCTGGGAAACGAATAAGAAGAATCCCAGGTTTGTGAAATTGGAACTAGGGTCTGTCTTTTCTCACAATCATGTAGAAGTTTAAAACGACCCCTAATCTTTTGCCAAATACACGCAAAAGATTAGCCTCTTTAGTACAATGTGTATTCAAATGCGGTTTAAAAATTAATCCACTTTATTAAAATGTAAAGAGTCAGGAAATCTGCTGGTTGAATATGTTTCACTCTCACATAGAGGTTGAATTGGAAATTAGTCCAGTCTCTAGCAATTTCGTAACTCAATTCCCGTCCTTTTTCCCCCCTCCCCACCCCATGCCCTCAGGCAATATGTATGAAGTGGAAAATCTGTTGTCGACCATATTTCGCCCTCATTTCGAGTTCGAATCGGTAATTGTTCCGGTCACCAACAGGCTTCCTACCTCACCTTTCACGTATGTTGTCATTTTTTTTTCTCTCCTCAACGAAACACATTCATGAATTTTGAATATGTATGATACGCACTTGGCGTATCGTCTGTCTTTTCTGACAACCTTTATTCATGAATTAGTTTCCCTGCTGTTGCCGTGACTCGTTCACGAATTTTTTGTCTTGTTCTTTGAAATCCTACGAAAATGTTACCACCTGTATGTTAACATAGGCCAAAGAAGGCCGGTTGTTTTTCAACCAAGACAGTTTGTCATTCGGCAAACGCCAAGTCATCCTAATAAAGGATAATGTTTATGTAATCAAAACTAGTTAGGAACCTCTCTCTACCTCTCTCTCACACTCTTCGTCACTCTCCGGACCGGCAGCTAAACCTCGTTTGTTTATTTTTCTGGACACATTTTGTTTCTCTCCAAACTTTTCTTCATTGGTCCCTAGGCAGGTAAACTTCAAGAAATTTGCTTTAATAATAATTCCCCCCGGATTTAAAAAGAAGCCCAGGCGGATGTCATCTCCGGCAGCCAAGCTGAGCCTCACCTCCTAGCAGCCTGCGCTGTGGTTACAAAGGTCCCTCGACTACTACTCGCTACACACTTGTTCCATCTTGTTCCTGAAAGCTCAGACAATACTAATCATATGTATGACGTTTGTCTCACCACTGCAAGCCGAGTTGTCCCACTATACTTTATGACACTCTGAACTACCTTTCGGACACGCTAGTCCCGGAGTTCAAATTTCTTGCCCTCAATGCCAATGCCAGTTATACCGTCTCTTGCTCTGTCATGCAGTGACACATACCAGGTCATGGGTGAAACATAATTACCCTTTGCCCCTCCAGTAAACACAAACTGCGCATCTCTAAAAAGTTATCCTGAGCTACATTATGCTCCGATAACCAACACATACGATCCGTGCCCACCATAATAGCACATAGGACTCGTACTGGCATAACTACGGAACCTGGACTACTCTCTCCAATGACCACTGTAACCATAGCCGCAGCCCCGCAAACCACAGCCCCACTTCGCAAACATCAACGCCCACAACGAAGCAAAGTGTTTTTTTTTCCGAGGCCTAAGTGTACTCCTGAGTGTTATCTCAATGGGTCAGATTACAGTGATAATGTAATCTTTTAGAGTCAGTGAAATCCCGTTTCCTTCGCAACTCTTCGAAACCAAAAAACCAACGCAACGCAAACTTAGCTTCCAGACCAATGAAACCCTAGAATCACACCTTAACATTCCGTCTTTTGTTTTGTTTTTTCAATTGTATAATGTTGTCTATTGTTTTTTCAATTGCATAACCATGCCCTTTTGTTTTTCAATTGTATAATGTTGTCTATTGTTTTTTCAATTGCATAACCATGCCCTTTTGTTTTTCAATTGTATAATGTTGTCTATTGTTTTTTCAATTGCATAACCATGCCCTTTTGTTTTTCAATTGCATAACCATGCCCTTTTGTCTTTCAATTGCATAATTTTGTCTTTTGTCTTTCAATTGCATAACCATGTCTATTGTTTTCAAATTGCATAATTTTACTTGTTGTTTCCACACCTGCTCTCTCCCCAAAATTTATTTGCTCCAAACATGCTATGTACCCTTCCTCATTTCTCCCCACAAATATTGTTACCTAGCCTATGGCATTAAGCTAGTCATTATGTTTTAGCTAGGCATCTCTCTGGCCATCCAAGTCTCTCAAACTAAGGGCAACTCTTGTTTTGTCAAAAAAACCCCAAGGGAGGCACATAGAGGATCTTTTAACCCTGATGCTCCATTACCACGTCGCCTTTTTTTACGAGCGCGGGGGGAGGTGTCATATAACAGATTTTAGCCGCAAAAGATCCTACAGTTGCCAGCCTGAGAGCGGGAATTATTCAAATTAGTTGCTAGACCAAACGTAGTGAAGAACGCGCAATACATCCGCTACAGTTCCCCCACCCCCGGCGACCCTACGCCCCGTTCGCCCCCCGCTCGCGCGCCGACCTCTGACCAGGCTGGACGTGTGTTCGTTTCGGCTCCCGCGTTCCCAATTTGCACCGCTCCGTCGAAAGCAATAACGTACGGAAATGGCGCTTTGAACATCGACAGGCTGGCACCGTTTGTTTGAGACACGGCGCTCAGTCCTGCAAATCAACAGGATACCCGACAACACCATGCTGTGAGTCTCTTACATTTCCTATTACCCTTGAATGTGTCCGCTAATAACCTAAATTCATCCACGCTGCCTGCCGATCTAGAGAGAGTGAGCTGTTAATTATTTCCCAGAGAGAGATTAGGGAACCCTTGTTGATAATTCCAGTTTAGGATGTAATAACCTGTGTACTGTTGTTATTCACCCATGTAATGTCCTTTAGCCGCTCAAATACAATGCTAGTTCATAAAAACCTAACCTCTTTCATTTGGGCATAACAATCGTATGGGAGTGTTTTGTATAGACGGTGGGATATGGATTCTCGAGCCACGCGCTGACCCCGAACCCTGACTATGAGAGAGACGTCTCATGCCCCGCTTCTGAGCTGGCCGAGGGTAAGTCAGGACCCCCCCAGGTCCGACGCGCGACAATCCCTAAATAAACACGAAGAAAATTATGGTACCACCGAAAAAGAATTGCTTGCTGCATTGGACTCGGTATATCATTTTAGATCCTACGTAGATGGCAAGGAATTTTCATTGGTCACTGATCATTCGAGTCTTAAATGGCTGCACAGCCTACAAAATCCATCTGGCCGATTGGCTCGATGGGCCACCAGACTTTCTCAATATGAATTTAAAGTTATACATCGGAAAGGATCCCAACATATTGTGCCCGACGCTTTATCTCGGATGGAAGTCGGCGAGATAAAAGAAAAGTCGTCTCAGAAAAACGAAGATTATTGGTACACGGATTTATATGAAAAATGTTTAAATGATCCGGCTGCAAATTTACGTTATCGTATTGAGAAAGACATTCTTTACTATAATGTTGAAAGTGAAACCCCCTTGACGGGAAATTTCGAGTGGAAAAGGGTTGTACCCTATGCTAAACGAGAAGAAGCGATAAGAGAATGTCATGATTCTCCTACAATAGGTCACCCGGGAACATTTAAAACATTTAAGAAAGCTCGATTGCGATTTCATTGGCCAGGGATGTACAGAGATATTAAAAAATATGTTAAAAAATGCGGAACCTGCAAGGCGCACAAACCATCAACAGGGGCGCCTTTAGGTCAAATGTCCACTCCGAAGTCAGTCAGCGCCCCCATGGAAATGATTTCCATAGATTTAGTTGGCCCATTACCTCGCAGCCGGTCTGGACACTCGTATATATTGAGTTGCATCGACGTATTTACAAAGTACTGTTGGTTGTTTCCCCTACGTAAAGCTACCTCCGCGGCCATCATAAAGTGTTTGGAATTTGGTATATTCTTACCATTAGGGACTCCGAGAGTACTACAAATGGACAATGGGAAGCAATTCATATCTCGAGAGTTGAAAGAATTCACGAGAAAATACAATGTACCTATTTTGTTCTACAACGCATACTACGCTCCTCAATCAAATGTAGTTGAAGCTTACAATAAGACAATTGAGACGACACTAAGCATAATGATCAAGGAGGATCAGCGGGCGTGGACCTCTCACTTGCCAATGGTACAGACTTCAATGAATAACACGGTAAATTTTTCCACCGGATTTACACCGTATTTTCTATTTCACGGCAGAGAACAAATGCTGAACGGAGGTTTTCACCCGCAGAGTAATAATGTGACATCAGAATCTAAAACTGGCCTTAGAATAAACGATACACAATTCTATGGATCATCCTTAAAGGAACTCCAAACTGTTTTCGATATAGTGCGGGATAATTTGCTGGTAGCTTTCCAACGAAATGCAGGTGCATACAACTTACGTAGAAGAAAAGTAATTTATAAGCCGGGGGACGTCGTGTGGAGAAAAAATTTCGTGCACTCTGATGCTGCTGCATACTTTTCAAGTAAATTAGCTCCAAGATTCATCCAAAACGTCGTAAAAGAAAAAATTTCCGACGTCTTATATCTTCTAGCGGATACAAACGGAAAGGAGACAGGTAGATATCACATTAAGGATCTAGTGAAATCGGAGCTGCCCACGATTGTGATGTGACACGGTGGAGATCGGAAAAATAGGTTAGAGTAAGTTATATATATTTAGTCCATTTTTACACTTAAGTTTTGGCTAGATTAAATTTCCATTTTATATTTCAACATGTTGTAACGTACAACGCGATACTCTGTAATATCTCACTGTAAAAATAGAACAACCGCGAAGATGATACAAAAGGATTTTGTAGCGCATTCATATCGTGCAAGTTAGTAAAAATTTGCTGTGTATGAACGGCATAAGAATAACAATGTATTTTCTATATGTCATTCGGAGAAATTCATTTTCATACCACAATTTCGATCAATTTTATGTGTTCGGTAAAAATCCGATAATTAAAAATTGATGGCGGAAGGCGACCGATAGAGAGTGGAGAGAAATGGTTAAGGCGCATTCACTTAACGCGATTTGAGGAAAACAAATATCTTCGTTCGGCGAAACCGTACATTATCTTGTATCTAAAGTCTCGCAATGTTTCGGATAGTAGTCTGCGCAGATGAGAAAATAAAAAGGCGCGTGCGAATGTGATGACGAACTGCGTTAGTTACGAATTGGAGCACTTACCACCGACACGATTTGTGAGGTACAAATACTTACGTTTGATGAACTTAGTATGAGAGTACCTAAATGTCTCCATATCTAAAAAGTAATCTGCGTGCGTGATAAAAGACCGGTGTTGGTAGAGGTGCGTCCACAAGTTAAAAAATGTGAAATGCGAACGAAAACGTAAAGGAGCACTGAACGTCCCACGATTTGAGTGGTACAAATATGCATGTTTGACGAAATTACTATGAGAGTACCTAAATGTCTCCATATCTGAATAGTCTGCATGCGTGATAAAAGACCGGTATTGGTAGAAGTGCGTCCACAAGCAAAAATTCGAAAACGAAAGCGAGCACTGAACGTTCCATGATTTGAGTGGAACAAATACGCGCGTTCGTTGAAATTAGTATGTGTGTACCTAATCGTCTCCATATCTGAAAAGAATTCTGCGCGCGTGATAAAAGACCGTAAATTATGTATAAGTGCGAAAAATTTAAATAAAAAGGGATGATGCATTGAAGCATTGGCCAGCAGGGATGATAAAATGTGACATGTTGAGGTTGCATCTTAAAAGCGGTTGAATGAGAGACAGAGTATCCGGTTTTGGTGGTTTCTCCGTGTAATAGAAACTATCTGGCGCTCAATTTCCATTGTGTATCACGTCGGGAGATACACTACAACTCTGTTACCATATATTGTTTACTTTTTTATCACTCATTTCATTTCAGATGTACCATGTATGTACACCAGATTTCTTGTTTTTGTTATCGAAGATGTAGGCGTTAATAGATTAAGGTAAATGAGGAGTGAATAAAGATTAGTAACGGCCTCTTTTACAAAGTACAACTAAGGTTTAGGTCTAAGTGATCAACGTGTATTGATAAGGAGTTATGCGTATGTAAGTATGGAATTCTATTATACTTCAGACATGCCAGCAGAACTGAGGGGAGATTAAACTGAAGTGGTAGGTATGAATTCCCAACTCCTTCCCTATCCTGATTCTTTGAAAATTTTATGTTGTCATTAATAATGTTGTCATTTCATGTTGTCATTTAAAATCTTGTCATTAGTTTTTGGTCACATGCTTGGGAAGATATTTGTAAACAAAAATTGAAAGGTTTATATCCTCAAGTGTCTGGAGAGGATTAGATCGCTTGGTTAAAATAAAAAAAGTGTTTATGTTAGTCGAGGTGTTAGTATTCATCGTTGATTTTAATGTGTTTTTTTTGTCACTTTTATTGTTTTCATGTTATTTTATATTGATAGGCTAAATGTTTTGACTTGAGTTTTGTTGTGGGTTTGAAAGAGCGTGTAGCGAAAAGGATTGTCGTTGAAAATGAGATATGATGAAAAAGAAAAAAAAAATGTTGAGGATAAGTAATGATAAGAAATGTTAAATTTAGAATATTGAATTGTTTATAATTTAAGATTTACCATGTTTAGAGATAAGAAGGTTGTCATGTGGGAAAAGGGAAATAGAAAATTATGTTTGTAGAAAACCATAATTTTCTTTTGTAACGAAGGGGGTATTGTGACGAATCAAATTTCGTCACAAATAAATTTGAGTTATAAACTGAAAGTGTCCCGCAGTGTGCGCCCAATAACAAGTGTTGACAGACGGGGGTTTTAAAGAAAGAAGTGAGTGGTGCGGGGTAGGGCGACGCGGTGTAGGGCGACAGGTCCTACGAGAGGAACTAGGACAGTATATAGGGAGACAGGAGAGAGACGAGCTAGTTAGGAAGAGGTTCCTAAGAAACAAAGAAAGTGAGTTGTACAAAGTGGACAATCGATATCGCCGGTTAAACTAAAAAGTGAAATGGACATTACTAAAAGAGGATAATAAACGAACGCATTGTAAAGTGCTGTTGCGATTTAAAGTGTCAACCAAACATTGCAAAACTAACAGTTCAACGGATAGTGCTGCAAAGTGCCGATGTATCTTGTGAACATTAAATAGTGATAAATCAAAAATATAAACACTGCGTGCCACCCACTGCCCACCGCCACAACCCCATTGTTGCATCCGGACGACACCGCGCCTGGAAACGCCCCCGCGGAACGCAGAAGATTCTACGAAGTTAGTTGTATCCGATCCATATGACAATTAGTTAAGATATAGATGTAAGTAGACATAAGCATAATTTAGATTTGGTATTAAGATTTGAAAAACCTAATTAAAATCGAGACTTATAATTATTACATGTTCTTAATTAAATTCACCTCCCTAGTCCACACCCAAGCAACCCGAATTGGTGAGAAAGCAGAGTATACGGCTGAAGAGGTAATTATAAAACAGCAATATATTTAACTATGATTCTGAGCTAGATGCCGGAGATGTTAACAATGATATTGTCACAACCTTTCAAAAACAGTTTTTAGAAATATTACATTTATTTTGATTTTGTTGCAAAGTGGA
Organism: Hesperophylax magnus; assembly: GCA_026573805.1. Lineage (NCBI taxonomy): Eukaryota > Metazoa > Arthropoda > Insecta > Trichoptera > Limnephilidae > Hesperophylax > Hesperophylax magnus. The sequence continues at coordinate 25,832,329 of JAIUSX010000046.1, forward strand.
AATACACACAAATTCTCCGATATTCTGACATAATCTTTAAGAAATAAAACGGTCAATATGCCAGATGCCTGAAGGGTTAAATTGATGTATATAATATATTTTAGAATAACGATATGATTTAATTGGCTATTAGATTCAACGCGTGCACAGAGGGAAAAAACATCAATCTTGTCACATCATAAACGTGAATCAACCAAAATGAGGCAGTGTATTTAAAATAATATAGACACCTACGGCAAAGTAGGTACTTACTCAAGTACTTAACGATATTATATCTGTCATCTACACGTGGCGGAGTGACAAATGCGATATGAAAGTGTCCGAAATGAGGTTACCAACACCGAGACTAAACTAGACAGATGTATTGGGATAAACTGGCATAGTGACAAGAAATTATAAGAAAAATATTGAAAATAAACTCATTTAATTAGTGCCACATTTTATACTTGGATTTAAGACTCGTAAAACTCTTATTTTAGTTTTTTAATTTTATATTACGCATTCCTTTTAGCAGGGCTGGATTGATAATTAATAAAAAAAAATAGTACGTTCTGTTTTGGTTACGGCCATCGCTAAAAAAATACTAATTTTAATGAACGTATTTCTAAATGTACACAGAAAAAAATTTACTGTTATAAAATATTGGTAATTTATTAAAAATCTGATCAAAATATTCGCATGCTTATTAAAAACGCGATTTTAACGAATGAATTGATAGATTTCCTAACAAATTATCAGTAAAACACGAATGTGTTATGAGGATATCGGAACACGTGTTCATTATATTAATCAATATAAGCGCAGCTGCACGAACATGTGTTCCGATATATTCTGACTGTGCTAATATTTTATTAGGAACTGGTCAGGATAAAATAACAGGATTTTAATAAATCAGCAATACTCGTTTTCTCCGCTGATTAAAGAGACGTTCGTGTATGAAAGAGATATCATGATTATGCCGAAGTTTTAAAGAATATGTCTGCTGTGTTATTGCGTTATTTTATCAGTAACCTTCCTTCCAAAAACTTATACACGAGTGCGACAATAAACAGCGTAAACTGCGCTCCAAATGAAATCAATAGTCTCAAGATCCGTATAACTGAATGTCTAGAAGCAATAACTCGTTGGATGTCTTCAAACAAGCTGAAGCTCAATCCATCTAAGACTGAGTTTCTCTGGGCAGCCACAAACAAACGTCAACATTTCATAGATAATTCACCTATTACTATTTCCGGCAGCGATATCATCCAAAAACAACAGTCAAACTTCTCGGTGTCAATTAAGATTCAGACTTTTCGTTTAAAAGTCAAATAAATAGGACTGTAAGCACCGGTTTTTTTCACCTAAGACAACTCAAGTCTGTCCGAAGAAACCTTCCTACAGAAGCAACAAAACTACTTATCAACTCTTACGTAGTCTCACGTCTCGATTACTGCAACGGCATTTATGCCAGCCTTCCAAAATATCAAATTGACAAACTTCAATCAGTGTTTAATGCAGCAGCACGGCTCATAACCGGGGTTTCAAAATATTCGCACATTTCAGAACACCCTCGTAACCTTCACTGGCTCAAGCGCCCTGAAAGAATCCAGTACAAACTGTGCTGGATGGTGTTTAAATCCATCAATGAAATGGCCCCACCCTACATCTCTGAACTATGCTTCCCGGAAAACACTGGTCTGAGGCAGTCAACGCTTAGATCAGCAACATCATCAGCTGTAGGCAGACTGATAGAACCTAAGCGCAAGCCAAATACTAAGTTTGGTGATCGCGCTTTTGGAGTATCTGGGCCGAAGGCTTGGAATAAACTCCCTCCGGAACTAAGATCCATAACAAGTCCAACAGAATTCAGGTCTATACTGAAAACTTACCTTTTTAAGCTGTCGTACCCTTAAATTAAATATACCATTCCTAAGAGAAAGTCCAGTTATATTCAATTTTTCAATAAAGTCCTAAATCCTGTATCTAAATTTCGCCAGTAAACAATTAGATAATGTTAATTAAGTGTTAATCTCAAGTGACCTACCAGGTAAGTATTGTACTGTATATTTTCTCCATAAATAGTTAAGTAATAACATAGATCACTGTAGAAATGTATTATAAGTTTGTACAGCGCCCTTGAGGTGATTTTGCACAAAAACGGCGCTATACAAGTCATCCAATTATTATTATTATACCAACACTATTATTATATTCTACCCATCATACTAAAATATCTATTTCCCGTAATACTAAAATATCATCCAAAAATTATCTAAAGAAAAAGTACCACAAGTAAAACAGTACACTGGTACTACACTGTTATAACTTATAACTCGATCGTTTCGCATTTCGTCTGTCTGTAAATTGGTACGTGCGTTCGATTTTCTTTTTAAATTAAGTTCGATTATTTTTTTCAATGTGAAATCATCATGTTACTTTGGACTTTCTTGTTCGCATTTTTCTCAATATTATGGTACTTACCCACTTGAAGAAAGTTTGAAAAAAGAATTATTGTCATTGAGAGATGGTGACGTTCTTTGGAGAGAACATCTTAGGGAATAATCACATTCTGCTTGACAACAACCTAAAAGCCTAAACCCTTTCGTATAGAAAAGAAGGGTCTTAGATTAATTTTACTTGAACAATTTTGAAAACAATAAACAAACGAATGATCCTAACGTTTCCATGATAACTCAACACAGTGACAATTCAACACACTTTTAAAAAATGATATAAAGTCATTAGAAACGATGAAAATTTTTTTTTAACCTAACCTCACCTACTTAACCTAGTTAATAAAGTTTTTATTTCATCACTTTCCATGACTTTATATAACTTTTTAAAGATGTGATGAATTATCATTGTGATGATTTATACGGTCACCGATCCTAACATAACATTAATTAATAAAGTAATGAAAATTATTTATTACCCGCTTCTCAAATAGTATAAAATAAAGTCCCTATTCGCGTCTTTCTGTTTGTGTGCTTAATTCTTCTAAACTACGCAACGGATTTCGATAGGGTTTCAACGCAGAAACAGCTTTCAAATACAAAAAAAAACTTAATAATAACATAATTAAATTTGATTTACATTAAATTTAAAAATAAATATTCCTACGAATTAAACACAAAAACAATTAACGCATAATAATAACTCAGCTTTTGAAAAACAAACAATAACCTCAAAATCAAATTAATTATAATTCTTCATAAAAATAAATATCTTCAACCAGATAATCTCCCGGCTTGGATATTCGCATATTTAACTAAAAATCCTGCAAGATAGTTCATATTTCGTATTTTTTACGGAAATTGTCGCGAATATAAGGCAAATATTATGTTTTTATAGCTAATATAAATAAAATAAATACACTCATTTCTCATAAAGGTATAATGCGGACATATTATAATAAATTTCAAAGATTTTATGACGTACTTTCCACGTTTTATAAAAGATTCAAGAAGTCTCTTTGAAGCTAAGGAGTGTTAAACTTTACACTTAAAGCATATTAACAGTAATATTGACAGCCTCCGTCGAATAGGTAAATGAAATATAAGAAACAAACAATATTGCGCCTTCAATCACCATCAAGGGTTGTGTTTGGAAGGTAAATGAAATATAAGAAACAAACAATATTGCACCTCCAATCCCCCCTCACTATTCAAGAGTTATGTTGGGACAGTAAACGAAATATAAGAAACAAACAATATTGCGTCTCCAATCCCCCCTCAACAATTAAGAGTTATGTTGGGACAGTAAACGAGATATAAGAAACAAACAATATTGCGTCTCCAATCCCCCCTCAACAATTAAGAGTTATGTTGGGACAGTAAACGAAATATAAGAAACAAACAATATTGCGCCTTCAAACTCCCCTCATCATTTAAGAGTTATGTTGGGACAGTAAACGAAATATAAGAAACAAACAATATTGCGTCTCCAATCCCCCCTCAACAATTAAGAGTTATGTTGGGACAGTAAACGAAATATAAGAAACAAACAATATTGCGTCTCCAATCCCCCCTCAACAATTAAGAGTTATGTTGGGACAGTAAACGAAATATAAGAAACAAACAATATTGCGCCTTCAAACTCCCCTCATCATTTAAGAGTTATGTTGGGACAGTAAACGAAATATAAGAAACAAACAATATTGCGTCTCCAATCCCCCCTCAACAATTAAGAGTTATGTTGGGACAGTAAACGAAATATAAGAAACAAACAATATTGCGTCTCCAATCCCCCCCTCACCAATCAAGAGTTGTGTTAGGACAACAAACATATTATATAGATATTACTTTTAAAACATAGAAATCCTTTTGAAATATATGAAACGCCATTTCGTATATTTCTAGAAATGCGTTGACCTAGCAATTCCTGATACAGGTCTACGAATTTCATGACTTCAGAGCTCATTGTATTTGCTGCTTTTTATTTTTAAGTTGAGATGTTGTACGAATACATTATGCACATCTTTATTAATTTGTTTTTAAGCATAAAATTATTTAAATCTTGGAAACTACGTCGCAAAAAATCTGCGACAAGAATGCCAATGATTGTAAAGAACGTTTCAGTAATTGAGCTAACTATACCGATAAAGTGTATAAAAACACTATAATGTAATGTATGCACACATTTCCACGATCTCCAGCAGACGGCAGATAATAATACGTAATAAATAAATAAATTTACAGGTAGGGTACATATAAATTTTAACAAATCATTATTATAAGCAATAATTAGTCGTCTAAAATATCCATACAAATTAAAAATATCTCCCAAGTAAAAATAAATGCAAAAGAATTGAACCCGCACCTTCTGGTGTCCGGTCAGGTGCTCTTGACCACTGAGCTACGTCGGCTTATTTCCAACACGCCAAATAATTCAATATGTACTATTACTTCAATCAACAATTACTGCTTATTGTATATTGTTTTCAATTTGTATGGATATTTCAGGCGACTAATTATTGCTTATAATAATTTGTTATGCGTAAAAAACCTCGTTTTAAATTAGCGTATTATTAAAAAAATAAAAAAATTTAACTATAAACTAGAAAACCTTTTTGACGATGGCATCAAATAACTCTGGAATGATGTCCTTCAGTGTCATAAAACTTGCACATATTTTATTACGTCTAATTTTTAATGTATGATTTGGAAGTGAATGGTAGAAGAGGTCGAGGACACCCGAGGAAGACATGGCACGATCAAGTGAAGCAAAAACTTGTTATAATACAATAATATTATTTCCACCTGAAGCCCCCGCATACCCAATTTTTGCCGATTTATAACAAGCTTATCGTTAACTCTTCAAGTTTTTAAATTAAAAAAAAAAAAAATAAGCTCGAAAAAAAAAATCTCAAAATAAGCTCGGAAATTATTAAAAACATGTTTTGTTCTGTTATTTAAAATGTTATAGACATGAAAAAATTCACAGGTTATCTTTAAATGCAACTAAAGCATTGTCCAGAGATTTTGCTCTATTTCAAACGAGTCGTGTTTTATTGAAAATTTTGGTCATTTTCGCTTAATTATTATCGTTTTTTAAATATAAGCGCGCTCCTTCTGACATTCGAATATACATATCTCTCTTTCAAACCATCTTTGAACGCTTAGTACGGGGCCTTAAAAATACACCCAATTGTCAGGTACTATAGAATTCACAACTTCATAAGTTTACCCTCAACCATTTATTTATAAGCCCCCGAGCAACGCCGGGTACATGTCTGCTAGTAGGTAATAAATTTATAATTCCACATTTTTCACAAAGTTTCCGTAAGCTAAAGCTAAGCGTAATAGCTTCGCTATTGCTAATGTCTCTCGGGCATCTACGACTTCTTCCACCATCCACTACTGTATTCCATAATGTTACTGTTAAAAAAACTACATTACACCGACATTAATTCGACTCCGTATCTTATTCCGGTGCAAAGTATTATAAACACTCCAGGCTCTAATAAGAACAAACGTTGAAATTTTCAGCGATATCGGTCGACTACTTTACGAATTTTGCGAGTGCAAACATACGCAGGCTGGATTTTAATATATTAAAATTTGCAATAAATAATGAAGCTTCACCAATCCACTTACACTAACTAGTCTGTAAAGACCAATTTTAATACAAGATTGTAAGCAATACACTGCCAATATAAATTGAGCTTAAGATATTATACCATTTAGTATCTATCGTATATTAAGTATTAGGAACTGGTTTCGCCGTCTGGATATAGTCCCGCAGGGAGATTTGTCTGGCCCTGTGACATAAAAAACAGAAGACGATATGTAAATAAATTAATTAAATAAATTAAGACAGAATGACAGTAAAACCGGCAGACAAGCAGCCATATGGCAGCTTTAAACTAACCTGTAAATAACTACCACCTATTATTATTGTTGGATACAAATGTAACGATCGAAAACAATTTTATTATTTAGACATCAGAAACCAATATAATCATAAAATAGTGTAAATTGTAAAGCATTACTGATTAAAATATTTGTGATTAATGGCGAGAAGATAAGAATACGTCAATGGTCCATTTGAATGTCAACATTCCTGCGAGCCGATTAAAAAAAGGAATTTTGACATACCTACTAAATAGGGCCATCTTATGAAATGTCGATTAATAAATGTGAGCACTCTAATGATGATCCCATCTCTGTCACCATATAAATATGGTAGTGTTGGCAGATCTCGCACACTTCGCAGATATCACAAAACTCTCGATCGATATCCAGCAGTACCTAATCTAAATAGTATAAAACAAAGTCGCTCTCGGCGTCTGTCTGTTTGTGCACTTAGTTCTTCTTAACTACGCAACGGATTTTGAGAGGGTTTTCACTATCATTTAGAGTATTTCTTCCGAAAGGTTTTATATTTATAATAGATGTATATTATATTTATAGGAAGTAGAGAAATCGAGCAACGCCGGGTACAAGTCAGCTGGTTTGTAATAAAACTTGAATAAGGTTTCGAATAGACGCGACTGAGATACACTACGACTAGGAAGACAATGTCATCTTTTATAAATCGTTTTATTGTCATTATCCCTACAGGGAATAGAGTAGGGGGGGTGTTTGAGTCGGGAACAATTAAAATAGACAGCTACCAAATCTTTGGAAACATTCCAACATAAATCAATCAAAAAAACATTGAAATGTTCAATTATTAGTTAATTACAATTTTAATGAAACATCATGCGGGTACCCCTAGGGTAACCCCAGCGGCTTACATAATATGATACTGTTAAGACCTAATACTTACTTTAATGCTAATAAAACCAAATTCATCACTTTCAAAATTAAAAAATACAAAACTAGAAAACTAAACTCGAAACTTGAACTTAAAAATTCATTGCTCCCATCACTTTATTCTAGGTGTAATAGTGATCAAAATTTAAAATGGACTGATTATATTAACTATTTAAATAATAAAATTAAAATTAGTTATTTCTTCAAAACCATCAGTAAAAAAGACTATGGCTATTTGACAATCGCTCTTAGAATAAGGTATTATCGGATGGGGGCAGTGCAAATGACAATATCGTAAAATCACTCATTAAAACCCAAAAAGAGATAGTGAAAATTATTTTGTAAGAACTAGCACTGACAACATCTCCAACAAACTTAACATGATCTCATTTCAACAACTATTGTTTTAGTAAATAGTTGTTGAAATGAGATGATGAAGATTTCGTCAGTGCTAGTTCTTACAAAATTATTTTACAAACATAAATATATTAGTGGTTCTAACAAAGTAATATTGATTCAAATAATTATAAGAAATAATTCGCCCGAAATATTAATACAAATTGAAAATACCTCTCGAGTAAAAATTTATATAATTATAATTATTTGTTATCCTTTGTGCTATGCATAAAACCTCGCCTTATAAACATTAGTTTATCATTAAAAAATAATAATATTTGACAAGTCAATAAATGAAGATATCATATGTCTCGACGCCATCTAGTGAGAAATTTAGCACTAACAAAGCCTTTCCTACAAAAATAAAGTTGGTTGTTTACAGGTGGAAAAAATATAATAAGCAGTAATTGATGATTGAGGTACTAGTACATATTGAATCATTTGGCGGGTTGGAAATAAGCCGACATAGCTCAGTGGATACAGAGCACCTGACTGGACATCAGAAGGCACGGGTTCAATTCCTGTTGACGGCATTTATTTTTACTCGGGAGATATTTTCAATTTGTATTAATATTTCAGGCGACTAATTATTGCTTATAATTATTTGTTATCCTTTATGCTATGCATAAAACCTTGTCTTATAAACATTAGTTTATCATTAAAAAATAATAATATTATTTCATTTAAATATAATGGATAACCACAAAGTTATAGCTACTTTCAAAAGTACTATTTATTTCCATACTGCAAAATTTTAATAATATGTAATTCAAAGGCTCAGCACGGGAGATCCCAGTGAGGATATCATTATATCTATTTATTACCAAAAAAAGAAGAAAATAAAACAATTATTATTATATCATCGAATGGCATACTTGATTGGAGAAAAGAAAAAGTTCACCTAGTTGAATTGGGCTAAAGATCCTAAAGAGATCGTCGAGAGAGCGTCGGTTGGGTGAGAACCACCAATAATCGGTAAAACCGGAGGCATTCGAGGAAGGCCTTAGCCAAAATTTAGATTATTTCCAGATTAATCAATAAATTTTTAATGATTAACATTTTTTAAATGATCTATAATTTCGAAATCTCAAATCGAGGGTTTAATTCAAACAATGTTATCTACAAACTATAGATATTTTGTATATACAGCTGTATACATGTGTTGTCTCAGTAAACGATATATTTAGTTCGAATTTATTAAATACTAACTGAAGTATATCCGGCGTTGCTAGGGTTATCCTTAGTAGACATACCAAAGATATTAGAAGAACGAGATATGCTATGAGCAGTTCATACTGTGTGGAATTGTTTTGCCCAGTGTCGCCGGTTTTGTTCACCAATACTACTGCACACCTTCGCTTGCGCTAAGGTATCCGCACTAATACATAGAACAGATTTCTGTGCGTACACGTCCCGACAGCATTCAAAGTACCCTAATTAGGTAGTACTCCGCCTACGGTCCGGCGGCCAACATAGCATATCTCGTTCTTCTAATATCTTTGAGACATAATATCGTGGACTTTTCTGTAGGACTTTTTAAGATATACAATTCCTTAGTACATTATTTTGATGTATAGCCAGCGTTAGCAATGTAGTAAGCACCCAAAAACATTTTTTTACGACTTGATTACAAAACGTTGACTTTTATGTACTTTCTATAAATATAATATGCATGTATTATATATATAAACCTTCCGAAAGAAATTCTCTAAATGATAGTGAAAACCCTATCAAAATCCGTTGCGTATTTTAGAAGAACTAAGCGCACAAACAGACGGACGCACATAGCGACTTTATTTTATACTATTTATAGTTGAACGATGTCCGAAAACTCGTGCAAATGAGTGAATTTACATCACTTAGAGAAACCAAAAATAGTTTTTGTCGATCTGAGCATTTCGATTTGTATTTTTTTAACTAAAATGGAGTCGGGTCTACGCTCCGACGCATTTTAAAATACATTAAAACCGCAAGACCTTTTTTTTTCAAATTTAACCGAAAAATTCTTCCGACTCGATTTACTCGAAAACGAAAGTTATAACACAAAATTGACTCCAAATGTGATTCAGTTTCCCGTTTGTACGATGAATTTCCCGACCCCGCGTACATCATTTAATAATATAACATTTTAGCTTTGAACTAATAACCCGAAATATAAACTTTACTTAGATTCTTCTTTAAAATGCTGTCGAGATTGTATAATAATTTTAGCGCGACAATCCTTCCATTTAATCAAGTTTAAATAAAGGAGCCGTTACACGGTTTTCTGAATATGTCGGCAAGTGACATCTCTTGACATAAATTAAAACCTTTTATTAAATTTATTCACAACTTCGATCTATTGACACAAGTTTAAACCTAATTTACACAGAGATTATAATGTGATTTCCCTCGTACATGAACACATTGGTAACGTAAGTAAATTCGTTAAATTCGTCTCAATTTAAAACCGTCCCGTTATAAATACTATTTATGTGTCAGGGCACTGAGTGAAGTTATAAATAACGCTTATAAATCAGAAATCACAGAGTTAATTAGTTTTGGAAAGCAACATTCATCATATTGCTCGGCGCCGTACAGTTTTATTGTCCTTTGTCTGGACTGTGATGTTGGTAGGTAACACATCTCAAATCTCATGGCAAAGCTATAAATTTTCCATGGCATATACCATACTCGTATGAACAGGCTCCAACACAACCAACTAACTGGTAACCGGGGTCATTTCACAATCATCACTATTGGAGCCTGCGCTTGTTTAAACATTGTGAACAAGATCAAAGCAGACTAACAGATGAAACGATTTAGGAAGTTGCAGCTTTGGAATAAGTCAATATAATTATAATTTTGAATTATTTGTGATGAAACATTTCAATATACCTATTTGTATATTATTTCTAACTTTGATTGACATAATCGAAGCATACAATTGCAAAATCTGAAAAAAAAGGTGTAGCTCAATTCGTATCGATGGACGTAATCGAAGCATCCGATTTAGAAACACTGAAATAATCAAAGATATTTAGAAATAATCGATCGGCCACAGACGACTACGACGATTTGTATTACCGATTTCCCAAAGGCACACGGAGAAAAATGAGATTGCTAATTTATTAAGAATCTTTTCAAATTATTGGTAATTCGGTTAAAAAAGGGATAACTGGCGCTTAACGAATGAATTAATAGATTTTCTTATAAACTCTTAGTACAATACGTATATATTATCACGATTTCGGAACACTTATTAAAATCATAATATTTTCGTATTTCGTAATTATATGTATATTATCAAGGCAAATGCAGGTGCGTGAACAAGTGTTCCAATATATTAGAAATTTACTAAACGTTTATCGGTAAAACGGCCCGCAATCCCGTTTTTAACGGGATTACTAATAATTTGAATATATTATTGATAAATTAACAATTTTCATTTTTCTCCGTGCACGACGACATTATTATTTGTAGATATCGTTACTTCAAAATATACATTATAATCTAATTTTCGGAGAATCGTTATTTAATTTAATACGATTATGGAATCGATTTTTTTCGAAACAATCTTGATCATGTCCAGCATTTTATTATCTAATCTTATACTTAACTAGCTGACGTGTACCCGGCGTTGCTCGACTTTTCTCTACTTTCAATAAATATAATATCCATGTATTATATATATATATATATATATATATATATATATATATATAAACTTTCCGGAAGAAATTCTCTAAACGATAATGAAAATCCTATCAAACTCCGTTGCGTACTTTAGAAGAACTAAGCGCACAAACAGACAGCATCGGATAGTGACTTTGTTTTATACTATTGAGATGAAAGGTAAGGTAGGTACCAGTTACTTACTCTTAGGTACATTCAAAATTAATTGATTGTGCATTTTAGGCGAACCAACTATTTTTCAAGTGATTTTCTCACGGGCAGGTAAACATGGCTACAGAACTAACAATAGTGAGGTGAAATGAACATCCGAGGATAATTTATTACAAAATTCTAATTAAGAATGCATGTTTTTCACTTTAACACTCGACTCCAATCCGGAGGTTCCCAAACTTTGAAGTAGCCATTTTTTTAAATAGCCCACTTTCTATGTTTTTCTGTAGGGTGTTTTTTTTTTGGGAATTTCCTTCAAAAGGGTTTTTTTTATTATTGTTTGCTCTGACTCTAGGTGCCACCCCGTCGTCTCTATGGACATTTATTTACGACGTGTTTATTTGATATTTAAGACAGAAGTAGGATGTAAGGATGTTACCTAGAGAAAATAGCAAAAATCAACTCTAAAATAAAAGTAAAGGGTATAAAATTATATTAAATATAAAATGTATTTTTTTAAAGAAATTGTTGTGTATAAAGCTTCGGGCTTTCAGACACAGATGGCAGTGCTCTTAGTTTTAGCCTCCGACGACAGAGGGCGTCTCAGCTTTAGGTTAGGTTTGATTGGAATCCCACTGGGAGTCCGTATCTAGGGAGTACCGAGAAAGGTTGACCAACGCGGTTATATTGTACACGCGATATTCTAAATAAACCAGTTAATAACAAGTAACCTATTTATTACTGAAAGAGGTATCTTCCATCCAAGGAGTGTTGGGAGTCTGTGGCAAGAAGTCCACGGCTGTATATCCTGAAGGATAGAACATCACAGAAATTAACCGTATTAATTTATTTTCTAAGTCTATTTAACCATGTAGCCTTTGGAAAAAATGAAATATGTAGTTGGTATTCGTCGAATTAACAAACATCAACTGAAGTTTAGAAGCAATGGCAAGTATTGATTTTCAAATGCTGCAAAAGACGAAACCGTTTCGAGGTCGATATTTGGCTTTAATTTCTTTGTTACAAAATTTATGGCAATCTTGAAAATTCGTAATAATATGCAAAACAGGTAGAATTCAACTAACACTATAACCAACCCAACGCATTCCTTCGAAAACCTTATCTTTGCGTAGGTAAAAGGAAGCCACCCAACTCTTGGCAGAAGTACTTCCGTTTTGTTTACACATTTAATGAATTCAACATTAAATATGAATTCAACGACCTTAGCATTATCTTTGATTCCAAATTACGCTTCATCATATTACAACTATTACCAGAAAATTATTAAAAATGCTTGGATTTATTCTCAGAATCGCAAAAAACTTTAAAAACCTTAAATTTTCTATACACGCGTTTGGTCTCCTCGTTTTAACTCGCATTGCTTACAAAAAAAAATATGTTACAATTTATTAATTTCAAAATGAATATTCCTAAATCCCGATATCAATTATGTAAATTTACGAAATAAACTCAATTTATCGAAATTATCTGAACGGCGAAAATATTTGATCTGTGTCTTCATCTTCATCGATTGTATAAAATTGTTAATTCAATATTTGACTACCCCGACGCTATAGATTTGCTGTCGTTACATATACCTCCGAAGCATACTAGATGGAACGTATTAGTTCACGACAATAACTTAGGACGGGTTGTTTCGGAGAATTTGATCAATTCATCAAATTTCAACGTTCATTTTCGGGTTCTGTGAAAGACTTATTCAAGTTCTGTTATTATATCATTGTAGGCTAGTTGCTTGACAAAACTGAAATAAAAACAGAACTTGAAAAAATCTTTCACAGAACTTGAAAATGAACGTTGAAATTTGATGAATTGTTCAAATTCTCCGAAACAACCCGTCCTTAGTTTTCAATTCTGAACGAGAGAATAAATATACTGGACGATGAACTAGTAGATGTCGCTGATATTATCGATTTAAACTTTAACACATTTAAAGTAAAATTACTTCAACACTCTTTAGTTAATGCAAATTACAAGTAATCATAATTTAAGCACATGCTAAAGTACTCACAATATATTTTAAATATTTAATTACTAGTATATAAAGTTCAAGAGTTATTTAAAGTTAGTGTGATAATAACAACAAGAATGTTGTAATTTATGCTTTTTTTTATTTATTTATGTTGTACTGAGGTTTTCAATATAATTTATAATCGTTATGTAAAAGCCCTACAAGGCGTTAATAAATAAATAAATAAGAAGAACATTATTGAAAATAGGTAATGTAGTTAAAGCTCTTCTGGAGGTATTCACATTAGTTGTTACCACTATAATTTAAAAAAAATCTATTAAATAACTGAGTTCACAATCTTGACATATAATAAAGACGTCAAACTATAAACTTTACTATAATTTTAATTTATTAATATTTTATTAAGATTCTTATAGGTTCTACTTGAGAACCATGGGCATATTTCATCGCAAGTGAATTGGTTGCTTCTCACATACATAATAAACATTGGAGCCTCTCCCCGGCTTGTTGATATGCATGACAAAAGATCGTCTAGACATTAAGACGTATAATACAATACATTATACATCATATGAAGACAAGACACACTATGGTCTTGGGTAAATACAAAACAGCTATCACATGTTGAGGTGGGCGCAAAACACAAGAATATTTAATAACAGGCTGAAGTAAAGCCATTTAGAAAGGAGTATAATATTCAACATCGATACATTTACGACGTGTGAGCTTTTTTTACATTAACGACACACAGGATGTCCTGAGGAAGGAGTGAACGTGGGTCTTGAAAGGGAGGAAACACAGAAGCCGATAAATCGTTCCATAGCCGAGCTCTTGAACTCAAGAACGAGTCGTAGAAATTAACCATTTTCATGTGACAAATTAATGTCAACCGTGTACAAATGTTGGGCGTGCGTTTGGCGTCTTTCTCGACTAAGTACCAGCGTCGAAGGTATCAATGATTCATATCAACAAGCACTTACTACCTGACGTCTGTACTCTTAAGTTTGTTAAGATGGGGGAATCTCTCACGGGCAAGGGTCAAGTCGGTGTTAGACCTTTCACATGGGCGCTATTAAAAAAAAAAAAGATTTTTCGAGGGCGTAACATAAACCACAGGACATCCATGGTGGTAAATATTCTCTGAATTGCCCCGGTGAAAGATCACCATTCAGGGTCGTTATAATATTTTCCTTACCACAACCTTTTAATATGCTATATTACTCGTATTTTCCTTACCACAACCTTCAGCTTTATAACATACTGGCGCAAACCCCTGAAAATCACGTGATATTATAATAATTGTAGGTTGCAGGATTTGTGAAGCTGAAAGTTTATGCAAAGAAGATATCAGAACAAGGATAAAAAATTATTGCTGCATGACAAAGAAAAAATAATATTTTTTCTTTACCAGTTATGTAAGTTTATCACACTATGTCAGAATTCTCGAGTTCATTGAACCAGGATTCCAATTTTTTTTCAAAATTCGCAGTTATTGAAGTCACCACATTATTGAGCGAATACATCTTAATACAAGTATAGGTATGTTCAAAGGTATTAGGAACTGACACGAAAAATTCTGCCACAACACAGGCTAGCCTAGTGAGGCGGTATTTGAGAAACCTCAACTGTACTTTTATTTTCTTTTTACCTTCACAATATTATGTTTGTATTTTTGTGTTAATTTTATAACCTTAAAAATAAAAGTTACAAATCAATGTACACCATAATATGTACTTATAGTATAATGTGTAAACTTTCCTAAATAAAGATATTATTATTATATGATATTATTAATCACAGACAAACTACAATGTTTGATTACCCCAAATTGGGGACGCCATAGTCCCCACTGGCTTCGGTCGATGGATGGTTGTGCGGTGGTCATATAAAAAGGCGTAGGTACCTACCGTCGATAGCTCCGTCGTTATATAGCTTCCCATTTTTTATAAGCAACGCAGGTACCTAACTAAAAGAGAAGTAACAACGTAGCAACAAAGGTTTTAGGATCACAGGTCAACAAATCAGGTTTCTACAAACCTCAATTACCAGTTAGAGGTTTATATATTTTTTATGTACAATACTATTTACGGCATGAGAGCTAAGGTATCATATTCCAGATTTAAATCAAAGCTGAAATTTGATAGCGAAAGTAGGTAGCTACCTATAATGAATACATATTTATATTACTTTAAACTTACTATATATGTACATATATTTAAATATATTAATAAACGCTAACTTGTGTTGCTAACTTCAGTTCTGGAACATTTAAAATTCACACATAAATTTATGTGATAATTCTTCTCTCCAATCTAGATAACAACATATTAGCAGTTATTATTTATTATATTACTAGCTGTACCCCGCCACGCGCTGATGTGGCTCAGTCTGTCTGTGCAGATAGAAAAACAATAGCGCATGTTGCATTTACGTCCAATAGATGGTGCTGTTTAAAAAACATATTTTTACCTGTCACGGGAGACATCTACATAATATATGTAACATGTGTTCGTACGCGCTAATCTACGAAACCGCCCAACCGATTTCAATGAAATTTTGTGAATGTGGTTGGTTCCAGCTTCAAATATAGGATAGTTTTGAGCCGGAGAGGCGTGGCGTGAGAGATTTTACAACAAAAAAAATTTAACAACGAACTTCTTTTTTTTCAGATTTCTCATCCAAAAATACATACAACCACACATTTTAACTTCTCTACCATAGTAGGCGGTCTGTGGCAGGACAACGTCTAGTCACTAGTAGGTTTAAAAAAAACACATGTGTATTTGAATGTAACGTTGTGTCAAAATTTCAAAGCGATCGGTGAAGAACTTTCGGAGATTTGAGATTTTGAACAAAGGAAAATTTCCTTTTTTATTTATATAGATAGAAGATGGAAGATTGTGATCTAAGAAACGGGACCTTCCAAGCGTTGGATGTAGCTATAATTAATACCAGCGTCACAAATTCGTGACTTGGGTGTAATATTCGATGAAAACTTGTCATTCATTGTACACATCAACTATATAACTAATAAGGCTCTAAAGATGCTTGGCTTCCTTTGCAGAACTTTCACTGATTTTAAGTCCATAGATTGTATGAGAACCCTCTATATTTCATTAGTCAGAAGTCAATTGGAGTATAATTCACCTATTTGGTCCCCTTTATATAAAGTTCACTCCAATAATATTGTAAAAGCAACAACCAACCCCGGACACACTGGGAAGATTCATTAATATGCTGCGGGTGGCCACACTGGACCGGCTGGAAGGGTAGCTAGGTTATCTACCCTTGGTTGGCGGTCTCTTCTCGACGCGATCTTTGACGAATACGGATCTCGTGATATCACCCGCCATTCCAAAAGTGTAAACATAAATAATAGACGAATCTCCAAAAGTGTCCAAGACTTTGATTTATCTCTTTATAAATTCAGAAGTGGGATATATCCAAATAAATTGCGACAGTGACGTTTGTTTATTTTGGTGAAAGATTTACGCGCGAAATAGACGCTTTGTTATTGTTTGTGTTTTGGTTACTCGAATAAAAGTTACGATAGAGACGTTTTATTCAGTGGTAACATCCACGTGCGAAATTGACGCTTTATTGTCTAGTGATTGTGTGTATACGAGAGAGACGTTAATTTAATTTGGAAAATTATATTCGTGCGCGGGAGTAAGGTGACGCTACCGCCGCCATTTTGTTTGTTGTGTTTACGTTTGGCGCGAAAAAATGTCCCGAAGCGAAAGTCGTAGCCCGAGCAATTCGGAAGACTCCATGGAGCCTTCGCGCGTGGTTTTCGAAAGACTACTCGAGACCAGACTCGAGGGCATGCTAGCCAAGTACTTCAGGGCTAGGGATGGGAGTTCCAGCTCCAGCCGTCAAGAGGGACCGAGTACTTCGTCGGCACGGAGCAGCGGCCCGACTGTGAAAGCGGAGATCATCCCTTTCTTCGATCCCGAGGACAAGGCAGTCACGGCAGTGTCATGGCTGCAGAAGATTGAGGTCCTGGGAAGGGTGCACGGGTGGGACGAGTACGCGAAAGCGTGCTATATGCAGACGCGGCTGCGTGGATCGGCCCGAAAGTGGTACGACCACTTAGATAACTACGAAATGTCGTGGCCCGAATGGAAGTTGTCGCTGGAGCGAGCCTTCCCACGGCACATTGAGTATGCCGACATGATGGAGGAGTTGATGCAGAGGAGGAAGCGTGGCGATGAGACTATGACGCATTACTACCACGAGAAGCGGATGATGGTGAAAAGGTGCCGGTTAGATGATGAGGCGGCTATCTCCCTCATCATACGGGGTCTGCCCTTGGAGCTTCAGCCGCATGCCAGAAGCTTCAGATGCACCACCCCCGAGGAGCTGTATGTGGGATTCCTGGCGTCCCAGGAAAACTACAAAGCCCCCGAAGGCAGTTCTTCCTCAAGATCGGACAGGACCACTCTGCGTGCCCCACCAGCATCGCAGCCTCATCGCTATGGGAAGCAGGGGCGTAGGCGTGACCAGCGGGATGGCGCCAAGGCAGACAAGGCTTGTTTCCGGTGCGGAAAGCAGGGCCATTATGCAGCCAACTGCATGAAGAAGACGGAGGATTGCCCGCACTGTGGCAAGAGTGGACACCTGCCTGCCAGATGTTACAAGCGGCCCAAGCATCAGGAGAAGGCCAATGTTAACATCCTTAAGCTAGCAGGCAGGAATGATGTTTTCGATAAGGAGGTAAAGGTAAACGGGTTGACTTTCCGTGCATACATAGACACGGGAAGCCAATCCAACATTGTATCTGAAAAAGCCTGCAGGCAATTGAATTTAACATTGGAGCCTTCTGAAACAATGTTGAAAGGTTTTACAGGTGGGTCAGTAATGGCACAAGGTGTGGTAGAATTTATTCTCGAGGTGGACGGTTTGAGTCTGGTCACCTCAGCACTTGTTACCGACTGTATTATGGGCAGCATCGATATTTTAATTGGACAGCCCTTTATTTCACAGATTGGAATTACCCTCATTGTACATGATGGGCAGGCTATTTTTAGAAAGGATGTAGAAGCTAACCCTGTACAAACTATAGATCTTGCAATAATTGATGATAAGTCATTCCAGGTGGTATGTGCCGGAGATGTTACTATCTCACCATCAACCACGGAGGTGGTTAAGGTGAGCGTTGCAGGAGCAGAGCTTGGAGAGAGTTACTCCACGGCCCCGCGCTGTTTTGAACTGGGAGCCACCACCTTCATGCTGCCAGCTACATTTTTGGGTGCCGACGGAGTGATGAAGGTTCACAACCTTGGGCGAGAAGCCTTAAGGTGGAAGAAGGGCGAGCTCATTACTCGGGCTGTACGGAGCACTGAAGCCCCAGCAGGTCAGGCTCACAGCCGAGGAGAAGTAAGTGACAACCTTGTTTGTTTAATGGAGACATCAGATCTGCAGGTGGGGGACATTAGCGAAGTGGAGAAGCGGGACCTACTGCAGGTGCTTCGTGAGTTTGAATTTTGTTTTGCTAATTCCACCAATGACCTAGGTTGCACCAATCTGGGAGAGATGACTATTAAAACTACTACCGACCAACCGATCCATTACAAGCCATATAGGCTGGCCTTTGCAGAGCGGAAGGTAGTACAAGAGAAGATTGATGATCTCTTGGCTAGTGGTATAATCCGAGAGTCGGATTCAGATTATGCTAGTCCTGTGATTCTCGTTAGGAAAAAGGACGGAGACTTTAGGATGTGCGTTGATTATCGAGCACTTAATGCAATTACTATTAAGGATAGATTTCCATTGCCGCATATTGATGACCAAGTATGTAAACTGGCAGGGAAAATCTATTTTACCAGCTTAGATTTAGCTCAAGGCTATCATCAGGTACCGATGGCTGAGGATTCTATTAGGAAAACTGCGTTTGTGACACCAGACGGACAGTTTGAGTATTTACGAATGAGCTATGGATTAGCTAATGCGCCCTCCGCATTTATGCGCATTATTAAGAAGGCTTTAGCGAGAATACCAGGAGATGACATTCTGGTGTTCATGGATGATATACTGATACCATCTAGATCAGTTCCCGAAGGGATAGCCAGACTTAAAACGGTTTTGAGTCTATTAGCAGAAGCTGATCTCCGAGTCAACCTGAGTAAATGTTCTTTCCTGCAAACTAAAATCACTTATTTGGGACACGAGGTGTCCGATAAAGGCATTGCACCAGGCAATGTCAAAATTGATGCAGTTCAGAACTTTAGACAACCTAGTAATATTCATGAAATTAGGCAATTTATGGGATTGGCCAGCTATTTCAGAAAATTCATTAAAGGTTTTGCTACTATAGGTCGCCCGTTGACTGAGTTGACAAAGAAGGGTGTCGAGTGGAAATGGGAAGAGTTCCAGATACACGCATTTGAAACCCTAAAGGAGAAGTTAGTTAGTCGCCCTGTTCTAGCTATTTATGATAGAGAACTGGAGACAGAACTGCACACAGATGCCAGTAAACTTGGATTAGGTGGAATTCTGATGCAGAAGCAGAGCGACGGTGAAATAAAACCAGTAGCTTATTTCAGTCGGGTGACTTCGAAGGAAGAAGAATTCTATCACAGCTATGAGTTGGAGACTTTAGCTGTTGTTGAATCTGTAAAAAGGTTCCGCATCTATTTGTTTGGAATAAATTTTACTGTTGTGACAGATTGCACTGCCGTAAGGGCAACGCTGGTTAAAAAGGATATGATTCCTAGGATAGCTAGATGGTGGCTCACCATACAGGAGTACGACATGAATGTAGTATATCGTCCTGGTGACCGTATGAAGCATGTAGATGCTTTGAGTCGCAACCCATCACCTCTTGAGGTGAATGTTTCAATGGTGGAAACAGATGATTGGTTACTTTCATTGCAACTTCAGGACCAAAAGATTATATCTATCGTAGAGCAGCTTAAGAGTGGCAAGGCTAATAAGGACTTGACAAACGATTTCTGCATCAGAAATGATAGGTTGTACCGGAAAACGTTGGCGGGTGAACGAGTGATGGTCCCGAATAATGCTAAATGGATGTTGGTAAGGAAATATCATGATGACATTGGTCATCCAGGTTTCGAACGGTGTGAGAAACTGATCAAGAGCGAAGTTTGGTTCCCCAAGATGACCCGTTTCATCAGGAAGTATGTGGCCGCATGCATAAATTGTGCATTTGCTAAGGGCCAGTACGGGAAAAGGGAAGGTATGCTTAACGCTATACCGAAGCCCGACAGATCGATGCATACTCTTCATATAGATCACCTTGGACCATTTTCTAAAAGCAAGTCAGGTAATAGCTATTTACTGGTGGCTACAGATGCTTTCTCTAAGTTTGTGTTTGCGTTTCCATCGAGAACACTAAATTCAATGGAGACGGTTAGAAAGTTGAGTGAAATGTTCAGTATATTTGGAGTACCTACTAGAGTTATCTCTGATAGAGGTTTGGCTTTTAATAGCAGAAGATTTAAGCAATTTTCTGTAGAAAAGCAGTTCAAACACATCTTAACTGCAGTTGCTACCCCCCGAGCAAATGGGCAGGTTGAGAGGACTAACAGGACATTGCTGGAGGCGATGCGTGCTATGGATGCAGATCCAAATCTATGGGATGTAGGATTACCTGAGATCATCTGGGGTATTAATAATACCGTCAATGCCAGTACTAGGTTTACCCCATTTCAGTTGATGTTTGGTCACAAGAACAGTGTTCTTGCTGACACGCAGGAGGATGTCAGTGTAGAACATCTCTCCAGGGAGGCGCAGGTAGCTGAGTGTCGTGAGGCGGCTCAGCGTAATATGGCAGTAGCTGCTGAAAGGATGAAAGCGCAGTACGACAAAAGGCGAAAGGTAGCACGCAAATACGGAAAAGGAGACCTTGTCTTGTGGAAAGAAGGTGTGGTTCGAGGAGGAGCAGGGATCAACCACAAAACTGACCCCCTCTACAGTGGACCTTACAAGGTAACTCAAGTACTTCCACATATTGACCGCTATGAGATTAGCAGTGTCAAGGGTATGCGTGGCTATAAGAAGTTCACCGCCATGGTTGCCGCTGATGCGCTGAGGCCCTACAAGGGAGCACCTGGAAACTCTGATGAGTCTGACAGCCAGGATAGTGAGGTAGGTCGAGATGATCTACTGGATTTACTGGAGAGCTGAGTCTCACCAAGATCGGCACGTTGCAAGGTTAATTGTGGATTAAACTTGCTAACGGTGCATGAGTGACTGTGTGTCACTGGGTAGTCGTTGGACTGCTGGAAGTATTACAGTTTGGCAGATGAGATGCTGGTCTCAGTCTTTAAAAATAACTGTGTGTATTTGCATCCTAGTGGTGTGGCGGATTTGTTCAGTAGAAACAATCCGAATAATTGGGTACGCTCAGTAGAAGCTATCCGGGATTTGTTCAGTAGAAACAATCCGAATAATTGGGTACGCTCAGTAGAAGCTATCCGGGATAGTTCAGTAGAAACTATCCGAATAATTGGGTACGCTCAGTAGAAGCTATCCGGGATAGTTCAGTAGAAACTATCCGAATAATTGGGTACGCTCAGTAGAAGCTATCCGGGATTTGTTCAGTAGAAACAATCCGAATAATTGGGTACGCTCAGTAGAAGCTATCCGGGATTGTTCAGTAGAAACAATCCGAATAATTGGGTACGCTCAGTAGAAGCTATCCGGGATTGTTCAGTAGAAACAATCCGAATAATTGGGTACGCTCAGTAGAAGCTATCCGGGATTCGTTCAGTAGAAACGATCCGAATAATTGGGTACGCTCAGTAGAAGCTATCCGGGATAGTTCAGTAGAAACTATCCGTGTGACTGAATATGCTCGGTAGAAGCTATTCATGTGGTGATACATCATGAAGGTATGAGATATGTCTGGTAGAGACTATCTGTTTTTAAATTCGTCTGTGTGGATGAATTGAAAAGTAACTTTGATGATACTGTTCAGACAACCGAGAGTTGGTTGCTTATGTGATTTAATGCTTGTAACTAATATGTTTTTCTTTTTACTTTGTGAGGTCACAATGGAGAGGCAGGATGGTCGAGTGTAAAAGCAACAACCAACCGAATAAATATTCTTATTCTATTATTATTCGAAGAGGCTAAATTGTTAGAGATAAGAAAAATTTACTGTACACAATGTTTAAAATATATATTTGCTCGAAATTTTCTTTTTATAAAAAATGAAAATCGGTCTAGTAATAGGGTAAATAATGTATTTAAAGTTCCACTGTGCAAAACAAGGCTTGCGCAAAGACATGCTTACTTTATTACACCAAAAATTTATAATGCACTCTATACCAATACAGAAATCAAATGTGAAAATATATCATCCTACAGGAAACATAAAAATGTAATAAAATCTTGGATAAATACCATAGATATTAATATTTACCTGCTGTAACATCTGATATTAATCTCTATTAACTTTTAACAAATCCTTATTAACTTTTATTTTTCATATTTAATTCCGTAAATACAGTAAATAATGATTTTACTATAAATATTTTCATTCTTTTCTTTTCAATTTTCTACAAAGATAAAATATGTATATTTAGAGTAATTTTAACTGAACTGCCTTAAAGAAACACAAGTATACCCACGAACTGGCGATGCCTATGTGGGATTTTTTTGCTATCATACATTTATGCATATTATTATTTTTATGTATATGCTGTTTATGAACTCGTGTGTGTGTACGTGTATTGTGTGTGTATGTTATGTATGATGTGTAATACACTATATATGTATACATATGTGCATGTGTACATATACTTTTCTGTAATTCGCATTGTTTCTTTCTTTTTTTAATATGTATGTAAAAAAACATAATTTGTATTTTAAAACCATGTATGTAACAAAAAAAATATTAAATAAAAAAAAAAAAAAAAAAAAAAACCCCGGACACACTGGGAAGATTCATTAATATGCTGCGGGTGGCCACACTGGACCGGCTGGAAGGGTAGCTAGGTTATCTACCCTTGGTTGGCGGTCTCTTCTCGACGCGATCTTTGACGAATACGGATCTCGTGATATCACCCGCCATTCCAAAAGTGTAAACATAAATAATAGACGAATCTCCAAAAGTGTCCAAGACTTTGATTTATCTCTTTATAAATATAGAAAGAGTTCAGCACAAATTTCTTAAGCACCTAAATTTTAAGCTCAGAATTCCTATTGATTACATTAATTATGTCAGTTTGATGAATCAATTGCATCTAATAAAACTGTCTGACAGGAGAATTATATCAGACCTTGTTGTGTTACACAGAGTCATTAACAACTTAATTGATAGTCCTGCCATCGTTGCCACTATTAATTTCCATGTGCCGACTAGGAAAACAAGACAAAATATAACATTCTTCTGCAATACATACACGACCAACTATCAGACACACTCACTGACCAATAGAATGCATGATCTGGGCAACAAGCATGGGGGTGCTATTGATTTATTTATTGACTCCATTTATAGAATTAAGCATAATCTATACTAACACTTTGTCGAATCCTACAAATTAGAGTAGCATTGATAAATTAGTTTTAATGTTTTGTCTTATATGTAGTGTTGTTGTAATTCCTTTTTTACTTTATGTTACTCTTACGTTTTACCAATATTGCTTCATATTTAGTTTTCTTTTTATACATTAATTCTTAATATTTTCTCATTATACTTGTAATGATAAAGATGGTTAAACAATAATACACTAACAATGAATGTGACCAAAACTAAATACATTGAATTTAGTATTAATCCTTCCTTAAGAAACCCAGAAAATCAAATTAAAATATGGGCTTGCAACCTGACAAATACGATAATATGTGATTGCCCTTATTTAGAACAGGTAACTAAAATTAAATACTTAGGTATTATTTTTGACAGCAATTTAAAGTGGAAACAACATATTACCACTACAGCAAACAAACTTAGAAAATTCATTTACTTTTTTAGACAAACTCGCAACTTTCTCAACCTAAGCCAGCTCAAAACAATCTACTATGCACTTTGTCAATCTTTAATAGAATATGGTATCATAGCATGGGGAGGAGCAAACGCTGCCGCCATTGATCCAATATCTAAAGCTCAGAAACTTATAATAAAGATTATCCTCAAACTACCAATCACAAGCAGTTCGGATGAAATCTTTAGGAAAATCTGTGTTATGGACATTAGGCAACTTTATGCCAAAAACATACTAACATACCTCTTCAAACACAAAACTACTTTTGACAATATCCAAACTGCTCGTGATACTAGAACCAAAGGACATAATTTCTTACAAATCCCTTTCGCTAAAACAACTTTTGGCCAGAGAAATTTTAGATACTTTGCAACAAGGCTATATAATGCTCTCCCACTAGCCATTAGACTGAACGAATTTTTTTAAAAATATAAAACAGACATCAAGTCTTGGATCATCAGCCAAGACAGATCCATGATCAAAAATTTTATAAAAATCCCTACATAAGTATGTACTCCAACTAGATGCTGATTAACAAATTTATCATTTATTATTATTAATTATTATTTTTTATCTTTTTTACAATGTCATTGAATGTAATGAAATATTTTATGTATCAAAAAATATGTAAACATTAATTCATGTATCAAATACGTCTGTCTCGACACAGGTTTATCCTAGTGAGACAGACATCGAAAAAAAAAACCCGTAAAAAAACTTTATATTGATAATAAAAAAATAAAAAATAAAAAAATAAAAAAATGACAATTGTTGATTTTGTACGTACTTTACGATGGATTACATCTATTTACTGTCAGTATCTCCTGTATAATACAGATATTCTCCTATGTACACTGCAACATGTATCACTTTTATGTAAAAGCCTTTTTAGGCTTATATATAAATAAAATAAAAATAATTTCTGATTTAGTACGTAGACATTGTTCGGTACGAATACAAAAGAAGTAATAAATAGACACATTCAATGGTATTTTATATTGGTAATTTATTTTAGTACCTACTTACAAATATTTGATTTCTAATGCTACGTATACATCCGCAAGTCGAACTGCCGAACTGAATCTCACCTTATGGGAAAGAAACAAAGCAACCGCAAATGGCGCGAAACGCCGTTTGCAGTTGATTCATTCCTTTCCCGTAATTCGTAGTACGGTTCGCGTTTCTGTTCGCAAATGTATACGTACCCTAAGAGATCATTAGTTACAATGCGAATTTTATGAGTAAATTCGGAAATTATTTCGTGGAATGTCATTTACAACATTAGTTGCTATTTGCCAAGACTCTTATCAGTAGGCATTTTGAACTGTTGTCTCTTTGGCGATGCCATACGTAGTAATGCAAAATCATGTGTTTTTGGTTTGAAAATTTGGTCGCCTAGAAATGTTTCAGATGCTTTAATTAAATACTGCGAGTAGAATACATCTTGGCCTATTTAGTATTTATAGTATTTTTTATTAGTATATATTTATTAGTATTTTTTAGATAAGTCTTTTTATAAGCCCAGAAAAAAATAATGTGTAAGGCCTATGAAAACTGCTTTAAAGTTCAAAATCTCCTACTTACGAACCCATTTTCGGTTATGATTTTATTGTATAATGTGGCAAATTAAGTTATTTATAAAATGATTGAAAAACAAAATATTTATGCCTTAACATCCACAAGATAAAATAAAAGGCAATTTTTGGCCATATTTTTTTCTTGCATAAATCAAAACAGGCGGATGGTGTTAAGCGGGAATTTAAACCTTATCGCCATCTACGTAAGGGTTGTTATTGATAGCGGCTCAATTTAAAATATTACACGACGTAGTGCATCGCCTTAAATAATATAATAATTATAAATTTTAATAAAAATAATCCGGGATTAGGGCTTGGGGTATAGTATTGTAAAAACCTTACCTGAAGCTTACGAAGGTCTTATAGCCTATACACATATTATTATTACTTATTAAATGATTCTTCAGGTAAGATGGAATGGATAAAATGAAGAAAGGTTGACATTATTCTGAAATTCATAATAGGCATACGGAAATACGAATGTATTATGTTCGTAGACAAAACCTAGGTTTGTTGGTTAGGCATAAAACACTTTTAAGAAATAAACATTACTGTAACAAAAGAATAATTAATGCTTTAATAACAATGTACACTTGTATAGCAACGTTGTTACTGTAGCTCAATAAGCAATATTTGACTTTTTGACGCATATTTTTTGAAGAAACAACCAATCCCAAATAAAAATATTATTTCATTTATTCAATCTCTGGGACAAATCTACAAAAATCTTGTGGTATTAATAAAAAAAAAACTCAAATATATATTTCAATTAAAAATGGTATTTGTTACTCAATCACCCACAGTTTATAAATTTGAAATTTCTCTCCTGAAAAGTTGATATTTTTTACTTTTACTTTTTATGATTACCGTGATAGAAATATTCTCTGTAGAAAAATTAGGTAGATTTGCGTTTGATGCTCGCCATTTTGACGAACGTTAGCTATCTTGCGGCGAGCCTAGCAATCCGCATTGGAGTTTTGATGCCAATCTCCTTCTGTTGTATGGAACTAGCAGATAAAGATCGAAATTAGGCTGCATGCCGTAAGAGATTGATGATCCATGAGGCGGGCGTATTGTAAAACCATTTATTATAAACAAGATTAAGAAAGAGTGCCATAAATGATTTGAACATGTAAAATGGATGGTTGGAGAAAGGAGTTTAGGAGAGTATATAATATGACGCGCAAATCGATGGACGAAATAGTCGGGGATACCTGGACACAAGCCACGATCAAAATTAATCAGGTCATATCAAGGACGGTCAAAAATACTAGTTGAAACATTGGTAATTATTTACCTAACCGAAATTATACTTTGTTTTGACAATTACTACAAGAAATAACTGTTTACATGCACAACATAGGTTCTTATTTAGGGTTAATTAAGAGAATTATACGTATTTGGATTGAAACGAAACTTTCGAAAGTGTCACCACGTAAAAAAGTCCAAAATGGCGGCAAAGGGATCGTTTTAGAAGGTAAATTGTGAACGTTCGTTGAATAAAAATGTAACATCTTTTACCATCTCTTATAGTAATTAATTTGAAAAAAAGTGTAATTTTCATTAATCATTCTTACATTCATAGGTCGTTGAATTAAGTAATATGTATTTATTTATTTATTACACGCCCTAGTGGGCTTTTCTTTAAAAAAAATACAATAATTTTGTATCAGAGTAAACACTTAAAAATTAATACAATAAAGAAGAATGTAAACATAATGCCAAAAATGAATCCTCACGCATATAATTGAGTTTAAAAGATTCAACAAAACAAAATAGTAAAAGCGGAGAAGTTATATATGGGTACATAGTCTATTTGTGTCTAGAAGAATAAAAGTGATAGAATATACAACATTTATACTGATTACATTAGTTTTCAAATGAAATATATCACCCAGATCAGAATATTTGTTTCCGAGATTGTGAAGTCTCGGAATCGGAGAATTTTGGTAAGCTAGTGTCCTGGTGTTATTGAAGTAAAAAGGTAAGAAATGTCGGCATGATTTTTTGGGAACATGGATGAACTTAAATGTAGTATTCTTTGTAACAGTATTAAATCTGTGCTTATTCTTCTTTCTGAAAGTTTCAATAAGTATGTATTTATTTAGATTTTGCGGATACAAAAATCTATGGAATTAAAACATAGATAGTTTGTTAGTTCCTCCTTTAGGCGACCGCAATGTTAAATGTGTCAACTAATAAATATTGTCCGGCATATCTTTACAATCAAACCAATTCAGAGAAAATCACGACCATTGGAGCAGCCATACATTTCATAACAATTAGGTAGGTACTACCAATCATTTGGAAATTAGTCGTGGTCGAATTACAAAACTGAAAACACGCAAGAGCCAACTACAAAGGCTGGCCACTGTAGAAATTAAGGTGGAGAGAGGTCGAGAGAAAGGTCATTTATTTCGACCCATTCGAAATTTGAATAAACCACTAAAAAATATTTCATTTTAAAAGTTGGTTCTGATAAGCATCTATTATCCATGCGATTTAGTTTATACCTCCAAGGTACCTACTTGGTTTTTCTCCCAACAATATGAAAACCGGCCACGGAGTAAGGAGAAAATATATGTCGGAATAATCTATATAAATATAGTGGTTTTTAAATTACGACAAGTGTCACGACATGAACAAAAAATATTGTTGGCAATATTTACAACTTAATGATAGTATAAATATGCGTGTTTTTTCGTTCGCAAGTCTAAATATAAAACGTGCGGGCTATGAATAAATGTAAGTAAAAGAGCGAAGCTACGCAACGTAGATAATAACTGTTGATAATTAAATAAAACAAGTTAATCTGTATGTATGTTTGATTACGCTAACAGCGGATTCAAGGAAACAGATTAATATTTTCATGCAAAATGCATTTATCTGCATTTGATTCTGCGCAAGAAATCCTCATACATATAAATATTACGGATACAACACAGGTATTCACGTTTATCGAGGTTATGTTTATAAATAGATCGACGGTGGTGAAAAAATAATTCAATATTATCACAATGTACACACAAATATACAAAGAGATATTTTTTACCAGACTGCAGACATATAAGGCAACTGACCTACGCTAACAACATGAGAAATATTTTATAGATTTCGGAGCCATAAAATCCCGTCCATTAAATTCACGAATCACAAATGCACATTCAAATTAAAATCACTTACATTTATATCCTCTTTAAATTCAGCGGCAAAATGATAAACCCCCTTATGACACTTTCAAAACACTCACAGGCTTGCAATAGTTTAATATTTAAAATAATGAAATAAGATGAACATCGAGAACATTCCTGTGAACAAGAGAAGAGAAATAAAATTGACCACGAAGCTAGCAACATACGAAAATAGTAGCCGAACAACGCAGCGTGCTCGGATTTGAGTAAAAAGTCACTTAGCAGATAAATTCTTTAACAAATTCGCGTTGTACTAGCCAGCAAACATTATGCTTTCATATTTTGCGTCGGTGCCGTAAATTTAAATTCCGTGTTATTACAGCTGGTTTTATTGAGATCGATTTTACGCAGGGCAAGCAACATACGAATATATTTACCACAGACAATTCCTTTGCCTTGGGATAGAAATAATATGAAATACGTAGGAACTTATCCTGTGAACGTAATATTATTAATTAAGTAAAAAATGTTTCTATATTAAAATATCGAGTGCACAAAAATCTTGTTCTTCATAGAGTAAATGTTTGAAATGATGTGTTCGTCTTTTATCTCTGAAATCGCTTATTTTGTAAAATATTTTTCAACGGTATTCGAGTATTCGCTACCTCCCCCTTTTATGATTTATCTTTAAAGTTATGTCATAATCATCCGTGCCCATGTCATTTTTGATGATATTCCGTCGATTGGTGGTAATCAAGAAGAATCTAAACACAATCTATCTTTTTCAAAAATTGCAAAATTACTTTGTCGCTTCATTTTAAAATAATCAAATTCATTTACACCAATATTTTTAATCAACATTATTAACATGTTTCAAAAGCAAAGGTTTCTTCATAATGATATAAGGTATACAATATTTTCTTATCTTCCATATTTAATTAAAAAATAAATAAATTTTAAAACTCACTTTTATTAAGAATCTTCCGTACATGTTAACCATATGAAATGTTACAAAGTGGTCTTAGGAAAATCTAAATTTGACAAATCAACTATTTAACTTTTCCAGAAAAGTTGCGGGAGAATTCTTTTTATTATAGGCTTAACAACTCTCAACGGTAACTAGTATTATACCAAATTATATTGTCGGTACTCGGCCTATTATGCTATGTAATATATACTCATTATTGTACTCCTGATCAGCTTACCTTAAACATTGTATACATGTAAAAGCCTTCATGGCGTGAATAAATAAAGTAAAATTATAAATTTTATAAATAGCATTTTATTTAAAAAAAATTAAATAGATCTATTTGTGTATTTTTTTAATGATAAACTAATGTTGATAAGACAAGGTTTAATGCATAGCACAGAGGATAACAAATTATTATAAGCAATAATTAGTCGCCTGAAAAATTAGGAGACGAATCATATAATTAAAAAAATAAAAATATTTGACAGTAAAATATTTCACCAACAATTGTAGATATAATATGTCTTGACGCCATCTAGTGGGAAATTTAGCACTAAAAAGCCTTTCCTACAAAAATAAAGTTGGTTGTTTACAGGTGAAAAAAATGTAATAAGCGGTAATTGTTGATTGAAGTACTAGTACATATTGAATTATTTGGTGTGTTGAAAATAAGCCGACGTAGCTCAGTGGTCCAGAGCACCTGACCGGATATCAGAAGGTGCGGGTTCAATTCCCGTCGGAGGCATTTATTTTTACTCGGGAGATATTTTCAATTTGTATTGATATTTCAGGCTACTAATTATTGCTTGTAATAATTTGAATTTCGATTTTGTTTTCTTGTTTGAATGAATGAAAGAAATTGAATCTTGGAAGTGTAAATTAACCCACTTCCCAACACCCGATCGAGCCAAAACAGGTGAGTGGTCATAGATATACCACTCATCTGCCAAGCTTCGGCTCGATCAGATATACACTGGTCAATCGGTCTGGCAGATAGACTCTTTATCTCTTATAATAGGATGACACCATATAAATAAAAGTACAGCAGTTAATATATGAATGTTTAATATATATGTATATTTGCAGCATTTTAAAAAGTGAAAGATACTACCAGCATCGCCTCGGTGTAAGACCACCATTCAGAATTCAAACATTGCTTGGAATGACTTTAGCCATGTTTGGTGACCAGATCAGAATAGCTACGTACTTATCCACCTTTCACTTACCCATCTCCTTCTCCTCAAAAAAACACCCCAGTTAAGGATGCTATAGTCTCACTGGCTCCAGATGGTTGATTGCGGTTGAGATTTTTCTGCAGTATTCACATTAAAAAAATATATGATAGCTTACATAAATAATTTTTATTTTGTAAAATAAATATCTTTAGCCTTTAAAATATTTTAATTTAACATAACGTAAATTAGGAGTTTTTGAAGATGTTATACTTGTTTCAGTATATATTCATTATTGCGTATCAATTAGGTTTTTTTAAAAATGATTTCTTTTAATATCATTATCGAAAATATACATGATATTACCGAAACATTCGTTTAATGAAGGCAAAAAAAAATCTAACACATTTAAGACGGGACAATACCCTAAAATAGAGTCGGAATCTGAACGACATAACTGAAGAAGTTATGCACAAAAATACGAGACGAGCAGTCCTGGTGTATTGGATAGACCTACGGTTGAATTTGCCCTGGCAAATCTCTGAAATAAAGTGGGAGTCTTAACGACATAAGTGAAGAAGTCTTGTAAAAACAATATTCGGCGGGCAGCCCTGCGTAATGAACGGACCTATGGTCAAATTTGTCCTGGCAGGCCTAGAAAATTGATACTTAAATCTTGTTAAAAAGTTACTAATTCATCATCTAGAAAATAAAATCTGGTGCTTACTGCTAATTTTATAATTGAAAAACGTTACATAAAATTTTCAAACCTTTTTACATTAAATATTTTAATGATATCTATAAAAGATATTTTTTATCGTTACAAATTTGTCGAAATTAATTCAAATGTGAGCCCCGATCAAACCCCCGTTATTAGAGCCTTGTCTCGCCTTAAAGGTGTGCGATCATGCAAAGTCAAAAACTCACTTAGAGAGTATTATTTGTTGTATTCATGTAGATTAATACGGTAATAATTTTTAAATTTTGAGAAAAGGGTTACTGAAAACCCGCTAGACGACAACCCTGGCTCTAATCTAATTTAACAAGCATACAATAACAACAATCTATCGATCATACAACAGTAATTTCTAATATAACTATGTAAAAACATTCTCAATTATATGTTCCGTCTTCACGTCGTTGAGTTCCTTGGGAGAGATGTGTGTGGAATCTTAGAGCAGCATTTGTCCAGTGACGTGCGGGTGCCTGATGCTGGGGGGATATCAGCGCGTCGGCCATGACACCCAGTCTGACGGCTCCGCCATAGCTCTGGATAGTAAGGGACATGCCTAAAGAAGAAAACATTTATGGATCAGTGCATCATTTTATCTTTGGGGCTGCTGTTTTTTTTAAAGAAAAGGACGATCTTGATGAATGTAAGTCTCTAAGCAACAATGAAAGCATGATGAGGACAGTACTATATTATCTTCTTCCAGCTCTGCAAACAGCCTCGGCCGCGCAGGAGTTATAACCAAATACATTCTTCGATCATGTACACGAGACGATGTTGCACCTATATGTACTGAAGCTTAAGACGTTTATTTTGGCCCAGTTTGAGACGGTTGAAGAAGAACACAGTCAAGAAGGTTTAAAATTAAACGATATAGTAAATATTATGAAATCCGAAGAAAATTTTGCATAGAGTTAAGAAATATTGCATCTTATTTAGAGGGTTATAGTGGGTAAATACGAGTACATTACAAGTAGTGAACCTTTCAAAAGGCTGTAATAAAGAAAATTGGGCAGCCTACATATTATATAATATATAGTAAGATTCTAATTTTGGCTTTCAGTTGGGAGGATTGGAGATACATAATATACATGTACAATATACATGTGCATGTTTCCATTATAGTGCAAAAGTATAGAAAAATTGTTGCCTGTCTGGGTAATGTGAGATATATTATTAAGTGTTTTCGACCCTGCAAAAAATCTTTATATGTATTTCCAGATTTCCAAAATTTCTAGAGCGGGTTTTACAACTCCACTACTCAAACAAGAAATGAATCTACGAGCTTACTTATGTTTCCCTGTGGAGGCCTCCAGCACAACAGAGAAGCCACTTCGTGGTCCCAGCGAGTTATCCGTTGTCCTACGCGTGTTCCTTCCGCCACTTCTGTTAAAGCCACAGCATATTTCCTGGATCCATAATTCAATGCAATTCTTGATAGAACAGCGGGCACAGCCTCCGTGATGTAGGAACGCCATCCACTGAGAGCATATAGCGCACCTTGACTCTCACAAACTCTATTCATTTCTTCCGCTATAGAAAATATCTCTTGACTTCCATTTCCCATGCAGCTGTCACCAACTGGCAGAGTCAGATAAACCATTCCATATCTTTTTTCATGATGGCAACAACAGCTATTATTTCCGATGGATGCTAAAAGGGTATCACACGTCACTGTTCTTGCCGTTGCTAACACCGCATCAGGAACTGTTAGATCCGCTTGTATAAAGTACTCTTTCAAGCAGCAGGTTGTAATTGCAAGCAATACTTCAGTTTCTGACACTTTCTGAGACTTGGCGATATCTTTAATCCATTTCCTGGAAACGGGTTCCGACCATGACACAACTTTTCTTCCACACGTAGACATTGTTTGCAAATGGTGTGGTTCCTTATTTTTATCTCTGAAGAACAACTCGCGCATTAACGTCATCGGTGCCCAATAAATTAACTTGCTAATATAGGCTATCTCTTTACTTGCAGTGTACAGAAGTGGCATATAATCACAAAGAAATGCAATAACCGTACTAGGATACATATAATATTGACGCTTCAAGCAAGAACGGAAAGCCATGTATTCAGTGTACACTGAGAGTGGAAATTTAATAATGATTGTGATATTGATCCTCAAAAAGAATTTCAACACATTGACGAACAATGAGACTGGGTTAAACGTAACAAATCCAGAAAACAAAACATTCACCGGGGTAAGACCTCGTCTTACAGCTTCTCGGTGAAATGTAGACATAAAGTGAGCCACGTATGTGGCTGGATCTCTTTTATTCTGTGAAAAATATTTCTTGAATTCTTTGCAAGCCGACATGAACGTGATCAAGAAGATTGCAGCACAATGAAAAACTCCGGGGTATTTCTGTAACATTTTCGGAGACTCAATTGGGTCATAGTCCGAGATGAACTCATTCCAGCGATTAGAGAAGCTATCACATAACCTGTAATACAGAGATGGAAGTGCTATTGGATTTTGAAGAATATCGCTCAGTGGATTCTTAATCTTCCTCTGTTCAACATCGGACGCTGCATCTTCACTAGTTGGAGAGCTACACGGTGATATAAAGTTATCTTCTTCTGGTTGCAGCAAAAGGAAATCGCCGATGTTTAGATTATTCTCCTCTTCAAGAAGTAAATGATGGACCCTTATTAAAATGCCATATTTTTGTTCATTGGATATAATATTTGGAATGAGAATAATCTGCCAAGGTGGGGCATTTGATGGAAGGTATTTTGTTACAATTTCGCTAACGTGTTCCTGAAACAAATATGTATCAATTAGTTTTATTATTTCGACAATCTAGAAATGCTGTTTAGTTTAGCAAAGTCAACCTTCATAAATAGATAAAATTATGTACATATTTTTTACCTGAATGTTCTGTTCAGTTATTGGACGCCCCCTGAATTTTGGATTACCGACAATCAGATGATTTTCTACATCGAACTGGGAAGACATCATCCAGGCGTAGTTTCCCCAACAGGAGACCAGAATAGCTCGCAGCTTGGGGAAAAGTAAATTACCCAATCTGTCTTTCTTTCCCACTACATTTGCCATTAATGCCTGCTGTACCAGTAGTGGTTGACATGCTCCTTAAAAAAAGAACATATTAAATTAATATAATTGTTACAATTTCATCATTTTAACCAATATTTTGAACATAATTTACAAACTATATAACCTACATAATAATGAACAAAGAACTCGAGAATCTAATTGAGCTTGAATCCACCCTAAGATTCTGTAGTTGTCAATGGCTGTTATATGCAATAAGCTGGCCACGAGGAAAGATCTATAGATTATATGACAAGTCATTCTAAAGAAGGTGTAGTGTGAATAATTACAAAACAAATGCAGCATCTAATTCCCCAATTAACCACGCTCTTCATACATTAAATAATATTTGTCTAAACTCTGACATCAACATTTCTTTGGAGTCACTGCCCAAATTTAAATCGTGTCAATAATAGAAACTATTCAATGCGCATACATATATACACACACACACACACACACACACACACACCTATACAACACATTACCTGGTAATTACTGAATATACATACCACAAACAAGACATTACAAGGAAACATATCATGAAATATTTAATATCTGTAATTGTTTAATTACTGTAACAAATGTACTGTTTATTTCTATAATATGAAATACATAAATAAATAAATAATCCTCAGATAACTGGAGAGAAGGGATCTACGTTGTGGGAACTGGAGACATACCCAAACATCTAATGACCTGGAGAACTTCTCAAAAATCTAAGGTAAACATAGGAAATCAACGTGCCTACGGCCTGAATCCTTACGGGAGCCAAGCAATGTCAGTTTCAATAACACTAATGTGTTTTCCTTGATATTCGTGTGATAGCTCACTCATAGATGGCACTAGATTAGTCTATTAAATTACACGTAAACGGTGTTTAGCTGTCGAGTATTGTAGAGACCGAGGGTATTACAAATAAGGTGGGAACCTCCAGGTCGGAGTCTATATTATTCGTACCACCTGCTAATTAAGGTGTCAGAGCCCATTGTCAATCTATCACAATATAGTTTGTGAGAAAACCCGGAGATACAACAATTAATAATGATTCTCATCTAAAGTAGTACGGTGTGGTACCTTTTATAGTCATAAAGACATTGATGACCCCTTGATTCCGGTGAGTGTCCAGCAGAGTCCTGATAGAGTCTGACTCCACAAAAGTCAAGTATGGGAATCTGTTTGCCAGCAATTTCATCCATAGCTTTTTACATGTCCTCACAGCTGTAAAAGTTTTAAATTATTTGTAAGTACATATATACTATAAATCAAATATCAGCAGATTTTAATATTAGGAAATCTCTTTTGAAAAGAAAACTTTTCAGTGGTAAAATTACATAGAAATTTCTTCTGTCTTCCTTCCCCTTTGTTTAAAGGGGTTAAGGGCTGTGGGTCCCTTCGTTCAGATAAAAGAAGAAAAATGTTTTATTCTCATTGCTGAAGGATCTCTCAATGAGAATAAAATTTATTTATATAAATCTCAGATTTATTATGGTAAGTTATCCTCTTGAGTTGCCACGGAAACAAGATTTATTTCTATGAGATATAGATAAAACATTGTGCTACGTAAAATAAAATTGTATAGAAGTTGTGTGAATTGTATATTTTATGTGGAAACTTCACTGGTTAATGCAACATGTAAAATGTAATTATTTATATAAAATTGTAAAATTATTTTTTTCCCCAATACACTAAAATAAAAGAAGCATATTTAATGTACCGGTTGGCTTCACATTATCACGTGGAAATAAAAAAAATACTTTAATGCCGTGGTCTCGATTAGCGATCCGGAGCACAAGTAAATTTTTTTTGTTTAATTTGTATTATTGCACAACTTATTCATTGAAAATAATGTTTTGTATATTTACAGCTCGTTCCAGTGTGGAAGATACTCTCAGTATCCCCCTGGCGTAAGACAACTATTCAGAATTAAAATATTGCTTGAAATGTTTCTCCCCGTGTTTTGTGACCAGACCGGAATAGTCAAGTACTCCCCACCTTCTTCTCCTATTTCCTTCCCCTCCCCACTACCTTTAGCTTCACAGCATAGCTCCATTGGGGATGCCATAGTCTCGCTGGCTCCAGATGATTGGGAACAGTTGGGAATAAATTTACTTACCCAAATAATATGCGATTATCAATGGTATTGTAATTGCAGCACATATAAATAAGGCAATGGTAAATATGTGAGCGAGATAACCAGATTTTCCTATGCCATTTCTTTCATCTTCTTTGGCCATTTTATCGATATTACTGCTACAATAGATAAATGGCCTACGGCTTCAATTTAAACCTAGAAAATAAAATATGATTTATAATTTTAACCTGTACATATCACTCCTAGTGTATACACTCTATACATGATAACGGGCACATGCAGTGCTCTTTGTGACTGTCACACATTATTTATTTTAAAAGAAACACAATCATACATCTTTGCAAGTAGCACCGGAGAGGCAAATTATTCCCTCAGAAGCATAAGGCTGAGAGTGAATTAAAAAGAGATTGACGAAGTTAAAAAAATCAAAATTAATTAGAGGGAGCAGACAATTTAAATGTTTTTTTCTTATTTCTTTCGAAAGGTTAGAGCATGGTTTCTCAAACTTTTTAGTGTCATGACCCTCTTAAAGTACAAAAATTAAATGACATACTTAATAACCACCTCACCTCACTACATATTTTAAAATTTATCAAAGTTTTACATTACTAACGCGAAAATAATATGAAAGACTCTCAACCAACTAATTGGAAAATCGGCTAACAAAACTCGGCAACTAGAATTTCATTTGCCGCTAATTTCACTTGTGCGAAAAACGCATCTCTTCTCTGGTGGCCTTAAAACTAATCCTTAATACAAGAATCGTCTATTATCGTTTGAAAATAAGTTTCTTATGTGTGCCAAATGTCATTCCATGTATATAAAATCTTTTGAGCAACAACTCAACGTCGCTTGAAAGAATTAATTAACACATCATTGAAGAAGAAGACACGAAACATGAAATAGAAAAGACAGAAAAATAAAAAGGTAACGGTCTCAACTGGGAATCAAACCAAGGATTTCCGTCTTACTGGCACAACGCCTCTAACGATGGGTGTAACTTAACCTTTAGTTAAGTTTTTTAAAATAAAAGTTATTCCAATAAAATTAGTTAAAACATCTTTTGATTTATTAGGAAGTAGGTATATGTAATACTTGATTATAACTTGAAATTCATTATTAATCTCTTTAAGGAAAAAAATCCGAAAACCAGTGTAACGTGTCTAAAATGCTTTTGTCCGATATTTTTGTCATTTCTCTCCTAACCTCTATTA
The DNA here is from genome assembly GCA_026573805.1 of Hesperophylax magnus. Classification (NCBI taxonomy): domain Eukaryota; kingdom Metazoa; phylum Arthropoda; class Insecta; order Trichoptera; family Limnephilidae; genus Hesperophylax; species Hesperophylax magnus. Next base: position 25,870,683 of record JAIUSX010000046.1, read on the forward strand.
GCATAGGATACTAAACATGTTGAACAGAAGGAAGTTTCATGTGTCAAATGTACAGTTTGATGAATTCAAAGGTTCCTGCCTATCTGTTTGACAGACTGACGTGGTCCTGTTACTCTCATACACACAGTGTACGCCAAAGAGACCATTTATTCGTTCTCCCCAGACATAAAACTGCTGTATTTGAGGGTAGTTCCAGCTATTACTCATCAAAATTTTGGAATGAAATACCAAATGAATATTGTCTATTCAAAAACTGACATCTTTGTACTGCTTCAAGAAGCTCTGCAGTAAATGGTGGCTAACTGCACAAGCAACCTCACAACAACACAATAATTGATAGAATTTATTTATAAATGCCTATTGAAAGGGATAATTGATTTTGATTTGATGGGGATTTGATAACTATCTAATTAACTATTTTTTTTTGTGATTTTTAATCTGAATTTGTAATTCATTTTATTTTAATAATTTGTCATATACATATTTATATATTATATATTAGAGGCAAGGGCGTATATAAAGGGGGGAGGGGGGTTTAGGGGGTTCAAACCCCCTCGCCCATTGGCCTCAGTATTGTGTAAGAAAAAAGAGAATAGTACTCGTAGATTATATTCCTAGAAAGTTCAACAATATTATTTGCACCATCTCTTTTATCAATGTGATGTAAATAATAAGTAGAGGTTCCAAAAACCTTTTCGATCCCCCCCAAATTCCTTTTCTCCCATCCATCACCCAGGATTGAACCCCCCCTTGGGGACGAACCCCCCCCTTGAATCGAACCCCCCATATAAATGCTATTGCCCAGTGCAGTGATTATTTTATTAATGTTGTAAAGTCAATGACGACAAACTGATCGAATCAAGAGACCAAAAGAAATAGTTCGATAAAATTAAAATCACACAATGAAGAAACGGATGAGTAAAATTGAGAAAGGAACGCTTAAATGGTTTGGACATCTAAAGTGAATGAACGAAGAAAGGAGTGAAGGAGAATATATGACTCAAATGTGAATGGTAGAAGAAGTGATGGACGCCCGAAGAAGACATGGCACGATCAAGTGAATCTGATACTTGAGTCAGGCCATGTCAAGAGTTGGAATAACAGAAGAGAGAATATGAGACGATGTATGAATATGAATGAGTCTGTACCAAGACCATGTTATTTGGCAGTCCGTCATCTCTGCCTACCCCTGCAGCGAACGGTATGATGGTTGGTTAGTTAAGAAACGGATAAAAGAGGATTGTAAATGTACGATAAGCAGGAGTTATAATCCTCTGTGAACGGACAAAAAGGGAATATATCTTCTCACCTGGGCACCGCTAGAAGTCATAAATCTTTGAGTTTCACTAACCCAATTACACATGTTTATAATTATTTGGAAATATTGATAATAAGATAACTTTATTATTTTTATGATTGATTATTTGCATTTCTCCATCTATATCTAGCTAATTGTCTTTATTTATTCAAAGATAAACAAATGTCAATAAGTCAAATGATATTGGATGAGTCAAAAGATCTATAAATCTGAGGTTGATGTTAGAAGAGCCACTATCAGTTTTTAGTAATTTGATTTAGGTACCAGAAAGTAGTCTAAAACGTCCCCTATTTGAAAGCTATGAATGCCTATTACAGGTGTTTTAGATTGATGAAATTCTTACCAGTATATTATATTTAAATATTGTTTTGGCGTTGTGTAAGCTAAGAAAACTGTAAGTTTTTATACAAAACGGCTCATGTACCATCAAACCAACTAAACCACTCAAATGAAATTTTTTTTTTTTTTTAATGATTAACTAATATTTATAAGACAAGGTTTTTATGCTTAGCACAAAGGATAACAAATTATAATAAGCAATAATTAGTCACCTGAAATATCCATACAAATTGAAAATATCTCCCGAGTAAAAATAAATGCCGCTGACGTAGATCAGTAGTCCAGAGCACCTGACCGGACATCAGAAGGTGCGGGTTCAATCCCATCGGCGGCATTTATTTTTACTCGGGAGATATTTTCAATTTGTATAAATATTTTAGGCGAGTAAATTATGCTGATAATAAATTGAAATAAAGTACCTCGGAGTAATTGTAGATATGAAATGGAACATACACATAATATGAACTAGTTAAGCGAATTAGGAAATGTATTTATATATTTATTAGGTTAAAAAATATTACTGAATTAGATATTTAAAAAAAAGTCTATTAGCTAATAATAATAATAAAAATATAAATCATACAATAAAGCATGCGGAAATTTTGACTAGCCAACTAGGAATGAATCCTGTTATAGGCCAGTCAAATTGACAAGTTTAATTCATGTCATAATTTAGCACTTAATATAAAACAAAACCGGTAAAGTTAATAACAACCAGATAGTAGTAATAAAAAGACAGATCACCGCAGGAGTTGTAAGGTAGAAAAAAAAAAAAAAATGGGAAGGGTAGTGTATAAGTTTATAATATAGTTGGGTGATAAGAAAATAATCGATAGCATTGATAAATAAAGTAAAGATTAATACAGAATAGACAATTGTGTTCAAAGGTGATAAATGTGTGTTGGATAACAAAAGAGTCAGTGAAGTTAATATTTTTTACGTTGAGGTGATCCAAACAGGATTTGTTCGTGCCCTGTTCACGAGTAGGTGTATTGATTGTTAGTATGAATCCGTTTTCTGTGAGCATGCATAGGTAGTCGTTGAATTAAGGGGGAAATGGAGATAAAGTGTTAATATTAAGGTCGCCTATAATGATTTGACGTTCAAATTTATCGGAACTGCTGATAACAGTTTGGAGTGAATTCAAAAAAGAATCTATGTTCAGGAAAGAAGGTGATTTACATACATATAGCAAAAATACATAAGTTATTATTAAGAACAATTCTAATTAAGGCAGTTACCTTGTGATACTAAGCTTGTATACCGTCTTTGATGTAAACGACGAACCCACTAGATTTATTTATATTATTAATTGAGTGATATTATATGTGTAGTTTTTGTTGATCCAACACTCTGATAAAATTAAAACATCAAAAGTATGGTTGAATAGATCTAGAAATAACAGAAAATCATCAATGTTTGACATACTTCTGATATTCTGGTGAATAATCTTTAAATTATAAGACTTCCAACTGTAATTATTTAATTTGTTGAGATCGACAATCAAATTCGTGTTGCAAGTTATATCTGTGTCATTGTAGATATCAGGAGGTAATTGAATCATAATTATTCAGATGAAATGCTAAGCAAAGAATATTTCACTACTATACGATTTTGATCCATTTCCAGAAACAGTATAACATACATAATAGCGGAAAGTAGCATACCTCGTGAGTATATTTGGTTCTAATGACTGGGTGAGGATAATCACAGGATATAAAAATGGCAATAATAATAATAAAACCTTCATCTTATATTTGTTGTCGGTATTAGGTGTATTGTGTTTGAGATAGTCATAGGGAAGCCAGCTTGTTTTCATCTGATATAAGAATTGCGCCTGAACCACTCTCTTTCCGCAAATAAATCTGTCCTTCTTTGATCCATGCAAATTGATATCGTTTCTCTTTTGCAACTTGGCGAGTTTTATACCAAATCTGTTTCGCCCGAAAAGTTAGTTTCTCAGAAACATAGATTGGCAACCGAGGGCCGGCGAGACCGATGTTTAACGTGTTAAGTTTTTTTCGGTATTGGGATTATTCTTGTTAAAAGATTTCACATCAGCTAGCAGTTGGTTCCTAGCCAGGTTTGATTTTAAACTTAAACGTTTTTTTGAACTTAAGAACAATTGTCCTTGGTTTATTATGTTAATTTAACTAAAAAAATATTATCTAGTCCTGTAAAGGTGGTACAGAGACTAATAATTATCAAAGTAATTTTACAAAACAACCTCCATTCCCATCAGCAACATTGTTTAAAATTTTACAGATACTGAAGACATCTATAAAAAAGATTCAATATTACAAATTATCAAAATGATTCACTAAAAAAGGCATAAAATTCAAATTACTTTTTTTTTCTACACCAAAAATGCACAATAATTATATTTACAAAGGGATAATATTTTAAAAAATTCCCAACAAATAAACAGAAAGAACAGATATGGTATTTATTATTCCAGAAAAAAGTCAAATAAATTTTTAATAACTGAACACACGTAACGTGAACTTAAAACGGGAACTTAATTTCAAACCATATTTATTTTCTTAATATATGTATCTATCATTCTAGTATGTACTTCAGATATATTATTCTACCCTCTATATTATTATTTTTACATCTCCCGCACCTAACTCAAGAGCTAGTTTCTCTTCATTGGCGTAGAAGTACTTAAATATTTTTATTTCACTGTTTTGTTATGATTATTATTGTAACAATATAAACAACAACAAAAAACAGATAACAAATCTTCATTCCAGAGCGGTATACAAATTTGACACAGGCACTCTCGCAATAACCTTTAGTTGGGATTGATACCCTATAAATTCTAAATTAGAGCTATGTTGATTGCAGAAAATGTATTTCACGGGCGTGTAGCGTAATGATCCATGAATTCAGCTTAGTTTGCTGGTTCGATTCCAAATGATTGCGTGGAAGAAATAGATGATTGTAGAAAAAAAAGAGTACAACAATGACTCTTAAACTATCGGAAGGTACTTTGATAAATAGATAAACACGAAAATACTTTAAGAAGATTGTAGGTACTCCCGTTTCAGTATTAGTTACATGCTTAGTCATATTATTATATTATATTAAAGCGGTATTGTGTAAATAATTACTCGGTCATAAAAATATGTATAGTTTTAAGCCATAAGTTAAAAGTCTTAGTTTTAAATCACTCGACATTAATCTTATTTATAAGCCACTAGTTATAAGTGACTAGCTATGAAACTTAGTTATAAGCCAAAATTAATAAGTTATAAGTCTAAGTGATAGGAATAAATTAAATGCATAAATGAAGTTTCTAAGCGCCCATGTGGTGATTCTTAAAGTTTAAAAAGATCTCGGGTATTTTATCAATGATTTGCAATAAAATGATTTTTTTTACAGCGGTCAATATTTGTTTTTTGACAAAGGAACAAAGTGCAAAATCTACATATTTTTGTAATGCTTTGATTTTTTTTGTTAATGCATTTGCAGATTACGTGCAAACAAGTATTTACTTTGACTGTTCTAATCTGTGTACACAATATGCAAGAAATGCTAATGTTACATTAGTGTTCCATGTTGCATTCGTAATGTATACATTGCATGATGAGTTCGTATAGTTACAATAATGCTATTGATATACATAATAGTTGAAGTTTTTGTGTCACAGGTGTGATAATACCCGTTATTATAGATATGGTAATGCAAAGGCAGTGTTTATCGTACTTTTACAAACTACTTATGGTAATGCACTACATAATAGTAGTAAGTACATAGATTTTGTCTCAAAAGTGTAATATAATTAATTGAGAACAAAGCAGTATTGCGGTAAGTCGTAAAATGTTTTAATACCATTTACCATTGTCAAGGAAGCAGTTATGTCAATGTTTTTAGTATGTACGAGTACCTATACATCCTTCATCCTTCAGTACCTTACACACAATAATTTTACATGAATTTCATGATTATAAAATATCCAACATGTGGTTATTTTTGTTTTCTTTTTCAAATCCCATTCACGATAAATTATATTTTGGTTTAAATGCTAATTTAAATTGTAATGATATTTTAAATATTTTTTTGTTTAGGATATAAAATAAATAAAAAAATGAAGTACACTGGTTCGCACTGAAAAAAATTAACATTTTTCCATAACGCCGTTTCCGTATGAATTAAAAAAAACTTTTTTTTTTTTTTTACCGTTTTCAGTAATTTAAACAACGTGCCTAATCCTTGCGGCAAAATTTAGAACAATTATGTAGTGATAATTAGGCTAATTTGAGCTGTAGAAATCACTGACGCTAGTAAAAAAAAAGTGGTTCGTGCTTTATATGTACAATTTGTTTGTTGGCGTTTTTAAAAAGGGGTCTTGTGAAAAATATAAGTAATAACCCGATAGAGGTGAAGTACGGTACATTATAAATGGTTTAAAGTTTAAACAATTGTCAGTCAAAGCCAACAACTGAAGAGAGACAGTAGACCTGACATCAATGAATCTAAAAACCGACGTATGTACCCGACGTGGTGTAACATTTGGAATCGGGCCGCTAACAAGAACACTCCTTATGTAGATGGCAATAAGGTTTAAATTCCCGCTTAAGAAGAAGCTACAAGCAAAAAATGTGTATATTATTGGTATACCTTATATTGTAGTTAATAGGCATTAAAATCGCTTGACAAACGGAGTCTAGAAACGTTCGATTTCAAGCACAAAACTGATTTTTATTTATTTTGTAAATAATTTTAATACGAAAGCAAAAAAGTTAATCAAGTGAAACTGTCACGGATAATCTTAGCTATAATACTGTATTTTTTAAAAGTTGTTTCCTTTACGCGTTCATACATTTCTATTGAAAACAAATATATTTTAGTAGTTTACATTTATATTTTTTATTGGGTAATTTATTTTTTTATTTGTATTCTACTCAAGCGGAACGATGGGAAAACCTTCAATTTATCTAAAGCATATTTTTGGTATTCATAATGTACACCAATTCGTTATAAAGACTAATCAAAATAGCGTTTTAGCATTAAGCTTCGCCTTAACACAAGCCGCCTGTTTTATTTTATCAAAAAAAAAACATCGCCAAAAAGTGTAGTGTATTTTATTTTACGAAGTTCAGACACAAATATTTTACGATCATTTTCTAAAGAACTTAATTTGTCACATTATACATTAAAACCATAACCGAAAAGTAGGTTCGTAAGAAGGAGATTTTCAACTTTAAAGCAGTTTCTATAGGCCTAACACTTTATTTAGTTTTAGGCTTATAAATAAACTTATTTAAAAATTGCTTTATTATTTCAAAGGCCAAAAAGTGTTCTACCCGCAATATTTAATTGGGGCATCTAAATATTTTGTCTACATACAAATCTAAGTGATCAAATTTTCAAACCAAAAACACATGATTTTGCTCTACTTTGTATGTAGTGCGTCGCCCCAAGTTCTTTGACATGGTGTCAGTCGACCAGTAAGAAATATTTTTCAATTCGATCTAGATTACACACACCGCAACAAATACAGAGGATACACAAGCATTTATGTTAGCGATGACTCACTATCATGCAAGATAATATGTTTGACATAATATTATCATGATATTGATACATCTATTTGAATTTGAATGAAGGAATATTACATTTTTATTGGAACAACATTTATTTTAATAACTTTTGAAGGCTATTTCCATCATCGTAATATATCACTTTAGAAGAAGATAATACTATAAATATAAACGAAACATGAAACAGAACAAGACACAGACAAATAACGGTCTCAACTGGGAATCGAACCAATAGGTTACAAACCAATTCTTTAGAACTTTGTAATCATAAAAAACTGCCAAAACATGGGAAAAATTAATTGCTTGCAATATCTTGATAGTATTGTTAATTCTCAATTTTAAATAAGAAAACGACAAAAATAATTAGGTCCCACTGGTCGAGTGGTTAAGGACGATGTCCAGGTAAGACAGAACAGAGGTTCGATTCCCAGTTAAGACCGTTAATTTTTTTATTTTTCTGTGTCTTGTTCTGTTTCTTGTTTCGTTTAGATTTATTAGTAAGGTGATAACTCACAAAAGCGGCGCTATAAAAATTGTCCAATTATTATTATTATTATCTTCATCTTCAATGAATAAATTAATCGTTGAAAAATGAAGGAATTAAGTGGAATCCTTGAAGTGGAACCCACCCCCCGACATTAGATTGTGCTGAAACTCGGCAGATATACTTGTTGTCCATGACAATGCATTTTATCAACTTTTAAATAAATATAATAAATAAAAATCTACGGCGGTTAATATACGAAATAAATCTCGGTACCATCTAATTATGATTTGTGATAGCGGTGTTGTTTTTTTTTTCAAAGCGAAACGCATACCTACTCATCACGCGATAATCATTTCGATATATAAGTTTATATTAGGTAAGGTATGTTACGGATTAATGTATTATAAATGTACATATGCGTACTTTATATTATTTTTATAGTAATGAGAACATCTATCAAGCAATACCATAAACACTCGCGTTTCTCCATTTGACTATTGCATATTATGACAATCTTACTTTGTTTTTCTTCTGATAAGTTATAAAAACCACACAAAATAGTTAACACAACCACAATACCTTCTCACACACTTAAAACTATGATAACTCAGGCCTAGGAAGCAAAATAAAAGCCTACTAAATCACTAAAACACTGACAAAAATGTGAACTATATTTAAATGGTTGTTGTATCGAGTGCTGTCTATGTTACTCTGAGGCAATAATTAGATGTTCTTTGACCCAAGAGATGTCAGATTTATTTACTGTTTATTTAATTACATGAGTGTGAAGTGGTATCGAATAAATAAATAATGTGGATCCGGTATATATTGCTTCGATAATATAAGTGACGGGATAAGAAATATGAGAATTGGGACCGTTATTGTTTGATTGGGACATTGTCACAATGAGCTAATAATGACTTATAATTTCTGCATGATAACAATATTTTATCTGTAATACTTTCACCTAAAATCAATAATCAAGCATTGGACCAATTACTGCTTAATTATAATGAAAAAAAACGTAATCATTTATCAATCATGAATCATTGCATCATTAGGTACTTACAACACTAGAGATTCTAAATACCTATAATACTTTTTTTCAAATATTGTTTGTTGCCAGAGTTAGTAAATTTAAAAAAATCAATATTATCAATAAAGCCTGAGACAGACGACGCTATAAGCGGGCTATATTTTCGTGTCTTGGAATATTTCAGCATATCACTCGCCGTGAATTCACATTGGTAGTGTAATGTGTCGCCTACCTAATAGTGAATGCTTTTGCATTCAGTACGTTTGACTCCCTTTGAAGTTCTGGAAGTTTTTACATTCTTTGAATTAAATCCATGTTGATTTTTAAAGCCCGGAGAGAAATTATTTTCATTACGAAAGAAGGAGAGGAAGTTCTGGGAAGGAAAAATGTATGAGGGGTGGGTAGGAATCTGGGGGTCAGAGTGTCCAGAATAAGAATTCATTCCTTCCACTGCGATGCAAGGCGCTGGGGTCGATAGTCTGGCTGGAGAGGTCAGACGCATCGGTCACCAAGACGTGGACAAACATCACCCCGATGAACCCGGGAACCCCTGCTAAGTCACCATTTGGAGTGACCTATGGCAAAGGTTTCCCCAATGAATGGTTCTCGGGGCGGCGGTATCCGTACCAGCCTCCCAAATTGAACCGTACCGTGAATTACCTATTTAAAGCACCATAAATAAATAAATATGTAAATAAAACAGGTAATTTTTTTCTTGTGCTGTGCTCGGACTTGCTTTATCAAAAGGAGCCGGAACTGAAATCATCTTATTATTTTGTATTGTTCGTCACCCCATCAAAGGGGTGGACTAGACCCAGTCCCGGCATCAACCGACGAGATGACTCCCAAAGCGGCTGCTGCATAACCCGCCTGCGCCATGAGCGACTGCGGGGGACCGGAGCCCTTCCGCCCTGCCTCTGGTGACGAATGCATTCTTCGAGGGCCTACCTGGAAGCTGACTTAGGGGCGCGGGCGCTGAGTCTCGCTTGCGGTTGGTCCGACCGCTCCGCGCATTCTCGGCAGGACTGCCAGACGACTGCAACTTAGGTGTTTTGGTAAATTCACAATCTCATCTTAATATTTCTCTTATACTTCGTGTAACCTTTTTCTGTTTATCTTAATGATATTTATTTTTTCAGCAACACCAATTAGCGGAGATGAGATGTAATCCAGTTACATAATTAATAGCATGTACGAACACGCATGCTGCCTACTAATACTGTATGCCTGGACATTGGGGGTCTAGATTTATTTTTACAAAAAGTAGCTTCCTTTATAAATAAAACATTAGAGTCTTGACGTGTACGGTGCAGGAAGAAACCATCTGTTTCCTTAGAACGCCGTGGGAAAGTGGTGGGCAACCTCTAATGTGTAGTCCATATTTTAATAAATTTATAAACTCAAGACGTAGGTTACTATTCACTGAAACAATAATATCATATTTTTTACTCAATATTCTACACATTAATTTGGTAGACGATTATATCTGAAACTTATGCATGCTTCAAGCTTATTCCTATTATTATATATCAATTTATTTTAGGGGATTTAGTGCTCACTCAAGTTTATTCCTAGGGGATTTCGTGCTGATTCAAGTTTATTTCTAGGGGATTTCGTTCTCATTCAAGTTTATTCCTAAGGGATTTCGTGCTCATTCAAGTTTATTCCTAAGGGATTTCGCAGTGGTCCCATGACACATAAGAACATTTTTAAAAGCGGTATAAAGTCAAGTGAGGAAAAAAACTAGTATGAAAACCTAACCTAACCTAACCTAACCCAACCTAGGTAACCTAGTTTTTCTTCATCATTTATCATGACTTTATATCACTTAAAAAAGTATTCTGATTTGTCCAGTCACCTTAAAAATATGATTAAAAACCTCACGCAACTGTTTTAAGTAGATTTATTTTACCAATAAAAGTGTTATATAGTTTATAATCATGTCATTAAATGATTAGGTGTTTGAGTGACGCATAATCGGTAACTCATGTAACTTTGACCTTAGGTAGATTAAAGAAATAATAGTAATCTATATTACAGCTCCCGTGTGTACACAATATAATATAACCTACCTACATACAATTGTTATTATTCGTAATAATAACATCTTATCTATGCTCATGTTTGTGTAAGTGGTTTATATGTATTATATTTGTATCAGTGGGTAAATATCCCATCAATCATGTTATTCCTAATAGCTGATTTACACGATACTTTTTTCATACCGATCCCCATATCGGTTCATACTTACGGTTTCATACAGATAGTTGTCATTAGAGAAGAAATAATATTTTGAGAGGGTACTAAATCGTCAAAAATGGCAACACCTTGAACGTCGCCTTAGATCACAGTCTTGAAAGCATCTGTCACTCACTTGTCGCGTGATTAGTCATTATCCAATCAATGTTTTTGTTACACCATAATGCTTTTAAGAGGTACCTATGCCTTGGCAAAATTGCCTGCCTGATCATCGTATCTTGATCGGTACGATATTCGTATAATATATAAGGTGGAACTTTTAAAGCACAGCAGCGCAGATGTCAAAGCAATAGCTCTCGCAACCCTATCTCTATTCATTAATTAAAAAGTATGTTACAATATAAGGTTAACACACATAGGTATTCTTTATTCTGTGAGTTATGTAAACAGTACGTATGTAAAGTTTTCATTTATTATTTTCTCAAATCAAAATATCAAATCATTAAACACACACCCGAAATTTACAATACCTAACAGTAATACACATTCACAATCAGTAATAAATACACATTGTAGTTAGTAATTAAACTTTATATTAATATTTTAAATATAAAAATGAATAAAAAGCAATATTTGTATAAATTCACAATCCGTAATAAATAGATTATTGTAGTATATCATACTGGCGTTCGTGCACGACCGAAGTTGGCCGAGGGTTGTCGAACGTTTCCTACTCGGCCGGACAGCGGGCGGTCGGGCAACGCGGGAGCTCATTCTCGTAAATTCCTTCCTAGCAGATACACTGCACTGTTACAAATTGGCGCAGCTGAAGTGATTTATACGTTGCGAAGTGTTTATTTAATGTCGTTTAGCACACACAAGTTACTTGGGTGTGCGGGTTACTCGACAGTTTTGCTCAGACGGATTTTTATTGTCGCGAACATTTGAAGGTCGCTTCTGTAGAAGGACTTTTCAGAGAAAGGAGCATCAGTTGGGAAGAAGCTACGGAAATCCAGGCCAAGGCGGCAGAATCTTATTATCTAGAAGGAAGGAAGACTTGCCATCCGGTGGAGGAAGTTTCCGGTCTATTTTATTAAGATTTGAAGGAAGGAAGACGGTCAATCCGACCTGAAGGAAGACGGTCAATCCGACCAGAAGGAAGACTAAACTAGCCAAGCAGTCAGCAAATTAACTAGCCAAGCAGCCCATCGCCGTGGACCCTGGTTGAGTTAAGTAGTCTTCTCTTTTGGAGGTTATTGTTGTCGAGTTGTGTTGGTATTTTTGCTGTGTCATTGCTGGTTCGGGTGTCGGACCAGGCATCTGGCAGCTATGGAGTCAGGAGGAATCCCACGGTTTAGCCACTTACGTGATGACTGGGGAATCTTCCGACTGAGGATTGAGCAGTTCCTGCTGATCCGTGATGACACAAAAACCGTTAAACTCGATGCATCTCAAAAGAGAGCATATCTGTTGAGCTCTCTCGAAGCTGAAACGCTCACTTTATTGATCAATTTATGTTTTCCTACCAAGGTCACAGATACGTCATTCGATATTTTATTGGAATTATTAGAAAAACATTGTTCTAAGCCAAAGTCGGTTTTTAGGGAACGAGAATTGTTTTTTTCAGCTAAACAGTCGCCGGGGGAGTCGGCTAAGGACTTCGCGGTGCGCATACGCGGTCTTAGCACATTTTGTGAATTTGGGACGCGTTTAGAAGCGAATTTAGCGGATGTATTTGCTCTGGGGTTGATCCCTGGGAGAGCAAAGGAGAAAATCTATCTGGAGGGACCTAGTCTGTCTTTCATTAAGATGGAGGAACTGGCAATTAGGATTGCGGGGTTGGACCATCTAGGGGTGAAAGTCAAGGATGAGGGTTCTGTAGGTAGTTTTGTGAGTACAATCAAGAAAAAAACGAACACATGGGGGGATCAAAGGTCGCGTTCTAGAGGGAAACAGGAGTTTTCAAGAACGGATTCACGGTCGGGAAGCCCTAGTGTGAGGAAATTCTCGAGTTTTAAGAAATGCACTTGTTGTGGAGCGAATCACGCGTTAAGTGATTGTAAGTTTAAAAGCGCAAAATGCTTCATCTGTAAGCAAGTGGGTCATCTTAAAAGTATGTGCAAGAATAATAAAGTGTCTCCGTTGTTTGTAAAAAAGGCAATTCATAAAGAGCACATTGCATTTATTAGTCCGTATAAAGTCGAGATTAAAATTAATGAGATTTCATGTTCAGCTATGGTAGATAGCGGTTCGAGTGTATCGGTGATTCCTGAGGTTGTTTTTAAAAAATCGTTTAAAAAAATAGAGTTGTCAACTGACAAGCGTACAATTTCTGGTTACGACGGATATCCATTAAAAATTGTGGGTAAATCAATTTTTTCGGTAACATACAACAACACTAAAAATAATATGTATTTTATAGTTGTCGCTAAGGGTTCAGAATTAATTGTGGGTCGTGATTTCATGGAACTTTTCAACTTGGGAATTGCGCCGATTAATCGTGATTCAGTTTTTACAGTGAATGAAAAAAAAGAGAAACCTTTTAAGGAATTTCCAGAAGTTTTTTCAGACAAATTAGGGAAATTTAACAAACATAAAGTATGTTTTAAAGTCAATCGGGTTTCAAACCCAGTGTTTCATAACGCGAGACCGGTACCGTTTGCGTTAAAAGATAAGACGGAATTCGTTAAATCGGGTAATAATCAAGCGGATTTCCTTTCACGCTTGCCGTTAGAAAATGCGATTGAGGAGTACAATGATGATTTTAGTGCAGATTTTGTGAGTTTTATAGAAGAAGGAACACAATTAGATTTGCGTTCGGTTAAAGCAGCGACCGTTTCAGACACAGTTCTACAGCAAGTAGTAACTCATCTGAGGCAGGGCTGGCCTAAGTCTATGAAACGTGATATTATTTTATGGAATTTTTGGGTTAAGAGAAACGAACTTTCTATTGTAAATGATTGTTTGTTCTGGAACCATAGGATAATTATTCCAGTTTCTTTACAAAATCATGTGTTAACCTTGTTACATAGGTCGCACTTAGGTATAGTCAAGATGAAAGGCGTTGCGAGAGCGTATTTCTGGTGGTCATCGTTGAACAAGGATCTAGAAAAGATGGTTCAATCATGCCAGGATTGTGCTGTTAATAGGCAATCACCACCAAAGAGTCAATTAATTGTTTGGCCGAATTCAGGGAGAGTGTGGAGTCGTTTGCATATAGATTACTGTGGGCCTTTATCAGGCAAGATGTTCTTAGTAATTTGCGATTCATTTTCTAAATGGATAGACTGCATCGAAGTTACAAAGGCAGATAGTACTCACACCATTTTAGAATTAAGAAAAATTTTTGCGATTTTTGGTAACCCTGAATTGATTGTGTCAGACAATGGTACTGCTTTCACGAGTGAAGATTTTAAGAAATTCTTGAGTGAAAATAACATTAAATTTATGACGTCACCGGTAAGGCATCCGCAAAGTAACGGACTAGCGGAAAACGCAGTGAAAACTGTAAAAGGTTTTCTTAAAAAGGTGATGGTTGGTTCTAGCTTACACAAAGATTATAGAATAAAACTACTGAATTTTCTGTTAGATTATAGAAACTCGCCTCACTGTTCGACGGGGGTTGAACCCGCTGTTTTGTTAGTAGGCAGGAGGCTTCGTTCCTCGTTTGACGGGTTAGTTCTACCCAAGGTAGGAGAGCTAGAACTAGACTCAGAGTTAGTCAAGCGTGCAAACGATAATATTGCCAAAAGTCAGAATAGACAGATTAAAGGTTTTGGTGGAGCCAAGGCTCGCAAATTTAGGATAGGTCAAAAATGCCTTGTGCGAGATTATCGCCAAAATAATAAAGTATTATGGACAAAAGCTGTGATTTGTAAGTCTCTGGGAAAAAAGGTTTTCATTGTAAGAGTGGGAGATTCGAATGTGACGTGGAAGAGACACTTGGATCAAATCAGAGAGCTGTCAGTAAGCTGGGGTGAGGAGTTCAACGGGTCGCAGTCCGCGTCTGAGATCAGTTGGAACGACCCTCAGGAGTTGGAGACCTCGGTTTTACTACGTGGTTTTAAGGGGTATTCTCCTGATTTCAGGTTGGCAGATGTGGAAGGTGCCGGGCCAGGACCATCAAGAGCATCATCAATACCAACACAAAGGAGTCCGTGGGCGAATCGACTTCGGCCCAGACAAAATACCCCAGAAGAGCAGGCTACTTCTCAAGTCAACATTATAGAAGAGTTATAAATTATGTACATATTATTAATTGTGTGAAATATTTAGTTTGAAATATTTAGTTTATGTGTGTGGTTTATTTTATATATTCTTCAAGTATTTTGTTGACAATGATAAGGTTTTAGCCGTAGGGTTACCACTTAAAGCGGTAACTAGGGACCTTATATCTATGTTATATAGAAGTCGTAGCGCTGCAGTTAGAGAGGGAAGGGTGTAGTATATCATACTGGCGTTCGTGCACGACCGAAGTTGGCCGAGGGTTGTCGAACGTTTCCGACTCGGCCGGACAGCGGGCGGTCGGGCAACGCGGGAGCTCATTCTCGTAAATTCCTTCCTAGCAGATACACTGCACTGTACTTGATAAACAACTGAATAATTAATAAACGTAACTTCGTATAAAGAACCTATTTTATTTAAACAGTAATGAACATTACAATTATGTAGTGTTTTTACTAATATTTAAAATTTAAAACTGAATAAACATAAACATTTTCACGTAATATAGTTACGTAAAACAATGATAGATGGCTGATGTCAAATAATGTCTAAACTGTACGAAAATCGGTAATACACGTCACTCACGGTACCAACTACCAAAATATAACACGTCCCTTTTTTATCCCGACAAACTGGATGAAAAAAGGTGTCATTTAAAACGGGTATTAGAATAATAATATAACTATAGATCTATAGCGTTTATCCTCATTCTTTTCGAAGAATTCTCTGATGTAAAAATAGATAAGTATGTACAAACGATGAGTATTTTTCAGAAATAGATTTTCATTATCTATTTATTTGCTGGTTCAAGGCGAAAGCCGGAATCTTGTATATTAGAAGTCTGAAGCTGTATTGAGAATCTACTTTGAATGGACGTTTTATGGAAAAAAAGCGTTTACGTGAAAAATGACGTAACTTTTTTCGATGATGGGAAAACTTATTAAAATGACAATTCGAAACACCTTAAAGATGTTGTCAGAAAGTTGAAAAATATGTGTGTATTTCCGATTCTCGGTAAAATCCAAATAAATGGGATACATCTGAATATTTCCTAAAACTAAAAACCGTTTTTGAAAGGTGATAAAATACGCTTTCAAATTTTACTATTAAAAATTAACATATTATTTTTGAAATATTAAAATTTTTAAATAAAACATAAAAAGTTTTAATAATGGCTCAGTTTACGTTTTTTCGTGTAAACACTATCTAACACTAATAACACTGATCTAAAATTACGAAAAAACAACACATGTTCAACTAGACAAATTTATTATATACATTTCAGCCACTTCACTTTTGCGTAGTTTCATACAAAAATAAAATTTTATTTATTCTTTGGATAACTTCTATACTTTCAGAGGAAGCTACAAGCCAGAAATGTGTATATTCTTGGAATGCCTTATATCGTCACGAATATAGGTAATAGACATCGAAATAGAAATCGCTTGGCAAACGGAGTCAAGAAACGCTCGATTTCAAGTGCAAAAGTGATTTTTATTTATTTTGTAAACAATTTTATAAAAAAGCAAAAAGAGTTAATCAAAGGAAACTGTCGCAGATAGTCTTAGCCATAATTTCGTTTTTTTAAAGTTCTTTCATTTATGCGTTCATACATTTCTAATGAATAAATACATTTTTTAGTAGTTTGCATTTTTATTTTATTTCGAGTAAATAAATTGTTTATTTGAATTCTTTTCAATGGAAACGGTAGGAAAAGCTTCAAATTATTTAAAGCATATTTTTGGTATTCATTATGTAAAACAATGCGTTAAAAAGATTAATCGAAAATAGTGATTTAGCTTCGCCTCAATATAAATCTTGGTGTTTTCGCTTTTTAACACCGTTTAGTTCATATTTCTAAGTATGCCGGTAATGGAAACACAACGATTTCTATGAGACTATATACCTAAGCTGTTCCGAAAAGCGAACAAATTGACTCTACGGGTATTAGCGGTTTGTTCCCAAAATCGAACAAATTAGCCCGAAGAGTTAAAAAGTGATATAAATTCATGAAAACTGATGAAACAAAAAACTACTTTAAATAGGTTACGTATGTTTTTTTCTTAATTTTAACCTTCCGATTGAAATAAATAAATTAAAAGGTATATTATTAATTATAATCGACCGGTCGGTGGCCGAGTTGACATCGCGTTTGGGTCCCACCCAGGCGTAGTGTGTTCAATTCCTCGGCTGGCTAAGTCCTCCATCACAACACAAGCAACATTTTCAGCTTACTGTGGTGGTAGTAGGAGATTTTCAAATATTGTCAGGTTATTCGTAACCTGGGAATGTTTGACTTTCTATTAAAAAAAAAAAAAATATATATATATATATATAAACAAACTGAAACTCAAACTGAAGAAACTTATCAGGAATAATTAACCAAATAATTTTCTGTTTTTCCCTTTCTTTATATTTATTATCAGTGTATATTCATCTTTACTTTATTTAGATGTTTCTAATTACTCTCTTAATTGCTCAATATTTAGTATGTAACAGAATCCTATATATGTACACCTACACATATAGATAATCCAGAAATTTCAACTGTCCCTATTATATATATACTTAGCTCTTGCATAATGTTATTCAATTTTCCTTACAATTAGTGTAACTCGCTCACCAAGCACAAGAAGCAGTTTCTTTGGCGAGATTGCGATTATAAATATATTTTGTACCGATATGTAATTTATTATATCTATATTATCCACTTATATCTATATTAAATAAATAAGAAGTGTTTAAGTCTTTTAAGGTTTATTTGTTAGTTTTTTTTCATCGTTGACTTTATTTCACTTTTGAAAGGTGTGTTGAGTTATCATGGAACCCTTTTTTTCCATTTGCCAAATTCAATATTTAAATAATGTAATATAAATAAGGGGAGTTTTAGCCTATCGGGAACCATTGCAGTAAAAGGTGGGTAGGTACAGTAGATGTTTTGTTGTCTTAATAATAATAATAATAATAATAAAAACGTTTATTTGACAATAATTTTTACATGTTTGCATATAGTTAGTATACATACATTTAGATGATTATATTGCCAAAAGGGCAACTGCTCAGCTGTACATTCCGGATTTCTCCGGGAATGTAGCTGGTTTTCAGCAGTGCCTTTAATATAATGTGTTATAAATCGTTTAATTTAAATAAAACATTTTAATTAATAATAATAATAATTCAATTTTTCAATTAATAATAAATTTAATTTAATTTTCAATTAATAATTTAAATAAAACATCAAAATTCAAACTGATTCAATAAATCAAATATAAAAAATACAAATTTCTTTAAAATAAAATAAAATATAAATTCAGGATTAAATTTACATAAAATACACAGATAAAATAAAAGTAATCACAAGTAGGTGTCCCTTACATTTTAAATTCGATCAATTATGATGTATTATGATGTTGTGCAGTTGACTGTGCTGTCAGCAACCATTCGCTGCAGAGCTTCTTAAAGCACTGCAACGATGTTGTTGTTCGAATAGGCAGTGGTATTTTATTCCAAAGTTTTGACGATGAGTAGCTAAAACTACCCTCAAAAACAGCAGTTTTATGTTTGGGGAGAACAAGTAAATGGTCTCTTTGGCGTGTACTATGTGCATGTGAGTCACGGGACCACTGCAGTCTGTCAAACAGATAGGAAGGAACCTTTGAATTCATCAAGTTGAACAGTTGACACATTTGATGTAACTTCCTTCTGTTCGACATATTCAGTATTCGATGCCGATAGAGGTAAGGCGAGATATGCTCGCGTCTCGGGACATTATAGCAATATCGGACACATGCATTTTGGACTCGTTGTACTTGTTTTTGGGTTTTTTTCAATAAAGATGGACCGTAAACTGAGTCTCCATAATCCAATATTGAGAGAACAAGACTATCAGTAATAATCTTGCGTAGTTTCACTGATATGTTATCTCTTATATTGTACAATAGACGAAGCCTCGAGTAGCACCACTGTGACCTGTTTTTAACATGTTCCTCATACCTCAATCTACCGTCCACCATTATTCCAAGGTTGCGCGCAGCATCAACAAAGGGAACGGTGGTTTCATGTATTTTTACAACATGTCCTCCATTTCTTACGCATGATATTTTTTGCTTAGTTCCCATTAATAAAGCAACAGTTTTTTGAGGATTGAGAAGTAACGCGTGCTCCTTTGCCCAACTGCAAACTCTACGTAGGTCACCATTTACCATATCCACTGCCACATGAGTTTTACTTACGTCAAACGATAAATATAGTTGTGTGTCATCAGCATACATGTGCGAGCCACAGTGTTCAATAGATTGCATCATGTCAGCGGTATATATAGCAAAAAGCAATGGCCCTAGTATCGATCCCTGGGGTACCCCTCTTGTTATTATAATGTCAGATGAATATTTTAGAGTCCCATTACTATCCTTGCAAACTGTGCGCTGAGTTCTATCTTTGAAGTAATTTTGAAACCATTTTATTGCTTCATCGTCAAAACCAAAGTAACGCAACTTTGCAATAAGTAATGGAATGCTCAGTAAGTCAAATGCCTTAGAGAAGTCCAGCAGAACTAGTATCGAGGCTTTGCCTGCATCAGTGGAGGCAAGAATATCATCTGTAATACATTGCAGAGCTGTTGTAGTGCTGTGGCCTTTACGAAACCCCGATAGATGACGAGGTATAATCCCGCATGTTTCAGCGTAGACTACTGTTTGCTCAAACACAACTTTTTCGAGTACCTTGAATAATGCTGGTAATATGCTAATCGGTCTGAGATCACTAATACTTGAAATTGGTTTTTTTTTCGGAATTGGTGTGACTAAACCATTTTTCCACAGTGCTGGAACTATACCTGTCCGTAATGATTGGTTAATGATGGTTGTTATAGTGCTGAGTGCATACGGAAGTATGAGTTTAATCATCTTGTGTTTAATAGTCTTGTATAGACTTCATTCCAATCAATATCATTTTAATGCATCCTTGATCTGCAGACAGATTTTCTTTATTTTCCCCCCAGAATAATATGCCTAGCATAAATAGGGGAAGGGAGGGCAAGATGGAAGGCTTAACATTAAAATGTTAAAAATATATAAATCAATCCTTTATTTTAATAAGTCTTCAGAGAGATCTTACATGCTTATAAAATTGAGTTATTAAAAATAATTAAAATTGAGTATAAAATCTGTTAGGACTCATAAAAGAAAAACAGGGAAAATTCCATCTTGCCCTAACCCTAAGGGCAGGATGGAAAGCTTATAAGGGCAAGATGGAATGAATAGGATATCCTTACATTTTACAGTTGACACATAAAAAGCAACCGTTTTCTATGTCTGAACATAGTTCATGTGCCCAACCACAACACTCTGGACACTGTACCCAGTCCTCTGTGGGCGATTCCACATATGCTTCTCCACATAATACACACAACACATCGTCTTGTGTTGACTGCTCCGGATGTTGTAGTATGTTCTCATATTTTTCTGTCCTTTTCCCCTTTCTTTTACACTTTCCTTTGTTTTCCTTGCCATTGATGACCGGATTAAGGACTAATTTTGGTTTCGCTTTCAGCTCCTTATTTTTTTCAATAGTTTCTTCAATGAAGAACTAGTTAGGAGATCTGATTTTTTACATCTCAATTTTCGCTTCTTTATTGTAGGAGTAACTTTTGGTGATGGAAATATTTTAATTGGGGAAATTTAGTACGAGGTGGATGGTTGTTCCAAACTCTTATCAATAACACCTGAACTTGTTTTAAATATTCTGTCTTCTGACATCGTATTCTGTGTATTATCAAAATTAAGTTGCACTTCTTCAGCCTGTTTTTTTTTCATAACCATCATGGACAGTAGATGTTTCATTGGTAATATTGTCTACAATATTGACGTTTATTGACGAATAATCATTTGTGTCGGTATTTTTGTCTCCCTCGTCAGTCACAATGAAATTTTGTTCGCCTTCAATTACTGGAGCTTTTCATAAAAAGTGGCCGGTGCAAAGTCTAAATCTGTAAACAAATGTCTATATATGGGAAGATGCCAGCCTTTCTGAACCCACTAGTGGCATTTTGCACAGTAGCACTTTTGTTCATAGGCGATGCATACTTGCCTAGCTATATCAAACTGATTTATTCTTCTTCCAGGATGATTCTTTTAAAAAGTGTCTAGGGCTTGCTCAAAAGCCACTTTGAATGAACGGTAAACCGAGACGTCTAATGGTTGCAGCTTGTGGCTTGTGTGGGGGGGAATACTGACCATGATTATATGTTTTTCTCGAGCTTAATTTAAAGCTTCTAGATTTTGATGAGTAACATGATTATCTGGAATTAATTAAACAGGTCTATCTGCTGTTGGTCTTGTTTTCTCAATAAATATTTGTAGCCAATTGTTAAAGGTGTCGTTAGTTATCCAGCTCGAATCAGTTACACCAAGCTTGAGAGCCATTGGGAGCTCCATCTAAAAGACGTTCATTCATTTTCTTCCTGTGTCCAAATATAAAGCAAGGTGGAATGAAGCGACCAATAGCACTGTAAGCACAAATCACTGTGGTAAATTGCCCTTTTTCTGCTGTTGCTACAACGCCCACTTGTGTTTTGCCTTTTGTAGAAATTACTCAAGGAGGTTTAGAGGCACTAGTCTTGACACCAGTCTCATCCATGTTATAGATGTCGTCGGGTCGTGACACAAAGTTATTTTGAGAAATAACCATTCATAGGTTATCATAGAACCGATCCACCTGCGTGCGATTAAAAGCAGAACAACGAGCTAAAGCTGTGGGTTCCAGTGTCCTGTAAGTTAGTTGGTGATGCCTTTTCATAAATCCTTTAAGCGATGCTCTCCCAGCCTTCTCACATATAAATAGATGCGGTATTTTGTTTTGTACCGCCACCTCATAAGCAAATTGCTGTAGACTTTCTTTTGTTAAGCCGTAAAAAAGGGTGTCCCGTTCAATGGCAAGGTCACAAATTTTTCTCTCAAGTTCTTTCGAAAAAACAGTTTGAAATCTATCTAGGTTTTTGGACGCGGTACCTTTTTTGATATAGCGGTGTAAGGTTCCGATCGCAATTCCGTATTTCAATGAAGCTGCGCGTATTGTAGTAGTTACAGCTTCGTCCATCACTATCTGCATTGTTTCTTCAGTTCAAGATCCTATGTTTCTCTTTGTAATATACTTGAACACCATCTATAAAGAGAATCATTCTCGATTAGTTGAAAAAAATTAAAACAGAAATCAAAATAATTGCACGCGGGCGAAATGGAAACTATTCCATCTTGCCCTAAAATTCAATTTTCTATCTTGCCCATAAGCTAACTGCTAATAATAATATCAATTTCTTAGAAAATCCTTTAATTTTTTTCTTCTTTAAATATCAATTCATACAATCTATTCCTTATAGTTAGTGTTTTTAAAAACAAAATGGTAGTATTACTTACTTTGTGTGAGTAATCACACTTTTAAAGTCCACTGATTTTGTAATAATTCGTCGCGAAAATGCAAAACACGCGTGCAAGTCGCTTGGTGGCGCGAGCCGAACCGAGTCACCGGAAATAAATACAACATGGCCGCTTATATCTGTGTGCGTAGAGACCCGGGCACTTTGTCGCGTGGTTGGCGATAGGTAGATAGTTTCCATCTTGCCCTCCCTTCCCCTAATTCTTAAATACTGTTATTTAACAATATTTGTTAAATTACTTTGTGGCGTCATTTTGATTATATATTAAAAAAAAATTGACGGCTTATATCTTCGGTATCTAATATGCTGTAATTAATATGATACATTTCTAAAAAACGTAAAATTTCAGCATATGAGACGACCAAAATAAATTATTTCTGCCAATTCGTGGAAAATTCAGAAAAAATTTCAAAAAAATCTATTTTTAGTCTGAACGAAAGAGACAATCAGAAAATGACTAGATAATAAAAATAAATGCTAATTTCAAGACAATTTTGTTCCATTTTGAAGGCAAAAGCACTTGGGGAACTTAAATATCAACTCTTGTGGGCAATAAAGAACATAAACATTGACGTTCCACATTCACATTTGAACAAATAAAAATGTTAAAACATTAAACATTAAAATGAAGGTTTTTAAATACCGGTAAATTGTTTATCAGGTGTAGTCAAGGATGCATTTTTTGCACTTTGGTTTAATACAATAATATTAATAAATAATACCGAGATGCTTTCATTTTACCTAGTGTTCTTCAATATAATTTAACCATATATTAGAAAATAATTTAACCATAAAATATATTAACAACTCACCTAAAATTATCAATGTTCAAACAAAAAACTCCAGCCATATAAACGCCTCATCTACTACCAGAACGTCAGGGGCATCAGAACAAAATTAAAGGAGTTCAGAGTAAATGCTCCATCTTTCTCAAACGATGTCATCATACTCACTGAAACATGGCTAACATAATCAATCTTCTCAGCGGAGCTAGGACTACATAGTTACCATGTCCACCGAGCAGACCGGAGTCAGAATACCAGCTCCAATACAAGAGGAGGTGGTCTACTGAGAGCGGTCCGCAAAAATATTACTTCGAAAGTACTCAAAATCAAAAATACTGATGTGGAACAATTGTTCGTATTGTTAAGTGGTGATTTCAAGAAAACTATTATTGGAACTGTTTATATTCCTCCTAATGCCAACATATCAATCTATAAAAAACACTGTGAAGATGTTGAGTTAGTAAAAACAAAATATCCAAATCATCAAATAATTATTTGCGGTGATTATAATTTACCTAATTGCAATTTCAACGTTTTAGACAGTAATTTTAATTCAATACCAGTAACCG
Organism: Hesperophylax magnus; assembly: GCA_026573805.1. Lineage (NCBI taxonomy): Eukaryota > Metazoa > Arthropoda > Insecta > Trichoptera > Limnephilidae > Hesperophylax > Hesperophylax magnus. The sequence goes on from JAIUSX010000046.1 coordinate 25,894,621, forward strand.
CCTGCGAACGAGTAATTCTAGATATGTCTTTACTTTTTAATTTAACCCAATATAACCATTTACGTAATATTAATAATCGTGTTCTTGATCTAGTTTTGTCAAACGAGAGCAACGTAATTATAAATGAATCATTAGAGTCTATTCTTCCGATAGACAACCACCATCCCCCACTAGCAATACTTATCCCTTGTACTAAAGAAGGCAATCAAAATAATTCAACTCCTACGTATAACTTTAAAAATGCAATATCGGGACATAAATGATCGTCTCCACAAGGAAGATTGGTCATTTCTTAAAGAAGGCGATATTAATCAAAATATTGAATCATTTTATTACTTGCTGGATAAAATTATTTCAGATCTCATCCCACTCATTCATTTTAAAGAATCATAATATCCGAGATGGTTCAATAAAGAACTTGTTCAATTAACTGCCCTTAAAAAAGTTTTACATAAGAAATATAAAGAAGACAGGTCTTTATCAAATTATATTGAATTTAAAAACGTTAGAAAAGATTGTAAAATCTTATCAAAAATGTGCTACAATTCTTTTATTAATAATGTTGAAACTTCAATAAATCATAATGTAAAGTATTTTTGGAACTATGCAAAATCAATGAAAAATAACAACTTTGGTATACCCGCCAACTTGGAATATGCAGGTAAAAAGGCCAAAGACACTCAAAGTATCGCTGACCTTTTTGCTGATTTTTTTAAAAGCGTTTATGAATGTGAGACACCAGTTTCTGCTAGTACAGTCTCAAATTTTACTACTGATCATAATCTTAATTTATCTTTTATCCACATAGAATATATATCAGGGACCGCGGAAGTACTCTATGACGGGGGGGGGCAAACTTGTTTAGTCACCCTCTTCCTTCAGTCTCCTCTCTAGTCAATCAACTAGTTATAAATAAGACAAAACGGAGATGACTAGGTCAATCAAATAACAGGTTCAGTGAATAAAAAACTTCTTTTTTTTAAATATTGCTTCATCGTCTCTCAGCCGTCTTTAAAGCAAATTCCCTAAGAATTTCATTTAAATCTAAACTAAATGTTAAAAAAAGTCCTCGAATGCTTTGATTATTTAAATAATGATATCTCTTGGCAATTTTTCTTGTATACAACAAACGCTTTTTTATTTATGAAAAAAAGCACTGTGAAGGATACAGATAATCTTTACCAGCACAGATAATTCTTCTTTACACAGGTAGTAAAATTGTAGGGGGCGCGGCCCCCCCTTATTTGATTTTAGGGGGGCATTTGGCCCCCTCTGCCCCCCACTTCCGCGGTCGCTGTGATATATTGACTGAACTAAAATTACTAGATCAAAGCAAAAGTGGTGGACCAGATAAAATACCTCCTGTATTTTTGAATAATTGTGCTACCAATCTGGCGTATCCTTTATATTTGCTGTTTAATCAGTCTTTACGAACAGGATGTTTTCCTACTAAATGGAAATTCAGCTTTCTTACGCCTATTTTAAAAAAAAGCGATAAACACGAGGTGATTAATTACAGACCGGTGTGGCTTTTATCAACAATTCCTAAAGTTTTTGAAAAAAATTCTTCTTAAAAAAGTTATTTTCCGATTAAACCACGTCATTTCTCCTAAACAACATGGTTTCTCTACTGGAAAATCTACCCTTACTAACTTGTTAACCTATCAAAACTATATATCTGATTCCATGTCTGGTAATTGTCAAGTTGACTCTATTTATACCTATTTTAGCAAGGCGTTCGATAAAGTCAATCATGAGTTATTGCTGATAAACTCCATAAATTCGGTATAGGTGGTTCACTATATAAGTGGTTTAATAGTTACGTGACCAACAGATTGTTAAAATTGATGGCACATTTTCATACAAATTCACTGCTACGAGTGGTGTTCCCCAGGGGTCACACTTAGGTCCAATCCTGTTTTTATTATTTGTCAATGATGTATTGTATATTTTCAATGATGTTCAAGTGTTAATGTTTGCAGACGACCTGAAATTATTCAAAGCAATCAGAAACATTAACGATTGCCATATATTGTCAAATAACTTGTCAAGATTAATTATATGGTATCGTGATAACCGCTTGCAACTTAACATAAGCAAATGTCAAATTATGAGGTTTCATCGAATAAAGTATCCAATATTTTTTGATTATTCCATTAACAATATGTCGTTAGTATCTGTCTCGGAAATTAATGACTTAGGTATTTGGTTTGACACGAAACTTAACTTTATCAAGCATATTGAAATAATAACCAATAAAGCTTTGAAAATTTTGGGATTTATTTTAAGGGTATCTAGTGATTTCAATAATGTAAATACTGTAAAAACATTATATATGTCACTAGTAAGGAGTCATGTAGAATACAATTCCAAGGTTTGGTCCCCAAATTATGAGGTTCATTCACATGCGATTGAAAGAATCCAAAATAAATTTTTAAGATATATAAATTTCAAAATGGGCATTCCTAGAGAAAACCTAAATTACGATAACTTACTTTGTTCATTAAATTTAATAAAATTATCTGATCGCAGAATTGTTTCCGATTTAACCTATTTGTATAAAATCATTAATTCAATGTTTGATACCCCTGATTTATTATATGTAATCTCTTTTCATACTCCAAGCAGGTCGGTTACAAGACAGTACCTACCATATTATTGTAGCAATTCTATGTCAACGTCCCAATATCACACTCCTATGCGACGGATTCAACAGCTAGGAAACAAATACTACGATGTTGTTGATATATTTAGTACATCAATTTCAATATATAAGCATACCCTATTGAAGTTTTTTTCATCAAGTAGTGGAATATTTTAATAAAGGTATTTAATTTGATTTGACTAATATATAATAATTTTGTCAACTGAAACAGAAAAAAATATTTTGGATTTTTTATGTTTTGTGCCTGCATGCTGTGTAGATCAAGTTGAGTGATATTTTGACTTTATATTTATTTATTTTTCGGAATAACTTTATTGAGTAAAACCTCAAATTGTAATATTTAAATAATGAAGACAATATTAGTGATTTCTAAACGAAAATCTGAAACAGAAAAGTTTCAGATTTTCGTTTAGAAATCACTAATATTGTCTTCATTATATTTATTTTTCTGCAATTGTTTTAATAGTCGTTTCCTGCACTATTTTCATGGATAATTTCGTAAATATTTTTTATATATATGTATGTAAAAGCCTTTATATGCGTGAAATAAATAAATATATATACCGGGTTATAAGAATAAAAAACGTCTCGATTCCCATACAAAATACAGCGCCTGTTGATAAAAAAAACGTAGGACTTTTGAGACTCGTGACGTCACGGGTCACGTTCATAGATTTGACGCGTTTTTGGGAGTACCTAAAAATCAAAACTTTATTTTAACCATAGGATTTTCCAATAAGAGGTGTTATTTTGAATAGCCCGCTATTTCGGTAGATGTTATTTTTGAAGCTGTCATTTTTTGACATTTGACAAGTAGAAACTTTGCCATTAATAAAAATGGAACGATACACGCTTCAACAACGCATTGAAATTATTAAAATTCACTTGAGTGAATCAAATGCAAATCATCTTGAGTGATGAGGCCCATTTCCACCTCGGTGGCTTCGTCAACAAGCAAAATTGTCACATTTGCGGCTCGGAAAACCCAAGAGTTATTGTTGAAAAGCCTCTCTATCCTCAACGTGTGACTGTTTGGTGCGGTTTATGGTCCGGCGGAGTCATTGGACCTTACTTTTTCGAAAATGAGGCTGGAGCAACAGTTACGGTGAATGGATTGCGCTATCGAGAGATGATTAATGATTTTTTATTGCCGGAATTGAATGGTATTGATCTGAATAACGTTTACTTTCAACAAGACGGCACTACGTGCCACACAAGCAACGAAACCATTGATCTTTTACGATTGAATATCAAAATAACACCTCAAATTGGAAAATCCTGTATTTTAAGTAACTACCAATAAAAAAACACTGTGATTTATGTTGGAAAGTCATTATGTTTATACTTAGTAGGTAGATAATAGCTAGGTACAACCATGCTTCAAGCATTCTGCTTGACAAGCATGAAAACACCGGAAACGGAAGTGCAGCAGTAATATTACTATATTGTATGATTATGATAATCTCAGATAATTATAGTTGAATTATATATATTTTTATCAAGGTCATAATATTTATAAATTTTTAAGGAAAATGCACAAACTTAACACTAACTAATATTATACAGAAGTGGACTACAAACATAGACAAAGAATTATCAATGTTGACAGACGTGTAAATCGTTGATTCAGAAATACAAAAACAGAAAACCATGCAGCAAATAACATAAACATATAATACTACTAATAAATTGAATGCATAAATGTTAATAAATCCCTATAAATAAACTCATAGTTAAAAATACACTATCAACATTTGTGAAAAAATTTCAGATTTTTTTTTTAATGGCTGAATTTTACCGTTTTTTTCTTCATTTTTTACATTATACACAAATTCCAACCAATTATAGATTTCCTCCGAGTTATATAAAACAAAATTTCAGTCCATTCGGCGTGATAGATCCGGAGAAAACGGCATTCAAAGATCGAACACAAATTTGTGTAATGAAGATGTTTACACTTTACTGACCTTTTGTGATTGATTCCACCCAGACTGTAATTCGAGAGCGTATTCAAAATTTCAGTCACTTAGGCGTAATAGATCCTGAGAAAACGGCTTTCAAAGTTCGAACGACTCACTTATGTCTGTAAGATTTTTTTTTTTAATATATTTTATTTACCTATAAAATTTTACATTTTATATCTAGTATATACCTATTCTAAAACTACTACAATAATATTCTATTTTATACCATTTTTTGGACTTCACAACATTGAGACATAACGCCCGAAAAACTGCAAGACTTCCTTAACATTTAAAGGGAGTTCATTGAACATTTTAAAACCTTTATAATAAATACTGTTTTCTGTTGCCGATAAATTTGTCTTAGGAAGCCTAAAATCGTTGCAGCTTCTCGTAGGATAGCCATGGACTGTACTATATTAATACTATCACTTGTAACATTTTATTTTTTGACTTGTATATAAATACTAAGGTATTTTAGGTTAAACGTTGCCACACACTTAGAAGATCGAGTTGGCGTTGCATTGTTTTTATCCTAGTATATCTGCTACAGCACAATATAGACCTCATGCCTCTGTTCTGAATTATTTCCATTCTTGTAAGTTGTGTTTTATTGGTCAGAAAAATTACACTTGTGCAGTAATTCAGGTGGGATGCTACAGTGGTGTTGTAGATCAATTTCCTCGTTGTAATGTCTTATCTTCCGTTGTGTTATCACAATACCCCAGTTTTTAATATCTCCTATTTAATTTCTTCTATATACAATATTTTGTGATTGTTTTCACTTCAGACCATAATAATTTGTGCGTATGCAAAATTACACAACTTTGGGGATCTCGTTAGGTGGCACCAAATAAAAGAGGTGGTGAAAGTGTCAGTGTTTATTTGAGTCAGTTGTCGTGATGAGAGTTGACTTAGGACTGATGTTGAATTCTCCGGATGCAGGCGGTGATGTGCTGGTCAAGCGCGGGTCAGTGAGTCAACGCCGCTGCTGGTGACCGGACTCGTTGACGGTCAGGCACTGGCGAAGAACGTGGGTCTTCAGGTACTCCAGTGCTGACAAGAAAGCCGAAGGTGCGGTGGACCTTGTAGGCGGTTGAGCGGGAGGTGCGTAGACCAGGGAGGATGCTGCGTTGGTCTAGGTGCACGGATGAAGCGCTGGTCAGATGCGCTGGAACCAGGGCGATATGATCCGGTGTAGCGCTGGCCAGGGACGGTGGCCGGGTCCAAGGCGCTATGATGATATCCCGATGGAGTCTATGGTTGATCCGTGCGGAGCCGGGAATATTGTTCTTCGCGCGATGAAGGTGCGCGGATTATCACTCATTGAGCCTTGTTAACTGACGGCTGATTGATGACTGACTGACTGCTCGCTGCGTCGGGCCCATTTATACAGAACGGCCGACGACAACAGTAGGTAGGCGAGATCGCAAGTAAAACGGAGACACTCGCTCAGTCTGGTTCCTACTGGAACCTTCTTTGGCGCTGCTATTATTCCTAGGCAACAGGCTAAAACCTTCTAGTGAGTTGGCGTAATGTGCCAGACTAACTCGCAACGTATTTTCGTAGGTAGCTCTAGACGTCGTGAGTAGGTAGTCACTCGCAAGTAAATAGGTAGGTCGCCTTGTTTACAAATAGCGAGACAATCTGGATGATTCCACCCATCGCCACACACCTTAATTTTTGGTATGTGTATTTAGTACGAGGCCAGGGCTTGCGTAGTCTTCGACAGAGCCTCCTGCGTCTCCCTGGGGGCTGTCGCGCACTCCAGCAAGCCTAGGCGCTCGCTTAAGAGAATGTGCCCTGGAATATGGAGACGATTATAAAATGAGCGATAAATTATTGTTTATATGTTAGACCTTTTTTACATTAACCCCATACAGGAGGCCTTGAGGAAAATAGTTTCCCTCAGAGCCTATGGTATCTTTGGGGAGATGCTGTGTGGAGGTTCATTTTAGGGAAAGGAAGGAGAGGAAGTTCTAGGAAGGAAAAACGTATGAGGGGTGGGTAGGAATCCAGTGATAAGTGTATCCAGGAGTGACGGACGAATGATCTATCGGTCCCTCTGCGGCCCAAGGTGATGGGACAAGAGAGACCATCTGGAGAGGTCTAAGGGTCTCCCCGAACCAGCCTCTCCCGATCCGGCGCGCCACGCAGCTAGTGGGCAGGCGTATCCTGAACACACCTAACCTGATGAACCCAGGCACCCCTGCTAAATAACCAAACGTAGCGAACCACCTAGGATGACCTATGGAAAAAGTGTTGGTTATCCAATAAATGGTTCCCGGGGCGGCGATACCCAAACCCGCCTCCCGAATTGAAAAGCACGGAGTAATAAATATCTTCCACACCAAAGTTTACGCCTTCCAAGTATCTCCCAAGAAACATACAGTTGGGGTTTAATAATGAGGGATTTAAAAAAAACTGAAAAAAAATCACGAATCTTTTGTCACCAAAGTAAGTATACAGGGTGTATCGGCAAGTACCCGACAAACTTTAACCAGCTATTCCTCAGCACATTTGGAGTAAAAAATGTTATGGGCGCTTTGCTGTCCGGTAACATTTTTTTTCCATTAAAAACAAAAAATAAATAAAAAATCCACACTCCGTCACTGTCATTTGCCTTGTTTCTCGCGTTCAACAGCTGTTATTAGCAAGTGCGTCAAAAAGTGTCCTCGCTCTTTCGTACACACTAAATAATAATAGTTAAAAATGAGACGAATGGTGCTGTGCCATTTCGTTGTGATTGTAAAAGCGCGCCAACGTAGGTACGTACGTACATTATTCAACGAAACTCGAACAAAATATTGCCAGACGGGTTTTCAAACTTTGACAAAGGATAAAACATTGGTGACATGTGGTGAAAATATGAATAGTAAATTTTTTATTAAAAAAAATGTTACCGGACAGCAAAGTGCCCATAACATTTTTTACTCCAAATATGCTAAGGAATAGCTGGTTAAAGTTTGTCGGGTACGTATAAAGACATTTTAGTATACATCCTGTATGTATAAAGACATTTTAGCTTAATTTTTTAGTGTTTTATTTAACTCAAATATATATATATATATATATATATATATATATATATATATATATATATATATATATATATATATATATATATATATATATATGCACTTCGCTTTCTAATATGTAGTTACATAATTCAATGCTCTTATCATAAATATATATTATATTATTCTTATGACCGGCTCTGACTGAAATGACGATTGGTGCGGATAAAATTTTGACGCCCCCTGTCAAAACCAGCAGACACCTAGGTGGGTGATTACTGTAATCAATAATATTCGGTTGATTTGTATATTTGTGTAGCGCCGTTTTCATGAAAATCAATCTTAAGAACAATCTCTTAGGTACGTGTACTTATATAATAAAATATTTAAAATTATTCCACATATTATAATTTTGTTCCCTTATCTCAAGAAAGAATAGTTTTTTTTTTTTTTTTTATTCGATTTACCGTTTTCATACTATCATTTGAGAAGGAGATTGTAAATAGTTTAAGAAAAATAAGTTTTTAAAATTCAAGTTTTAAATATGAATTTGAAATGAACACTGTAACGACACAAAAAAATAAACTGTCATCCTGATGAAGAAACCTTCGGTTTTGAAACATGATGATATTTTTATTAAAAAATAAATGTAGTTGTGTAAGCAAAGTTGGTTATTTTCATTTAATTAAAAAAATAAAACTATTCACATCTGCCCTGAAAAAAGCACGACAGGGCCTAGTGAAAGCCATAAGTTAGTGTTTTCTTATAAGCCCGTTGTCCCACGGGTCGGTAAGCAATCAACATGAACCGAATGCTGTAAGACCCTGGGCAGAAAATTAAGTTTGCCATAGTAAGTTGACGGTCTGCAGCGCAGTTCAGTGTGGAACTTTGCACAGTGTCTTGTGTCGATTGCTTACCGACCCGTGAGACAAGAACGAGAAAGCTGTCAGAATTTTACTATTAATAAAGGAGGTACATAAGTCCCTATACACATAGTTTCCGAGGGTAAAGTGCGCTAACTTCGGGGGTGCGCTAATTTTTGTATGAGAAAATAATCATTGGAATTTCAAAAAAGTTTTTTTTTTTTTTTTGCTTCTACCATCATTTAGAATAACCTTCTGAAGCACTTTGCTCCCGGAAACCCTGTATCGTTATTTTTTTTTTCAATAATATAAACAAACTTTTATGCATATCAATAGTGTTTTCTTCTCAGTAAGTGTGCACACCACATTTGCTCCAAATACCAAAATAGATTCGTAACTTTTTTTAATTATGGTTTATCGCGAGTAAGTCGCTCAATAATGCCACATGTGTATTATGTCTAACAGGCTGGACCATCCATTCATTAAATAATTAATCAGGAATCTCACAAGTTGAACATTCTGTTGACGGAAAATAATATAAACAAATACTTAAGTATTTCATTAACTAATGTTATATTTTTCGTTTGGGTAACTCGAGTTCACAAATTATTTTATTAACTAATGTTATGTTTTTCGTTTGGGTAACCCGAGTTCACAAATTGATTTTTTTAAACTAATGTTATGTTTTTCGTTTGGGTAACCCGAGATCACAAATTAATTAACTAACTAATGTTATGTTTTTCGTTTGGGTAACCCGAGTTGACAAATTATTTTATTAACCAATGTTATGTTTTTCGTTTGGGTAACCCGAGTTGACAAATTATTTTTTAACTAATGTTATGTGTTTCGTTTGGGTAACCCGAGTTCACAAATTATTTTATTTTATTTGTTTTATTTTTTTTTTTTCGTAGAAAGCAATCACTTTGTGGTTTAACATTTTAATGAAATAAAAACAATATTTTTTGTTTAAAACCACGAATTTTTATTAATTTTAAGACCGACCGGTTTCGCTACACTCGAGCATCCTCAGGGTACAAAATTAAACTAATCAATAATACAAAATGTGTCATTATATATACATACAAAGGGAGATAGAAAGTAAAACCAAAATGATACAACAATATATTAAAAGAAAACAATTAGTGTATATAAATATTATAATAATAGAGAATAGGCATTAATAATTGTAAGGTGATTAAGGGATACTGGGAATTTTACAGTTTACAGGGAATATTCCCAGTATTGGGCTTTTTGACAAATCTAATTGATTATTCAGAATTAAACTTTTGGTTTTAATGGCTTTCTTTATTTCGAGTGCTTCTAGGTTATTCAATTTGTTACTATGGTCTTTTCTATGGAGAATCTTAGCACCGGTGCTTTTATTGAAGGTATGATCTTTTTCAATCAGATGATTGACAAACTCTGAAAAGCCATTGCTATTTAGGCATCTAAGATGTTCTTTAATCCTAATGTTGACATTGCGCGTTGTCTTCCCGATATAAAACGCTGGACAATTGTTACAATTTAATTTATAAATCATCTTACAATTATTGATGCCTATTCTCTATTATTATAATATTTATATACACTAATTGTTTTCTTTTAACATATTGTTGTTTTATTTTGGTTTTACTTTCTATCTCCCTCTGTATGTATATATAATGACACATTTTGTATTATTGATTAGTTTAATTTTGTACCCTGACGATGCTCGAGTGTAGCGAAACCGGTCGGTCTTAAAATTAATAAAAATTCGTGGTTTTAAACAAAAAATATTGTTTTTATTTCATTAATTATTTTATTAACTAATTTTATATATTTCGTTTGGGTGACCCGAGTTCACAAATTATTTTGTTGACTAGTGTTATGTTTTTCGTTTGAGTAACCCGAGTCCACAAATTATTTTGTTAACTAGTGTTATGTTTTTCGTTTGAGTAGCCCGAGTCCACAAAATATTTATGCACGGAGAAAATTTACTAATATTGCTGATTTATTAAGAATCTAAGTAGAAAAAGTACGAATAGTTTTTAACCGGAAAGTGTTTTTTTTACGAATAACCTGACAATATTTGAAAATCTCCTACTATCATCAAAGTAAGTGTTCAATTTTGCAGGCTACCGACATCTGTAGTCTAGAAATTTGAAGTTACTACGTTTAACCAAAATGGTGTGAGTCCTTGCTTAGAAAATAGTGTCAATTTGGTCGGTATAGCAGGTTTCATTTTTACTGCTAGACATCACAATGACAAGTGATTTATTTACATGTAGTGGGTTTTTGAAGTCTTTAAAAAGGCTCGCATTATGTGTTTTTTCGTTCCTTTCTCAACAATAACTCGATAATAAACAAGCTCATAAGTCAGAGCGATCGTAGCAGTGTTATTCGCACAGTTCTTTATAAATATTACACCTGTTTCAATAGTTTGAAATAAATGTAAAGTTGTGTCAAGAAAACCAGTTTTAATTCAAAAAGGATCAACCCCAATTTTTTAACATTTGATCCTTCAACCGGATTACAATCAGGAGATTGTATGTAAAAAAAACAAAGAACCAGCAGCCAAAAGGATACAAAATTGATTGAAACTGGAAATCATTAAGGAAAGTGGACCACATCGCAAATCTGAGATAAGTATTCAGTGCTTTCCTTCTTATCATCCATTTTATGTTTATTCAGGTCTCATGTAATTTAAACGAGATTAATCTTAAATAGAGTCAATATTATAAATAAAATCACTACCCACTTGAAAATAAGAATATAATATTATTGAATAGTGTTCTCAAATAGTATTGTCAAGATTGTCGTGGTATTCTTTCAAACGGGTGTTTGCTAAAATAAAATAATTGTCAACCGATATTGACAAAATATAATTAAAAATGGAAAATATGAAGTCATTAATAAACAAACGCGGCGTAATCAAAGGAAAACTAACCCGATTCGCGGATTCCTTAAATGCATTGTCGGTAAATGAAATTAAAGTAAGATATGAGCGGGTGAAATCATTGTTAGATGAATTCGAAGCAGTTCAACAGAAAATTGAAATGTTACCGGATTCAGACGAAATTGAAAATTATAGTCAACGAGAAGCTTTCGAAAACCAATATTTCTCAGTTTTGGCAACGGCCAAAGGTGCGATCGAATCCGTCGATCAAAGTAAGGTGGAAATTAAACTACCCAACCTCCAATTACGGGAATTTCACGGCGATCAGAAAAATTGGGTTAATTTCGTCGAAACCTTCAAGACTTTAGTCCATAGCAATAGCAATTTAAGCAACGTACAAAAATTCTTTTATTTGCAATCAACTTTAAAGGGAAACGCATTAAAGATAATTGCTAATCTAGAAATTTCTGAATTAAATTACATTTCCGCTTGGGAATTATTAAATGAACGTTATGCAAATTTAAGAACTACCGTTCATAAACACATCCAAGCTCTATTTTCATTAAAAGACATGAAACAAGAAGAGCCTGTAGCATTGAGGTATCTAATTGATGAAACAAACGTTAGTTTAAAGGCATTACAAAATATCGGGGTCAAGGTAGATCAATGGGATCCATTGGTTATTTATATAATATCAAATAAATTAGACACAGCTACCCGAAAAAATTGGGAACAATATATATTACAAGACGAATTACCGACGTTAAAGGAATTCTTAAAATGTTTATCTGCTAGAGCCCAAGTATTGGAACTGATGAACGCTTCTGAGAAAAAATTTTCTAGCTTACATAAAACACAACTAGGCAACAATAATTGCAAAAAAGATTCATCAGTATTTTTAGCGGTAAAGGCTAACAACTGCATTTATTGTAACGAGAAAGGTCACCATATTTATTATTGTAAAAAATTTCTAAAATTAAAATTACATGAGAGGATTGATGCTACGAAATCAATCCAAGCTTGTTTTAAATGTTTAAAGGTGGGTCACCAGGCACAGAGTTGCAAGGCAACCTTTTCTTGCAGGCGTTGTGGCAAAGATAATCACAACACCTTGCTACATAATGAGGTACCTCTGCGGGAGGCCTCCAATATGGATGCTGATAACGAGGTTTCGGTATCGAATTTTTCTGCATCGGATAAAGCAGAAAAAATAATATTATTGTCAACTGCCAACATAGGAGTTGTGGGTAGTAACAATAAAATTTTTAAAGCCCGCATTCTGATTGATTCAGGGGCCCAGTCAAATTTTATGAGAGCAGAATTTGCTAATAAATTAAATTTACCATGTGAATTGATAAACAAACCCGTTTCTGGGATCCATAATAACATCACTCACATAAAAAAGAGAATTTCAGTGGAGATGAATTCGCTTCATACTGATTATAAAAGTGAAATATCATGTCTGATTTTACAGGAGATTACAACAAATTTACCACAAGTGACAATGGCGAAAAAAGACTTCAAGTTACCACGAGGATTGGAGCTAGCTGACCCGAACTTCAATATAGCTGCACCCATCGACATCCTGTTGGGCGCGGAGAGCTTTTGGGAAATCCTAACCAACGATAGATTGAAACTCGAATCGGGACCAACACTTCAACGTACGCAACTGGGATGGATCATATCAGGACCAATCCACATGTACCCAAAGCAAAGGCCTGTATCAGATTGTTGTAATTTATCTATAAATAAAATAAGTCATCAAATAGAAAAATTTTGGAAATTGGAGGAGATTAATCCAACTAAGATTTTAAATCATGAAGAAAAGGCTTGTGAAGCCAGTTTTGCTAGTACTCATACTAGACAAGACGACGGTAGATACGTAGTAAGTTTACCGCGTCGAGCATGCATTGATCAGCTGGGAAGTTCATTGCTCACTGCTGAAAAAAGATTTAAAAATTTAGAGAGAAATTTTGTGTCAAATCCCGAATTGAAGACACAATATATACAATTCATGCGTGAATATGAGGAATTAGGTCATATGGAGGTGTGTGACCAGTCAAAGGGGGATCGTGAATCCTATTTTTTACCTCATCACGCTGTAATAAAAGAATCAAGCACTACTACTAAAGTGAGGGTCGTTTTTGACGGCTCCGCCAAAACTTCAAATGGAATTTCTCTCAATGACGCCTTGATGACGGGACCGGTTATACAAAAGGACTTATACACCCAACTTTTGCATTTCAGAAAACATCAAGTAGTACTGACGGCTGACATCGAGAAGATGTACCGCCAGATTAACGTGTGTGAAACGGACCGTGACCTGCAGAAGATAGTGTGGCGCGAGTCGCCGCAGGAGGTGCTCAAGCATTACCGTCTGAAGACAGTCACATATGGTCTGGGGCCTTCCTCTTTCTTAGCCACTAGAAGTCTACGGCAAATTGGTATGGATAACAATATAAAATTTCCTAGAGCTAGTCAGGTCATAGAAAATGACTTCTATATGGATGACTTGTTAACCGGAGGAGATGACATGGAATCCTGTAGAGAGTTAAAAGAACAATTAATCAACATCTTTTTGTCTGCGGGGATGACCTTGAGGAAATGGAGGTCCAATGTCTTGGAGTTGTCAGCCGAGTCGGGCCAAGCTAAGATTGCCGAATCAGGCAATTCTGAAAAAATTATTACTGACAATCCAAAGACTGAGAAAATATTAGGATTAAGATGGAATAATGAATCTGATTATTTTTCTTATGTAATAATGAAACCATCAAGTCGAACCGAGAGTAAAAGACAGATATTATCTTGCATCGCATCAACCTTCGATCCATTAGGTCTTCTAGGACCGATTATAGTTGTAGCCAAATTGATAATGCAGAAGTTATGGCAGTCTAAAGCAGCGTGGGATGATCCATTACCAAATGAAATATTAGCACCCTGGAGGTCCTACCTTCAAGAATTAATTCAACTAAATGTGTTGAAAATACCAAGAAAAATTATTTGCAGGCAATCTACATATCTACAACTACACGGTTTTTGCGACTCATCTGAGAAAGCTTACGGAGCCTGCGTTTACATGGTGTCAGTGGACCATGTCGGTAAGCGGCATTCACATTTAATAACGTCCAAATCAAGAGTGGCGCCATTGAAGTGTATTTCCCTGCCCAAGCTGGAGCTTTGTAGTGCTGTGCTACTGGCGAAATTAATTAAAAATGTAAAACAAGCGCTAAATATAGTGGAGATCGACACACATTATTGGTGTGACTCCATGATAACGTTGTGCTGGCTGAAAGGTCAACCTACGAGATGGGCTACTTTCGTTGCAAACCGAGTAGCTGAAATACAAGAACTTAGTGATCCAGATCTATGGAGACATGTATCATCAGCCGACAACGCAGCAGATATACTTTCAAGAGGAACCACTACAGATAAATTGATAAATTCTGCAATATGGTGGAATGGACCAAGTTGGTTGACCGAGGGAGTCAACGCTTGGCCTATATCAAATATTTCGTGTTCAAACCCTCCTGAACTCAAAGGCAAAAATATTCTATTATCCACAGATATTCAAGAATGGGAGATATTTGAAAAATTCTCATCATTTATTAAATTGAAAAGAGTTACTGCGTATGTATTGCGATTTGTCAATAACTGCAGAAGTGTTAAGGGTAAAATTTCAGACAATTTAAGTGTGGCTGAATTGGAATCAGGCTTGAAATGTCTATTGAGATCAGCTCAAATACACGCCTTTCAAAAGGAATTGAAAGAATTAAAAAACCATGGCATCGTCAACAAGAAAAGTAATTTAAAATCTCTTAATCCCTTCTTACATGATGGTCTAATATATGTAGGCGGTAGGTTGAATTTGGCTACACATTTATCTTACCAACAAAAACACCCAGTTATCTTGCCGGCTAAACATAAGCTAACTGAATTGATAATACGTCACTACCATTATGTAAACCTACACGCAGGACCTCAAGCTTTGTTAGCTGAAATACGATTAAAATTTTGGCCCATCTTTGGTAAAAATACTATTAAAAAGATATTACATAAATGTATTGTATGTTTTAGATGTCGTCCCCGAACCGGTCATCAAATCATGGGAAATTTGCCACCCGAAAGAATTACGCCGAGTCGTCCTTTCGCTATCACCGGAATAGATTACGCCGGACCAATTCTAATTAAAAGTGGGACGCTGAGGAAGGCTCCCCTCGTAAAATCGTATTTATGTATCTTTATTTGCTTCTCAACCAAGGCTGTTCACTTGGAATTAGTTTCGGATTTATCTAGCAATGCTTTTTTGAACAGTTTAAAAAGGTTTATATCCCGTAGGGGACAACCTGAAAAGATCTTTTCCGACAATGCTAGTAATTTTAAAGGAGCTAGTAGCAGACTCAAAGAGCTGTACACCAGCTTGAGGGAAAACAACGACAATATTCAAAATTATTTAGTGAACAGAGGTATTGAGTGGAAGTTCATAACCCCTCGAGCCCCTAATCAGGGAGGTTTGTGGGAAGCAGCAGTAAAATCAGCAAAATTCCATTTGTATAGAATCATTAACAATTCTTCATTAACATTTGAACTCTTGTATACCTTAATTTGTCAGATTGAGGCCTGTTTGAACTCCCGTCCATTAACTTCCTTATCCGACGACATCCATGATTACCAACCTCTTACCCCAAACCATTTCCTTATAGGCACTGAATCCTGTATCATTCCTGAGAGAGACGTCCGGGCGATACCGGACAACAGACTAACTCAATATCAGAGGATCAGTTCGCTAATTCAATCGTTTTGGTCTAGATGGAAGCAAGATTACCTGATGGAACTACAAAAGAGGACTAAATGGCAGACCAGCACTCAACGGGCACTGCAAAAAGACGATCTGGTGATTTTAAAGGAAGATCATTTACCTCCACCTTTATGGAAAATGGCCCGAATTCTGCATACACACCCTGGAGCGGATGGAGTAATACGAGTTGTTACCCTAAAAACACCTCAAGGAGTCTTTGTGAGGCCCATCACAAAGATATGTCTGATGCCCCTGGATTCAGACACTAAACCTGTAATTGACGTCCCGGACCTTACCAAGGATTGATTATGTACATTACACTATGATGCTTATCTTCTCGACTCCACCTTGGATGGATCAAGCAGAAGACCTGAGAAGAAAGAAGAAAAAAAAAAAGGAACAATAATTGTGTTGTGTTCAGTGTAAACTATATTATTTGTGTTATTGAACTATTTAAATATGTAAAAATTAGTATGCAGACGTGTGTAATTTAGTCATTTTTGAATTTTTTTTTTTTGGTTATTTAATAGGATTAATAATT
Source organism: Hesperophylax magnus (assembly GCA_026573805.1). Taxonomy (NCBI): domain Eukaryota; kingdom Metazoa; phylum Arthropoda; class Insecta; order Trichoptera; family Limnephilidae; genus Hesperophylax; species Hesperophylax magnus. The sequence continues at coordinate 25,911,338 of JAIUSX010000046.1, forward strand.
TTCTAGTTATTTTTAGTTAATTAATAGAGTAATTCAACAGCATTTATACAGTTAAATTTATAAGTTTACCAGTAGGGCATAAAAAAAGGGGGTTTTATTTTGTTAATTTCTGCTATTTTGAATTATTTTGTTAGTATTTTTGTGGTATATTTAGATTAAGGATTTTTAGTTTATTCTGTTTGTTTTATAGTTTATTTTTAAATAGATTATCATTCAAAAATTTAGTGCAATTTTTGAATCCCGCCCCCTGGCAATATGTTCAATTTTGCAGGCTACCGACATCTGTAGTCTAGAAATTTGAAGTTACTACGTTTAACCAAAATGGTGTGAGTCCTTGCTTAGAAAATAGTGTCAATTTGGTCGGTATAGCAGGTTTCATTTTTACTGCTAGACATCACAATGACAAGTGATTTATTTACATGTAGTGGGTTTTTGAAGTCTTTAAAAAGGCTCGCATTATGTGTTTTTTCGTTCCTTTCTCAACAATAACTCGATAATAAACAAGCTCATAAGTCAGAGCGATCGTAGCAGTGTTATTCGCACAGTTCTTTATAAATATTACACCTGTTTCAATAGTTTGAAATAAATGTAAAGTTGTGTCAAGAAAACCAGTTTTAATTCAAAAAGGATCAACCCCAATTTTTTAACAGTAAGAGTGAAATGTTGCTTATGTTCTGATGAAGAACTTAGCCAGCCGAGGAATTGAACAAACTATTGAATAATGTGTTTGGGTGACCCAAACGTGATGCCAACGCAGTCACTGACCGTTCGAAAATTTAACCTATCAATGAATAGATACTAGAATAGGTATACTTTTAGTAAAATACGAACGTATTATCACGATGTTGGAAAACGTCTTTATGAATATCCTAATATTTCCGCATTTAGTCATTGTATATTATCAAGGTAAATGTAGGTTCATGAACACGTTTTACGTTATATTAGGAATTTACAAAAAATATACAAGGAAACGGTCGGCAATCCCATTTTATCAATTATCCTATAATTCAATGCTCGGTACAGGTGCAAAAGCAATTCGTATAAAATTTAGGATTTGATCTAAATAGTCATACACAACTTTTCGGATTATAACTTGCCATAGATAGACGGCCCACCCTAATAACGTAAGAGGACGAACGAAGTCAAGTTTCCAAAATAAATATTTACATTGTATTTGTGAACGTCCTTAGTTAGTTAGTTGGCGACGCAGAAAACTACGAATTGCGCAATGTATCTTGAATATAGATATATACCTGCTCGTAAGGTCACCCACGAAGAATACTCGTATTTACTATTGCATCGTATTATATAACACCATTTAACACTTTCCTATCATATTAGATATCTTATTGGGACCAGCTGATGACCTCGATGGCAGAGCAGTAATATCCTTGGCTCTGGGCCCATAGGATCCAATTCAAACGAGAAAATGTACTTGTGTGAGACCTTCGTTCAGAATCGAAACTCATCTTGAAATGGCTGAAGGCCGTAGCAATATTTAGTAACTTCACAAGTAGGTACGTTGCGCTTCCTTATCTTCTTCCCCTTCCTACTTCCTTCAGCTAGACAATATTTTGTTGGTCGAAGTATATAAATATTGTTTCAGAGAATTTGAACAATTCTTGAAAATTCAAAGTTAATTTTTAAGTACTGTGAAAGTTTTTTTTCAATTTCTGTTATTATTTCAGTTCTGTCAAGCAACTAGCATGTAGTGAAATAATAATAGAACTTGTATAGAACTTTCGCGGAACCAGAAAATGAACGTTTAAATATGATGAATTGTTCAAATTCTGTGAAACAACCAAAGTGTAATACCTACTTTTGGACAAAATTGCTCTGAATTTTTTTTATTTCATATTTTTGTGCACAGCTCGTTTACGTTACAGTCGTTAGGATTCTGAATTTATTTTTAGTTTAAACAAATAATTTCTCATCACATCTTTACAATTTTTATTTCACTTCCTAGTCCTAGTGTAAACAATTCAGCTCGTAGCAATAACAGATAAAAAATCATAGTTTTCACAGTGAGCGCGAAGAATACGAAAATCCAATTTGCACGAAAAGTTCGGCGGTTTAGGATCACAGGGGCCTATCTACAAAAACGTAGTTTTGAGATAAACGCAATAGCTGAAACTGGCTAGGTCAGGCTAATCTATTTTCGCCGAATAACGTATGTTATGGTTGTCGTATACACAATGATAGTTTACATTTTTAGATAGTATATCCGTAGGGCTGTGGTAATATTATGATGATTATTCAGGAGGTTGCGGGTTCAATGCCCAGTGCAGCAAAAACACCTTTTACGTTGATTGTTCATGAAGTCTACGGGCGCTGTTATACACGGTGTCCGGAAACTCGTAGTACAAGCGGGAAACAGGTTAATATAAATCACTTTTGAGTCGATTTTACAGAAAAAAAAAGATTTGTGCTTTCGTTTTCGAGTAAATCGAGTCCGAAGCTGGACTGCGTCCCACACATTCATATAACTGTGGTGAACGTATGTCTGTCGGTATGAAAGAGACAGGCATATCTGAGTGAGACAGCATGACCGAGACGTATAAAAAGGCGTGTCTGTTGTAACTCGTCCTCTCTTAACAACAACATCTCGAATACTGTACATTAGCAATAACACTAAATAAACCAAATAGTATGGAGTATCCAAACGACTATTATTTACATCTTATCTGAGTGATCGACACGGTAGATCACCACAGTTGGCGCAGCCGAAAAAGGAAGCTGAACGGCCGCAAAATTCTTCCTGGAGGAAGAACCGTAGCCGCAGCTGAAAGAACTACAGTTGGAGCAGCCGAAAAAGGAATCTGAACAGCTATTAAATTCTTCCTGGAGGAAGAACTACAGTTGGAGCAGCCGAAAAAGGAAGCTGATCAGCCATTAAATTCTTCCTGGAGGAAGAACCACAGTAGGCGCAGCTGAAAGAACCATAGTTTGGTTATAATCCCACCGAGCACCGCGGAAGGGATTATTGTCGCATAAAAAATAAAATAATTTGGGGGCAGCTTCACGGACAGTATCGGACATTGAAGGAGCATCAAGGCAAGGAACTGGTGAGGAGATTCAAGGCGCTGAGCTCAAGGAATCAGCAGCCGAGAAACCGGATGAAAAACGGATCCAGGCAGCTTGTACGGGGACCCGACACGGGAAGGCGTGGCGGTGGTGACCGGACGAGAAGGACGACCAGGAATCCGGACGGAGCCAGAAGACGGTCGGACGCGGAAGGGCGGCGATCGGCGGCAGCATCAATCATCAGATTCGTGAGTTGAGTGCTGTTTGTTGTTGTTTTTTCTGATTATTGGTAATCTGTGTGGAAATGGAGGGAGTGGGTTTACCCAGGTTTTGTCACCTTAGGGACGGGCTGGAGACGTTCGTGCTACAGTTTGAGCAGTTGATCCTCGTCAATGATGACAAATTTAAATCCGAGGATAAAAAGAGGGCGGTTTTAATATCCCACCTACACACAGACACGATTAATCTACTGATAGATTTATGTTTTCCAAAAAAAATAACAGAATTATCGGTTGAAAATATATTTTTGTTATTAGGAAACCACATTGGTGTTTCAAAGAATGTGTTTAAGGAACGTGGAAATTTTTTTGCGGCGAAACAAAAAGTTGGGGAATCTATAAATGATTATATAGCTAGGTTACGTTGTCTAACAAGATTCTGCAAATTTGAAAGCAGACTGGAAGAAAACTTAAAAGATATTTTTGTGACTGGTTTATTAGAAGGTCGTATTAAAGAAAAAATGTTTTTAGATGCAGAGAAGCTGACTTTAAAAAGTACATTAGAGTGCGCATCGGGAATGGATTCATTTCATAAAAATATTACGTGTATTAAATCCGAGAGTGTCGGGCTCATTTCTAGAAGTAAGAAAAATTTTAATAGTAGTGCAGGTAGGAATTATTCTACTTCACCGGCGCGGGCGAAAGACAAAAATGTTACAATTCCCAGAAAGAAATCAGTAGAACGTATACAACAGTTGAAGTGCAAATATTGTAATTTAAATAATCATGATTCCAGTAATTGTAGATTAAAAAACGTGACGTGTTTTAATTGCAAAAACAAGGGACATTTTAGTAAAAATTGTCGCGAAAAAAAACGGGAGGAAGTTTCATCTGTGTTTGTGAATTCAAGTGAAATAAATTCAAGGTTAACAAGAAATACCGATCCCATTTATTTATCGTTAAAAGTTAATAATGGTATCATCATAAAAGGATTATTTGACACGGGTGCAGGAATATCGATCCTATCGGATAAAGATTATTGGGAACATTTTAAAGATGTACAATTGAAGCCGAAGAATTTAACCCTGAAGGGTTACAATAATTGTAAGTTACAGTTACTTGGATGTTTAATTTTGTCAATTAATTTCAATGGTATTACTAAAATAATGGAATTTTGTGTTGTAAAGGATGGTTCAACCACTGTGCTAGGTAGAGACTTCGTAAAAGAATTTAACATTGGTTTTACGGGTTTCGAGACGGTTTCTTCACAGTTGAAAAGTGAAATACTCACGCATAATATTCACGACGTAAACAATAATAGTGTCGATACGTTAGTGCGTAAATATCCGGAGGTATTTTCAAGTAAACTAGGTAGATTCAATAAATTTAAAATTGAAAGAAAATGCAGAACCGAAATTCTGCAATCCGAGAAGTATTCCTTTCGCTTTGAAAGCGAAAGTTGAAACGGAATTGAACCGTTTACAGGAAGAGGGAATTTTAGTTCCGATTAGTTATAGCAAGTTTGCATCTCCTATCGTGCCCGTAGTTAAAAGCGATGGAAGCATTAGAATTTGCGGGGATTATAAATGTACTGTGAATCCACAATTGATTGTTGACAAATATCCCATGCCGAAGATAGAAGTTTTATTATCACAAATTTCGGGCGGAATAATATTTTCAAAAATTGATTTACGTCAAGCTTATTTACAGTTGGAACTAGACGAAGAAAGTATGGAATATACTACGATTTCTACACATTTAGGATTATTTAAATTCACTAGGCTAGTGTTTGGGATTAACAGTGCACCGGCAATATTTTGTAGAACTATAGCTTCATGTCTACAAGGTTTGAAGAAAACAGCGGTTTTCCTGGATGATATTATGGTTACAGGAGAAACGATAGAGGAACATAATGCTAATTTAAATGCAGTTCTTAATAGGTTAAAAGATTGCGGTTTGTGCGTAAATATTCAAAAGTGCAATTTTAACGCTTCATCGGTATGTTTCTTAGGGTTTGAAATCTCGAAGGAAGGGATTAAACCTATGGAAGATAAAACGAACGCAATTAGTAAAGTCGCGCAACCAAAAGATTTATCAGAGCTACGCAGTTTTTTAGGAATGGTAAATTTTTACCGATCTTTTGTGCCAAATATGTCTATGTTATTAGATCCTTTGCACAAATTATTGAAAAAAAATACGAATTTTGATTTTAATCAAGATTGCGTAAAAGTTTTTAATAAAATAAAATTAATTTTATGTGATAATCGAGTGTTAGCACATTACGATCCAAATGTTACTTTGAAGGTAGTTACGGACGCCTCAACGAAAGGTTTGGGTGCAACATTGTTACATGTGTATGAAAATAATTTACAAAGACCTATTTCTTTTGTTTCTCGTAAACTGACAGAAGCGGAAAAGAAATATTCAATTTTAGACCTCGAGGCTTGTGCAATTGTGTTTGCTTTTAAGAAGTTTTTCGAGTACATTTACGGAAGGGAATTCATTCTAGAAATAGATAATGAACCTTTATGTAGAATTTTTGGTGAAAAAAAAGGAATTCCTGTTTTAACTTGTAATAGATTACAACGTTATGGTGTAATTCTCTCATCTTTCAATTATAAAGTTCAATACGTAAAATCAACATTAAATTGTTCGGATTACTTATCTCGCGTACCTGTAGGAGATCCTGTTGAGGAAAATAATAACTTTGATTCAAGAATTTTGTGTTTATTCAAAAATAATAGCGAGATGCCAATAGATGTTGAGGAAGTTAAAGCAGAATCTAATACGGATAAATTATTATTAGAGATAAAAAATTATCTTAGAACAGGGTGGCCAAATAAAGTCAATAAGGATGATTGCAAATGGATTTATTGGATAAAAAGGAACGATTTATCAATAATTGATGATTGTATTTTCTGGAACCATAGGTTAGTAATTCCAATAAGTTTAAGGGATAAGATATTAAGCTTATTGCATAGATCTCATCTAGGGATTGCCAAGATGAAAGGGCTAGCTAGAGGCTATTTTTGGTGGCCAGGGATTGACAGTCAAATTGAATTTTTAGTTAGAGAGTGCGGAATTTGTGCGGAAATTCAACCATCACAACCCAAGAGTGAGTTAACTCCATGGCCGATAACGGAAGAAATTTGGAGTAGGGTTCATATAGATTACGTAGGGCCTATCGGAAATAAATATTTTTTGGTAATCATAGATTCAACCTCAAAATGGTTGGATTGCGTGGAAGTAAATTCACCTAACTCAGATAATACCATTAAAATCTTAAAGAGATTATTCAGTTATTTCGGTAGTGTACAAACCTTAGTTTCTGATAATGGAGCAGCATTCATGTCAGCAGACTTTAAACAGTTTTGCGAGAGAAATGGCATTAAACATTTAACAACACCTATAAATCATCCTCAATCAAATGGATTGGCAGAGAATGCAGTCAAAACGTGTAAAAATTTTTTAAAGAAAATATTGTTAGAAAAAAAATTTCAGTCAGGTTATAATGAGAAGTTAGAATGTTTTCTCATAGATTATAGGAATGCACCACACTGTACAACAGGGTTAGAGCCAGCAGTTGTAATGTTTGGTAGAAGGTTAAGGTCAAATTTGAATAATTTTATACCTAGAGGGGGGAAGGTAAAGGAAAATGTGATTGATAAAGATACCAAAATGAAAATGTCAAAATGTCAGGAAAATCAGAAATTCTATTATAAAAGGAATAACAAAGTATCTACGAATTTTAAGATTAATCAGAAAGTTATGGTTAGGGATTTTAGAGACCAAAACAATGATAAGTGGGTACCAGGGAAAGTACATAAACGTTTGGGAAATAAACTATATTTAATTGAGGTTAAATTGAATGATAAAATCATGTACTGGAAAAGACATTTTGATCAATTATCCAAACTGTGTGTATCATGGGAAAAGAACCCTAGTATTTTAATCCCTGAGTCTGAGACGAGGAGGCTATCGTTCGATGAGTACGATGTCTCCGACTTTGTTTCGGATGACAATCTAACGGGTGACCCTCTTTTTCCTTCCAGCTCCAGTGAACCCGTGGCGTCAACGTCGGGGAACTGGAAGGAGCGCCTTCGACCAAGGACAGAGAAATCAAAATAAGCAGCAGTCAACTCTCCGAATCAACATGGTTATAAATAAAAAAGAAAATGTTGTAAAATAATAATTAAATATGTGTATGTATGTTTTATAATTATTATTATGATAATCATGTTGTGTTACTGTCTGCTGATTTAAGTGTGGAGGGATGTGGTGAACGTATGTCTGTCGGTATGAAAGAGACAGGCATATCTGAGTGAGACAGCATGACCGAGACGTATAAAAAGGCGTGTCTGTTGTAACTCGTCCTCTCTTAACAACAACATCTCGAATACTGTACATTAGCAATAACACTAAATAAACCAAATAGTATGGAGTATCCAAACGACTATTATTTACATCTTATCTGAGTGATCGACACGGTAGATCACCACAATAACATAGTCTCAAACGTATTTTCCTAGTATTCTGACTCTTGATATGATCCGACTTAAGTATTTGATTAACTTGATCGTGCCATTTTTTCACATTAACCCCACACAGGATGTGATATATTGTATGGTTGTCTTATTTTGGAATTCTGTGAGGAGGGTGTTTTTTAATGAAAGGAAGGAGAGAATGTTCTGGGAAGGTAAAATACATGAGGGTTGGGTAAGAATCTAGGTATAAGCCAGGAGTGACGGTCACATGAATATATCCCTACAAACCCGCCTCCCAAATTAGTAAAAATTGCCAATTCTTCTTCGGACGTCCGCAGCTTCTACAATTCACTTACATGTAACAATTATATATATAAGTAGGTAACCCTTATCGCTTCCTATAAATGAATTATATTGAATTACGTATATATGCTGGGGTGACATACTACGCTATAATCTTACTACGGAGAGGGGGTCAGATCAATTGGGCAACTGCCGCGGAATATCATTTATTTGTATGGGATCCGTCACTTTGACAGATGGCAGTCGCGTAATTGTTCTGACCCCTTCTCCTGCCGTAGTAGGGGGTCTCATAATTTTATAATATAGTCTGGATAGCAGATCACAGCGCATATCGTCGCCCCGCCCACACTTATAGCACATCATCTTTTGAGGTGTGAGACGTCTGTATGGAATTGTATGGCGAGCAATATGTAGTTATATAAAACCCTTTAAACCTAAAGCGTAATCTGCCACCCCCTTTAATCGGCGACTACTGTGCATTTTGATAGATCGACTGCTTCGAACGTCGATTGGTGACCTTCCGCCCTGCCTCCAGGTACTCCGACGCTTTCTCCTCATGGTCTTCGGGATTTTTCCCAACCCCAACTCACACTTTTCGTCGAGGCACAACCGGTTTCCTGGCTGAAGGGCGCGGAACCTGGTCCCCGTGAAACCAATCCAATGCCCTGTTTTCTCTCCCTAGGTCTGCCTGTGAGCGGGCGACGACACCCTCCCACCACACAAAGAGGCGCACACTTTACCAATGTTGCAGGTGGCTGTGAATTATTATTTGATTTGTTGATACTTTGTACATATGATTTGTTTAAACTAACAAAATAGAATAGATCTTACTAACAAGTTACTAATACGCAGCACTTGCATACTGCGAATAACATTGTATGCATGGACATTTTGGAGGTCTTGTTTTGAAATTTTAAATGTAGACTCGTTATATCAAAAAAATTAGCGTCCTTGCGAGAGCTCTGAAGGGGTACCATCAGTACCTAAAACAGGGCGGGGAAGTGGTGGGCCTCCTCCAGATTGACTGCTTGATAGGCCGGTAAATTCCGGAAAACGTCGTGTTATTACCATATGTCCATATAATTAAGACGTCGAAACCAACGTCGAAAGTTACAATTTATATTCGTGGCAATATTATTTATGTCGCGTAACAGCGAGTGTAGCAGATATGATAGTGAAAATGACAAGCATTATCCAATTGAGTAAGCCCCCCCTGTTTTCTACATTGTATTGTGTTGAGAATGAAGGTTGGAGCGGGAGCTGAATATCTAGAGGGGTTGGTTAATTGTATACAATATCGTAGGGTGGTCATTCTCACCCTCTTGTTTGCACCAAACTGAGCGCATGCGCCTAGTAAGAAGAAAGATGGAGCCCCGTCAAAAAACATTTCCGCGTTTTTACCAGTGACTGCTATCGGTCTGGCTTTTTTCTCAGCAAATAATAATAGCCAGTTATTCCAAAACGCTCGGCGCTGTCGGTCGCGGTTTTAACGCGATAATATAAACATCTTTCAGTGATGTTATTCAGTGAAATTAAAGTGAATTGAGGTTATGTGGAAGCCCCAACAAATAATGCTGTTCAGTAAAGGTGTGTATTAGTTTTGAATCCTATTACAGTTGCGTGTTATTTATACTCAGTGATTTGATCAGTGAAATGCGAGAACGTAATAATTGCTCTGATTGATCAGCTGTTTTTTTAACGTATTTACCTATCGAGTGAATGATTAACGTTATTCCGCGATTTGTTTGAAGGAATAGGAACGATGAAGATAAATAATATAAATATGGGGATAATATCATTACTATGTTATGATACCTTTCAAAACTAATTTCAAATAACCTCTGTGAAAATATTATTATTAATTTGAAAATGAATTAAGAAAGGTACCTCCATAATCTTTACGCGATCATCAAATATAATATAAAATATTATTATTTATGTGTATAAAATTTTGTGTGTTTGTATTGTGTACCTATTTACACGAAGGTGCATGGTACGTCTTCGGATATACTAGGAATTTACTTAAAGTTTTTTTGGAAATAGCCTGCAATCCCGTTTTAACTGAATCATTAATAATTTGAAGAGATTCTTAATAAATTAGCAATAAACTTTTTTTTCCGTGCACATTTGTGTAGTTGAGCTTTTCCTGAAATTTGTGGATGGTACATTTATTTTTTTTGTTTTGATGGAACTAAATTGAGAACTATGTATTTTGTGGTCATTTAATTGCTTACGTTTATTTAAATGGATAATTGTAAATAGTATTTATTCGGATAGCAAGAATAATAAATTAACCCCAGCGATTTTTTAAAATGCAAATGTGTAATGGTAATCAAAATTTCAAATTTATTTATCATTGATCCCAGAAATCTTAAAATTTTCACTTTCAGTTCAGAATTACAATTTTTGAAGGCATTAACTCATATAGCGCCCGAAACAAAAAGCATTAAAACATTTCGTTTATCTTATCGTTCTAAGGGTCATCTTCTGAAATTATACTCATATATTTTGACATATAACAATATCAATTAGGGCTACTATTACACTTTGTCCGGGTTAGTAATAGATTGAATATTTAAAATAAACATTTATTTTATAAGCAATAATTATTAGCCTGAAACACTCATCCACATTGAAAAATCTCCTGATAAAAGATACATGACGCCAACGGGACTTGAACCCGTGTCCTTTCGATTTCCGGTCGAGAGCTCTGACCACTGAGCTATGGCGGCTTATCTCTTATCCGCGAAATAATTCAATATATACTAGTGTTTCATTCAACAATTATATGTATACTTTTGATATGCCTTATATTGAAGGTAATGGGCATTAAAATCGCTTGACAAACGGAGTCTAGAAACGTTCGATTTCAAGCACAAAACTGGTTTTTATTTATTTTGTAAATAATTTTATAAGAAAGCAAAAAAGATAATCAAGTAAAACTGTCACAGATAATTTTAGCTATAATACTGTATTTTTTTAAGTTGTTTTTGGAAAAAGTATTTTTTTTAATAGGTTAGATTTATATTTTTTATTGAGTAATTTATTATTTTATTTGTATTCTACTCAAGCGAAACGATAAGAACACCTTCAATTTATCAAATGCATATTTTTAGGTATTCATAATGTCCACAAATTCGTTATAAAGATTAATCAAAATAGTGATTTAGCATTAAGCTTCGCCTTAAGAATCTTTTCAAATTTTTGGTAATCCGGTAGAGCAGACCCTTAACGAATGAATTAATAGGTTTCCTTATAAACGTTTAGTAAAATACGAATATATTATCACGATGTCGAAACACGTGTTTATATGTTTTTGATATTTACTAATTCCGTTATTATATTGGAATTTACACAAGGTTTTTCAGGAAACGGTCTGCAATCCCGTTTTTAACTGGATTACCAATAAATTGAAGAGGTTCTAAATTAACTACACTGGCTTCAAGGGGAACCCCCGTGGCTGAGCTGATTTCAAGATCCCACAGACCTTAGAGTTTGTCAAAGGGATCCTTGGATTTAAGCAATTACGTATGCGGGTAAATGGATTGTTTGTAAGAAAATGAAAATATATTTCTCTAACCTAGTGATTACAGACCTGGGAAATATCGCCCACCAGCCCATAAGCCGCTTGTGGGGCGATCTAGAGTTAAAGTAAGTGCTTTGGGGGGCGATGTTAATGCGATTTTGGGCGACAGGTGCGACATAGTGCACTTATGACGAGATAACTTAACCTTAAAATAAAGCCAGAATATTAACGACATAAGTGAAGTAGCCGTGCACCAAAATATGCGACGCGCGGCCCTGGTATATTGGACAGACCTGCGGTTGAATTTGCCCTATAAAATCTTTAAAATCAACGACATGGACAATGGATAGATGTTTCTAGAGGAATCTCTCGGGAAGTTACTAATACATCATCTAATAAAATAAAATTTGATGTTTACCGCTAATTTCATAGTTGAAAAACGTTTTATAAAATTTTAAAACTGTTTTAAATTAAATATTTTATGATAAACTAATGTTTATAAGACAAGGTTTTTTATGCATTGCACAAAGGATAACAAATTATTATAATCAATAATTAGTCGCCTGAAATATCCATACAAATTGAAATATCTCCCGAGTAAAAATAAATTGGTTGTTTACTGGTGAAAAAATATAATGAGCAGTAATTGTTGATTGAAGTACTAGTACATATTGAATTATTTGGCTCGTTGGAAATAAGCCGACGTAGCTCAGTGGTCCAGAGCACCTGACCGGACATCTTTTAGGTATCCGGACCGGAGATATTTTCAATTTGTATGGATATTTCAGGCGACTAATTATTGCTTATGATAATTTGTTGTAAAATATTTTGATGGTAAGGTCCTGTTTCTTAAATTTAAACTACTTCTGTAGTGATCCCTCTAGAAACATTTGAGATCTTAGTAATACTTTCATCAGAAATAATTAAAATGTGAGCGTCGACAAAGGCCCCGTTATTAGTGTCTTTTGTCGCTTTATCAGGTCAAATTACTTACATCTCAACATTGAAGTGCTGAACTGTAGATAATTCAGCACTTCAATGTTGAGATGTAAGTAATTTGACCTGATTTATTTCGTTGGATTGTAACTTTCGGAACGATGAGAAGCAGAATGAATTATAATTTTAGATAACATATTCCCAGAGAATGCTTAGACTCCGGTTACCGGCTTTTTTCATTAAATTTATTAAAATTATCAGAACGAAGAAAACATATTTGTGATTGTTTGGTGTTTGTTTCAAATTATTAATTCGATTTTGAAATTTGCTATACGTAATTTGGTTCCATGTTTCTGGTAGCACAATTTGTGCTGTTTTTGTGAATAAATACCCCAAGGCCGATTTGCAAGAAATAGTCAAATCACTAACAGATAACAGATAAGATAAAAACTTAAGTTAACTTACATAAAATAAACACAAACTCATTCTGTCTTTTAGACAATATCTATGCCATTATCTTTGTCACAGGACACTATATAATATTTTTTAGTCACAGGTGAGAGACAACTAAGGCCCGGTATATCGGTTGATTTAAAGCTAGGCTTGGTTGGAATGTCAAGCTTAGCGCGGCTTGGAAAATAACCCGTATACAGGTCGGAAACTTAGATATTAGTGATTACACGTGTTTTCTTTGATTTTAATCGAGGTATGTTCTTAATTTTTCTATGAAAAACCAAATTCCTATGTACGTGAGTGGTACATCTGTGCTTTCTACTGTCATCGAGAGCTTTCGAAATTTCAAATGTCTTAGGCTGCCTAACTTATGAGTTGGTTTTTTTTAAGTTCTCCACTTTAATCTGCGTGGTGTAATATGAAAGGATAATAATTTTAAATAGTATTTGTTTTGCTGGAGGCAATGCACTATTCATGAAATTATGCAAAAAAACCACTGAAAACACTGTCCGGAGGTTGAAAAACTCCTCTTACAATACCTTTCCAGACTATTTGTCTATTATAGATTTATTATCAATTAATTAAACATTAAAGGAAACACAATCAGTTTTACTGATGATACCGTTATATTATTTCAAGAAGAAAACTGGACGGAAACATTTTATGTGGCTGAACAGGGGCTTAGTACACTTCAAAATTGGCTGAAAATTAACTCACTTACCCTTAAGGCGATGCACTACGTCGTGTAATATTTTAAATTACACTACTATCAATAACAACCCTTAAGTAGATGGCGATAAGGTTTAAATTCCCGCTTAATACCATCCGCCTGTTTTGATTTATGTAAGAAAAAAACATGGCCAAAAACTGCCTTTTATTTTAATGTGTGGATGTTCAGGCATAATTTTTTTTTCCGATCATTTTATAAATAACTTAATTTGACACATTATACAATAACATCAAAACCGAAAATGGGTTCATAAGTAGGAGATTTTGAACTTTAAAGCAGTTTTCATAGGCCTATACATTATTTTTTTCTGGGCTTATAAAAAGTCTTATATAAAAAATACTCGATTATTCCAAAGGTCAAGATGTATTCTACTCGCAGTATTTAATTAAAGCATCTGAAACATTACTAGGCGACCAAATTTTCAAACCAAAAACACATGATTTTGCATTACTACGTATGGCATCGCCTTAATATAAACAAAACTAAATAAATAACATTTTCAATGAACTCAAGGGGCCAACCAGTAAAATCACTCGAACTAAAATTACACGAATGCCATAGAAATAATGTTCAATGTCAATGTCCAATTATAGATAAATCACAAATCATAAAATATCTCCCATCTAAAATCTTAGATGGGACCTACAAATCAAAGGTATCACGGAAAAACTTACACAAAATCTATTACGCTTTATGTCATTCTCGTATTGAATATGGAATTTTGGGATTGGGATCTGCTGTATCTAAGTATATACATAACCTGAACACAATTCAAAAAGGAATCATAAAGGCCATACTGAAACTATCCATAAGAACGCCTTCGATTGAAATTTTCAATAGTTTTGGTGTACCAAATGTATAACAAATATATGCTAAAAATATACTACTGAAACTATTCAAAAATACTGAATCCTCTACAATACCACGTATTCATCAAACAAGGACAAATCACAATGACAAAATATTCCAGGTCATAAAACCATATTCGGACAAAGAAATTATATTTATTTTGCGACGAAATTCCAAAACATCCTTCCCCCTGATATAAGGCAAATAGAAAATTTGAATGATTACAAATCAAGAATAAAAATCTGGCTGAAAGAGATTAATGAAAAAACATTAAATAGAAAACTAATAAAACAGAAATTAATAACTTTTGTCCGTCCCAGCACAGGTCACCCTAGTGAGGAGGCCTAAGATATACAATTTACTATATATATATTTAATATAATTTTTTGTATGTATAATTTTTAAATAGTTATGAATATAACAGTCCATATTGATAAAATTATGCAATTTACGTATATTTCGGTGAGATGGAAGTCATATTTGACATTTGTTACTGCTAGCTCCCCTGTGTCTAAAAAGGGTACTATTCTGCGGCTTACCAAGGCTTAAGCGGCCGATTTAGCCCGCTTAAATTTGATTGAGGAATGTCACGCATAGGGAGGATGCGGAGTGACTGATGTACCGGGCCTAAGAACTCACACACTTTTATGGTCACGGGTAAACAAATTTGACGGGCAAACAAAACACTTGTGAACTTTGACCAACAACACATAACTAAAAGCTTATATGAATAATCATTTAAATATCATATATAATATTTACGATCGGTTAATTGGTCGAGCGGCCCAAATCGTCGTGTTCCAATGCAGGTGTCGCGGGTTCAATCACTTGCTAGCTAAGTCCTCCATTATCGAAAAGCAACTTTTCCATCTATTATTATTGACAATTAACATATTGTAAGGTTATTGGTAACCTGGGAAAATGAATGTACCTACTTAACAGATAAACTGTTACTGCTTACGTAATATTCAATCATCCGCCCTTGAGGTGTTTTTGCACAAAAACGGCGCTATACAAGTCATCCAAGTATTATTATTATTATTTATCGTCGAATCGGTTCCATGATAAATCAACTCAGTGACAATTCAACACACTTTTAAAAAGTGATATAAAGTCATTAGAAAAGATCAAAAAAAATTAAACCTAACCTAACCTAACCTACTTAACCCAGTTAAGTTTTTGTTTCATCACTTTCCATGACTTTATATAACTTTTTAAAGATGTGATGAATTATCATTGTGATGATTTATCCGGTCACCCGTCGAATCAATACTAGATTATGTATATTTTTTAAATGTAAAAATACCTAACTGATACATATATACCTAAATGATAATATATATATATATATATATATATATATATATATATATTTTTTTTTTTTTTTAATTTGAAAAATATCTTATGGCATCCTGTAATTTTACTGTGAATCTCAAGTGAATTCGAGATGGGTCATAATTCAACAGGAGACAGGGTACCAGCTCAATATTTTCGTGCGACTCAAATAGTCGACCCAATTAAACGACGGCTCAATTGAATGGGAGCCGTTTTTTTCTGTTATTTAATATGTTACAGGTTATAGGTATGGAAAAAAACATAGTACATCTTTAAATACAACTGAAGCGTCCTTGAGGTGATTTTCTCACGAGAACGGCGCTATACAAATAATCCAATCATTATTATTACAAAGCATTTGTCGACAGATTTTTACTCTATTTCAAAACAGTAAGTTAACCATTTTCGCTTAATTATTATCGTTTTTTTAAATATTAGCGAGTTCCCTCTAACATTCGTATTTACATATCTCACTTTCAAACCATATTTGTAAGCTTACTACGGGGCCTTAATAAATTAGCAATATACACGAATATAGCACCAGTAAGTTTTTTTACGTGTATCTGTGTAATTGATACTTCATATATGAACATAATTAAGGTAATTTGATTTATTTTATAAATTTCACAGTGCTCTTTTAACCATTAGAAAAATGGAAAAAGTACGCACTTTTTATAGCAGTAGACGTATCGTCGAATCTTGTAATATCGGATTCGATGAAATTGTATTCGATGTATGTTAAATTATATACATAATCATCGTATTCCTGTATCGGCAACGTTACATGCCCTATTAGTGAGGTAGGAACTATTGTGCTATTTATCCTACCTAACATACTGTGAAATAAAGCACGATCGATTCTACTTTGCGTGTGAAATGGTGCATTGCCGACTTTAGATTACCTACCTAGTTAGATTTGCAAACAGTGCATAAGTTCATAAACCATTTATTCCACATGTCGTAATAACTTACATCTTCTAATATGGCTAACTATCACTAAATGTAACAAACCATTTGCTTGCAAAATGGTTCCCGCCTCCCAAGTTAAAAATTGTATGGAATTCGTTAACGTCAGTTTATATTTATTTCTAAAATAGAACACTAACATCAACAGTACGGTTGTCAGTGTATACAAAATATATTTAAGTGAATAAATGTTTTAAAAATAATGTAAACCTACATAACCTTGGTATTCCTCGACAGATTGTCAAAGGGTCTGATACTGGAGGGAGATAGGTAGGAATGGAAACTTTCAGATACTGGAGGGAGACGGGTATTAATGGAAACTTTCAGATAGTGGAGGGAGATAGGCAGGAATGGAAACTTTAAAATACTGGTGGAGGGAGTCAGTCAGCAATGGAAACTTTAAGGTACTGGAGAGAGACAGGAAGTAATAGAAACTTTCAGATACTGGAGGGAGATAGGCAGGAATGCAAAACTTTAAAATACTGGAGGGAGATAGGCAGGAATGGAAACTTTAAGATATTGAAGGGAAATAGGCAGGAATTGAAACTTTAAGATGCTTGAGGGAGACAGACTTGAACGGAAACTTTAATATACTGGAGGCACATATATGCAGGAAAGAAACCATATCTAGAGCGATAAATCAGTACCTATCTACGCCCCAAAGATTGTAACGCAAATTGAAAACTCTCGGTGACCGGATTACGAATAAAGGTGATTTTTTTCGTTCGCGGAAGGTTAACAAATTATACGGTAAATGTGGAAATTATACTATTTTGTGTTTTTCATATAACGACATCAAAAAAGATTACTTAATCTCCAGGCCAAATTTATAATAATAAAGTATATTCGAACTACGATTTTAAAGAAATTAACAAATATTTCGACTCCTAGGCCTCAGAATGGCTAGTGATAATAATTGTATGTTCAAGAAAGAATTTCGATGTTTTAATATTATTTTTGATCAGTTTCATACAAATAAAAATAGTTTTGGCCTTAGGGCAATTTGTGTTATTTTACAATTTATTCATTTAAAATAATATATAGTATACTTGCGGCAAGTTCCAGAGTGGAAAATACTCTCGTTATCACCCTGGTGTAAGACCATCATAAAGAATTGAAACGTTGCTTGAAATGGCCTAAGCTTGTGTTTGGTGACCAAATCTGAATAGCCAGGTACTCCCCCACCTTTCTCTTCCCCATTTCCTTCCCCTCCCCAATACATTCAGCCTCATAACGTACCCCAATTGAGGATGCTATAGTCTCACTGGCTCTAGAAGGTTGGGTGCAGTTGTAACTCTTGTGCGGTATTCACATTTAAAAAAATAGTCGAGCCATTTTTTTGTCCCCACTGGCTATCTTGTTTTTGCTTCGGATTACTGTTTTATCGAAATGTTTCGCATCAGTGAGATAGCTAAAACCGCAAGTGTTATTGCCAGTAAAAATATCACCAATTTTATGTTTGGTTATAACATTTTTCAAATGTAAGCATTTTTATTGTAGAAAGCAATCACTTTGTGGTTTGACATATTTAATAAAATAAAATACTTTTTGTTTTAGAGCCACGAGTTTTTAATAATTTTTAGAACCGACCGGTTTCGCTTTACGCTTTTCGCTTTCGGTAAAGCGAAACCGGTCGGTTCTAAAAATTATTAAAAACTTGTTTTTTTAAAACAAAAAGTATTTTACTTTATTTTAGTAAACATTTTTGTTCAATGTTTCTTTAAATTTATTACACACAATCTATGCGTTAAAAAATTATATAATTTTGTTAATGTTTTTAACATTATTATTAGTAGATATCTAATGAAATGTATCCAGTTACGTTTTTTTTCTAACAACTGATAAGCTGTGCTATTTACAAGGGTATTTGATCAGAAATTTGAATATTTGATCAGAAAGGGTTTTCCAATAAGAGGTGTTATTTTGAATAGCCCGCTATTTCGATAGATGTTACTTTTGAAGCTGTCATTTTTTGACATTTGATAAGTAGAAACTACGCAATTAATAAAAATGGAACGATACACGCTTTAACAACGCATTGAAATTATTAAAATTCACTTGAGTGAATCAAATGCAAATCATCTTGAGTGACAAGGCCCATTTCCACCTCGATGGCTTCGTCAACAGGCAAAATTGTCGCATCTGGGGCTCGGAAAACCCAAGAGTTATTGGTGAAAAGCCTCTCTATCCTCAACGTGTGACTGTTTGATGCGGTTTATGGTCCGGCGGAGTCATTGGACCTTACTTATTCGAAAATGAGGCTGGAGCAACAGTTACGGTGAATGGATTGCGCTATCGAATGATGATTAATGATTTTTTATGGCCGGAATTGGATGGTATTGATCTGGACAACGTTTACTTTCAACAAGACGGCGCTACGTGCCACACAAGCATCGAAACCATTGATCTTTTACGGGAAAAGTTTGTCCACCGAGATCTTGTGATTTAACACCTTGCGACTTCTTCCTTTGGGGCCACGTGAAAGCGAAGGTCTATATTCAATAGCCTAGATTCAAGACCTCAAAGATGGAATTCGTGAGGCTATCGAGGACATAAGGCAGCCACTTTGCGATTTGGCTATGGAAAATTTCATGAAAAGGATATGGTCCTGTAGGCGTGGTCGTGGTGGTCATTTGACTGATGTTATTTTTTACTATTAACGGCATACCTTCCTCTTTTTAATGAAATAAACATTCGATCATTTATATTAAAAAAATGGCATTTTTCTTTCAATATCAAAATAACTCTTATTGGAAAACCCTATAGAGGCCGCCAATACAGGCTTTTGATTCTTTCAAGGCGCAGAATTTACTTACCAGGGGGGAGGCCCCTGGGAAGATATACTAGGTTTTTGGGGATCAATGGTGAGGCACGAAATGAAAGAAGGTTGTGAAGGTCACATGTGTTTTATTGGTGAGTCAGTAGCCGTGACAAGGAGATGATGAAGGACAGATGTTGTAGACTCCGGTTGCTGGCTGATGATGTGCTGGTCAAGCGCGGGTCAGTGAGTCGACGCCGGGCGCTGATGACCGGGACTCGATGTAGGTCAGGCACTGGCGAAGAACGTAGGTCTTCAGGCACTCCAGTGCTGACGAGAAGGCCGAAGGTGCGGCAGACCTTGTGGGCAGTTGAACGGGAACGGCGTGACCAGTGAGGATGCAGCGTGTCCTCGTGGTGGTCATGATGGCGTGGAAGAAGCGCTGGTCAGAGACACTGGAACCAGGGCGCTTGTAATCCGATGTAGCGCTGGCCATGGACACGGCCGAGGCGCTAAGATGATGTCCCGATGGAGTCCATAATGATAGGGGCGAAGCCGGGTACGTGTTGTCCACCGCGCTAGTAAGAAGAGCGCGAGTGATCACTCGTTGATCCTTCCTTGTAGGCTGACGGCTGAACGGTAACTGATGACTGACTGACTGACTCGCTGCGTCGGGCTTATTTATACTTGACGGCCGACGGTAGCAGTGGGTAGATAGATGGCAACTAAATTGAAGACACTCGCTCGATCTGGATCATTCGCGAACTTTCGACGGCTTGGCAATTATGCCTAGGCGGCAGACTCGTTCCTTCTGGCGAGTTCTCGTAATGTGTAAGACTGATAGCGTCATAGTATTGTCGCGAGTAGATAGAGTACGTAGATTACTTTGTTTACGATTTAACGAGCAAGTAGCAAGTAGGTACCTAAGTAGCAAGTAGCAGTTTATTATTAATTATTTAATCTGGATAATTCGACGCCACAGGTTCATTAACTGCCTCGCAGGAAATATTGGTATATTTCACATATTCTATAACAAGTTTAACCACGAAGTATTTATTTAACCTTTAACTGTTTGTACCTACGTGTAATCTTTTTTGACCCAGCTGTATTTTTTGTAATTTTCCTTATCTCGTTTGTATATATATAATATTCCATCCACTCTACTAACTCCTTTGCACATTTTTTTAATATCCGATCACCGCACAAGAGTCCCAACGGCCTGGAGCCAGTGGTTCCTTAGACAAATAACTTTCAAATGATTATTTTACATGAATGCGTAAAATGAAGATATCTGAAAAAATCCAGCTCTAAAAGATCTGAGTTGTTTTTCATAATCTTATTGCAAAAAAATAAATAAAACGAGAAAATAAAACAAACACCGTAGGCAAAACATTTGGCAGATTTTCCCGTATTTTTCCGGAGTTTTAGTCCTTCGGATCAGTCTTCGATCCCAATATAATGATATTTTGATAATTTTTGCAGCGCTTTTTGGCATATGACATAACGCTTAAAAGTGAATTAATATTTTTCTATAGTTTCATTAGTAAAACTCCGTTTTAATTTTAAGTTTTTCTATTATATTTTCAACTATAATTATTTGATGTATTGTTAATACTATGCATGACAACTGTTTTGCCCTTCGAAGGCATTGACAGTTATATAATGCCTTCGGAAACAGAATAATTACACAGTAGAACTTGTTTATACACATTATTTATTTATTTATAGAGCGGAGGCGGTTTACATGTAGTTCCCGTGAGCACTTAGGTCATAATAATAATAATATTGGACAATTTGTATAGCGCCACTTTTGTGAGATATCACCTCAGGGGCGCTTTACAGTTGATGCAGGTATTACAAAAAATAAAGTGAATTTTTAATTTTTAATTTTTAATTTTTTACTTCACTTTGACTTTGGTTCAAGATTTTGCTTATGATAGCCTGCGATAAGCGAGCCCTAAGGGTCTGAGACAGAGGTGTGAAATCGTCGGATCATTTTGATGATGATGAATAGATATAATAATAATAATAATATATAATAATTATAATAATAATATATAATACCAGCTGCTGCAGCGAGAGAGTCCATCGCGTCCACCAACAGTGCCAGCACGAGGTTCGTCTTCCGTCCAGGTATGTGTCTGCTGCTAATAAAGGGCTGACATAATATCCTCACATAGATAAAAGACCTTGGCAGCGCCGCTGTGACGTTCGACGAGTCCATCGTATTTAGTCTCTAATAATAATAATAACATTTGGACGATTTATACAGCGCTGCTCTCGTGCACAAACCCCTCATCTCTCCTAGTCTATTTTAGTCTCTTCTAATCACTTCTTAGCTATTCATGCCACTTAACGCATCTTCTTGACCCTTTTAGACCCTTTCCTGGCTCTAATACCTAAGTAAAATAAAAATCCAACAAATAAATTAAAAATTACAATTTCTTCTATTGTGTCGTGGTCCAACGATTTCATACCTCTGTCTCAGACTTAGAGGGCTCGCTTATCGTAGGATATCATAAACAAAATCTTGAACCAAAATCAAAGTGAAGTGTATGAGTGTCATCTGAAACAAAAAAAAAACAAAAATATTAAATAAAATATGGCTTATCTGTTATACAGGGTGTCCGGAAACTCGTAGTACAAGCGGGAAACTGGTGAATCTACATCACATTTGGAGTCGATTTTGTAGTATTTTTTTTTTATTTGAGCTTTCGTTATCGAGTAAATCGAGTTAGAAGTTCATTTTTTTTTTTTTTTTTTTTAATCAAATTCTTATAAATTATTACTGAAGATCAAAGTACCCAACTAATTAAAACTATTTGAAAGTAAAACAAATGAAGAAACTCGGATTTGAAGCATTATTTTGAAATCACCCTTCATTTAATCCGGTGTTATCATAAAATATTTCTGCTCTGCAGGGTTAAAACATCTGTTGTTCAACCCCAAACACCAGAAAAAACTTTAACCCAAAAATAGCCGAAAAATATTTTTTTTTGGTTTTTTTTTTTTTGTGAAAAAGCTCAAATCAAAAAACTTTATGTTTTTTTGGGTTCCCCATGTGGTGTAGATTCTCCAGTTTCCCGCTTGTACTACGAGTTTCCGGACACCGTGTATAGGTAGATATCCTCGGGTGAAGAGGTCCCGTAGATCACGAACTAATGACACCACTTGACACTTGAGGGGCCAAGCTCCGGTCGCATTGAGAGTCTTTGTTTTGGCTTCACTTTCCAAATTTTATCGGTTTAAAATGATAATAATAATAATAATAATAATTGGATAATTTGTATAGCGCCGTTTTTGTGAAAAATCACCTCAAGGGCGCTGTACAATTTATTTCCTAGGATCTACATTTGTTATTTAGACCAACTGTGCCAGCACGAGGTTCGTCATCCGTTCAGGCATGTGTCTGCCGCCAATATAGCGCTGACATGTGTCTGCTGCCAATAAAGAGCGCTGACACAACATCCTCACATAGACAACAAACCTTGGCAGCACCGCTGTGACTCTCGACGAAGACAGAAGATGGAGACTCTGCTGCAAGAGTCCTAGGTAGCGAAGGAACTGTACCAGCTGCTGCAGGGAGAGAGACTACCCCGTCCACCAACTGTGCCAGCACAAGGCTCGTCATCCGTTCAGGCATGTGTCCGCCGCTAATATAGCGCTGACATGTGTCTGCTGCCAATAAAGAGCGCCGACACAACATCCTCACATAGATAATAGACCTTGGCAGCACCGCTGTGCAAAATCACCTCATCCTAGTTTACCTTAGTCTCTCCAGTCACCTCCCAGCCTTTCATGCCACCTAGTGCATCCTCTCGACCCTTTCAGACTCCTTCCTGGCTCCAATACATTCTTTCTATTGTCGTGATCCGACGATTTCACACCTCTGTCTCAGACCCTTAGGGCTCGCTTATCGCAGGCTATCATAAGCAAAATCTTGAACCAAAGTCAAAGTGAAGTTTATGTGTGTCATCTGTAACAAAATACATAAACAAAAACAGAAAATAAAAACAAAAACAAAAACAAAAACTTTAAACAAAATATGGCTTATCTGTCCTCCAGGCAGACATCCTCGGGTGAAAAGGTCCCGTAAATCCCGACACCACTTGACACTTGAGTCAGGTATAAAATCTTCGACTGCATTGAGAAATCTTTGTTCTAGCTTCACTTTCAAAATTTAATCTGTTTAAAATGCTATAATAATTGCAAATTCCGGCTAAACGGTAGAAGTTACGCGCATTTCGTGAAATAAGAATGTAAGCACTATATAAAACACGGATGCTGAACAATTTTCAGCGATCTCTTAACAAGGGAAACCTTCTGAAAGGATTAAACAAACCGGAGCGGTTAAAACACGTCCGCAACTAAGCGCAAAGTCTATAATAATTGCAAATTCCGGCTAAACGGTAAAAGTTACGCGCATTTCGTGAAATAGGAAGGTAAGCACTATATAAAACACGGATGCTGAACATTTTTCAGCAATCTCTTAACAAGGGAAACCTTCTGAAAGGATTAAACAAACCGGAGCGGTTAAATCATGTCCGCTCTTCTCCATTTTCCATTTTACCTCTTTCCTTTAACAGTAATCCGGTCCCTTTTATAAAGTTCACCATGGTTGTCATTGGATAAGTGGCTATGTCTTCTGGTTCTAAAATGTGTCTTCCCAGGTGTCTGAGCCTTGTTCCCAACAAAGCGGAACATTGGTACCAAACGTGAATTGGAGACACTTCATCCTCTTCACATTTCCTGCATCTGTTGGTGTTTTCCACTCCCAACAACTGCATGTGCCTCCTGAGATGGCAGTGTCCCGTTAGTAGTCCTACCAGTCCCTCAGTGAGTTTCTGTCCATATTGAGTAGTTGTCTGGTTCGCCATGGGTCTGATCCGTTTATGTCATGCCTGTGGGGAGAGCAATCTTGCTGTTGAACAGAATCAATTCGGATATCGACATTTTTAGCATCAATGAAGCTTCCTTTAAAAGGTAAGCTTTATTATACTGGTATACTTGATATACTCACTATTTATATTAATGTAAGAATTCTTGTTTCCAAATGTATTTTAAAAACGCATTAAAATTAATAATTTTGTCATGTTTTTAAAATGAGTGCTTTGGATTGCCTCATTCCGGGTGCCCTTTCCCATTCCCCCCAATGCCGAGATTTGACCCACCTTTCAATATATACATTAAATATTAACACATGAATTCATTTAGAATAACAAATAATGTAGCCAGAAAGCCAGGTGAGATAATTTTTCAAAACTTTTTTACGACTTGTTGTCTATTGTGCGATTGACATAAATAATACCCATTGTCCCATTATTTATTCAGACATGAAACGCGATTGGACCATCAATTATTATTGAAGGAAAAATGTGATTTGTTTAGGCTTCAAACCAAACACAGCTAGTAAATCAGATAGTTTTTTTTGCTTACAGCTACTCTTATTGGTATACCTAGTCAAGCATATTCATTATTAATTCAAAAATCGCAAGCAAAATGACACAATCTACTGATAGCGGTTTTACGACGAAGACGGAACAATCGATATTTTTTGGTTTTAATAATATTAGTGTCGATATTAATAGAAAAAAATAATAACTAAATTAGCTGTCTCAGAAATGAATTAACTATATCTAGGTATCTACTATAAATTGTTTATAGTATCGGATTTTATCGAAAAATGTTTTGAAAGTGACCAATGACCATAAAATTGTTGAATGAGGACCATTGACACTTAACTGTCTTTAAAACTGTTTAACATTTCAATGCTAATGATTGATGATTGATGATTTAATATTTGGTTCTTATTAACCATCAAAGTCGACCTGATTGACACCACTTCACTCGCCAATTCAAACCATTCACGAATAATGATTGAATATATAATATTAATAATAATAAAAAGAATTTGGCATTCTCAGACTATAAAAATATTACCATTTGTTATTTCGGCTACTGGCATTATACCTAGCAATCTCATTAAAAATTTAGGCGTATTAGATCTATCAAAAAATTTATATGTAAAAATGCAAAAATCAGTCATTTTAAATACTTGTAGGATAACGAAAGATTTTTTAAATATTTATGTTGAGGGATCAGTAGGATTTATAGGCCCTGTTAGGAATTCTACCGAGCCGAACCCTCTGATATGAAAATATCTGGAGTCGGTAAATTATTTTCCCATTTGATCTCTGGTGAGTTGACGTGTTGTTCTTGTATTGTTTTGTATTTATTTTCTTATATTATGCACTTGCATAATGTTGATTGACTAGATGATCATTTGTGGAAAAGTGTGTTGGAAGGGTTTAATTTTTCTATGGGGAAGATTTAACCAGTACATAAAGTCGGAAATTAAAAAAAAAAAAAAAATTAATATCTGGTACCCACGATATGTTATTAAAATACTTATATGGGTTTAGTCATTCGATAACACATTTAGAATACTTATGTGGGTTTAGCCATTCGATAGTAATAATAATAATAACATAGCATTTATATAGCGCAGTTTAGTGTTATTTCAATTCAAGTGCGCTTTACTTAACAAACTTAAAAACGGTAATTTAGAATTAGTGGTCATGTTCTCAAAATTATTCCTACAGAGCGCCTTACCCAATACAGATCTAATGATTTAACACTAAATGTACAGTTTATCCAAAGTGATGACAAAACAAAGAATAACAATAACAGCAGGACAGGACAAAACAAGAATATTAAAACTAAAACATAATATAAAACAGGAGGCAGTTTGTGCTCAGAAATGAGAATCTTCTGAGTAGAATTTTAAAAAGTTTGAGAATATTATTATAAAATATTGAAAAGAAGTCTCATGAATGGTAGGATTATTAAATAATTTTCTTTTTAGCCCGTTTAAATTCAGCCAAATTCTGGAGATTAGTAAGAGCTGAGGGAAGTTATTCCAAATGAGCGAATCAGTTACACGAAAATAATGTTTACACGACCTATAATGAAAAACAAATTGATTTTACTTCTTTTACCTATGTTAAGTGATTGTTAAAATGAGGTTTTAGGTAAATTTTTTTCAAAAGAAGCAAACACATTGTGACTTGACATTTTAAATAAATGAAATGAAAATACTTGGTTTTAGGTCACTTTATTGATAAATTTTATTGTCTATTTTTTTATTGGAAAACTTATGTGGGTTTACTCATTCGATAAATAATAGCATGGAATACTTACGCGGGTTTAGTCATTCGATAATAAATAATTATTCATCCAAAAAAGTTAGTCAAGTGAAACTGTCACTAATAATTTTAGCTATAATACTGTATTTTTTAAAAGTTATTTTTTTTACGCGATCATACATTTCTATTGAAAAAATATATTTTTTTAGTTGTTTACATTTATATATAACGATAGGAAAACCTTCAATTTATCTTAATCATATTTTTTAGTAATCATAATGTACACCAATTCGTTATAAAGATTAATCAAAATAGTGATTTAGCATTAAGCTTCGCCTTAACTACATAATAATATCAGTTCCCGAAATCGGATTGTAAAATAGGTAAGTTTCGATTAATTTCTCGGTTTTTTGGGTCAAACAATATTTCGTAAAAACACGTATTCTTCTTAATATATTTATATAGAAATTCATCCTGCGTATGTTTATGCGAGCAAAACTCGAAAAGTAGTAAACCTATAGTCTCTGAAAGTTTGTTCTTATTAGTGCCAGACGTGTTTAGAGAGTGGTTTGAATGGTAGAAGATGTCGGGGAAGCCCGAGGAATACTTAAAGCAATATCTCTGCACCAGAATAAGATACGGAGTCGAATTAAAGTCGATGTAATGTAGTTTAACAGTAACTATACATTAGTGATATACAGTAGTGAATGGTGGAAGAAATTGGAGATGCCAGATAAAGATATTTGCAATAGCGAAGCTTAAAGGGGTCCTCTAGTCTTTCATAACAACAGCGCTGTATAAATGATTAAGGCGATACCATACGTAGTAATGCAAAATCATGTGTTTTTGGTTTGAAAATTTGGTCGCCTAGAAATGTTTCAGATGCTTTAATTAAATACTGCGAGTAGAATACATCTTGGCCTTTGAAATAATCGAGTACTTTTTCGATAAGTCTTTTTATAAGCCCAGAAAAAAATAATGTATAAGGCCTATGAAAACTGCTTTAAAGTTCAAAATCTCCTACTTACGAACCCATTTTCGGTTATGATTTTATTGTATAATGTGGAAAATTAAGTTATTTATAAAATGATCGAAATTTTTTTAAATATTTATGCCTGAACATCCACAAAATAAAATAAAAGGCACTTTTTGGCCATGTATTTTTCTTGCATAAATCAAAACAGGCGGATGGTCTTAAGCGGGAATTTAAACCTTACCGCTATCTACATAAGGGTTTTTATTGATAGCGGCTCAATTTAAAATATTACACGACGTAATGCATCACCTTAATATAAATATTCATTTAGTGCCATTTCATAATAATAATTGCAAGTATTTATTCCGGTATGCGGGGAGATTTGTGCAGTACCACACGTCCCATATAATGAAAACACGATCCAGATAGAGTAAAGTACGATGGTTTTTTTTTTAAATAAGAATTGTATGATAAATGTAAACATTAATAATAATATAATCGAACCTTCCCAAACCTGTTCACTACTGGGAATAGAATTAGATACAAACATAAACTGGAAAGAACATGTCTCAAAAATTGTAGCAAAAATCAGTAGTTTTTCTTATGTTCTGGGTACCTTGAGAAAAATATTAAACATCGAATCAGTAATAGCCGCATACTATGGTTATGTATATTCAATAATAAAATACGGTATTATTTGTTGGGGAAACTCGGTAAACGCTAAAGATGTTTTCATCATACAAAAGAGATGCATAAGAAAAATTACAAACTCTGATCGTTTAGATTCATGTAGACCTATGTTTAAAAATCTGAAAATTCTGACAGTCACAGATATATATATATAATGGAGTTATGCATGTTAGTGCGATCATCTACAGACAAGTTCCCACTAAAAAACTCAACACATAAATACGCTACAAGGCTCACAGAAAACTTACTAATACCAAAAGCAAACAAAACAATATTCCAAAAAGGACCATACTACATGGCCATTAAAGTATATAACAACCTTCCACATAACATTAAACAAATACAAGATACACACAAATTCAAATCGTTACTAAACACTTTCCTTGTTAATAAATGTCACTACACGTTGAGTGAATACCTCACGTAAATGAAACGCCTATTTTTATTGGTATATATATTTTAATTTTTTATTTTTTCATTGGTATATTGTTATTTTATCTGTATAAACATTGTAATTATTATAATAAAACAAATAATATTATATATTGTAATTAAATAAATGTGGTTAGCTGGAAGAAATGGGGTCTACCCATAAGCTACACCTTTTGTAATTTTTATTTTACAATAAATAATTTTTGATTTGATTTGATTTGATTTGATTTGATTTGATTTGATTTGATTTGATACATTGGTATATAAAAAATATATTCTTTTTTATCTTTAAACGTGTGAAAATAGGGGCTTTAGCGAAACGTGACATTTATATTGTGAGTGGCTAATATCTTTTACATCAATAGATCATCTGAATTTCATCGGAAAAAAACTTAATAAAATAATAGCATTTCCCTTTTAAAAAAGTGTATTTTTGCGCTAAATTCATCTCATTCATAATTTACACCAAGGAAAAAGGGGATTCATTTTCAAGCTTCGTTTTAAACTGGCAAACTTTTTGTGAGCTTACTAGCTCACAAAAAGTCTATGGTTTCGCCTCCCAATTATTATAATTCTTTTTATCAAAGTTGGCTACTCGAATAAATTATTACACAATGCTGTCCTCTGTTCTGCCAGAAAACACTAACAAATCTTTTGGCAATTATTTCCCTAACCGCCGCACTTTTAGGCACAGATTATGGAAATTACACTTTGTTTCAACAATAATTACCTACTACAAGAAACAACTATTTACATCCACAAAATAGGTTATTAACAAAATGGAATTATAATTCATCTTTTACCATCTATCCCAAAGTAAATCGTTGTTTCTTGCAATAATTATGTTGAAACGAAGTGTAATATCCATAACTGTGCCTATAACCATCACCTCTGCCATAGATCACTCCAAGAGGTTAACTACGTTTGGTAACTTAGCAGGGGTGCCCAGGTTCTTGGGGTGTGATGGACTTGGCGACAAATGTGTCTGCCCAGCATCTACCCAGCATCTGCCCAGGATCGGGGGAGACTGTTTGAGGGAGACCTTCCTTTTGACCTCTCCAGCAAGACTCTCAAAAAATCGCCTTGCATTGCAGTGAGAGGGATGGATTTCCAACATCCGTCACTCCTGCACGCACTGACCCCAGATTCTTACCGCCCCTCATACCTTCTTCCTTCACAGAACTTCCACTCCTTAATTTCTTAAAAATACCCTATACACAGCATCCCCATGACATTGGCCCTGAGGGGAATTATTTTCTTCAGGGCCTCTTGTGTGAAGTTTTAATATTATTAATATTCCACCACGAAATAATAATTATTATTCCTTTCTAAGCTTTTTAAATTTTCATAGAAGATTTATCTTATTTTATGAACACCTACGTATACATCTATTGTAATAAAAGTTGTACGGGTAATCGTTATTTATGAAATGTACTTTGGTGTTATTGGTTTATTGTAGTTTTTTTTATATTATAAAATGAAGATCTCAGCACGGGCAAGCCACCCAGTGAGGCCTACACTACTGAAAACCTTGAATTGTAAAAAATATTGTACCTAATAAAATTTAAAAAAATTAACCATGTTATTACAACAATCAATTAAAATATCTGTTTCCTTTTTTCCAGGTTTAACTACAGAAAAATCGAAAACGTGACAGTACTACAAAAAATACATGATAAGCATAGTTAGAAGAGCCTAACAATGTATGGACAAACATGTCCTGGATTTATTAGCAGGATATTATATAAAAGGGCCACGTGGAGTTGTGCCCACTTCAGAGGCTCGAAGACAAAAGCACTTAAGATATCAATTTTTATTGTAGTAGCTCTAACAATATTCCTTTATCATATCATAGCTTATGGAAGATTTTCCGACGGCATAACTTGCTTTAGCACCGAAATCAACGATGGTATTCCAGATATATTGGACGATCACGAACACCCACCACCGAAGGGGAAATCTATCTTCTTCCACGAGACGTCCTGTAATAAGCCGGAAGGATGGATAATTCAAATAAACGCGAGACAAGCGTGTGCCGTAGAATCTGCGGCCAACCTCAACCCGAATTCAACGGTTTATTTATTGTACACTTCGCCTATCAGATACCCAAACGTATCAATGTTTTCGTCACACAAGTATAAAGTGTTGCAAGAATTAATTAAATATAAAAACGTTAAGATTAGAAGGGTGGATTTGAAGAGATACACACAGAACACCCCGTTGCAGAGCTGGTTCCATACGGGGCAGTTGAATCGGTCTTCCTATGTAAGCTCTCACACCAGCGATGTACTGCGATACCTCTCGCTGTGGAGATACGGAGGAACCTACATGGATCTTGATGTTGTTTTGATGAAAAATTTGGAGAAGTTGAAGCCAAATTATGCTGGTGCTGAATCTCAGCTGAGCGTTGCGGCGGGCATCATTAATTTTGATCATCAAAATGCTGGACATCACTTGGCAGAGTTGTGCTTGAAGTAAGTTCAGCATTTGACCATATAATACAACTTTCTTATTTATACATTGAAACTCTATCGAATATATATATATATATATATATATATATATATATATATTAAAATCGCGTGTCACGGTGTTTGTGGTCGCACTCCTCCGAAACGGCTCGACTGATTTTTATAAAATTTTTTATGTGTATTTGTTAGGTATGAGTTTAGGTTCTAAGCATATTTTATACCGTTAGGTGATTAGGGTGTCCCTATCCAGAAATATTTTTCTGCTTTTTTTGACAAAATTATTTTTTGTATTTTTTTTTTATTATTTGGTATCAAAAAATATCTATAACCCCAAATTTTCACCCTCCTACCTCCACCTTACCATTTTTATTGTGATTTTAGTATTTTTGTATGAAAAAATTTGAACCGTCCATATTTCAAACAGAACGAAATTATTTACATTGTTGTATAACAGATGGCGCTGCGTTCGCCTCATCGAACATTCATCCACACATGCGCAAGTCATTCACGAGAAGCGTAGCGACATTTTGACATTTCATTTGGCATTTGTTATGTATCACAACGCAGTGCATGCATAATTTTGGACGATTTATTTTAATTTATCTATTTGTGTGCGTATATTACAGTGAACAATGTCAGCAAGACGCAAGGGGGCCATTTGGGCCGTCGAACGAATAAAGCAACAAACATGCGAAATAGTTGAGCAGAAAGAACAGACATACAAATCCAACAAGATACCGAAAATGTGCGTGCGACCATGTCGCAATTGCGTAAATCTCAATCTCAAGAGGCACGAGCTGAACGAAAAAGAGCTGAAAAATTTCGGCACACCATGTTTTTCACATGGACAATCATCCAAAAAAATCAAAACCATCTAGCTAATTGTGTTAGCTAAAGACGGACTGACGAAAAATATTGTACACTCAATTGCTCTTCAAAATTAATATTGATTTTCTTTATTTCATTTTCCGGTAATTATTCGGAATCGCTGGACAAGGATTATATGAAATATTTTTAAATAAAACCTTCTGATTTACCTTAATTACTATAAAAGGAATCTGACTGCATTTGGGATATTTTTAATTTTAGCATTTTAATTTTTAATTACGTAAATCGAAAATTCACTCTCGTTGTATGGGATGACAGCTGGAATGGTTTCTGTTGATAAAATTTTCTTTTGTTTGTATTCCTGATACGAGTGGCTATATTTTTTACCATGTGCAAATACTAGGTAGGTACTATTTTAGCCAAACTCGAAAAATAAAATAAAGATATTTATTTATTTTTCGGAATAACTTTATTGAGTAAAACCTCAAATTGTAATATTTAAATAATGAAGATAATATTAGTGATTTCTAAACGAAAATCTGAAACAGAAAAATCAGAAAAGGAAACGGTCACATCTGGTAGAGCACTGTCCCGGAAAGACAGGGGTCCTGGGTTCGAGTCCCAGATGTGACCGTTTCCTTTTCTGATTTTTCTGTTTCAGATTTTCGTTTAGAAATCACTAATATTATTTTCATTATTTAAAGATATTTAGGTATGTTTTATAAAATAGAAAAATTAAAAAAGGTGATGTTATTATAGGTTAGGTTGGATAATTTTAGGTTAGGTTGGTTTATTATTAGGATTTAGGTTAGGATAGATTGGATATTATAGGTAAGGTTGGATTATTATAGGTTAGGTATGATTATTATTAGGATATAGGTTAGGTTGGATTATTATAGGTTAGGTTAGAATATTGTAGGTTAGGTTCGATTATTATAGGTTAGGTTGGATTATTATTAGGATATAGGTTAGGTTAGGTTAGGTTGGATTAGGTAGAATGAAATCACAAACCAGTCTATACAAACCTAGCGTAGCCCACAAACTACTTGAAAACTGGGATATAACTCTAAAGGGCACGCGAGCAGGCGTTATTAAAGGTTCCCCAACATTTATAGGTTAAGTTAGGTTGTGTTATTTTAGGTTAGGTTAGGTTGGATTATTATAGGTTAGGTTAGGTTGGATTATTATAGGTTAGGTTAGGTTGGATTATTATATGTTAGGTTGGATTATTTTAGGTTAGGTTGGATTATTATAGGTTAGGTTGGATTATTATTAGGACATAGGTTAGGTTAGTTTAGGTTGGATTATTATAGGTTAGGTTAGGTTGGATTATTATAGGTTAGGTTGGATTATTATAGGTTAGGTCGGTTTATTATTAGGATTTAGGTTAGGTTAGGTTGGATAATTGTAGGTTAGGTTCGATTATTATAGGTTAGGTTCGATTATTATTGGGATATAGGTTAGGTTAGGTAAGGTTGGATTATTATAGGTTAGGTTAGGTTGGATTATTTTGGGTTAGGTTAGGATATAGGTTAGTTTAGTTTAGGTTTGATTATTATAGGTTAGGTTACTATAGTTTAGGTTAAATAAAACAATAATTATAATAATACCTAAATATAAATAATTTAAGTTTTTTAAGTAACATAAAAATATTTTATTTTTCGAGTTTGGCCAAAACAGTACCTAACTAGAATTTGCATTCTGAAATGATTCAAATTCTAGCTACTCGTATCAGGAATTCAAACAAAAGAAAATTTTATCAACAGAAACCATTCCAGCTGTCATTCCATACAACGAAAGTGAATTTTCGATTTACGTAATTAAAAATTAAAATGCTAAAATTAAAAATATCCCAAATGCAGTCAGATTCCTTTTATAGTAATTAAGGTAAATCAGAAGGTTTTATATAAAAATATTTCATATAACCCTTGTCCAGCGATTCCGAATATTTACCCATTTTCCTACTTTAGGATAAAAAATATATTGATTTTTTTCACTTTTCATTTAACTTTTAAAAGATCAAACAATGAATATGTCCGTTACTTTAAACAGCATTGAATTAAGAAAATGAATAGTTGGCGTTTTTTTTTTTTTAGTCTCAGTCTGTTCTACGGGTATTTTAATGGAGCCTGCTCTAAGGGGCTAGCAGCATTGATCCCCGGTTCGAATTGTTTTTGTCTAAGACGGCTCGTATGTGAAACGAGTTACTGGCATTTTCCTCCTTCATATAATCTGGGTCTCTTCAAGACCCGCATTAATTAATCCCTTTCTACAGGCCCTAACTCAACCCGCCTCACATCACTGCCCAACCGGGTGGCACCTAGCTCCCCAGCCTTTTCACTGTACAGACAGGGGGCTCTTTTGAGGTGTCACATAAAAATTTTAAAAAGCGATATTCACACTTTTGAAATAAAATACATGCTTTCACAATATGAATTTTTTGGTACGCGGTGTTTGAAATTTTTTTTAATGAAAACTGTATTCCTGCACCTGAATAATTCTGAGTAGCTTCCGTAATAAATTTATTGCAAACATAATGGCATACTAAAATTTATTTACACATCTTTTCATATTATCAATTATCATTTCAGAATCAATTTTTCTTTATCCAATAATGGCTGCAGATAAACTGAGTCGATTAATGTAAATTTTTTTTTTTTAAATTTGTGTTTTACAATTTGACATTTTTATTCCAGAGAAATAGAGATGAATTTCAAAGGAGAGGACTGGGGATACAACGGACCAGGAGTAATTACAAGGGTTTTGAACCATATCTGCGAAACTATGAAGACATATGCAATGACCGAAGAACGGTGTAAAGGTAATATTATTGGTATTGAAATTAATACATGTTCTTTAAAGATACTATGGTAATTTCTATCTAAAAATATATGTTTAAAACACCCAATCCTGTCTGATTACGTTTAAAAGGGATCCAAATAATAATCTAGTCTCCTTCAACAGAAGCAATCTTCCGAACAGGCCTTCCATTGATATGCTTGGTGTAACTATAAGTGACCAGCTCAGGTACGGGGGCTCCATCGAAGCCAGAGTAAAGTTGGCCTCTCAGAAACTGGGCGTACTGTACAGGGCCCGCAGATACTTTAATAGTACATAACTGCTGACCCTGTACAAATCGAAGTGCGCCCTACTGTCGAATTTGGCAGCCATCTCTGGTCCGGAGCCCCTACATACCTGAAAAAAACCCTTGACTCTGTGCAGAAACGGGCGGTCCGTTTGATAGATTCCCCAATCTTAACAAACGGACTGCAATCTTTAGAGCACAGGCGTCAGATAGGTATGCTGTCCTTGTTCTATCGGTATTACAATGGAAGATGCTCTGAGGAACTAGCGTCATTGATCCCTTCGGCACCGGTGCGTAGTCGTGATACACGCCAAACGCGCGCCCAACATTTGTACACGGTTGACATTTGTCACATGAGAACGGGTCGCTTCTACGATTCGTTCTTAAGTTCAACAGCTCGGCTGTGGAACGAGCTACCGGCCTCTGTGTTTCCTCCCCCCTACAACATGGGACTCTTCAAGACCCATGTTCACTCCTTCCTCTCCACAAAAAGACCCTCCACACAGCATCCCCAAAGATGACATAGGCCCTGAGGGAAATTATTTTCTTCAGGGCCTCCTGTGTGGAGTTAATATTAAAAAAAAAAAATAAATAAATAAAAAAATATAATAACTTTATCTATAACTAAGATAAAGTTGACTTTTTTTTAGAAGAAGCTATAAACCGTATATTAACACACTTCTGGTGGGAAGAGTAGTTCTATTTATATTAAGGGTGGCCAACCCGCGGCCCGCTGGATGTCTACTTGTGGCCCGCGGAGCATATGCACACATTTTTTTCTTTTAGTGTACATAAAAACCACCAAAAAAACATTCTAACGTTAGTAGTTCGTATCATATCTCGTATATGGAAGTATTTCAGTACATTGATTCAACTATCAGTATTGTGCATCTTGTGAGTATTGCATATTTTGCGAGTATTGCACTTGCTTCTCGCGAGTCTTTCAAGTCTTGGACGTCTTTTACGTCCCGTATATGCAATACTCGCCATCCGCAAGACGCTGAGAAGGGTGTTTCTCTAACCGAAATACAGATTATCCGCAAAGCTAATGCACCAGAGGACATGAAAAAATGTTGCACAGAAAATTTCTAATAACCCACCCCCCCCCCACCGAGTGAGCAATACCCCACACAATAATTCCTTTCTGCATACAATTACTTGTAAAAGTAAGTAAAAGTGCGAAATACTAGGGAACAGATATTTGGACTAGGTATTTATTCATACTTGTACCAGTTGTTCCAAGTATCAAGACGAGCTATTACGACTCACCTATAGTACGGCCCGGTAGGAAATCTCATTTCTAAAATCCCGGCTGCTGAAAAGGTTGTTACCCATGATCTGATATGATAATTCTATATGAATTTTGTGTACCAATCTTTTTGTAAGGGTCAAAACTATAAATATGTATATGTATAAACAATGTGATACAAGTCTCCCATTTTCTTATCTACTTGTCACATGTGTGGAAAAATATTTAATCAACAGGAAACTATACTAAACCTGCAGAATGGGTAATAAATCCTTGCAGTTGTGGCACCGAAAATTGTTTTTTTTTTTGTAATTTATGTTTCTAAATGGTCCAAAACTGACTTTCCTTAGTTTATGGAGTTTATCACAGAAAAGGCTTTAATTTCAGACAGCACTTTTAAAATTGGGGTATGGTGACAACTATGTATAAAATAATTCTTTTGAATATATGTATTACTTTTGGTGACCGGATAACTCATCAAAATGACAATTCAACACACTTATAAAAAGTTTTGAAAAGTGACGAAACAAAAACTAGGTTAAATAGGTTACATTATGTAACTATTTAACCTAGTTTTTGTTTCATCACTTTTCATAACTTTATACATAGCACTTTTTACAGGTGTGTTGAATTGTCATTTTGAGTAGTTATCATGGAACCATTATTTTTAAAGATATTTAAGCATTCAACAGTCTAACACTTGAAAATAAAATTTAGGAAAATAAAAATAAATTCAAACACAAAATTACAAAATGGATTAAAGAACAAAAAAGACAATATTACCAAAATTTCATAACATAAAATAATAATACCTACACGTAAAACAACCTACACAAAACCAATATAAAACACACATCACTCACAAACACAAGATTATATATATTTCTCTTTAAATGTATTATTAGGTAAGCCACCCAGTGAGGCCAACATTACTGGATAACTATGAAATGTAAAAAAAATATTGTACCAAAATAAATAAAAAAAGCAAAATCCATTTTCTCGAACGGGACCCCATTTTGGCCCGCTTGAAGTGTGTTAAGATGTAGTTAGTACCTATGGACTTTTTAACTAACCATACATATCTTGATCAAAAAAAGGAGTAAGTCAGTAGGTACCTGCTCTGAGAATCAAATTCAGTCTGTTTGACTGCTATTTGAACATCCTATACATTGGGATATTGACCACCTCGTTGATTTTGGGCATTGATAATTTTAATGTGGGGACATGACATTTATATATTAGTCATTTATTTGTACAATTAGACATTATTGACGTTACAATACGTTATTCCTTCCTATAGAGTCAAATCGTGGCATTTTTTGTATGGACCAGTTTCCCTATCCATCTGTATTCTACAAACTTTATAACCCCACTCCGCCTGACATTTAAACACATCTTTATTCCATATTGTACAATAGAAAAATATAGTTTCTTATCTCATTTTTCCACGATTCAAGATTTGAAATGTACGATATTTAAAATCTTCGTAGTGACAGAGGTGTCATCGCCAGCTGAAATTGACTGTTGTCTTACAAATTCCTGGCAGAAAAAACTTATGCTTTATACTTATAGGATTGCAATATGTATCAATGTATTTGTTCATAATCATTTTTATTTACAGGATTCAATGTGCTTCCATCATCAGCGTTTTATCCCATTCACTGGAGGAAATGGAAGTTATACTTTGACACACAAAGACTAGATTTGGCCCTGAAGCAAGTCAATAATTCTTACGCCATACACGTTTGGAACAAATTTAGCATTGACACCATAGTATATACAAGACAGAGCGATGTACTCTATGGGAACATAGCGAGGAAATACTGTCCAAATGTTTATAAAGCCAGCGGTGATACATTTTGAAAAATCATAAAGCCTGTGACAGACCACTCTATAAGCACGCTATATTCTCGTGGCTTGGCGATATGCTGAAATAGACCAAGCCATGATTTGTATAGCGTAATCTATCAGCCCGATAATGATCAATGTCTGCTCCAAACTCTTGGCTAGATTTTCTGCAGCCAGAGAGTGATATCCTATTCAATCTTTTATCGCAATCATTGGTTGTGTAGTGGCTGCTTATGCGAATACCAGTACCTCCTACACGGTAATGGCTTGCCTCACATCGTTTGATTCGGGCACAAAAAACTGACATGAGAAAGACTACAGGCAAGGCAACACAAATTACTTTAAAGCGAGTTGATGGTATCTAATTCACTCGTATTTTCAAACTCCCTCGGGTGATCTCGCCGAGAGTTCAAAGCCGGCTAAAGCATCTTTATAATTATTCATTATTGTTTTAACGTGATCTACGTAGCTGTTGCATATATGATCCATCAGCAGTTATCCCTGTAAGCAAGTGTTGCATATGTGTTCCTTGAGTTTCATTAAAACACGTCATGCACTTCGAGATGGGATAGATTGCATTGAAACGGTCAGCATTGTAAAGGTCAATAATGAGAAGCTTTATTATTATTACATTGAGTATTTTTTTGTTAAAAAAAAAACCTTTGGCCTCAGTATAATAATAATTTCTCACAATTGGTAACATATTATTTTTAAGCAATAACTTGCCTGAAACACCTATATAAATTAAGAAAAAATGCATGCCGCCTACGGGAATTAAACCCGCAGCCTTCTGGTTGCCGGTCAGATGCTCTACCAATTTTTTAAAAATAATATGTTATCCTTTGTGCTTTGAATAAAAAACCTTGTCTCTTAAACATTAGTTTATCATTAAAAATAATAATCTCACAATTTGTTCAAATGACAGATGGTTGGTTGTCTCATGGACTATGTTTGTTTTACAATGGTTCCTACTTCATTGCTTTTCATATGATACATCAAAATTTGATTGGCGCTGTGAGGCCAAAAGGGTCAACATGGTATGCTTTGTGGGTATAAAGCTCGGTCTGTCTAGCTGCCAGTCAAGTGTGCTTCCCACTTGGCCACTGACTATTTCTACGCTTTACGATGATAATTTAGGATTTGATAA
This sequence comes from Hesperophylax magnus, assembly GCA_026573805.1. Classification (NCBI taxonomy): domain Eukaryota; kingdom Metazoa; phylum Arthropoda; class Insecta; order Trichoptera; family Limnephilidae; genus Hesperophylax; species Hesperophylax magnus. The sequence goes on from JAIUSX010000046.1 coordinate 25,950,791, forward strand.
ATTCATTTATAAAAATGAGAAAAATAATAAACATATTTTGCCAATGCTACCTAAGCTATATTAAAAACATATTTTATAATTTTTCTTAAAATGGTTCCATTTAAGTCACTTAATTGCCAATAAAAATGATAATACCCTTTGTATGTAAGATTTTTTATACACATTTACAAAAAGGGTGTATGGCATTGCTACAATTAATACATCTCAGTTTTACAACATCAATTAAAAAATTAGACTAAATAATATTTATATTGGTAACATATTTACACACTTCTATAAAAATAAAACAAGAAATTAATTAACACTCGAGTGTTACAGATGTCAATTTTAATACAGATTAAAACAGACAACACCAAATATATTTTTATCAAAATATTTAAAATAAACTGAAATGAAACTTTGAAGTTATTCAGTCTTTTCAACTTCATATTTTTATCAACATATTTAAAATAAACTGATGCTGGAGTTATTCAGTCTTTTCAACTTCATATTTTTATCAACAAATTTAAAATAAACTGATGCTGGGGTTATTCAGTCTTTTCAACTCCATATTTTTATCAACATATTTAAAATAAACTGATGTTGGAGTTATTCAATCTTTCCAACTCCATATTTTTGTTATTATATAAAAATACCTTCCGTTTGCAGATTGTAAAAAAATATGTACCGTGCTTAACTTGCTTTTGTAGAAGTCATCAATATTATTTATTATAATGTGTAGTTAACTATAAGCCATGAGAAGCATTAGCTGCCAAACTTTTATTGTTTTAGTTTATACTTATAGATTTTACTTTTTAATGTTGTTAATTTCATTATAAATTTATAATAATTTAGAGTGATTTTGTATAAGTATAATCATTAGGTGTCATCGATCGTTTTAACGAATATTTTATCTATGTTTAGAAGCAGAATGATCAGTTTTTGCTGTTTTGTATTTAGCAAATGCAGATTTTTTTAATAAGATTATTATCTAAGTATTAAAAGTACAAATCAAATATTGAATATTTCCTAAAATATTGAGGAAATCTTTTGAAAGCAATTTATTTTAAGTACATGTCTGTACTTGATGGTGTAAAATTAATATGTAACTACGGACAGGTGCATGGTACAAATAAAATTGTGTTTCTACATATTATGTACCTACTTTGAAAACTTAATGTTAAAGATGATTGGTATCATTTTTAAAATCTTATCTTTATTAATTGAACATGTTCACAATTGTAAAGACTACATTTAACGAAATCTCAAAATATGTACCTACATTGTTACTAAAGATTGTGTTATTATTTATTTTATTTCTATTGTGTTTCGAGTTGTATTTTTTTAAACTGTACTTAGTAATTTGTCTTTTTACCACATTGATGGATACTTGCCGGCAAACAGAGGTACATGTGTCTGGCTGAATTTTGTTTAACCCCCTCAGGCTAATTTGTTCAGTTTTGCGAACAAACAGCTATCACCTCTAGGGTCAATTTGTTCACTTATCGGTACAACACACAGACGAGCAAGAGCTCGTTGAACAAAAATTGAGTTGGCATTAATGTTTATAATACATTTGTCTAATGAAATATGTGTTTTGTCATTATCATTGATTTTAGTTTAGCGTTTAGATGAAAAAAAGTAAGGTGAGCCATTTAAAAAAAAAATTATGATTGATCTCAAAAATTTTATATTTAAAAAATTATATGTTTATTTCTAATAATAAAATTTGAAAGTGTATTTTATCACCTTTCAAAAACAGTTTTTAGTTTTTGGATATTTCAGAAATATACCATTTATTTGAATTTTATTGCGATGCGGAAATACACACAAATTCTGCGACTTTCTGGCAACATCACAACAGTTTTATGAAGTCGATAAAAATCGGTTAACTGTCTCTTATCTTTGGATGTAACACTATCAAGATAGACGGCCTCCTTACTACTACCATACAAAACATGACTTCCATGTCTGCTGTGTCATATCACGTCCCTGACTAAAAGACATTCAGCATCTTAACTATCACCATTAAATGGTTGTATTTAATTGACAGAATTTAGTAACCTAAATTTATTAATCATTTATGTTTTCACGTGGAAAAATTCTTCACTGAACTAAAAAATGTATGGAGTGTCATCACATCTCCTCAAAAATGACACCATGTCCGTTAATGTGTTAATATTGTTTTAATTTATTTTATAATGTTGTACACATATTTGTTTTTTTATATTGCATTTATTTTACGGCGGGTTTTGTATTGTACACCCCACACAATCACACTGGAATAAAAACATTTTTATTAATTCTAATTTCATTGTGACTGTTACCCAATTAGTTGATCATTGGTACTATGAGGACTTAAAATCGACCAAATAAAAAGAAATACCATGAAGTGCTGATAGAAGAACATCCTGGCAGAAGAAACTTTGAAAATGTGCGCATTAGGCAGGAGAGGCACAGCAAGAATATAATTTTTATTTTTTATAATTACATAGTACTATTAGTTACATATTCTTTATGAACTATAGATTGTGCAATATGTAATTTTGTGCAAACATGCACATAGGTTTTCATTATTCGAAGCTTTATTCCTCAATCTGTCTCATACTGAGGGACGAATCACATTTAGGAGAATAAATTCTCGTTGTATACTTGTACTGTTCAATTGCCCAACATAATAATTGCCTTTCCTCTCCTAAACACGCTCATTGAAGAAGATAAATATATTTATTATTAAAATAACTACCAGAATTAATAATGACATTTCCAATTACATATGTTCCAATTGTATTCTCTGCGTGGAAACTGCATCTAAATTTCTCTAATAAACAATAAACAGTGTTAATCTCAAGTGACCTCCCAGGTAAGTATGGTCCTATATATTATCTGCCTGTACAGAATATAAATAAATAATAATAAATGTACATTCTAACGCAGCATCACATTCATTGATCAAATGCATAGTATGTATAGTTTCATATTAATGATCCACAAACCAGCGGATGCAATCTGTTACCCATAAGTTGATAATAGTTTGTCTAGTCTACGGTTAGTAGTAAGATAACGTTATTTATTTTATTTTATTTGAGTACATAAAACTGGCATAGGGTTGTAGAAATATAATAAAAAATTGCCCTTGAGATGATTTTTCACAAAAAAGGCGCCATTCAAATCATCCAAATATTATTACTATCATTAAATGCACAAGTTTTGAGATATCGACCCTTTATTAAATAAAACATGGTCTTTTTATACAAGGAGATAGAATGAACTGGCGTTTATTTAATAAGTACTGTACACACAGATGGCGTTAGTAGTATTTTGATATAACTAAAATAACACCCCCACTTATCAAAATAACATACACAATACCTATATTACAGAAGGAATATAAATATGTTAATTCTTTACATCCTGCATACCCAGCAACTGCATAAAATAATAATGCTTGGTATTAGCCAAACCCTTTGTAAATAATATATATCTGCTGGCATTTCAGCTGTTTCCAAATATTTCAATTCTACAATTTTATCATTCACACATTCTTTACAAAAGTGGTATCGTATGTCAATGTGCTTAGTTCTTTTATTAAAGCTATTATTTGAAGACAGCAAGTGCACCCTGATTATCATTAAATAAAGATATGGTGTATGACTCATTAGTTATTTCTTTTAACAAATTACTTAAATAAATAGCTTCTCTACAAGCTTCGGCTACAACTGAAAGAGCAACTGTTTTTTGCTTCTTTGCTTCCCAAGAAACAACACATCCAGCTAAACTATACATAGACCTGTATAAGACCTACGATCATTGATATTGCTTCCCCAATCTGCATCAACAAATCCTTCTAATTTTGAATTACCACATCTAGTATATTTCAATCCAAAATGTTTAATTTTCTTAAGATATCTTAAAATTCGTTTAGCTTATAACCAAGTTTCCTGGTTATAGCAATTGTTAAATTATTGTAGAAAGCAATCACTTTGTGGTTTGACATATTTAATAAAATAAAATGTTTTAAAACCACGATATATTGTTAAATTGACTCAGAAAACTTACTGCAAAAGCTATATCAGGTCTTGTTACATGAGTCCACCAATGAGCTGCTGATAAGGTATTTGACTATCATAATTTTTATTTTCTTTGTTAATATTCGATTTAGCCTCTAAATGTGTATCTGCTACTTTACAATCTGCCATGTTAAATCTATTTAGCAACTGATTAACATAATTCCCTGGCTTAAGGTAACTGTACCATTAACGTGTGCCAAGACCGAGTTGTTTGGCGGTCTGTCCTCTCGGCCTACCCCTGTGGAGAAACGGCGTAATGGTTAGTTAGTTACATTTTCCGGTTATTATTGTAGCGCAAATACATTTGCAAGTGGAAATGCGAGCCGAGCCTAGAATTATTAGAAAGGAACAAAATAACAGCAAATGGAGCGAAATGGCACTTGTGGTTGCTTAGTTCCTTTCCTATAATTCGAGGCACGGCTAGCGTTTCGGCTCGCAAATGTATATGCAGCATTAGAGATCAAACTCAATATTAACACTCATCCCTAAACAATTTTTGACCTGACCCAAATCTTTTATTTTAAATTTTGAAGCCAATGCCCTTTTCAAATCATTACATTCTACATTATCATTAGAAAACACAAAAAAGTCATGTACATAAAAAGAAACTATTGTCTTTTTATCATTCTTAATTTTTGTGTATAGACATGGTTCTAACGTACTATTTGTATATCCTATACCAACAAGACATTCATCGACCTTCTTGTATCAGGCCCTCGAGGATTGCTTAAGACCGTAAATAACTCGATTCAATTCAAACTTTATAAGAATCTAAGTCTTTTTGAGAATCTAATAAACATTCTAGTAATTCCATGGAAATTGTTTCCTCAAGGTCCCCGTTCAAGAATGCAGTAGTAACATCTAAATTTTTAACATCTAATTCAAGTTTGATAGATAATGCGAACAACAATCTCAAAGTTAAAGGAACACAAAGATTCTAAGACTCTGGAAAACCGTTTGTGCACCAGTGACAAGAATTTTCCCCGCCGACAAACAGTTCATGCACTTCTGACATTGGAATTTCGCCCTAGCTTGAATTTTTTGGTACGCAATTTAAACCTTGTTTGACAAGCCCCCAAAGGGCACACAAACTCCAACGGCTCGGAGGGCTTTGAAGCAGAGAATGGACGGTTATCTCGAGAGTATTTCCTCCTGGGGTAAAAATAATCTCGTCGAATTTAATGTTTTAAAGACCCAATCCTGTCTGATTACGTCTAAAAGGGATCTAAATGATAATCTAGTCTCCTTCAACGGAAGCAATCTTCCGAACAGGCCTTCCATTGATATGCTTGGTGTAACTATAAGTGACCAGCTCAGGTACGGGGGCTCCATCGAAGCCAGAGTAAAGCTGGCCTCTCAGAAGCTGGGCGTACTGTACAGGGCCCGCAGATACTTTAATAGTACACAACTGCTGACCCTGTACAAATCGCAAGTGCGCCCTACTGTCGAATTTGGCAGCCATCTCTGGTCCGGAGCCCCTAAATACCTGAAAAAACCCTTGACTCTGTGCAGAAACGGGCGGTCCGTTTGATAGATTCCCCAATCTTAACAAACGGACTGCAATCTTTAGAGCACAGGCGTCAGGTAGGTATGCTGTCCTTGTTCTATCGGTATTACAATGGAAGATGCTCTGAGGAACTAGCGTCATTGATCCCTTCGGCACCGGTGCGTAGTCGGGATACACGCCAAACGCGCGCCCAACATTTGTACATGGTTGACATTTGTCACATGAGAACGGGTCGCTTCTACGATTCGTTCTTAAGTTCAACAGCTCGACTGTGGAACGAGCTACCGGCCTCTGTGTTTCCTCCCCCCTACAACATGGGACTCTTCAAGACCCATGTTCACTCCTTCCTCTCCACAAAAAGACCCTCCACACAGCATCCTCAAAGATGACATAAGCCCTGAGGGAAATTATTTTCTTCAGGGCCTCCTGTGTGGAGTTAATATAATAATAAAAAAAATAATAAAAAAAAAAACCTGTATGCTGTGAGAAAGTGCATAATTTTTTTTCAAAGAATCGCTTGCACTTGAAACACTTTTAGAATGGGTTGTTTCAGATAATTTGAACAATTCTTCAAATTTCAAAGTTAATTTTCAAGTTCTGTGAAAGATTTTTTCAAGTCCTGTTATTATTTCAGTTCTGTCGTGCAACTAGCCTATAATGATATAATAACAGAACTTGAATAGGACTTTCACAGAACCCGAAAATAAACATTGAAATTTGATGAATTGTTCAAATTCTCCAAAACAACCCGTCCTCGGAGTTAATTTTTTATTCAATTTTTGATTTCCCTCAAAAGGGGTCTGGTGTTCCAAAGGTAAACCCACACTTGTCACAAGTCCATATTTTTATATCAATTCCACAATAATCAAAGAAAACAATAGTACTATGTCCACACCTGCTACAGCTGCTCAAACTTTAAAACTGCTCTACTGAACAATTCATCTCCATTGACTTGGCACTTTTGTGCTAAAAGGGTAGATATCCAAATTTTAATGATGAAGAAATTAATAATCTTATTTGAATACTTTCCATTTTTTTCTAATATTATGCTAGTAGATAAAAATTTGAAATTTATATCTAAAACCGTATTTAAATAAAGATAAAGTTAAATTAAATTAAATTAAACTTTATCTTATTTAAATAAAGATAAATAAGATAAAGTCAATTAAAAACATTTTCCCACATTCAATACTTAGATCTATATATTACTCACTCTGTCAATCGATTGTTACATATGGCATACTGGCTTGGGGAAGCGCTACAAACACTGCAATCGACCCAATACAAAAAATTCAAAAGGCAATAATTAAAATCATCTTGCAAGTACCATTCCACACAAATTCAAGCGAAATTTTCAAAACATTAGACGTCATGTCAATAAGACAACTTTATGCCAAATCTGCACTACTACATTTCCTCCAACAGAAACTACACATTCCAATACCACCTCAAACAACAATAAAAACAAGGTCGACAACAAACAATACCCTGAACATACCGATAACATACACCACACACGGACAAAGGACACTTCCAGTATTACGCTACAAAACTTTTTAATTGTATGCCCACCACTCTGAAACTACTACTAATGGGAAATACATACACAGACATTCACAAAAAACTGATCACAGCCTGGATCAAAAAACAAGATATCCATTTTATATAAAACATTATAACACCAAACCAAACATAATCATGGATGAATGTGTATGTATGTATGTATACATGTGTTTACTTATATGTGTGTATGCATGCATATATGTGTATTTATGTATGTATGTGTATACATGGGTGTATGTATACATGTGCATATAAATAAATATTTTTCCTTTTCCTAATAACAATGTACAATAACCATTAAAAAAAAAAAAAAAATTTTAAATCCCAACTTACACTTATATAAGAAAATTTAACCAATACACATAAATACATGTACCATTTAATCATAACCACGTAAACACCTCAGCACAGGTTCTCCCAGTGAGGTGTTCACGAAACATATAACATTACCCACCACAGTGTCACCTACTCAAACCTACCTCACACCCAGCATAAAAAAAAAATAAAAAAAACACCATATTAACAACAGTTCTAAATTTATTTATTATATACAAATGTAAATATTTGGTAGACACTGTAATGTATGTATAGAAATAAATAAATAAAAAATAAAATAAAAAACTTTATGCAACAATTTTTTTATTTTTTATTGTTTAACTTATAATATTGTTACATTGTACATAAAATTAGGTAATAATAGGTAATAGTGAAAAACATATGTTATTGAATTTCTACTCCAATGAAGAGTGCTAGCTCTTGAGCTTGGCGTAGGAGTTATTTCACAATTATTTCATGTTTATATCAGTAATTAACATAAATACAGTACAATAAATATAAACTTAAAAGAGGATTGTGACGTTAATTTTGGTTGTAACATGAATTGAAGTTATAACATTTGAAAGGTGATATTAATTTTTTTTAAAGATAAATTTGACCTTTTTTTTTAATAAAATAAAATCTGGTATTTTTTTCACTTCTTCGGGAAGACTATTAAAATATCTTATGCCTTTGTAAATGTAATTATTGTGCATTTGTTGTGTTGAAAATAGAGGAATTTGGATGTTAAAATTATGCCTTAAGGATGAGTTGAATTTAAGTTTTTTTATTACAGTTTCTTTATATATTTGTAATATTGCATCTTTTTTATAGAGGTCTTCAATTTTTGGTACAAAATTTTGAACAATGATTCTGAAGAGAATGTTGGTTGTTTTTTCAAAATTACTTTAATAATTAGTTTTTGTACCACTTTTACAGAGCTTAAAATTTTTTCGTATGCACCTCCCCACCCAATGATTCCATACTGAAGTAATGATTGGACTAGTGCGTAATAGACTTTTTTCAGGTTGTTTAGCTTGAGAATATTTCTTAATCTAATAAATATATAGATACATTTTCTAATGCGCTTAACAAGTTCATATATGTGTCTGTTCCATTTCATATGTTGGTCTACAATTACACCGAGGTACTTTATTTCAGTTGTTTGGTTTAGTATGGTACATGATTTATTACAAACATCTTTGTTACATTTTTTGTTGTGTATTATTATATGAATGTTGGGGTAAGTTTTGAATTTATTTATTGTGAATGGTATATAAACTGTTTTTTTTTGCGTTAATTGTAAGTAGATTTGTATCGAACCAGTTTCTTAGGATTTGGATGTCATTATTTGCATTTTCATTTACAATTTTCCAGTCATTACCCTTAATTATGATAATTGTATCATCTGCTTAAGATATAACTGTTCCACTGAGGTTTTGTTTAAAAATATCGTTTACGTACATGATAAAAAGTAATGGACCCAAAACAGTACCTTGTGGTATCCCAAAATCACTTGTGAGTGGTAGACTAGATGCGTGATTAATTTTTACAACTTGTGTTCTTTGGTGAAGATAACTTTTTAGCCAACTTAATGCTGTGTCATTAAAACCCACGATCTTTAATTTTTGTATTAGTTTGACATGAGATATGCTGTCGAAGGCTTTTTGGAGATCAACAAAAATACCAACACATTTTAATGATTTGTCTAAAGCGTCTTGTATGGTACAATGAACATATATTATTTTAGCTTTCAAAACTTCAATACGTATCTCAAAAATGTGGGTAGGGGTTTGGAGGCTTTTGACTAACGTAAGCTGGAGCTAGTGCTTAGGAAAGTAGTGCTCGTTAGTATAAAGAGTAGCATAATAAAACCAAAATTAAAAAAAGAGTAAAATGAAATATTTCAACAAAGTAAGATAATTGTACAAAAATACTAGCTGACGCGAACTCGGCATTTCTAGACTATTATCTACTTTCTATAAATTTAGTATAATATGTATATTTAGTATATATAAACCTTCCGGAAGAAGTTCTCTAAATGAAAGTGAAAATCGATAGATAGGAAGAACTAAGCGCACAAACAGACAGATGTGGATAGCGACTTTATTTTATATTATTTAAAGATAAAAAAATACAAAGTTATATAAATAATAGTATTTTGCAGATATGTATATATGCTTGCTCATTAGGCCAACTTTAAGAAGGGGATCATGGAAAGGCTACGCGTGCAGTATAACAATGCCTACCGCATGATGTTTGGCCTTCCCGATACTGCAGTGCTTCCAATAAGCTCACGAAAGGGCGAGTACCAGGTTTTGCAGCCCTCATCGGACCCCGGGTAGCAGGTTTAAGGGAGAGGACAAACAACTCCAAAAATGTCCTTATCATGGAATCCTGCCACACTGGAGAAAGTTGTTGGCCCCGTCAATCTGAAGTTAACTTAATGTTTTTTTTTTCTTCTTATTATTGTATATGCTTTATTGGATTACTGATTATTATTATTACTAGTAAGAGGTAGTAAAATCGAATGTGCGTGGTTATTATCATGTCGTTGTTACACTAGTTATAAGAAAAAAGTTCACAAATTAATACCAAGTATCACAAGTTCTGATTCAATTGGATATCTAAGCTACAAATCGCTTAAAATTGGAAATGCAACATTGCTAGAAATCCGTATAAAAATACACTTTTCTCTTATTTATATTTGCTAAATACCTTATAACGAACATATTACATTTTCTATTACTAACATATTACATGCTGTAGAAATGAGATCCCTGAGGCGTATATGTGGTAAAACCATGTATGATCGTGTGAGAAATATGGAAATCCCTAAAGAGTGCAAGGCTGATGTAAGCATAATGAGTAAGATCAAGAAACGGACACTTAGATGGTATGGGCATGTAGAGCAAATGAGCGAATAAAAGGAGTGAAAGGAGAATAAACGATACAAATGTGAATGATAGAAGTCGGAGACGCCTGAGGAAGACATGGCACGACCAAGCGAATCAGATACTTGAGTCCGGCCATGTCAAGAGTCAGAATATTAGAAGAGTATGTATGAATGTGAATGAGGTAAGGAGTGTGTGCCAAGACCGAGTTGTTTGGCGGTCTGTCCTCTCTACCTACCCCTGCGGAGAAACGGGGTCGGTCATATGCAGACGCAATTCGAGCAGTCCGCTCTGGGTGCTGACTCGCCAAGGCGCCAAGGAACCAGGACGCTGATAATAACATAATACCTAACACAGCGCCATTGAGTTTTTTACTAGCGCCAGGCACAGTTTGGATCAGGGCTGGCACCGCCTATAAAATAATGAAACACATAAAAATATCCCAGTTCTAGAACCATACTATATGGTACACGGGTAGTTATAATGTGCTAGAACACAGCACATTATATGTGCAACAAGATTATTTCATTTTACTTATAAATAAACCGTTAACTCCTATTATGTTACTTTATCATCAATAAACAATAGATTTAGGCATCTGCTTGCAATTCACATAAATCAAACAAATCAATAGAATCAAAGGAAGACAACTACTACATCGAATTGTATGTTTTGTCTCAGAAATATTTTTCATATTTAGGAAAAATAATCTGCTTTCTAAAGCTATGTTAGATACTCCAATCCAAACAATAGGGTATTTTCATTTTTTTTATGAAGAAAAAAATTACGATAATCTTTATTTTTATGTTGACGAATACATTTTCTATAACGATTTAAATGTGACATTTTCGGTTTACCGCCAAAATAACAACTTTGTTTTTATTAGCGAATTCGGCGGCGTTGACGTCACGCCGGGCGACGTCGGTGACAGCAGTCTTATGGTGCTGCCACACGCAAAGCTCACATCAACAGATAATATAAAGCACAATAGCGCTCGCCATACAATCCCATACAGACCCGACACACGTAAAAAGATAACGCGCTATAAGTGTGGTTCTGAACTTCGCTAACCGAATTTATTTTACGTATCCGCTCCCGAAGCGATATTTGAAAAGTTATGCGTCCCCCTCTCCGCCGTAAAAAGGAGAGGGGGTCATTTTAATTACGGAGCTACCAACTAAGTTCCGTGTTCCCTTAGTAAAGTTGTCACTTTGACAGATGAAATTATGTTCCTCGGCCGCTCTCGAATTCAACTGACCCCCTCTCCTACCATAGGAAGAAATATTTGATAGCGTCGTGTGTCGGTAGAAAAGATGATGCGCTGTACATTAACTTTTGATGTGAGCTTTGCGTGTGGCAGCAGCTTTACTAGAAATTGGCGGTTCTATGTCACAGTGAAGTTGTAGCCAGTTGGAACCTTTTCGAAATGTTGCGGTTTAGGCGCTAACGGCGTTCATAGTGTGTGAAAATATCCCACTAAAATGTTTTGAGTTTAATACGTAATAACTATGCAAAAGTCAGTACGAAAAAAAATCCTTCCTAATAGTAGTCTGTCCAAAGGTGGACAATGAGAAACTTGTTCGAATGGCTACAACCCAAAGCTTTTTAACCCAAGAGTTCATTACTGAAAACTTAGGATCAGTTAAATAGTGTCCACATGAGAAGTTACAAAGGTGCACGTTGCATTGTTTCATTGCCTCGGTCTTTAAATTTTAAATCGCATTTGTCACGGATGAAATGTTTTATTTACATCTCGAATATTTTGATATCTGCGTGCCGTGTATTTTATCTGCGCCTGACGGTCAATCGTCTATGGTGAACTTTTTTCTACGGAAAAAATAATTATCCGAGTAGGTTCCCATTGCATTTGTGAACAGTTGGTAGCTTGTGTTTGGGTTCATAACGGAACAGGTGCATAAATATTCATCAACATGGCCACGGCGGATGATGTTTAGTTGAATAGTGTGTTGATTTTCTTTGATAAATGTTTTTTTCGGTCGTTATTCGCGATGTTAAGTGATTTCGAAAATGTGTCTTTCTGTGCTGCAGGCATATCGGGATGCCATGTAGGAATGTTCACACAATCAGGTCAGTTATTATGTATTTGTCATTGTAACATGTTTGTTTACGATCAACTGTCACAGTTTCGGGGTGAAGTTTTTTAGTTTTAAATAAAACTAGCAAATCCTGAGATGGTAATTGCTCAATAAAACTATAAATGCGTTGTATTTGTGTGCCTTGGAGCCAATTCCGAATCGATTTGTCGACAGTATATTGAGTGTGAGCCAAATCTAATATTACCTTCCTGCATTCTGACACTACTTAAGTCATGTATAATGTCTATAATTTTTATTGTCTTGCTCCAAATAATGATTACTCTATTCTTGGGATTCTGAGTCATTGGATAAAACCAAAGGGCTAACATTTCCGAATGAGTGTTTTCCTCTGCAATTACACTTTATGTAATAGTCATAGGTACTAAACCATTTCTAATAATATATTTTGTGGGTCAATTTATCCAAATGCGCAAATTTGTAAATTTCTCACCGTTTTGTAAATATTCCGTGTATAATTTATAGATTTCTTGAATTGAATATGTTTTATACATTTTTAAAGTCAATGCTTAAAACTTTTGGGTTTGCTTACTATACATTATTTTGCTCAAAATGTAAGTACTATTTTTGCCAGGAACTAATTAACCTGAAAACAAATGCGTTACGCTTAACTGTTTCAGATTTGTCCTTTATAACAAGCCTAGCGTAACAAATTAACCTCTAAATTAAAATATACGAGTTTGCCATCTTTTATCTTCTGCCAATAATTTCCTTGTACTTAGATATCCCTTCTTATCTCTTATCATTGAAAACTTGTATGGATTATACTTTTTATTTATCTTCATTCTAGATTTGACGCCAGAGCAACAGAAAATGTTGATCGACATTAGAAGGAGGAAGACGGAGTTACTTCTTGAAATACAGGTAGGCTTTCAACAAATTAAAACTCGTGTGATTTGTACACTTTTTTGTATGTACAATATGCTATTATGATCTTAGGCTCTTAAAAAGCCTTTTACTCTCAAAGATTTATTAGATGGGTATGCTACATTATATCACCTCGGTGAATATTAATATTATCATGGTATTGTTTGCAACGATTTGCAAAATTTCTTACCACCCCCAATATACAATAACACAAATATATCTTTTGTTGAAATCCTTTCATATTCTTTACATTTATTTATTTATTCTGCTTTTACAGATGTTCCCACTTATAATAATAATAATAATTGGATAATTTGTAGAGCGCCGTTTTTGTGAAAAATCACCTCAAGGGCGCTGTACAATTTATTTCCTAGGATCTACATTTGTTATTTAGAAAAGATACCAAAACATACTTACCTGGCAAGTCACTTCCGACAAACACACTTATATTAAAAAGTTTATGCTTATAAAAGATAAAACTGCACGCAGAGGACACTATATCAAAAAACACTGGTCATCGCATAAGTCTGCTATAGTTTTTTATTTTAATTTAACTGTATTTTAACTGTCTTAAAAAGCCTACAAATTGTTAGTTGTGAGAACAATCCAGCTAGCTACTCAGTTAATACACATACAATTACAAAAATCTACTCAGGCATAGGATACATTAATAAATAAAAATTAAAAAATCAAAATTTATAATACATAATAATATAAAAGCTCACTCAAATGACAAATATTATAAAGACACACAAGTAAAACATAATATTATAATTAGCGCAACATACTTTTTAGGAACAGAAGAAAACTTTTTATGAATCTGTATAAATTATCGATGAAAATGTCTACTTCAGCACACTCTACCTTATTATATAGTCGACACATTTGGGTCAGAACACTAACATATTAATTTCAAATTCAGGTGAAACATGCTATGGCGTCTTAAACAATGAGAATTGGGAATGTTTATTTAAGTATTGCTAAGACATATAGAAAGTTACTTCTAACTCCCCATAATCTAAAATTTGCCAGAAACGGTAGGGTTCTGTTACAAATAAAAATGTTTGGTACCAACTTGCGTGTTTATTGATCACAAAACTATCAACTGAATAAACAACATAAATAAATTATGCAACGTTTGCTGGTCTTAGTCTTGCACCGAGTGCCGCTCCGAACCGCATCTCTCCCCACCTTTGGTCTCCTAGATGGTGGCAGATTAATACTCCACAGACATAATGCAGTATCAAGATGACCGTGAATGACCTGAGCTTTTTTTAACGCTTTCTCTAATGTTAGATAAATTCAGGCTTAAGTTTTGACAAAATGGAGGTAGGATTGAGGCCGCATTCTTGCTTATGTCAAAAGCCATGTTTTTTGAAGAGACCAAATTTAGTTAAATTTTTGTGCCAATCGGAGACAGTAAATGTAGGTCAACCAGTTGAAGTATCTTAATATTGAATTCTAAAGTGATGGCCATCAAAACGGAGAGACCCAAAGTTTCTACTTTGGCACTGTTCTTAGTGCGACGAATTAAGTTTTAGATCCCTTGTATGACTCGGAAAGCAAACTTAGTGTCAAATTCAAGTCAGCAGTGTTTAAGTCTGTGTAGCATCCCACCGTTATTGAAATCTTATCTGGTTGATTAATGAGAGAGTTTTGCCAAAATGGTTCGGTTTTTGGAGTCACCACCGTCGGAATGAGTGAGAAACTCTTATCATATCCTAGATATTAGTTTCAGGTGCTATTCACAGATGGCACTTGTAGCAATAAGGTAGAGCTGTCGATAATACAGGAATTCAGGGATAGATAATTATATTACTACCTAGATCAGGGGCCCAGAATTATTATTACCGTCTTCTATTAAGGACACTGGCCTGATGGCTGTCCAAGCTACATTATAATCTATCATAATAAAAGTCCACAGTGTATTGTTGATCTTGGAGTTTTTATTAAAGAGTTGTTAAGATACCGGGAGTTACAACAAGAAGTACTATTGTAGCATCAAACCCCTTTTGTTGTTTTTTAATATGCATAATGCAGTTGGACATTTCGGATACTTCCTAGGAAGGGGATCTTATTAAAAGACTTATTTTACCGAATGTGGGTAAAGCAAGAAAAATGTCATAATTCGAGTGTAGATAGATCATAGAGGTTATAGAGTTATCCAACAGATTTCGGTAGTATATAGGGCCTCTCCGTTGTGGGTACCGAGGTACTGGGAGCTGTGAGATTTCTAGAATCAGATATTTTGAGTCATAATACAGAGGACAGGGCAGTGGTGTACAACTTAAAAGCTTTTGCAATGTATTGGTTTATACATTGTTTTTGCAACAACAAAAAGTAATATCCTTAGACAAATAACTGTGCAGGCGCAATTGGAGCAGTCAGCTCCGGGCGTCGACTTGCCAAGGCGCCAAGGAGTCAAGGCGCTGATAATAACATGACACTTAACTCAGCGCCCTTGAGAATTTTATTAGCGCCAGGCTTCGTTTGTCTTAGGGCCGGCCCTGTACATATACATTATACTAGAGTCACTGTAGCTAATGTCAGTCGTGTGTCCTTGTAGAATTCCCGTCTAGCCAAAGGTGGAGGAAGAATACCAGTTTATGGTGACCAGTGACGCACTTCGCCTTACCGTCTACACGCTGTGCGTTTCGCTCTGACATGACCGCGTAAATTACTGCCTGCTACCTTTTGCCT
Organism: Hesperophylax magnus; assembly: GCA_026573805.1. NCBI lineage: Eukaryota > Metazoa > Arthropoda > Insecta > Trichoptera > Limnephilidae > Hesperophylax > Hesperophylax magnus. Next base: position 25,966,800 of record JAIUSX010000046.1, read on the forward strand.
GACTGCGAGTTCAGAATGATAATGAATCTAGAATTATTTTGCTGAAAATTTCGCTTGTGGGGCTTTTCCGTGTTTTTGTGATGTAACTAATTTTCCATTCCCTTCGCTTTCTCTACTTATTTTAGTCGGGTAGGTATGCCTTAGTTTCACACTGGCTCCGAGATTATTGGGGAATTCGGACTAATATGTTGAATTTTCAGTTTTAATTGTTTTATCTATGCAGTTGAATCAGTTACACGTTTTTTTTGGTCTTTCCAAATACTTATTATTATTAAAAAAAAATGTTTTTTTCTAATGTAAATTGTGTAATACACAATTCAAAATGATAATAGCGATATTTTGAATTTTTGAAATTAATTTTAACTTTTAAATGCTCATAATATGTCTCCAAATCATGGTTGGGTGGCATAGAACTGTCTTGCGCAATAATAATGTTTGGATGATTTGTATTTCGCCGTTTTTGCGCAAACTTAAAATCATCTCAACGGTGCTGTACAAATATATAATACATTTCAACAATGATCTATGTTATTACTATCAATATATGCAAATAATATACATACTTACATGGTAGGTCAATTGAGATTAAAAAAAAGAAACATTTCTTTAATTTTAGGTTTTTTGTTTTCTTGTAGGTTTTTAACTTTCAAAGGGGGCTCCAAAACTCAAGAGTACTCATGCCCCCTTCACGAATTAAGATGGCCCTGCTAACAGATGTGAGGATCAGTTAAACGGAGGCAATATAAAAAGATGAGGAACGCTGTTAGGTTAATAAGGACACGAACAAACATAAAGTCATTGTGAGCATCTCATTACAGTCACGCAATTTTTTTTTACTTTTATGTATTTTTCGATTGTATTTTGCGCCTGTATAGCGGTTACGTATCCACCGATTTTTTCTTCATTAGACGCCGAATATATTATCATTATTTATTTTGGATGTAGTATTTTAGTGTGCTTAGAGAAATTCTGCGCCAGTAATGACGTACTTGAAATTGTAATATGTATTTTTATTTTAAAATTAAACAATAACTTTGTAAATATAAGTGATGTTTACAAAGTTATTGTTTAATTTTAAATTATAATGTCACATCACAAAGTAACCGCTTCATATGAAGAAAAAAAAAAAAAGTATTTTTATTGATAACGGTAATGTTTCAAAATACCAAAATTTTTTGCTAAAATTATAATTGATGGTTCGATGCTATCCTTTCCACACAATTCTGTGTGGGGTGGAATCTAAACCATATTAATATATATATTTAAATCATTCAGGTATATAGATAGTGCCAGCTTTGACGTTCGAAGATATCACGGGCATCCGTCGGTTACAAGCGCTCCCCGGGCACAGGTCTCCAGCGATAACTTCAAAATGCCGACATGCACGCTGAGGTATTTTATAGGTAAGTCGTACTAGAAAATGCGGGGAAAGCAATGGTATTACCTTTCATCGGTAAATAGGGTTTTACCATAATCAGTAGTCGTGTAAATTGACTTATTAATGTTAAAAACTCGTGGGATATTTGCGATGTGGCGCGCGGTGGCCGGTCACCTTCTACTCGTTTTTTGAGTGCGTTCACGTTCGGAAGTATTCGGGCGACATCGACAGCCGCCACACACCCCTTCCTACTCCCCGCACGGGAACAATATTTCACACTTATATTGCAAGGAATGTAGAGTCTATTTATATACAACTCAATGGTTTGTGCTGTTGTGTCTGGGACTCAAACCGATATCTGAATGTTGATTTGGTGTTCTCCTTCCGGGAACATCGCCAGATATCATTTAAGTGTCCGATTTACACTGCACTCATATTTAATTTTTTTCAATATCTTTAATCCGGTTGGGACCTTCTAACTTTATATTTATTCAGCTCGCAATTGAAGATGTCCACTTTTGATATCATGCTTTTGTAATTATTATACAGTCCGTTCAAGCGAGAATTTTATTTTCTGTTTATTTTACATTGATCCACTTTGAATAGGACAGAAGAGCGTGTGGAGCGCGCAGATTCTTAAACTGAATCTTATTTAGCAACTCCGGGCACTGCATATTATTGTTAACTTATACGGGATTGATGCATCTATGCGGTGATTTAAATTTAAATTTTTGTTTTCCCTTCCAAGGCTTTCTAACTACCAACCTATGGGCATATGGTATCATGCTCAGGTCTTTGAGAAAGACACACATATTACAACGGAGCTATCAGCGGTATTCTTTTACCAATGTGATTACTCGGCATTATAATGTGCCTATTCCACTGCCCAGGATGGTGATGTTATTGTGTGTTGTGTGTTAGTTATATAATATTATAATGTAACTGTAATGTTTGTGTGTCTGTATCTGTATATAATGTAAGTAAGTGATGCCGTCCGGTCTATTTATTAGAGTTATTACAACAACTGCTATATTAGTTCAGAGTCGGCCCCACCTCATCTTGAAGGCCATGCTACTTGCCAGTACTACGTCTTATGAAGTTATTATAATATACTAGATCAGTAGCGTAGCAAAAAAAATTCTAGCCCTCGGGAAATTCGGGCAATTTTTAATTCGGCCTTCCAACGCTTTTCACAGCGCTTTTTTTCTATCTACTCTATCTAAGGTGGTGGAACGTGTGATCAAACGACAAACTGCTCACATACCTCGAGAAATTATTAACAACCGTCAATACGAATTTAGGCGGAACCGCTCGTGCGGTGATCTTCTCGCGTATGTGACGCCTGTTTAGGGACGGTGCCTGGAACGTTACGGTGAGACCCAAATGGTTGCACGGGACATTTCCAAGGCTTTTGACCCGGGTTTGGCACCCAGAACTTGTCAACAAATTGCCTTCTTACGGACTTCCCGCATCCTTATGTACGTGGATTGCTGACTTTTTGAGGGAAAGGTCGATTCAGACGGTTGTCCCACAGGGTTCGGTTCTGTCTCCGACTTTGATTTTGTTGCACATCAATGACCTTTTGCCGTGTGCACCAATTCACTGTTACGCGGATGACAGTACAGTCCATGATAGCTTTTTTTTGACAAGCCCCCAAAGGATACACAAACTCCAACAGCTTAAAGGGCTTTGAAGCAGAGAATGGACAGTTACCTCAAGAGGGTTTTCTCTTGGGGTAAGAATAACTTCGTCGAATTTAAGGTTTCAAAGACCCAATCATGTCGGATTACATCTAAAAAGGGATCGAAATGATAATCTAGTCTCCTTCAATGCAAGCAATCTTCCCAACGTGCCTTCCATTGATATGCTTGGTGTAACTGTGTAAAAGTGACCAGCTCAGGCACAGAGGCTCCATCGAAGTCAGAGTCAAGCTCTCCTCACAGAAGCTGGGTGTACTGTACAGGGCCCGCAGATACTTTAATAGTACACAACTGCTGACCCTGTACAAAAGTGCGCCCCACTGTTGCATTTGGCAGCCACCTCTGGTCCGGAGCCCCAAAATACCTGAAAAAACCCTTAACCCTGTGCAGAAACGGACGGTCCATTTGATAAATTCCCCTATCTTAACAGGCGGATTGCAATTTTTAGAGCACAGGCGTCAGGTAGGTATGCTGTCCTTGCTCTACCGGTATTACAATGGAAGATGCTCCGAGGAACTAGCGTCATTGATTCCTTTAGCACCGGTGCATACATTTGTAAATGGTTGACATTTATCACATGAGAACGGGTTGCTTCTACGACTCGTTTTTGAGTTCAACGGCTCGGCTGTGGAACGATTTGCCGGCCCCTGTTTCCTCCCTCTTACAACATGGGTCTCTTTAAGATACATGTTCACTTTTTCCTCTCCTCAAAAAGACCCTCCACACGACACCCCCAGGATGACATAGGCCCTAAGAGAAATAATTTTCCTCAGGGTAAAAAAATAAAAATACCTGCCTTATAATCTGGTCGTGACCTGAAGATAGTTTTTGCCCACCACTAATACTAAATTCGTCACGAGATTCTCGCATGCTTGCCGCTTGCGCAGATTTGCGCATCGCAATTATCAACACAAGGAGAAACTAAAATTTAATTTATTTTTAAGTACTAAAAGAACAGTGGATCGATCCGAGAAGAGACGGAATACGGTGTGAAATATGACGCTGTTTGCGACACCTCGCGGGTCAGAGAAAATGAATTGATTCTCCTTTGCCTATTGAACACCTGTGATTCCCGATGCAGGTCGGGTTCTAGCGGCAGTTTGTCTTCGGATGATGGTTTAGTGGGGCCACACTAATGGTGTGTGGCCACACTAACACGCTAGTACAATAATATCTCTCTGGAAATTTCATTTGAGATGATTATGCACTTTCTACGGCGGTTACGTCGAACTGTATGGCCATGCACGACCGATAATGTATACAGGAACTATATGAAGAATGAGTTCAGAATCGCTTGCGCTAAATATTGCTTTAGAAAATACTATTTGATGTACGCAACTTCTCTGATGGCTTTGGAATAAATTATCTTCGTGTCATTTTTTTTCAACGTCATGGACGTCACTACCTACAGTCAAGTGGTTTCATACAAAATTTCTATTTGAAGTTAATATTTATTCAAAACCATGGCCCCTGTTAGACCCTGACTCCGAGCAGATTCCATATATCTGCCACGCCACTGAATTAATTCCTAACTTACGAGCTTCTGCCCCCTTCTGTCTTATGACATCAGCCTAATGTATGTTCAGTTGTTGATGTAAATGCACATTATTTTATTTGCCGATTTATTTGTAGGAAGCCGACTGCGAACGTATTGAAGGTTAATTAAATGATTTAATTGCATTGACTTATCTGTGCATTATTATTAATTTATTACGCACTGGAAATGCTGTCAGTTTATGTGTAACGTGTAAGTATTAAACCTTCAGAAAGGACATTGTAATGATCAATTTATTTACCGTGAAATAAAAACAGATTTTTTGTTAAATATGATTTAAGATTTTCACGGCCAAAAGTATTTTTGTTATTTGTTTTTGGGGTGTTATGCCGTGTTGCGCTAACTCCTTCTTTAGCCAACGTTTCGGATACTGCAATGCTGTCCGAAACGTTGTTATTTTATTATTTTTAATTTTAAATGTATAACTTTTATCTTTAAATGTATTATGTAGTTTATATTTTCATATTATAAAATGAAGGCCTCAGCACGGGCAAGCCACCCAGTGAGGCCTACATTACTGGAAAACTTGAATTGTAAAAAATATTGTACCTAATAAAAAAAAAATTAAAAAAACATAGGTCTATTTGTTTCTAGAAGAATAAAAGTGATAGAATATACAACATTTATACTGATTAGTTTTCAAATGAAATATATCACCCAGATCAGAACATTTGTTTCCGAGATTGTGAAGTCTCGGAATCGGAGAATTTTGGTAAGCTAGTGTCCTGGTGTTATTGAAGTAAAAAGGTAAGAAATGTCGGCATGATTTTTTGGGAACATGGATATTGATACATTGAAGTAATTCGGGACAGTCAATTTTAAAATGTAGTATTCTTTGTAACAGTATTAAATTTAATCTGTGCTTATTCTTCTTTCTGAAAGTTTCAATAGAGACATTTTATCCAAGAGGTAATTGTAATTTATGTTTTGTATATGAATATGCAATTTATAATTTATAAACCTTAGAAACTTCCGTTGAATCTTTCAATACTTGTAATAATGCTACTTTAACACTTTACAATTCGATATTCATTACCTGGAAAGTTGAGGAATGGTTTGATCCCCAGCACAGGTATTCAATTATTTTTTTTCTATTCACCTTTTCATGATTTCGCCTACACGTATCTTTTATATCTATTTCTTATCGGGTATTATCAGAACCTAGATCACAAGGCCGGGACACTCATTCAAAGCAGCCTCATAACTTGTATGGGATTTTACAAAAAAAAATTTTTTTTTTTCAATTTGGTATTTTTATTTATTAAAATGTTTCAGTTAATTTAATAAAAGAAATAAATATACATTTTTTGAGGTTCCCATACAAGTTAGGAGGCTGATTTGATTCAGTGTCCCGGCCTTGTGATCTAGGAGGTTTTGGTATTATACACCCACGATCTCAGAATTACAGTAAATCATTTATATTTCGACTACCAGTCTTAAAAAGGGGCAGTTTTTTTAGGGCAACCCAAATGTCAGGTAGAAATTCGACTTTAGAGCTTAGCTTCTTCTTATTTTGGGGTCTTAGAATTTCGTAGCATGTACTTAAACCAAAATATCATTAAAATACACTTGACTCTGTCAAATAAAACTTGCTTATTCTTGAAGTTAAAGCTTTAACATAACTTTAACACTTGCTGCCATAAAATAATAATTATAATTTAAGACTACACAGAAAACGATTACGTATTTTTTTTTTCAAAAACGAACTGTTGATTTTGTAAAACGTCTTTCTTTACGTCTATTTTTGTGTTTTTTGCGATGAAGTAACTTTTTTAATTTTTTTGTGAAACCGCTCAAGAGTCCCAACTGTTTGGAGCCAGTGAGACTATGGCATCCCCAATTGTCGTACGTTGTGAGGCTAGAGATAGTGGGGAGGGGAGATGAAGGTGTGGAAGTACCTGGACCAAACCACCATTCAGAATTGAAACGTTGCTTGAAATGGCTTTAGCCGTGTTTTGTGACCAAATCTGAATAGCCAGGTACTTCACCACCTTCCTCTTGCCCATCCTCTACCCCTCTCCGTTACCCTCAGCCTTACAACATATCTCAATTGGGGATACCATAGTCTCATTGGCTGCAGACGATTGGTAACATTTGGGACTCTTGTGGGGTATTCACATTTAACAAAATGTACCGTTGAAATTTAAACAGGCAAAAAAAAATTGTTTGCTTACAATATTAAAAAAAAACAGCAAAAAAGCTATCTGAAACATCAACTGAAAAACTGCAGAATTTCGCGCGAAATTCTTGTTTTCAAATGTGGTGCGCACTTTTCCCGCTAGGCAGCGCTAGTGTCGACACTGCGTTTATCACTGAAATTTCAGTTAGTTGCCGCCAGGCCTTCTCTCCGGCAGGGCTGCGCTCGTTCTCTCCGCGTTTTCAGCGATCGCTGTTCGCGCCTTGTTTACAAGGAGTCGAATTCACAATAATACTTATTATTGTTTACGAATGCTTCGTCACCAGTGAAAAACTCGTGTTAAATTAGGTATTTTATGTGAATTGTGCCCGTTTACAGTCCGGTTTTGTGGTATCCTGTTAGTTTTATGTGAAAGGGTTTTTTTAATATTGAATTCCGATGAAATCATTTGGAATTTTCCCTGTGTTATGATTTTGACCGGATAGTGCAATAATTAGTCTTCGATGAAAAGTTTACAAGCAATGTTTGGATAAGGTTCTTAGTACTGACATATTTTAAATGTTTTTTTTTTCAGCTACCTTTATATTTAGCTAAACAGTATTATCACAAACACATTGCCAAAAATATATTGAATATATGTTAATCAATTTAACAAATAAACGCTTGAAAGTACCCATTTCGCAATATTGGCGTAATCAGAACCAAACTATGTATTATCATTTTAACGTCTTTTGTGATGCCCCCTTTTATAAAAATTGTAATTTTATTCGTGAGGTTTATTGCTCTTTTTCTAATTAAATTAATTATGTTTTATTTAAGCTATCTTATTATGGCACCTGATTATTGCACCTGATTATTGCAACTAATTAGTATGTTATTTTATTTTAATTTGTCCTGTCCTGATTGCAACTTGGTACCAGCTTGTACCATGCGCTTTGATTATGGTCCATAAGTATGTGTTTTTCGTTTTAATTATTATTATTATTTGTTCTGTGGACTATCCTTTTATATGTCCACTAGGCCAAACGCGTATTAGAATTGGTCGTTTTTTCGACTCATTGTGCTTACTCTGCTGGAACCTATCGTGTTCTGTGCTTCTTCACAAGATGAGACCTTTGGTTCTCCGGCATAGATTATCTATATTTTTTGTAAAAAAAAGTTTATGCAGGTACAGTAGTCCCTGAGAGGGGTCGTAAGTACGTCACATAGACAAAACATCTTCCTTCTCACAAGTCTTGAATGAAAAAGAAAAAAAAAGATACTAGAACAATGACATCACGTACGACCTCTCTCTAAGAATTTAATTTAATAATGTTAAACGTTTTTTGTCAATTGTTGCCGGATTGCCTATTAAAAATTTATTTCTCATTGTTTTTCGATCTCCCGAATTGAATAGTGATAATTATCGTAGATTATAATAATATTTTGATAATTTGTATAGCGCCGTTTTTGTGCAAAATCACCTCAAGGGCAATCATATTTATGCTTTTCAGCAATAAATAGTAACAATATTATTGTTTTGTTTATTCTTCTATAATGCATTCATATTATGCTTCACATTTTTAACTTAGTGTAGAAAATATTATACCTAGAAATTTATGTATATAAATATATAAACCGTAAGTAAATATGAAGATATTTTAACACGGTAAATTAGCGCATTCTTTTTATTTACAAATTTTTAAAATTACAATTCTGCTGATTATGCCATATTACGATAGACATACATAATTTATGTAAGAACTAAAAATATAATATTCTGTAGAAACAAATAAGAAAACGTAAGGGAAAAAAACCTAATACATATTATCATAATATAAATCATAATAGAAATAAAAATTAATAAAGATTAAATTGAATGATAAAAAGATATTTCAAAGAAAACAGTAATAAAGATCAAAATATTAAAAGTAAGATTAAAATATATCAATTATTTTATATCACAAACTTGAACACAGGTTAATCATGGTACGTACTTATCTAGAAGTTTACATGTTTACGGTCACATTTGAATTTTGAAAAAAAAAATATAGACCGAATCAAGTCTTTAAAAAAAGCTCGTCTCGTTTCAAATATCCAATGTTAAATACGGATAGTAAAATGGGTTATAAAATTTAGTTGACTTTGTATCGGTATTGTACTGGTCCGCTTTATTATCTCATTTTAACCAAAACGTAGATATTATTTATTTTTTTAAAGAGAGGCATAATAACCTGACAATATTTGAAAATATCCTACTACCACCACAGTAAGCGGAAAATTTTGCTTGTATTGTGGTGGAGGACTTAGCCAGCGGAGGAATTGAACACACTACGCCTGGTGGGACCCAAACGCGATGTCAACTCAGCCACCGACCGGTCAATTGTTTAATATAATTGTACAATTCAGAGCAGACGGTCGATTTGATAATTGAATTAATAATTATTGTAACGATGTTTTCTCCCAGCTTGGTTAAATGAAATGATAATTTGTTGTGCTAGTGCGGTCATGTGTTTGCGAAATGGTTGATAAGATACGATGAGCAACACTGACGCACAATTTCTGTTTACTTTGTTGATAAGTTCCTCCGTTTATTAACTATGCAAGCACCCACTGTTGACTTTTAGTTTTTTTGCCAATTTTACAATAGGATAAACTTAAAGATGCGTACATTGTAAAACAGAGTTTTCCAAACTTATGTATTGCTTGTTATTCAAAATCAACCCGTAACAAACAAAGTTTGTTTTTTACTTTAATACACTACTAATTATTTTACTATAGTTGTAAAATATGTTTTAACCACTCGAGAGATTCGTGTCATCTTATTACCATATTATTTAATTAATACCTTTCCTTGAAATATAAACGTGGAAACATACGATACTGCTTGATGCAGTTTCAAGCCAATGAATCCACCTAAATTTCACCGTTTATCCCATATTTTTATGTTATATAATTTTGCACATTATGGCGTTTAAGGCCCCGTAGTAAGCGTTCAAAAATGGTTTGAAAGGGATATGTTAGAGGGAGCTCGCTAATATCAAAAAATATTTCATAATACATGACTCGTTTGAAATAGAGCAAAAATCTCTCGACAAATGCTTTAGTTGCATTAAACATAACATAAAATAACAGAACAAAACGTGTTTTTAATAATTTTCGGATTTTACTTGGCGATTTTTTCTATCGAGGGAATTTCATATAATTAACGTTTCGACATAACAAATGTATAGATATTATTTTCAAAAATAACATCAAGAGTTAACAAGAGACTTGTTATAAATCAGTAGAAATTGGGTAAACGGGGTCTCAAAATGTTTTTGTAAAGTTAGCATGATACGCTAAAAATCGGTAAGACTTAAAAAAAAAGAAAGAAAAAAAATGGTTTGGCTGATTGAACCTTCCTTCCGGGACCGGAGTCAACTGCGTTACCGACCTTGCCAAATGCCAATTGTGTAGGACTGGCATTTATTTCGTATATTAACTGCTGTAATTTCAGAGAAAAGCGTCTTACTGCCGAGTTTCAGCTCGATCGGATGTAGGGAAGAGGGTTAATTTGCCTTTCATTCATTACCGAAAGCAAAGGTTAAATTCAAATAGATGTTTTTAAAAAATTCCCAAATAAGGCAAATGCCTGTGTTATGGTTGAAACTATAATACAATTTTAGCACAACTTAAGCTTTTTCGATGCTTTCTTTGCTATCGCCACCCCTTAATAATAATAATAATACTTGGATGACTTGTATAGCGCCGTTTTTGTGCAAAAACACTTCAAGGGCGCTGTACAAACTTATAATACATTTGTACAGTGGTCTATGTTATTACTTAACTATTTATGGAGAAAATATACAGTTCAATACTTACCCCTTATGCGTACGTTACACGTAGGGCCAGTGGCAAGGACAGTGATATGTAGTAACTAAAACACTGTCCTGAGAAAAGTGTAAGTACTGTCAACACATGCAATTAAGTAAGTTGTTTAGTAAACATTCGTACATATTTGTAGTGAAACCATCCAACCAACGCGACAATAGCCCCCACCCAACTACAAGGATGCGCGCGCACCGTGGAAGGGGGTACTTAACCGAAAAAATATTCTAATTAAGTCAACTGAATAGTTACTTACTGTGTTAAAATGAAGTAAACGATTTAGTTGCCACTTATCACTGTCCTTATATTGCCCTTTATTTCCTCTGGATCTCTCCGGCATCCGATAAGCTCTATCACGCTCCTTGATTTAATCCAAATTAAATATTTAGAGCCTAAAAAATAAAAGTGTTTTAAATTTTACACAACTGAAAAATAAACATATCATTTGCGTAAAATTTAAATCAAGTTTATTAATAATGGAGAAAATGTGTATTTAGTACCTACTTCCTACAAATAATTGATATATTTTTAATCATTGATGAAGATATGATATTTTAATATAACTATAAACGAAATATGTGTTTCATCAGTATGTATAAGATAATACTAATACATTTAAAATAAACACGACACAGAAAATAAAAATAAGGTCGAGTGGTTAGAGGCGTTAGCCGGTAAGACAAAGCACCAGGGTTGCGATTCTGGAGTTAAACGATCAATCGTTTTCGTATGCGCCGTCTTCGAGTGAAAAACTACTAGTCGTCGCGACTAACTTTTTCGAATGTTTCAATTTTACATATTCTTCAGCGTCGAATGGTCGAATTTGGTAGAAGAGATGATTATATTGGCACCCCTGTGAATATTGTCTATGTTCCTGATGTTTTTGGGATTTCTATGGTGTGACTGTCGAACAGACAACAGTTATTCGTTATTCAAAACAGAAATGGCTGCGGGACATATTACAAATTGCCAAAAGCAACTCTTAATTGAGCTTGTAAGCTCCGATAAAGACTTAGTAAGTGGGAAATTTTGCGGGTCCGAACGTTCGCGCGGTAAAACAAAAATTGACAGCTAGACTAGATTTTGACAGCCAATTCCATAGAAACGCCAACAACCTACCACTCGCTGCCCTGTTTCTACTGGTTAAACCCAGTAGTTGTTGTGTGGAATGACTTTTGACGTTTGGCGTCGAAGTATGTACCTTCGACCAATTTCAGGAATAGCAACGACGACCAACGTACGTACTTTCGACGGCGATTACGAGCGCCCTCGATTCAGGAATAGAGCCCCTGGGTTCTATTCCCAGTTGCGACCGTTACTTTTTTTATTTGCTGTGTCTTGTTTATTTTAGATTTATTAGTATTCTCTTCTACAATGATCAATATTTGATTGGGTTACCGGTATTACATTGATGGGTATAAATTAAATTAATATTACATTACGCTCAATTCAATCTACGAATACACCGAGAAAATATACACTACATATAAATAACATTCTGTTAAAATGTGGAACGTTATCACGCTAGATTTCGTCGATTTCCCAAGTGAAATCTTAAACTACGATTTCTAGATTACTTTGAAAACTCTGTACAATCTATCTTCTGAATACGGCGTAGATCATTCTATTTTATATGAATATCGCGTATTCACATAAAATAGAATGATAATAGCACAGAAGACTTTAATTTCCCAGAACCAGTGGGTCCATGGCATCTCCGATTGTAGTAGTTTCTTAATTTACATTGCCGCAGCCAAGTGGGGGAGAAGGTAGTACCCAAAATTACTATCCTCCTTATATTAGCTTAAATACTTGACATATCATTTTAGTTTTTTACGTATTCCTGCGCCAATACATAATTATAATAATAATAACAACATGGCATTTATATAGCGCAGTTTAGTGTCATTTCACTTCAAGTGCGCTTAACTATAACAAACTTAAAAATGGTAATTCAGTATTAGTGGTCATGTTCTTAAAGTTATTCCTACAGTTTGCCTTACCCAATACAGATCTAATATTATAACACTAAATATACTGTTTATACAAAGTGATGACAAAACTTATAATAACAATAACAGCAGGACAGGACAAAACAAGAATATTAAAACATAATATAAAACAGGAGGCAGTTTGTGCTCAGAAATGAGAATCTTCTGAGCAGACATTTTAAAAAGGTACAATAAGTTACCATTAATAATTTTGTGTGGAAATGTTTTTCTTTCTTTTAAAAAAAATGTTTTTATCTTAGTGAAAAAACACTATATGTTTTTTTTTTGTTAAACCTGAGATCTGTAGTCCCAAAGTCAAGACTGTAATTGTTCTGCCACGGCTGTTGTCGCGTTCTGAATACAAATCTGGACCCTGTTAGTCTATTTCCAATGTGGCCAATATAGATTCAGGACGTTTATTTAAATACGTCCCTTTTGATTGACGAGCAATTTCCTCTGCGCGTAATAAGATTTTCCTTGGAGTTGGAGGGGGGGGGGGGGACTCGTCGTCGCGTCACTCACGATCAGATTTGTTGTGGCCTGCTCCCTTACCATGGCTGGACCCGCTAGATTAAATTAACCCTTTCCTTTCTGCGGTCCTGTCCCTAATTCTTGATAAATTCGCATTGCGTAAGATATTTCAAAATGGTTCAAACCTAATATATTTTCTTTTATCTCGTTATGATGTTCTAATAAGGTTTTAATCATTCTCATCCTGACCTTTCTGCGATCCTGCCCTTTATTCAACCATTAGCTTAAATCCTCGGCGTTGCCCGGGCTATACCCTGAGTTTTTAGAAATCAGATGTAGAAGGTAATAATGCTGTAATGTTTACCATCTATTCTCATATAATAGATCAGGTGGGGACGCAGCATTAGCCACTGTTTATCTTTCAAATACTGAAAATTCTAAATTTAAAATTATTGCTGTTTTGTTTGTCTATGCATAACATCTGTTTTAAGTCCACTTGTATCCACAAGGTACCTACCCAGAACCCAGAGTTTTTTTGCTGCCCCTTATTTGTCCGTTTCCCTTTCACGGTCTGCTGCCCGTAGCTCTACTCTACAATGTGGATTTACAACAATAAGAATGCCTCAGGGATCCCCGCAGGACTCGTTCTAAGGATTCATTGTTGGGCAGACAGAAAGGAGCGGTGATGCACTGCTAGGATATTGGATTCATCACAAAACCATGTGTTTTTGTTTTTTTTCTGGTCCTTTTCTTTCCCAACCGCGTTATTCTGTATTATTATGTTTCGGACGTGTGGTGTTCATAAATGTGTCATCGACATGAGATAATGATAATATTATTATAGCCTTCCGCTGTTGGAATACGCTTTATTTTAATGAACGTCGGAAGTCAGCATTATAATAATGTGTATCAGCTTTATTTTACCTACTTTGTAAAATAAACACATTTTGCATTTACTAATTGGTAGAATGGTTGTATCGGGTTACTTTTCATGGCGTAATTTTTATAACGTATTACTCCAAAGATGTTTAAATAACTTTAAAACTACGTATGTATTTCACATTCTACAATTACCGTAGGTTTAACGAGATACAGTAGAGTGACTAACTAACTAACCATCACGCCGTTTCCACGCAGGACGGACCGCCGAACAACTGTGTCATATGTGGCACATGCTCTTTTATTATTCTGACTCTCGAGATGGCTTGACTTCCAGTATCTGATTCACTTGATCATGCAATGTCCTCCTCGAGCGTCCCCGACTTCTTCTACCATTCACATTTGCATCATATATTCTCCTTAACCCTATCACAACCGCATTATTGTTTCCACATATATAAAATATTTAATGCTTGATGATAATACCTCAGAAAATTATTTGAAATTTTTGTATTTAATTTTTTTTTTTTTTAATTATTTTATGTTAATTTGGATTAACATTGGACGTCAGAAGGTATTTTTTAAATAGTTAGGTAAAATAAACATAACACAAAAGTAATATATACAAACAACTGTTTCATGTCAAAAATGCACATTTACGATAATCTATAAGGTACGAACAAATAACATTTTAAGGGGGTATTTGCAAAGACCGAAATAATATTTCGGGGCGGAGAGGTATGAAGTAAGTTGGAACGGGGAACACGCGGCGACGTGCGATGGTCTAGTGGTCAACTCAGTTCGAAGTCAGCAGCGATGAAATCCACTAGATGGTACCCATGAGTAAGGTTTGAACACGAAACGCTTAATAATGAGCGTCTTTCAAATAAAGTTTATTAAGTTGAGTATGCATTTTTTAGGTAAATTTCGATAGAAGAATTGCAGAAGGAGCTCATGATTTTATGAGATTTAGATGAGATTATCAGATTTCTATCAAACTTGTTTGATAAATTATCGATACTATCAACTACACTGCTAGACGGTAGACATTACCTTATGACTCGTAACCGACGTGTTCTTCATTGACAGATGTCAAAACAATACGGTATTTATTTTCATAATATCTGATCATAATTATATCTGACGGCCGGCATAGTCCAGTGGTAACGCATTGGACTGCCATTCCGAAGGTCGCGGGTTCGAACCCGGCGTGCGCAAATAAATTTTATTTGATTAATTTGTGTTATTTCACAATTAATTAATTAAAATAATATATGGTATATTTGCGGGACGTTCCAGAGTGGAAGATACTACCAGTATCGCCCTGGTGTAAGACCACCATTCAGAATTGAAACGTTGCTCCAAATGGCTTTAGCCGTGTTTAGTGACTAGATCTGAATAGCCAGGTACTTCCCCACCTTCCTCTTTCCCTTCCCCACTTACCTTCAGCCTCACATCATCCCCCAATTGGGGATGCCATAGTCTCACTGGCTCCAGACGGGAGCAGTTGGGACTCTTGTGAGGTTTTCACTATAAAAAAAATATATATATCTGAATATATTGGCAAGATAAATAAAATATCGGTCATTTTCAATATTTATTATTATTTTTTGCAAAAAAGTTACATAAAACAAATAATTATGTAATGTAAAAAGCATAAGATTCAATTTTTTATATAAAGGCCATCATTTATTATTTTATCAGTTAGGAATAGTAAAAATAATTTACATAATAATTTACTAGATGTCATTACAAAACAAATCAATAATATAATCGTTCCCAATCAGCACGGCTTTATCACAGATAGAAACACTTTCAGTAACTTAATCATTTATGAAAATTATGTAACTGATTCCCTTATCCACAAGCATCGGCTGGATTCGATATACACTGATTTTTCCAAAGCTTTTGATATAGTTAGGAGACATATTCTTGTGTATAAACTAAGTCTTTTGGGCATTAAAGGAACCTTATTGATCTGGATCAACAGTTATCTTAGTAAAAGAAAGCTTTGTGTTAAAATAAATTCTGTAGAATCTTACATCTTCGAATCCATATGTGAAGTTTCCCAAGGATCTCACCTCGGACCAACTCTGTTTTTATTATTTATAAATGAAATTGTTGGTGTATTTAAAGATGTACAAGTTCTGCTCTTCGCTGATGATTCGAAAATATATAGAATGATACGTAATATAGAGGATTACCATATTTTGCAATCTAATTTGGATAAATTTTAAATTGTATAATTGGTGTGTGATCAACTAATTATTTCTTAATATTCAAAAGTGCCAAGTTATTCGTTTTCGTAAAATCCAAAGTCATGTTACTTATGAATACTCTTTAAATAATGTACTATTGACATCAGTCGCTCAGATCAGCGACTTGGGGGTTATATTTGATAAAAAGTTAACATTTACTCTGCATGTAAATGATATAACAAAGAAAGCTACAAAAATGCTTGGTTTCATATGCAGAACAGCGAGTGGTTTCAAGTCACTTGAATGTTTGAAAACATTGTACACTTCTTTAGTAAGAAACCAGGTAGAGTATAATTCGCCTATTTGATCCCCATTGTATAAAACGCTTTCTGACAATATAGAAAGGGTACAGCACATATTTTTAAGATTTATTAACTTTAAACTGAATATTCCAATTCAAAATATAAACTATGTCCTTTTGATGAAACAACTTAACAATAACGCTGTCAGATAAGCGGATCATCTCTGAACTTGTAATATTAAAAAAAATTATTAATAATTGCATTGACAACCCTGAAATTCTCGCCAAAATAAAATTTTACGTACCAACCAGAAATTTGAGGCAAAGTGCTACCGTTTTCTTTGCCAATTTTAAAACCAACTATGAAGCTCATACACCTATAAATAGACTACATCATTTTGGCAATATATTTGGGAATATTTTAGACATGTTTAAAGATACCGTATTAGTTATAAAACGATATATTTTATCACTTTACTTAGATGTATAAATTCACGACTCCGTAGTGAATACACTTTTATTTTTATATTTCTATCTTTCTTGATACATATTTTGCTTTCCATAATCCACACTATTAATTTTAATTTACTTCATCATAAAACATTATTTATTGTACACTATATATAATTTAATTTATTTTATTTGTGTACAAAAAATTTTACAACATTACAGATATTTTATCTAACTAATTGTAAAAGTACCATTTTCACAGTGAGAATGTAGTGCCAAAAACCTTACAAACTCATTGAATTTTCCGAAGAATATGTCGAAATTTTTATCTTATATATTTAAATAGCGTATCGCTCTTCCCACGGGCGAATTCGGGTACAGATTTGTACGACTCAATCGGCAATATAATATGTTATGGTGACGTGCCCGAGAGTATAATATACTATATAGTACTATGTACCTAACACAACTGTATTACTTGTTTTTGTAAAAGCCCATTAGAGCGTATTCATTTTTGGGAAATCGACAGTTTACATTTAATCAGTTTGTACATAAGTATTATATAGTAAAATAACACCAATTATGGATTTCCTCCTTGTGACTTTAACTGGGACAGCATAATATGGAATAAGTTATTTAAATTTGTGAGAAAGAAATATGAATTAAAAAAATTATATAAAACAAAAGATTATATAAATCGAAAAATTTACAAAACAATACATTTATAGCCATGGAGAGAGGTGGCAGATATCAAATCAAAAAAAAATTTATATATAAACAATAGAGACATAAACATTATTCACAAACCATCAGCCCTACTTCCTAGCGAATACCTGTTCTTCTTTTCTTTGTTGCCCATTCTAAACAATTAGTAACCTCTGGAAAAAAGATTTAAGGATTATATAGGTCGGTTTTTGTATTTATTTGTAGATGATGAACGTACCTACATGTTAGCAGTAACGACGCGCTCTGTCAAACTAATCATTTGATACGTTTAAAAAAAATCCGTGATGTCGAAATATATCAAAAAAGTTTAACTATCGTGTTAATCAAAAGCGATTTTATTAGTGACAGTGTTATCCACTAACTCCATTTTGATCTTGCCTAGTTAATCCAAAAAAGTTTATAACCTGTGTTTTTTTTTTTCAAACTAACTACTACACCTATAAAACGACGGCATAATCTGGGTTATAAATTTGAGAATGTTGTCTATTTATTTGGGGATTCCGTATCAGTAATGAAACGAACTCTTCACAAACACTCGAATTATTGAAATATAAGAGAATACCACTCCTTAATAAAAACTCATTTTATTTTACCATAATTTATTAGATAAATTATTGTTACAACTAATATAAATGTATAATTAGAAATTTATGTAAAAGCACAGTAGGGCGTGAATAAATAAAACTAGGAATACGATTCTAGTGAAGGGGCACTCTCTAATATTCTGTGCCGCTGATAGTCAGCCAGATGGCCAAGTGTTGCATAAAACGAGATTTATAGTAAAAAAGTCAACTTGGGTTAGAAATGATACATAATAACATAACGACTAGCCTTTAGTGTGATCTCTTTTCTCATGTGCCTACATATTTACGTATTTATTTTTTGTAAAATGAAACGTGCTCTCACGTCGAACTCACCTCGGTTACTGAAGATAAATAACTTGCGTTGTGATTTATATAATGCGGTGATACAAGGAACAATATCTTAGTATTAAAAAACTGTTTTTATTTACTTAAGCATTGTTTTAATGCTTTTCAAAATAATTTTATTTTCTCATCGTTTAGACGACATTGACGTGGTGATAATGTATTTATTTAAAATTCTTCTGCATTTAGAATTAAAGGATATAATCGAACTTAAAGCTATTTTTAGAGGTTCTGTAAATATTTTTTTACGCAATTGTTTTAAACATTTTAAAGCGTTTTGTTTTCTCATTGTTTAGAAGAATAAATTATCTGTTCAAAACATAATATTATTTTCTTATAAACAATATGGAAATTTATAAAAAACTGCGTCAAAAACCGCAATTATGCTGCGCTTACGGTAACATCCCCTTAACCAAAATTCATTCAGAAATAAAGTCATAATCTAGGATAATAAATCTTTCGCATGAATAAATTTGAATGAACATTGAAGTTTATTTACAATATTCTGGCAAATGACTGTGAACAGTGAATCGAACTAATGTTATTATTATAGAACACATCTTAGTGCGTTAAAATATTTGTAATTTGAGTAGAAAATATTGATATCTCACCTTAAATTAAGTAATCAATGACGGCAGATCGACGAAACTCACAATCAGCAGATGTCAAAATATTTATCGTTGTGGCGGGAATAAGGATTTCAACGAAGCGGAAAAAATAGATGCCACAGAAAAGATTACAAGCTATAAAAAAACAAAAACATGGGTTTTCTAAATCGCTACCGTTACGGTAAAAAAATTCACAAAGTTCGTGTTAATTTGAATTAACACTGGGGATGAAAGGGTTAAACTCCTTTCTTCGTTCATTCGCTCTACATGCCACACGTATATTACAGAGAAATGAATCAATTACCTACCAGGTAAGATTGAAAAATATGACATTAATGATGCTGTAGCCAGTGGCGGCTCGTGACTTTTGAGTGTGATAGAGTGCTAAGTTTGAAAAATTCGACATTATTGATGTTGTTTAGTCCAAAACAATATATTTTTTCAAAATTTTTATTTAGATTTTTAAATTTTGGGATGCTGCACTTCCCCTTACTGAAAAAGAATCCTGAAAATCACACGAACAATTTTGAAAACCATAATATTTTCCGCTACAACATCAACTGTCATATTTTTCAATTTTACACTCTAGCTCAATGAAAAGTCACGGAACGCCACTTACCTTAAACCCACTTGTTCAAAATCATTTTTTTAAATTCTTTCACATGTCGACGCTGGTCACTCGGCCAATTCCTCTAGCTGTCCAATTCCTACTGATTTTCTATGTTTTTGTAGAAAAATAAAATCAAAAAAGTCACCGGACACCAAAATTTCATTTACACTTTTCACTCCAAATAATGTCACGAATCACTGGTTAAATTAAGTTAAGTAAGTCCCTCCCCGTGTATGAATGTGGACGAAACAAGAATCGTCCGCCAGGAGTTCTTGGACAGTATTTGTACTGCTCTCCATCCTCTCTGCTTTGCTCTGCTTAGAAATGGCATGATGTTTATATAGTAATAGACTGTAATAACATCTATTGAATTATTCAAACTCGTACTCGGTTCTGCCACCACTTTGTATCACAAAAATTGTTTTAATTCGTGCGTAACGAATTTGTGTTTTTATTCTCCGTTGCTTTTATGTACAACCGGACTTATGAATTATAGCTTTTTTCATATCCGTCCTGCGACTGCCCGTCCACCCGTGACACCCCTTTCCGCTCCTCCCACTCCACCCACTCACCCTGCGATTATACCACAGATCCTATTCTGTTATTCACTACCCTACTGCCTGTAAACCTACTGCATGTAAACCTACTGACGGTAAAACGCTTGAACCGTGAACTCGACCTTAGAGACAGTTTTATCACAGCACTTCAGAAATTCATCAAATATCAAGGTTAATTCAAGTTCTGTTATTAGTCCATTATGAGCCAGTTCTTTCGCAGAACTTGAATATTAACTTTGAAATTTGATGTATTGTTCAAGTTCTGTGAACAACCCTGACCCTTACATGGTGAAAAATGAATATTGCTAATTTATTAATTAATTATTTGTGATCGGTTAAAAACGGGATTGCAGGCCTTAAACGAATGAATTAACGGATTTCACGCTGATATTTTATGTAATTTGAATACACGTAAAGACAGATTACCAATAATTCGAAGAGATTTTTAATACATTGGCAATACTCATTTTAGTCCATGCAGTGTAGGTGGCAATTGTAATAATAAAACTAAATTTTATCTCGAATGTCAAACTTGAACAAAAAATACTTGGTTCGTTATTATTGCGTATTTTTTTAACCAATACTTTGTAATTGTTCAAATCATAATCGTCGAAATTACACGTGAAACTAGATTATTATGTGCTTGAGAACGAACGTAATGCAGCTTTACCGACTGATGCATCGGCCAAAGTTTGATGTCTGGTTGTGGGCATAAATTATTATGAGGCACTTCGTTTCCACCCACGTCCTCTTTTAAATTTATTTCCTTTATCTGTGTATCCCATACTTTCTCCACTCAATACATAGTATATTTCCATTGAAAAAAATCGCCGAAAATACGCCATATAATTTTTATTTCCCAATGGAAATCTAGGTTAGCTATATGACATTGCTACCAGACAATAATGCGCACGTCTTTATACAACCGTAAATATAATAGTGTTCTTCTTCGTAAGCCTTTTGGGGCGGAATTACCAACCTTAAAATTATTAATGACTTTTACGTTAACTGCGATTCCAGTTCTGTGGGACGATATCAGAATTATCCTCTTAAAAATGTCATTATTCTTAAATATAACGACTTTTTCTTTAACTGCTATTCCAGTTCTCTCGGACGTCAGCAAAAAAGTCGTTGATTTTCAAGTTAAAACGATGAAGGTTTTATTTTATCAACAATGTCGGTAGTTTGTCGATAATATCGGTAGTTTGTCGACAATATCGGTAATTATGTCGCATTGTCAATACTTTAACCATGTGTCGTGCTGCGGGCCTTGACGACGGCAGTTATCTTTAGGTCGACAGCCCATCTCATCTGATGATATGGGAATTCTAACATAGTCATCTGTTAGTCGTGCTACGTGTCCGTGAGTGTGGAGATTGTGACGGCAATCTCTACCATTCATTGCCTTTCCTATGAAATGTTAACAAAAATACTTGTTAACTTTCTGTTGCGTTAACTGTTAACTTTTCTTTACTCCAAAGTTGGTCGATGTTTTCCCCGAACAACACTATCGAAATATATAATATATATATATAAAGGCCTCGATGTTTTCCCCGAACAACACCATTAAAATATATAATATACCTACTTGATATATTTCGAAGGTGTTGTTTGTGGAAAACATCGACCAACTTCGGAGTAAACGTAAGCAATAGAAAGTTAACAATTTTTTTTTTTCAATGATTTTAATTATATGATATTTTCTTAAATGCTTTATCGTTGGTTTTCCTGTGAAAAATTCCAGTTTGGATAACAGAATACGCGGGGACTGTTATCAGATCAATTTGCACAACAGCGAATACCCACTTCATCGTCGAAAAAACTGTTTGCTTGTGTTTCGATAAACATAATACACACTCATATAAGTTGGTCGTATCCCGGAAGCCGCTTGTGATAAAAACACTTTTTATCCACGTATATCAATGTCCTGGTGTTGGTGACCATCGCTCATGTAAAATGTCGTGGTATATCAGTGTTTTTAAGTGGGTTTATTCGCCTTTTATTATCAAATCTAGTTTCCGTTCGTTGGGCGTTTAAAAGCCTATGCCGAAGCTCTCTGAACACAGCTGTTCTAACTGATTATTTGCGGTTTTGGTTATTTTGTGATAAGTTGTACGTTTTTTAATACAAATTAGTATTGAGCGTCGTGTTTTTTTGTTGTTATTATTTTTTATGTTTTCACATTAACCGATAACCCGTATTTACACACGTACAATACGCATTTACATTTATTTTTTACTTAGAAGGCAGGAATATAGCATTAGCAAGTATAGATATTATGTAAAAGAATTTGGGGCCAAATATAATAGTAAAATAATGACTTGACTATAACTTTCGATGGTATATAGATGTCATGGTCGATGACTAGAATAGAATCGAAATCATAACGTAAAATATTAATCTATTTGCTTGCGGTCTACTGAAAATATTTTAATTTATAACTGGTTTATACCTATTTGTATTTTTAGAGAGGTTTATTGAAATGTCGAATGTTTAATCTGCAGAAGTGATTTGTTCATCATGTTTTATTTATAACTAGCTGAAGTCTCCGGAGTTGCTCAGGCTTTATATAGAGTTTTTCGAAATCAGTGTGCAAAATTTCATCAGTCAAAATCAATAAATCTATAGATTTGCATAAAAATCGGAACCACGCCGCCCGCCCACGTGCTCGCCACATTCACTCTTCTTCATATGAATATATGTGCAATGTATTATACATATCGTTGTATTAAATATTGCTGCACTTTAGACTGTTACGCGAGACCACTTTGTCAGTCTGCCAAAAACCAGTTATGTGATAGTTAATCTATTTAATCATTTATAAATCGCAAATTCCAAAGATTAACCTTTAATTAAGTAATTACAGATTTAATTGTTACTCATTTCGTTTCTTTCGTGTTACATGCATTAAAACGAATGTTGATTATTTTGGTCAGAATCCTTTCATGTTGCTTATTGATTTCTATCGCGTAGGTAGTTAATGTCCATCAATAATATCAAACTACACAATTCTCATAAACACAAAACGGGCTTTGTCCACATATGACCACATTATATAGTCGTTTCATTGACGAATTCCTGTGAAAAAGTTCCCATGGCATGCCTACATATTATATTGGATCGTTCTGTCATACTCTCGCAGTGTTTACACCGCTAGCCTTTTTTATTCCCCGTCTGTTAGACGCATGCGGCGGGATGCGATGAATTTTTTATTCAGTTCCCGTCCCGAAGCTACTTCCTCCCGTTTCTTTGGGTTCGAGCCCGTGAAAAGATTTCACTAGCCAAATTATAATAAATAATACGAACTTCGGGTCGTGAACCCGATTCGAATACGATCTGACCCGTTCGATTCTGCCTTCTGAGCCCGTGAAAAGATTTCACTAGCCAAATTATAATAAATAATACGAACTTCGGGTCGTGAACCCGATTCGAATACGATCTGACCCGTTCGATTCTGCCTTCTGAGCCCGTGAAAAGATTTCACTAGCCAAATTATAATAAATAATACGAACTTCGGGTCGTGAACCCGATTCGAATACGATCTGACCCGTTCGATTCTGCCTTCTGCTGGCTGTGAACGCTTCACAGTCGTATCATGTTTCTCATGTTCGGAGGAAATCATAACAAAGGAACTAACTGCATTTTGTGGAACTTGTTCGGTTTTGAGAAGCTGCGTAAAAATAAAGTAATGCGAGTACAGAAGAGACAGTATGTTTATTCCAGTAGTTGTACATACCTACATATAATATAGTTTATAGTGTTAGTATGGCCTGATAAACATTTCTTAACCAATCCGATTGGCAAAGAAAAAAATATTAACTGTCTTTCCACAAGGAATGGATGTTTTAAAATAATGCAAAAGTGGCTTCAAAGCTTTCTAGCGAAATTAGTATTTTCGATTAATCTTTACAAAATTTATCCCAAAACATATGTTTGTGATAAATTTAAGCTTTTCCTATTGTTTCGTTTGAGTAGAATTGTTAATTACCTATACAAAATATAAACGTAACCTGCTTTTTTCATTAGAAAATTATGAACGCACATAAGAAACAACATTTTATGGCTAAAAAAAATTTGTAACAGTTTCCAGTGATTTTTTTTTTCCCTTTGTAATACAGGGTTTTCCAATAAGAGGTGTTATTTTGATATTCAATCGCAAAAGATCAATGGTTTCGTTGCTTGTGTGGCACGTAGCGCCGTCTTGTTGAAAGTAAACGTTGTCCAGATCAATACCATCCAATTCCGGCCATAAAAAATCATAAATCATCTCTCGATAGCGATCCATTCACCGTAACTGTTGCTCCAGCCTCATTTTCGAAAAAGTAAGGTCCAATGACTCCGCCGGACCATAAACCGCACCAAACAGTCACACGTTGAGGATAGAGAGGCTTTTCAACAATAACTCTTGGGTTTTCCGAGGCCCAGATGCGACAATTTTGCTTGTTGACGAAGCCACCGAGGTGGAAATGGGCCTCATCACTCAAGATGATTTCCATTTGATTCACTCAAATGAATTTTAATAATTTCAATGCGTTGTTGAAGCGTGTATCGTTCCATTTTTATTAATGGCGTAGTTTCTACTTGTCAAATGTCAAAAAATGACAGCTTCAAAAGTAATATCTACCGTAGCGGGCTATTCAAAATAACACCTCTTATTGGAAAACCCTGTATTATGAACAAAATAAACAAAAACTGGTTATGCACTTAAATCGACCGTTTTTAGACTTCGTTTGCCAAGCGATTTTTATGCCTATTACTTATATTCGTTATGATATAAGGACACACCACGAATATACATATTTTTGGCTTGTGTATTCGTCTTAAATAGGGAATGCAAAGAAATATTCACCTTCTATGATATTGTAATATTTTCAATAACAAATATACACCAGCTAAAATTCATTCAAGATCTAATATCTTTTATATGGCATAATTCCGTGCTCTACCCTGTTCCATCCAACTCGCGACATGCCCATCCAAGCGATTTCTGTCTACGAATGTGACAATTCACCGACCGAAGTATCGTTGGAATCGATTATGCATATATAGTACCGCATTACTCCGGATTTGCTTACGGATATTTCATTAACCCGATGCTCTGACGTCCAAGTCCAAGTGGACTCCGTGATACAGCGACTAGGGACCAGCAGGTCGTATGACCTCATTATTATTTGACGAGCCTTGTTTTTTTTTTTATTTGAATAAGTTCATCGATAAGATGTTTCGCAGATATAATTCTTTAAAATGTGGTTATTTTTCGTTTCCGCTAAAATATTTTTTTTTTTGGTAAAATAATATTTATTTGTTAAAGGCACTATTTATTTGGATAATACACCACACCTTCAAATAGAAGTGACTTCTATGTAAATTTGAATGGAAATGTCGCCACTAACTTAGTACCTTTTGAATCAGCGTACTCTGTCTCTCTTACACTGCCTACATCGTATTAGCCATTCCATTTGATATTGAATTTGCGAATTAAAATCACTATTTTGATTAATCTTTATAATGAACTGGTTTACATTATAAATACCAAAAAATATCCTTTAGATAAATTGAAGGTTTTGCTATCGTTTCGCTAGAGTAGCATACAAATAAAATAATAAAATACTCAATAAAAAATATAAATCTAAACTACTAAAAAAAATATTTTTTCAATAGAAATGTATGAACGCGTAAAGGAAACAACTTTAAAAATACAATTTTATAGCTAAGATTATCTGTGACAGTTTCACTTGATTAACTTTTTTGCTTTCTTATATAATTATTTAAAAATTAAATAAATACCAGTTTTGTGCTTGAAATCGATCGTTTCTAGACTCCGTTTGTCAAGCGATTTTAATCCCTATTACTTTCAATATAAGGTTATACCAAGAATATACACATTTTGACTTGTAGCTTCCTCTTAAGGAAAGATCTTCCAGACTTTTGGATTACGAAACACGCCCACATCGCATTTCTTGCGTTTTCTTTATTCTTTGGTTAATAACCTTTGTGCGGCTGACAGATTACGCTATACGCATCATGGCTTGGCCTATTCCCATTGGGATTGTATGACGAGCGATATGCTGAAATTGGTCAATCCACGACAATATAGCGTTGTCTGTCACGGGCTTTATGGACCTCCACCCTAGTGACCAATTTATTACAAAATGTTACGAATTCTATCGTCCGTAGCCGGGCACGTTTGAATCATAGAATTCGTAAAGTAGAAATGAAAATACGGCACGTTTAAATGTGCCGAAAAAGAAAAGAAACGCAAATAATAATTAAGAACATGACATTACAATGCATACCAATTACTTATTGTTTGAGAGCAGTGGGAGGTAAGTATAAGTATTGTGCTCAAAATGCCTCCCAAACAGCTATGATCACTAAAGTATGTCCGCTGGACCTAGTTCAGTGAAACCGTTCAGTCAAACATTCAAAAAAATAATTATTGATTAATAAAATAATTTTGCTAGGTAGGTTACTTAATCGCTTGTCAGATATATTTATGCTTCACTTCTCAATTTTGAAAATTAAAAGTTCATAGATCTTTTATAATTTACGCATAACGTAGAAATACAATTTCAAATCACGTACTCATGCACCGACAACCTGAAACTAGTATGTTTAATTGTTGCTTTCCTCTCGTCTCGTTCGAATCACCGCTGACGCGTTTCAAAATTTCGAGCTAAGGGTTGGTGTATCCGTGCCAAGGCTAGCATCCCTCCTACGCTACCCCAGCGTGATAATGATTAGCATTCTGTAGGCATTGTGCTAACATACTTTCAGCCTATAAATGTCTCCCTTCTTTAGAGTTGTAGCGCAACGATCCCAACGTACGCGCTAAAGGCGTATTTTAAACATATATGGCATTATAAAGGCCTGCTAAATACTAACAAGCTTAACAATAAATATTTCATATTTATTTTACTAACATTGTTATTAAATATTGTTCCGCTACTACTTTCAGTACCTATCAACGATAACTAGTATTGTTCCTGCTAATTTTGTCCTTATTCGGCCTATTATGCTATGTAATATACACTCATTATTGTACTCCCGATCAGCTTACCTTAAACAGTGTAAACATGTAAAAGTCATCATGGGATGAATAAATAAATAAATAACTTCTTCGCTCTTCTGCTTGCATAGTGTTCAGCTAAAGATTCAGCTAATAAGAACGTCAACGACAGAAATCTTTTAACAGTTCCTCGTTCCAATTATACAAAATAATTTATGCCAAAATATTCTAGTTCATTATCTCGAAAAAGACAAAGAGGCAAACACCTCACATAAAACCATAGCAAAGCAAATAGACAATCTAAATTATCCTAAGTGTAATACTACCTTTGGACAAAAAAAGTTTTGCATTTTTAGCTGTCAAGTTATATAACCAACTCCTACCCAGTATCAAACAAATAAAAATTACTACATTCCGTCAAACCTTGGCTTAAGGTATTTTAGAAAAAGATACCTTTGGACAAAAAAAGTTTTGCATTTTTAGCTGTCAAGTTATATAACCAAATCCTACCCAGTATCAAACAAATAAAAATTACTACATTCCGTCAAACCTTGGCTTAAGGTATTTTCGAAAAAGAACTCTCTAGTCTAAAAACATCGTCACACAAGTTACTGAAAAAACTCTACCCACACCATGAAGTTGTAGCCTTTTTAGGATATACAATTCCGTAGTACATTATTTTGATGTATCTTATAAAGTTTAGCCAGCATTAGCAATGTAAGCACCCGAAAATATTATTTTAGGACTTATTTACAAAACATCGAATTTTCTCTACTTTCTGTAAATATGATATGCATGTATTATATATATATATATATATAAACCTTCGTAGTTTATAAGAACTAAGCGCACAGACAGACGCGGATCGCGAATTTATTTTATACTAGTTAGAGATTGTATGGATATCTTTTAAAATGTCAAAATTATTTTGTAGTAATAAAAGAACATCATCTCTTAGTTAAGTTTTCCATCATTGCAAAATTATGGAAGTTGGACTTTTAAAAATATTTTCAGGTTATTAGTAAACCGGGAATGTTATCTTTTTTTTAAATTGTCGTTTAAATTTTAAATTTTCAGTTCATAATGTCGGACATGTTCTTGCTGTGTGCCTTGTGTATTTTGTGGACATAACTAATTTTGATTGTATCGTACGAAATATCGTTATCGCAGCAAAAACGGATGTGCATAATTATTTATGTTGATTGCATCCAAATCCCAAAATTGTTATCAAGACAAAGCTGTTCAAATGTGTTGGTAAATTATTATACTGACACACATAAATATCTACTACTATAGATTGATCTTAGAGGATGCTGACCGAGGTTGAGTATAAAAAAAAGTCGTGAAAACGAACCGTTCTCTTATAAACCATTTCCTTGTTTTCTCGCTATTTCTTTATATCTCCTTTCATTGAAATATCGGTGCACACATGTTACCTTCTGTATTCTGTGTTTCAACGATAAGAAAGTGAATCGTTTACAATAGCATAGCTGGTTCCAGTTCTACTCAAGGATAAGGAATTGTCCTTAACGTTAAAATTAACAATTGTTTGCTGTAATTCGAGAGCACTGGAATTGCAGTTAACGAAAAAGTCATTAATTTTGAGATTAATATCAATGAATCTGCTGTCATCCAAGAACTAAAATCGCAGTTGACGAAGAGTCATTAATAACTTTAAGGATAAGAACATATAATAATAATTTCTTATCCTTGTGTTCCCCCTGGTCACTTACGGCTCCCATATAAGTGTTAAAAAACGCAGAAGAAGATGGTTTGAAGGGTAGATATGTAAATGCGAATATTAGAGGGAGTGCGATAATATTTAAAAAAAAAGATAATAATTGAGCGAAACTGTCAAAATATTTTATAAAACACTACTCACAAACAAAGAACAAAGTTGCATTTAAAGATACACTGATTTTTTTTCATACCTTTAACACGATAACAGAACAAGATGTGTTTTTAATAATTTTCGGAGCATACTTTGCGGGTTTTTTTCTATCGTGACTGTTAGACGAATTTTCGAAACATTATTTTTTTTTAATTTAACCCTTAATTAACACGAACTTTGTGATTTTTTTTACCGTAACGGTAGCGATTTAGAAAACTCTGTTGCGACTATTTTTTTTGCGCTCGGTTGAAAAAACAGTTAATATTATGACTTTTGCTGATTGTGAGTTCCATCGAATTTCTGCCCTCATTGATTATTTAATTTAAATTTTCTACCCGAATTACATATAATATTTTCTATAATAATATCAGTTGAATTCATTGTTCACAGTCATTTGCCAGAATATCGTAAATGAATTTCAATGTTCATTCAAATTAACAATGGTAGTGAGGCACATGTTTTTGACAAGTGTGGCGAATTTTTAAAGATTATTTATTACCCTCGAATATTTCTTAATTTCTGAATAAATTTTAGTTAAAATGTTATTTGTTTAAAAACTTAGAGATCATCTTTACATCGTAAATGTGCATTTTTGACATTAAACAGTTAATTGTATTGTTTTTGTGTTATGTTTATGTTACCTTCCTATTTAAAAAAAATTACCCTCTGACGTCCAAATGTTAAGCCAAATTAACGTAGAATAATTTTTAAACATACAAAACATTATGTGGCATTATCAAGCATTATGCTACGTATACACCGGCGAGCCGAACTGAACCTGAAATTATTGGAAAGAAACTAAACAACCGCAAATGGCGCAAAACGCCGCTTGCCGTTGATTCGTTCCTTTCCCGTAATTTGTGGTACGGTTCGCGTTTCGGTTCTCAAATGTATACGTACCCTTATATATTTTTTATACGTGGAAATAATAATGCGGTGTGAAATGGTTAAAACGTCTTATTTGTAAGACCCTTTGAGTCTCCTTTTGTGTTTTTTTTTTTCAATGATTTCTTCTCGGTGAACTTTGATCATTGTTTTTTCGCATTTTCCAAATGACACAGATTAAACAATTTCTGATAATAACAGTGGCATTCATATCAGTTATTATCTCTTCCAGTCAAATCGATCAGTTATCTTGTACAAAAATAGTAATTTTTAATCGCGGTCAATGGTGCTCAATGCACTCAAACGAACTTAACACGTGAATGCATTCAATCACAGCGCTTCAATGTCGTTAGCAATCATTACCGTTTTCTATGGCAAATGGCGGTTTATTGTTATTCAATAAAACCCACTCTATTTTCGTATTCACATAAATGAACTGACTAGCTATCATAGAATGTATTCATTTCAGTATGTGATGTAATATTTTTTATTATTTAAAATAGTTTCAATTTAACTATACATAAAATAGTGTCAATTTAACCATACATAAAATTATGTCATTTTAACCATACATGAAATAACGTCAATTTAACCATACATTAAATAGTGTCAATTTAACTATACATAAAATAGTGTCAATTTAACCATACATAAAATAGTGTCAATTTAAACACACATAAAATAGTGTCAATTTAACCACACATAAAATAGTGTCAATTTAACCATACATAAAATAGTGTCAATTTAACCATACATTAAATAGTGTCAATTGAACCACACATAAAATAGTGTCAATTTAACCATACATAAATTAGTGTCAATTTAACCATACATAAATTAGTGTCAATTTAACCATACATTAAATTTTTCCGTGCGGCCTCTATTATCGCTGCCCAAAATATAAAATTATTTATCAATTTAAAAATATTGTACGCGGAGAAAAAAGGGGTATAGCTGATTTATTAAAATTCTGTTAAAACGTGATTGCAAGTCATTTTCTAATAAAATAGTAGTCCATTCAGAATTTATCGGAACACGTGTTCATTCAGCTACGCTTTTCCTGATAAATATAATGACAAAATGCGTCTATATTAGATTTTTTTATGACCACGTGTTCCAAACATTTGTGTTTTACTGATAGTTTGTTAGGAAATCTGTCAATCCATTCGTTAAAGGTGCTGGCCTTTTTAACAGGAATACTATTAATTTGACCAGATTTTTAATAAATTAACAATAAAATCAGTAAGTTTTCTCCGTGTATGAAATAAATATTTAAACTTTCAGAGTAAGCAACCACTCAGTGGTTAGACATAATTATAATTTGAATAAAAATATTTTTGTTTTAGCACCATTTTTTTTTTAAATATGTAAAGCAATCAATCGGTTTTAGTTCTGCCTGAACCTTCCTTGAGGTTGTATAAATACTATATTAATTAAAACAATTGCAGTAAACACAGAAGAGGGAGAGAGAACATCAACTTTGACAACAGGTCTCTCTTCTATGTTTCCCTTTTTACTGTAATTGTGTTTTAATTAAGTATTTATACAGCCCTGAGGTATGTTAACCCTTTGTAGGTCAATCTTGAAAAACAGGTACGTATGTACCCACCTAAAATGAGGTCTATATAAGAGACGCTATGAAACACGACCTCTAATTTATTACTTTATTAACCCATTTAGGGGCTTTTACATATGAATAGTCTAAATTATAAATTAATTTAGTTTTTTTTTAGTTTTTTTTTATTATTTTAATATAGATCATATGGGTTACATGAATACATACATATTTTGCAAAATATAATATTTAGTTACTTTTATTTTTTATTTTACATAACTAAACTGTCTCAGTAAGAATTTTTTTGTATTTGTTAAGTGATAAATTAAAGATGTCTACTCTCTCTACTGTATAATTATTTCCCTCTATAAATATTCTGGGCAGTGAGGATTTCATATGGTAGTTAATCCCAGCATTTCTGCACTGAAATAAATACCGACTTCTAGTATTACGTAGTGGAAGCAGAAAGCTTATCAATGCAAGTAATTCTGGACTATCAAACGCATCATTTAGAATTTTGTATAGAAATACCAAGAAAGTGAAAATCCTTCTGTCGGACAATTTAAGCATATTCACTTCATTTAAAAGAGTGTTGTAGTTCAACAAAATGTTTAATATGTTCCCTAGGAATGTACCAACTGCGTAACTGTCTTACGATTCTCAAACGAAAATTTGAAAAAGAAAAAAATGTACGGTCGGATTTAAGAAAATGATGATATTGTTGGTAATTCTTAGTCGAAGTATGATACAAAAGGAAATAGGGTCGTATTAGCTCAGTGGTAGAGCAGCGCCCCCGGCAAGGCTAAGGTTCTAGGTTAATTTCCTAGAAGCATTTCAAATTTTCGTTTGAGAATTGCTAATATTGTCTTCAATGATTAAATATTACAATTTGAGGTTTTACTCAATAAGTTATTCCAAAAATAAGTAATTCCTTTACTTACCTGTTATTTTATTCTTAAATAATAAAATGTCAACATCACATTTATGCTACCGTATTTAACGCCTTATTTTCGTAAATTCATTACTTTCATCAAGCTATCAAGGCTTTATCCTTGCTATTACACACGATCGTTTTTTTCTATTTATATGCTCGTACGCCTATTTTCGTCCAACCCATTAACGCTGTCGAATACAATCAATACCACATTCTTTATTACGATACACGAGTTAGGAATATTTCCCATTTCATTCGGTAAATTATACCTTTATTGTGTCACCTACACGAAAAAGCTATTTGTTAGATTAGGCAGAATCTATTAAAGGGGACTTTTTCATCAAATCGATTGCGAAAATGCGCACCGGAATATGTCCCTCACGTTTTGCGAAAATAACTTTTTTGATGTATTACTTTTTTTGCCAAAGGGGAGTGCGTGTAAGACCATTTGTATGAAAATTTTGGTTTTGACGAATTGAATTCACAATCCGTTCACATCACGTTAAGTAACTAAAGCTGAAGGAAGTACGGAGGGGAAGGAGATGTGAAAGAGGATGGCCGGGAAGTAATTAAGAAAAATATAATACCGCACAAGAGTCCCAACAGCTCCCAACCGTATATAGTCCGTGAGGCTGGCATCCCGAATTAAGGTATGTTGTGAGGGGACGGCGAAGAGGAAGGTGGTGAAGTACCTGGATATTCAGATCCGGTCACTAAACCAGGCTAAAGCCATTTCAAGCATAGTAATAACAAGTTGGTCTTTCACCAGGGCGATGTTGAGAGTAGTTGAGGGAAATTATTTTCCGTTTTGAATTCTAAGAGCAGGTTCACATAATGATACGTATACATTTGCGAACCTAAACGCGAAGCGAGCCACAAATTACGGGAATAGAACGAAGCAACTGCAAGCGGCGTTTCGCGCTATTTCCGATTGCTTTGTTCCTTTCCCATAAGTTGAGGTTCTGTTCAGCAGTTCGGCTCGCGTGTGTATACGTAGCATTAGGTTGGACCTACACTTGTTGGTCGGCTCTAGCCTTTATATATTTGCTATTCGGAACGTGTTTTTCTAACCAAAGCGTTAAAAAAATACTTCATCACAATGCAATCATCCTTTACCGTAAGAAAGTCTATATTTTAACTGTGTTATTTTTCAAACTTTCAGACGTGCAAACTAAACATTATATCATTTGAAACAATGGACTATAAGTCAAAAACAGTGGACGCCCGGCGTTACGCTTCCCGTTATCGCGAACTAACGAAAACAACAAACAACTTTCCGTTACGCCAGCCGTTATTGTTTTCCTTTCTAGACGGTCCGTGGTCCGTATTTTCCCCGCGCCATGTAGTACCGAGAATTAATCACAATGACGACCTTGTCCATATAAATAATAACAATACTATAATGATCCTGTTCACATTCTCTACGCCCAATTGTGGAGTGCCACACTAGTTGATTTTTTTTATAACAGCACCAAAGTTACTACCGTTGAACGACAACAAAATCTAATATGGTATGCTGGTTCATAACTTACGTGCTACACACAACGGTAGTAAGTGCAAAACACTAAATTTCTTTTGTCAATCAAAACAACTTTTTTTAAATAGTCTTAAAGGTGTGCTTCACTTCTTATATTCAGTTTAGTTTTACACTAATTGTGCAATGTTTATCTCATAACCGGGTTGGTTTTATTTTAACCCTTCAGGCCTTATTTTTATTTCTTCTAGGTGCTGTCAGAAAGTTGGAGAATTTGTGTGTATTTTCGCTTCTCAGTAAAATCCAAATAAATGGGTTATTTCTGAACATATTCGAAAACTATAAACTGTTTTTGAAAAGTGATGAAATACCTTTTCAATTAAATGTATCATTTTTGAAATATTAAAACTTTGAGTTCAGACACATTTTTTCTTTTAAATTGTTCACGTCGCGTTTTTTTCTTATAAATACTGAACTAAAATTACTGACAACGAAATTAACGCATTCGTTATTAGACAAATTTATTATAAACATTACTGCTACCTGACTTTTTTCTCGTTTCATATAAAAATAATTAATAAAAAAATTCGCATACTTTAAAACCGAACAAATTAACACGAGGAGTTAAGCGCCTATTTACGTATATCATATTTCGCTAATATAACTTTTAATTAACACTGAACCAATTAACTTGCATTATTTATTATAGTTTCTTTGTTTTCGTAGAAATTAAAACGTTTAGTGAATTCCTGTGAGTTTCGTAAACGCATTGATACAATAATTATCAAATCGCTTACATTTTATGGTTCCTTGTTACTTGTGAGTGTTTTTCAAAATGAACCACCATACACCCTTGAATAAGTTTAATCTACAGCTTCCTAGTATAATGATTTTCATTACAAAATTCCAGCCAATTCAATATCATTAGACAATGATTTGTGAATGTGTTTCTATGCTTTTTTCATGTATACAAATAATGATTTATATAATTTATGACCTTTGAACTGGGTGCTAATATCTAATTGCGTATCCAGAATTCGAATCGGTAATTGGAATTCGAGGGTTGGTGCGGCGGTTCCCCTCAGGTCCTTGCCCTTCGGCGGTGGGCCGATTCGTTAAATCACGTCATTCGCCCGTAATTTACGTAATTTATTGATCAATCAATGCCAATATCAGCCGCCGTCGGGCTCATTTCACCCCCGGGATAATTTTGACGTAATTGTTGTTTAGATTTAATCGGTGATTTACGAAGTGGGAGTTGAAGAGATCCATGGGTAGTAACAGGGCAGTAAGGGGACAGATAGAATAACTGGCTTATAACTTAATTTGAACTGTTTTTGACATTAATAACGTAAATTAAACCCTTCCTACACTACAAAAGGAATACAAACGCTTACAGAAATAATGTCCATCTTGTTATCTTTTGTAGAGTAGGAAGTAACACAAAGATAAGATTTTATTATGTTAACCAGTGATTCCCGACATTTTTTGGAGTAAATTGTAGTTTCCGGTGATGTTTTTGTTTTCTTTTTTCAACTAAAAATATAATCAGGGTTAGGGGTTCACTGGAGGTTACTCGGCCGAGTGACCAAGACGACGCGTGGAAGATTTTTTTCATTTCAGTCACCGGAGACCAACATTTCATTTTAATTTTTTACTCCAAATGATGTCAGGAATCATAGGTTAATGTACGTAGGGAAGCTGAGCATTTCACGGGAAACATAATACACGTTAAGATTGGGATAGTACATTACATTTAATTGGGTATCGATTATGCTGTAATTATTGTTTAATTTAGGTTTCTAATTATAATCGTGTACTTTGAGGAAACCATTGGCAATTGAATTATTTGTTGTTCTTAGACACGATAGAAATGTCCAATTCTAATTTTGATCGTAAAGCCAGTTATTTTACCTGTTTCCTGATTAAGATTTATATTTTCACTAATGAACTACGTACGTATTTTCAAGCAATAAATCTAATCCAATAAAAACAACCATAAATAACGTAATGAATTTTCACGTACTTTAGTTCTGAGTGGACGGTTGGCCAGGTACTAAGTACCTACTCATAATTAATCGGTCATTAAAGCAACGTGAAACGTAATAATTAATCGCTACTTTCTACGTTATTACACCTCTTCACTTAGCTTTTTTACGTTTTGAGGTCTAACGTATTTTGCGCGATAATTAACTGAAAATTATTTTTATATTTCTAGAATTCATCTGGAAATATGTGTGAAAATTCCTAGTATTTCCATCTATCACGACGGCCGTCAAAAAAACTCGAAAGTCCGATGTTTATTTATATGTTTTCCGTAACCCTTGACCTTTTCGATCTAAAAAATACAGCCCTTGCGGGTTCCAAATTCGCGTTGCGTTGATTTATATTTAGCAACAAGAAATGCGTCATATTTTTTTGGATTTTGGTAGGCACTGTTTTCTTTGTATGTTAATATTGGACGACATGCCAAAAATTCAACCAACAAAACATTTTTACCGTGAATCCAATTTGAATGCTAAATCTGAACTTTAAGCAGCTTTATTCCGGAGTGCGTTATGGCAGTGTTTATTTATTAAAAAAAAAACAATAAATCCGAATGCTGTTGAACTTAGATCCCTGAGGCGTATGTGTGATAAAACCAAGTATGATAATAATATAAATAATGATAATATCTATAAATAAATAGTGTAAGGACCTGCATGTGAATGGTAGAATAAGTCGGGGACGCCAGAGGAAGATTCAATTGATTGCGCAATTAAATGAATCAGATGCTTGAGTCAGGCCATGTCAAGAGTCAGAATAATAGAAGAGTATGTATGATACGATGTATGAATGTGAATGAGGCATGGAGACATCAATTCGTTCAACATATTCATAATATCAGTTCCAAACACAAATTTTCAGAATGCATGTGCAAGTGAAAGAAAGTGAAATTAAAACGAAAAAAAACCAAAAGTTAAAAATGTAAAAAATCTCCACCCATGATCAAAAACCAACAACTCCATCCGTCCTTGTCTTTCTACTCATTCACTCCATCCATGTCTTTCTTTCATCCCTATTTATGCTGTGGGTTTCTATGCATACCGACTAATTAAAACAAATCTTGTTCGCAGTGGCGTTCAAAATAAGTGCAACCTTGAACACCGGTCACACTGGGACAGGAGTACTCCCACAAGTACAATCGTCTCGTATGGTGTTCAGTATGATTTTCAAACATGTCATGGGTATGTGTGACTTGTATTTGTTCCCTCCTACAGCATGGGTCTTTAAGAGGAAGCTACAAGCCAAAAATGTATATATTCTTGGTATACCTTATATTGTAGGTAATAGGCTTTAAAATCGCTTGACAAACGGAGTCTAGAAACAGTGGATTTCAAGCACAAAACAGGTTTTTATTTATTTTGTAAATAATTTTAAAAGAAAGCAAAAAAAGTCAATCAAGTGAAACTGTCACAGATAATCTTAGCTATAATACTATATTTTTTAAAGCTGTTTCATTTACACGTTCATACATTTTATTGAAAAATATTTTTTTTTGCAGTCTACATTTATATTTTTTATTGAGTAATTTCTTCAGAGAAGAGGTTCACCCCTTCCTTGTTTCAAAAAAGAACTTCCACACGGCATCCTCAAAGATGGCAAAAGCCCCAAGGAACATTATTTCCTTCAGGACCTCCTGAGAGTTAATGTGAAAATAATCTATCCTGAAACCATTTCACTCATAGCTGTAAGTTGTAACCTCCCCGCCATTCTCGGTCGTGAACACATCTACTATATACGAGATGTTCCTTCTCCAGGATTATAACAGACTAATCCTAAAATTCAATTACATTTCCATTCGATTATAAAGGTATAGCTGGCCCGATACCTGATTATTCGAGGGTAGGTAACCCTACCTGCCGACAACCTGTGAGTATGTGATACGCGCGTTATTATTAGATATATTATCTAAAATGACATTGAGATGAATTCGTGTCGGAGGGAGATGCTTACCCACCTGTATTGTAATGACATGTCATGTCTCTATGCGGTGGGTTGAAGGACCTGAATAATTACTGTACGTACTAACTTGTTTATTATTCTCGTCCCCGAACCTGTCGCAGTAAAAAATGGGACCGCTTCGAAATACAGGGAACACTTGCCACGATTATAATAGTACCTGCGTCTTAATATTTTAACCGTGGGCCTGTCACACCATAGGGCTCCTGTACTACGTGATAAAATGTAAATGGTTGGGTACTATTTGTTGTTATAAAAACATGCGGGATTTAATCATTGTGATATTATGAAAAACAGCCATAAGCGCTCTGTTTTGCCGTGGTGTTGAAGTTGAAAAAACATCAACGTAATGGTACGTATACATTAGCGAACCGACCAACGATTTACGAGAAAGGAATTAGGCAACTGCAAGCGGCGTTTCGCCCAATTTGCGGTTGCTTTGTTCCTTTCCCATAAGTTGAGGTTCAGCTCGACACTTCGGCTCGCGTATGTATACGTAGCATTATAATGTAGGAGTTTTTACTAACACTGACTAACCATTTCGCCCTTCCGCTTCAGGGAAGGCACTGACATTTTTTTTTACATTGTATTCTGTTATACCGGACCCAAGTACTTACATATTTGATCGTGCCTTGTCCTTGTAACGAAGGGATTACTACTGTAACTGTAACTGGGCACACTTAAATTTGCAGGCGTCAAAGGGGGAATTACCGGACGAACTCTGTTTCATAGATATTTGTACACGGAGAAATCGTTATAAAATACTTTTGATTTACTGAAAATCTGGTCAAATTATTCGTTTTGTTGTTAAAAACGGGACTGGAGCCCTTCACACGTGTCCATACAAATACTGATATTGTCGCATTCAAAGAACACGTGTTCTCGATATATTCTGAATTACTAATATTTATCATTAAATTGGCATGCTATCACTTTTTAAGATGATTATTTTTCTCCGTGTACCCAATAAAATGCATGGTAAGGTGGGTCGATTTGTACTAACTTCGACCGATTTTCGACACCGTTATTGAAGAAGCGCTTTGTCTAATTTTATCACTGTTGAAATTATCTTTCACAGCTCCATAGCTCATGATGCAGATATCGTTGTGATGCTTACGTTGACTTATATATTTGAAGACGCCTGAACACAAAGCTTTTGCTGAGTCATACGATCAAATTCTGCTCAAAAGTTAAGATTATCTTTCCAAATAATTTCCACGTTGGCAAGGTTATTATTTCAAAGCTCTTGTCTGTTCCCACGAAGAGTTATCATTATATGAAATTACATTTGGTGTATTATTAATTTCACCCTTTGCCTATCCGTCGTTGTCTGATGGAATATTATTTTCCGCCAGCTATGAATTTCCATTTCCATTTAAATGCTAAACAGCGTTGTTCAGACGGGGGTTTAGGAATATCGAATACATATACCTTGTATGTGGGTTTGTTTATGCTACCGTCTTCTGATCTTCGGTGTTTGTGCATTAAGTATGCAAGAACTTCCTGAACATTGAACAAGCATACTTGGATATTGCCCAGAGGAGTTGTTGTATCTTCAATTTTAAGGATCGTGTATCTATCTTATCAATTGCATTCTAGGTGTCCAAAACAAAGTTAGGCTACAGCCGGGAGATTTTCACTTTGCAGTCAGACATTCCTCGTTTGCGAGAGCCTTTAGGCATGTATCAAAAATAGACTGTGTGACCTGCCCCTAACTTAATGCGTTTTTCACCTTATGTTTTAAAGAAGAAACTAAGTCTGAAAGATACTGCGTATAATACATACATAGTCAGTTGCACTAATGTAAAGATTCATCCTTCTTTCTAGAGAGTCTTACCACCGAAACTTCTGACATTTTCCACATGCGGCACGCGCGATGTTCTTCAATAAAATTCTGTACAAAAACGTTCAACGCGGACCGAGTAAATAAGGCGTGCTTTGTAAAGATACTTCAGCTAAAATCAGATCAGACCGATATTGATTTTGATAACTCCTATTTGTAGCTTTAGTATTTTCTCATGTTGAGAAGTTACATTATACACCCATTGCTTTTTTAAGTACCTACCTGGTGCTTTTGGACCATTTGTGTTTTGTCAGCAAGTTGGAGGTTTTTAGGCTACTCGCAGATATGCTATACCAAACATTGGTAATATCAGATTGTATTGTTTTATTAACTTTGTTCACAACACTTTAAAATCCTGATGATTTTTTAGAGCTTTATCGATACGAAGTGAGTCTGAAGATTCTGAAGAAATCATTTTTAGAAGATCTCACTCATTTGTTTATTAAAATGTGAGAAGGTGATCCGTCGTTAGTATAAACAAGTCAAAATCTGACTGGTTCGTGGTCGGTAATACAGAAAGTTACAGTTACCTACTTAGCACTTGAAGTAGAAATCTGTATTTTGGTAAAACTGCTATTGTTTTGAGATTTTGCTAATATTCGCTCATCAGCCAAGACGCTGTCTGTACCTGAAATAATAATACCACTACCTTGTTACCACTTTCCAGTCAATCTGTTTTGCATATTTAATATGTGCATGAGTGTTTAATCATCGGAAGATCTTCAAGTAGAAACAGTCACGACGCATTCCTGCACATATTTCATACCTCCTTGAAGATAGCTTCAGAATTCATTAGAAAATAATTACTACATGAACAATGAAGAGTTTCATCGATAATTTCAGAACTCTCAAGAATTATATAAGACGAACATCAATAATTTTAAGTACAGCTCTTATAATTAATTATTGATTCTGTCATCATCTCTAGCCTAGTCTTTCAATCTGACTTTCAAATTCTCTCAGGTCCTCTTGAAGATCTGTTGATCACTCACTGCGTTTCTTCACAGGTGGCTTTTAACTGACTTTGACGATTACATTAAGTACCTACGCGATGATGTGATGACGCTTTAGAGCAGCTCGTTGTAAATGAACACCCTCTTAAAATATAAAATGTTCATGCCGCTGAGATCTCTGTTGTGACGTCTCTTTCTATTATAAGCCGAATTTATG
The DNA here is from genome assembly GCA_026573805.1 of Hesperophylax magnus. Lineage (NCBI taxonomy): Eukaryota > Metazoa > Arthropoda > Insecta > Trichoptera > Limnephilidae > Hesperophylax > Hesperophylax magnus. The sequence continues at coordinate 26,007,899 of JAIUSX010000046.1, forward strand.
CTAAAGAAGGAGATACTTGAAAACTTAAAAGAGCTATCACAGGTACACTTCCATCAACACACGCAATATTACCGGCATCCAAAAGATGTAATCTGTACTACGTGATATTTTGAAAATGTCTTATAAGCGTGTTTTTAAAGGGGTTTCTCGTTAGGGGATCGGGGATGGATTCCAAGAAAAGCGTCCCCAAGCAGTGCGCTTAACATTATTATTAAAAGTAACTGATTCGAGGAATTTTATTACTTTCACTCGGGTGGGTGGCGGGTTGGTGCCTAAAGCACCCCAATAAAGTTGCTACATTTAAATAACAACTTAAATTTTAATAAACAACTTCCTCGTTTTTCTGTAATTTGAAAGTGATTTTTTGTGTTCCAGCTGAATTACGTTCTTTATTATTTTCTAGGTTTCTTTTTTTTCTGGGATTTGGTTTTTCCCATCACCTTACATGGAGAAATTTATTAAGAAACTCATTATTAGTAATTCCGGTTAAAATGGAATTGCAGGCCTTAGCATTAATTTACAGGATTTCTGATAAACTTTTAGTAAATTACGAATATATTATCGTGATGTCGGAACACGTGTTCATGAAAATCGGTATATTTTGGCATTACAACGAAAATTCTCTGTATCGTGACATATTATCAAGGCAAATCGATAAACATTATTAAATTGATGCTTTATTCATAAGGCCTGTTGATTTATATTGAGATCATAAATCGTTTCCTCCTCGTGTATCCTTGTCCAGAGCCAGTGGGACTGGCATCACCGCTTTGGGATGTGTTGTCCCTACATTGGGTATGGTGTCCCCACTTTGGAGTATGCTATCCTCACTTTGAGGTAAGTTGTCCCCACTTTGGGGTATGCTGTCCCCACTTTTGGTATGCTGTCTGCACTTTGGGTATGCTGTTCCCACTTTGGGGTATGCTGTCCCTACTTTGGGGTATGTTGTCCTCACATTCGGATATGTCGTCCCCACTTTGTGAGGCGAGAAAGAGGACGGTTAGGTACCTAGTATTCTAAAGTATTTCCTCTATCCAGAGATAATGTTTATTTTTGTCTATCTTCTGAAAATTGGCACAGCAAAATTAAGTCCAGAGGTCATCTATTGCAACTCAACATTATTGGTATTCACACATTTCTTATTACGACACCGAACAGGAATGCTTGAACAAAAGTCAACAAGCTATTTAAAATATGAAGTTGCGATACTTGACTTCTCAAACATATTTTTTTACAGAAGTTTATATCAGAAGGCTAATAACGTGAAAGTCTTTTTATATAAATTTCGATGCCGTCACGATGACACGAGCTTACGGAATACACTTTCAATACAATTGATTGGTTGAAAATGGTGCCAAATAAATTGTGCACCTCACCGGATTTAAATTTACTGACAGTTGTAGTCACTTTCCTTTTGCCATTAGAGGACATTAGAGATTGAAATCCGGATTTAGATAAATCCGGATTTTTACATAATCTGGGTTTAAAAACCCAAAAAAAATGCGATCATATATGAATCCTATGAAATGCGTCCAGCGGGCTCACTAAGATATGGATAGGTCAAATTATAATAATTAGGTTGCTAACCCATTAACCAAATGTTCACATCATGTACAAATACAAGATTTATTTGTCTTGATTTTTAATCGACTTAATATATAAATTTAGTACTTCGTTGGTTTGACAAAAGTTCCTAAAATTAAATTCATCGTATTTCGTGAGATTACTTGTTAACTTTAAACCCTTTTTATAAATTATTTTTTAAATAATCGGAATGGGTACCTATGTTTTTTTACATGACGCTAAAAGTTTTCATAAAATATACACACATAAATAAAAAGATAATTCTAAAATCGGATTTTAATCTGAATATTCGGATTATGAGTTTCAAGAAATTCGGTGTTCCGGATATCCAGAACAATTCGGATTTGCAATCACTAGTGGATTCTGACGTCTGTCGTGAAGATACAACACAGGGGACCCGTCAGTAGTGTCACGACCCGAATAATTGCTTGTCACAATCTGTCCAAATAATTGGAAAGCCGCTGACTTTGGTGTTCGCGTTCAATTTACAATGCAGCTGCCTGTCGAAAGCAACAACAGTGGTAATGCTCTACCTGTCTACGTGGCTTGACACGTCTTTGATCTTCGCTGTTGATCTTAGCAGCTTTTTAGTCCGTCTTGTTCTATTTTTATCTACCTCACAAAATGCCGTTGATTTCTGTGTATTTTTTTTATCATTTCTGTCCCGTATTAATTCAAATGGGTTAAGAATTTCTTCACGTAATGTGACTTCCTTAAGTTTTTGTTTCTAACTTTTATTTTATTAAATGATATAAATTTTAAATATTTTTTTTATTCTCTCGACTGCCGTACTGGGATCTTACCCTCGGTAGTCATACATAGGTAATGATATAATATTAAAATGTAATAGCAAGAATAATAATATTATGTAGAAACAAACAAATAAAATAAACATTTATATTCTAACCTCACCTAACTTAACCCAACCATAATAAAAATGAAAATTTAACTCAATGATAAATATTTTTAATAAAATAGAAATAATAATATTTCAAAATTAAGATTAAAATACATGCAAAAAATACCTATCTCTAAATAGTATAAAACAAAGTCGCAAACCGCGTCTGTCTGTGCGCTTATTTCTTCTAAACTACACAACGGTTTTTGATAGGGTTTTTTCACAATAATTTATAGAATTTCTCCCGGAAGGTTTATATATAATGCATACATACTATATTTATAGAAAGTAGAGAAATGTTGATGTTTATCCTAGAATTCCCAACCTCAAAATTTTTACTTTAAATGATTCACAATCCCGAGCAACGCCGGGTACACGTCAACCATTTATAATACAAAATTACAGTACGCATCCATCAAGTCGTAAGCTGAAATTTTTTTGTAGAAATTCCGAACAGAAAAAGAAAATTTAAAAACTTTAAAAATATTTAACAACATAATTTATAAAAAGGGTTTAAAGTTAACAAGTAATCTCACGAAATACGATGAATTTAATTTTAGGAACTGTCAAACCAACGAAGTACTAAATTTATATATTAAGTCGATTAAAAATCGAGACAAATAAATCTTGTATTTGTACATGATGTGAACATTTGGTTAATGGGTTAGCAACCTACTTATTATAATTTGACCTATCCATATCTTAGTGAGCCCGCTGGACGCATTTCATAGGATTCATATATGATCGCATTTTGTTTAGGTTTTTAAACCCAAATTATATATGAAAAAATCCGGATTTTGAATCCACTGTGAATAATTGAAAATCCGGATTTATCTAAATCCGGATTGCTCCAACCATTCGGAATCCATTTTACAATATTCATGAAAAATCTATCGAGCGAATCCAACATAAATTTTTACGAAACATAAATTATAGATTAGGAATTCCTATAGAAAACATTAACTACACCTTACTGTTGAAAGTCACGGGCCTTGCCACATTAAAAGTTAGAAGAATATGTTCTGATTTATTTATTCTTTATAAAATTGTTAATAACATGTGCTGATTGACTTTCATGTGCCTAGTAGAACGGTTTGTCAGAAGGTACCTTACCATTGTAAAATTACAGGTACCAAAGCAGAAACAAATTCAGTAATGAACCGACTGCACAGTGCAGGGAATAAATATCACATGAACACCAACGGTACTGAATGTCTATCATCCTATAAAAACATTGTTATTAAATCTGTATGTCTATCTTGATAGCTTTGTAATGTTTATAAATTTTCAATATATCCAAATTTATAGGAATGTGCATCATATAGTTTACTCTGTTTGTTGCTTTAAGTTAATATTTCTATATTTGGTACATATTTTATTGTTATATCTCTTTTACTCTCTGATTATATCAAATGTATTTTTGATTGTATCATATGTAAAAGCCCTAATTGGGCGTGTACAAATACACTGTTAGAATCTTCGTGACCTTTAGGTAACCCACAGATTGCAAAAAATTGGTACAGTACATGTTTTGGAGTCAATTATTCGTCTCCAACACGAGGCAAGATTAAATGTTTTGATTTCCCTTTATATTGATCCCATCAAACTTAATGATCCAGATTTTACAGGCGAAACGGCAAGTGATTCTGAAAGTTAGATTTGATTATGAACGGATTTGTCCAGCGACCACGAGCAAAACATCATTTTACAGAAGTCACAACAAATATCAATTATTCCTTCCATGAACTACTTCGCAATGAAATAAAACTATCAATCTTAATTTATGTAACTTTATTTTTGGACTATTATTTCGCGCATTCAGGTCTGATCAAAAGCACTAATTTATTACCCGAAAATTCAATTAAATCCTGTGAAGTGTTTGGTAAACAAAATTAAACACTTTTTGTTGATTTACTCCAGTTTTATTGCTCATTTAATCTGATTGCTGACAGCTGTTCCGCCCGGTGTTTGTTTTGTTTGATTTTTATTCTTTGCTTTATGGTTTTGAATACATCATGACTGGAAGATTCGAAGGAAACAAGTTTTGTAACTACTTCTTGGCAATTGTGCATTGTCTTGGAAGTATGTCTACACTGTGTATGGTAATACAGGTACAAAAATGTTAGTGATGCAATCTGGATAATCGATACTGATTCAGTTTTTTTTTTAACAATCGACTAATGTTTTCATTTATTCTCTCTAGTATGGACGTTGTTTACCTGTCGAAAAAACAACGATGCAGGATATTTTCTATCTAAAAATGGACACGCTGCTTTTTGTCGTCAAAAATAAAATAGTAACCTCACAAAACATTATTCCGACTGCTGTTGATTCTGCCTACCGATAAAATAGTAACCTCACAAAACATTATTCCGACTGCTGTTGATTTTACCTACTGATTCATTCGATTGAATTTAATTTCTAACAATTTGTTTGGAATTTGATTCTTTACCCGTTTCAGCTATTGATCAAACGGTGATCACCGTCAAGCATACCGTTCATGTTGTTATTGTTATGCTTGTCAGTTGATGAAAAGCTAGAAGACCTTAGGTTGAATTTGTCCTTGCAAATCTCCAAAATAAATTGGGAATCTTAACGACATAAGTCATGAGGTCGTGTAAAAACAATATTCGGCGCGCGGCCCGTCGTAATAGACGGACCTACGGTCGAATTTCCTTTAGCAGGCCTAGAAAATTGATGATTTCGTGGTGTTTCTTTTAATTATTTCTTATGCCCGTATTATTAAAATCTAAGATGTTTCTAGAGAAATCCTTCGGGAAGATACTAATTCATCATCCATAATAATTAAATCTGGTGCTTACCGCTAATTTTATAGTAAAAAAAGGTTTTATGAAATTTTCAATATAAAATATTCTAGTTGGATTCATTAAAATGTGAGTCTCGAGCAAACCCCCGTTAATAATAATATTGGATGATTTATATAGCGCCGTTTTTGTGAAAAATCACCTCAAGAGCGCTGTACTAATATATAATACACTTCTACAATGATCTACTAACTATGCACGGTGTCCGGAAACTCGTAGTACAAGCGGGAAACTGGAGAATCTACACCACATGGGGAACCCAAAAAAACATAAAGTTTTTTGATTTGAGCATTTTCACAAAAAAAAAAAAAAAACCAAAAAAAAATATTTTTCGGCTATTTTTGGGTTAAAGTTTTTTCTGGTGTTTAGGGTTGAACAACAGATGTTTTAACCCTGCAGAGCAGAAATATTTTATGATTACACCGGATTAAATGAAGGGTGATTTCAAAATAATGCTTAAAATCCGAGTTTCTTCATTTGTTTTACTTTCAAATAGTTTTAATTAGTTGGGTACTTTGATCTTCAGTAATAATTTATAAGAATTTAATTTAAAAAAAAAAAAAAAAAAAAAAAAAAAAAATGAACTTCTAACTCGATTTACTCGATAACGAAAGCTCAAATAAAAAAAAAAATATACTACAAAATCGACTCCAAATGTGATGTAGATTCACCAGTTTCCCGCTTGTACTACGAGTTTCCGGACACCCTGTATATGGAGATAATATACAGTACCATACTTACCACTTAGGTAACTGGAGATTAACACTTAATTAACATTAAATAATTGTTTATTAGCGAAATTTAGATACAGGATTTAGGACATAATTGGAAAATTGGATATAATTGGATTTTCTCAGCTTAAAAGGGTAAGTTTTTAGTTTAGACCTGAATTCTTTGGACGTGTTATGGTATGGATCTTAGTTCCGGAGGGAGTTTATTCTTAGCCTTCGGCCCAGATGTTCCGAAAGCGCGATCACCAAACTTAGTATTTGGCTTGCGCTTAGGTTCCATCAGTCTGCCTACAGCTGCTGATGTTGCTGATCCGCTGATGTTTAACTCCCCGTCTTGTGTCTCCTTAAGTAGCATTGCGTGTTAAGGTGTTGCCTTGTGACGTCACCGTCCATTAGCAAAGGTCACAACCCGAGCATTCCGATAATTAAGTTTGCCAAACATATTTCTATGACATTCCGATTATATTGGCGATTTCCTTTGAAGGAATTATTTAATACGCAACTAATGGACTCAGAAGTATTACATACCAATCGATTTCTATCTATCTAGTCTATCAGGACAGACTATGCGGTTACTCAGTAATTTAAAAGTGTAAGTATATTTTAAAGTAATTTATTCAGCGAAAGTTCTGCTTTGTTGATTGTGGCAGGCTATTACAAATTTTGGGTAAAATTGTGGAAAATATACTTGACTCTCATGATTTTTTTTATTAAATATTTAGTATGATCAATTTCTTCCACTCTCTTCAAACGCAAATTACGTGTTTGTTCAATGTCGTGGTCTCGGATCGCAATAAAAGAAACTGGATTTAAAAAAAGTCGTGGTAATCTCACGGTTAATGAATGTAATGTTTTTACGCATTGCACAAATATTATGATAAACGGAGTTGGGTAATGCCTATTTAAAAATACGCTCCATACAGGTAATAAATGCTGTGTGCTTGTTTAGTCTAAATGATATTGTTGCTCCATAGTTTTAATGCAATAGTAATAGTACCTGGTAAAGTAGAGTTGCATTCTCGCAGATCAGAGTTTCCCCAACTTATTTGGCTCACTGCCCCCTTCTCATAGACACGGTGCACTCCTCTCCCTGCACAAAACTATTTGTTACTTTTCCTTTATTTTACATTAGCTCCAAACAGGGAAATATTTCCCCTCAGGGCCTAAATTATCTTTGGGGATGCTGTGTGCAGGTTATTTTTAGGAGAGGAAGGGGAGGAAGTTCTGGGAAGGAAAAGACATGTGGGGTCGGTAGGAATCTGGGGGTCAGTGTGTCCAGGAGTGACGGGTGTATGAATCTATCCCTCCCACTGCGGTGCAAGGCTATGTTCTGAGTGCCTGCCACGCAACAGTTGTCACCAAGACCCGGACAAACCACAACCACATGAACCCAAGCACCTCTGCTACGTAACCAAACTCAGCGAATCACTTGGGATGACCTACGGGTTAGGTGTCAGTTATCCAATATATGGTTTCCGGTATATAGTTTACTTTGGGAATCACTGACGCAGACATAGAATGAAGCAGATTAACTCATACTTTGGAATGACCGCCTTTTACTGCCAATGCAATGTTAACAATGCCTTTTACTTTGCGCCTTTTGTTTATTTACAGTCATGTTCAAGCAAAGTGGAATAACAAGACTCAAGGCTTGTACAAACATCTTGCACATGTACATACATTATTGAACTGAACAGGGATGGCGTTAATTATTTCAGGCGATGCTTCGATGCCAGCACCAAGCACTTAAAGTCGTAATTAAAACGTGGAAGTTTTCATATCTCAAGGTAATAATTCAAGAGCCGCTTTGTCATAAAAGATTTACAACTGAGGGGCTGCTATTTCTGGAATTTTGGGTGGTAGGTCCTAAAACCAGACGTGTCCAACCCGCATCTTGGACCAAAAGTCAGAAATTTACGGCATTCGTTTTCTTCGTATGGTTGTAGAGTAGTTGATAGTGGGTAGCTGAGATCATTGTATAGCATTGATTGCTATATAATGGCTAGACACTGTTCAATAAAGTATTTTTGCGCAAATGAAGAGAACTGCATCCCAATAAACGAGACTCTTTGATGTCTTACCTACTATTACACGAAGAGCAAAAAATAAGGATTCACTGCCCAAATTTAAAAGGAGCATCATGTCAATAATATAAACTGTTTAATGCGGATACATATACACACACTCAAACATACACACTCGCACACCTATACAATGCACACGTCACCCGGTAATTACTAATTATACTCGTACATACCACAAATGAGACTTTACAAGGAAACATATCATAGGTTGAAATATCTAATATCTGTAAATTGTTTCATCACTGTAACCAATCTATTGTTTGTTTCGATAATATAAAATTATATTTAGCATTAGTAAAATCTCACAAAAATCAGATAAATACGTATACCTCTAGTTTCAAGTCTTTACTATTAATTTATTAATATTTATATTTTTAGCAGCCCAAGATAATGCTAAATCGTCACAATGGCTCAGGGATGCCAACATGTTGAACATCCATGCCCCGAATATTTAAAATTTGTACGAGGGCACGTGTTAATACACCGCAAGTAATGGTTTTTAATAAGAAATACTAATGATCTCGTTAATGGGCTATACGTTCAATTCCCCCTCGGTGGCTAGGATAGTTCAGATGGTTAAGCTCCTCATCAGATTTTAAAACTCTTAGTTCATAATATTGTCCAGCACTTGGTTTCATTCCAATTCTTTTTTCTAGGGTTATTGTCTTATGAGCCAATAATAATAAAATCGTATTATGAATAGGTTTTTTTGTATGTTGTTGCGATACTTGGTGAAACGGAATTCGGCTACGATTTATTTAAAGAAATCAAATAAATTATCCGACATATTGAATTTAAATTAACCTTATTCGCATGGTGCCGGCGTAATGGCGAGGTAAATCAATCTATCACGTCCGCTAAATGAACTTAATTGATTCAAACTCGTTATAACGATTCAATAGAGCTTTGATTCACATCCGGAAGTAAAAGAGACCTATGGGTATTTTGTTTATTTGGTACATAGTTTATGATTGAAGCAGATTTATCTGTTTATGCCCTGTTCCATTTTGTTCGAGGTTTACGATAATAATATGTTTACTGCACCTTTTTTAATTATCCTATTAAAATTGTGTCCTTGCTTTCGCCATTCCAATAATGGAGATTTTTGCATTGTGTTGTATCCAGATATCTCATCTGTGATAGTCGAAGGCAAACAGGTTTCAACATTTGAATTACCTGCCGAACCTTTAAAGAACAATGATGAAAGTAAATCAACTTGTGCGCCTACGATATTATGTCATATGCACAATAATTTCCTATTTCTAAGGCATGTGAATAGTGATGTTCTACATCACTCCTACAAATCCAGAGGTGCTTTTCTTTCATCTCACTTGTTACCTCTCATCTCCCTTGTTATGCTCCCGTGCAATCATTAATCACCCTTTGGCTCCCCTGAATATAAATCTCTCATCCTCCATTTCAGCTTCTAGTTTCTCCTATTTCCTGGTTTCAACTTATAATAGCTCTCGATCTTCGCTTC